>CM029514.1:41854420-42476920 GCA_017140475.1 Eucalyptus fibrosa | reverse complement strand
ATGGAAACTGAGCCAAATGTTGTACAAATTCATGTGCCCCTCCTTGGACCCAACCTTTGGACCAACTCAAGACTTCTAGATGAAGCAATTGGTGTCACGCACCGAACCCCGAGCACATGCCCATCCCTTGGTGGTCGATAAAATTTTCAACTTCCCAGGATGAGTCACTGACCCTTTTCCTTTTATTACACATGCGGAAGCGAATAATAAATCTCCTGGCAGTAACCATCTCAAGATAGAAAAATAAGACAACACATTCACAAACATGCTTTTATAAACCAACTGAGTTATATACAAAGGTTAGCAACCAAAAGTCTACAAAAGATGATTCTCCAAAAAGAAGCTTTCCTAACTGACCTACTCCTCGAATCCCCTCAGCTCAGCTCCGAGTACTCTGCTCTACGGTCCTGAAAATTGAGCCTACGATGGGATGAGATATAAATCTCAGCGAGTTAATGCTCTAAACCCTGATTAGGAGGGTAATACGCCTAGAAGCGTCCTAACCACACAATCATACAACCACAAAGACTTACCTCATCTCAGATCCACCCTGCAAGTCAGTACAAGTTATATCACAAACAGCCATAAGGACATGAGCACCAATTAAGTTCCAACAACTGCAACGCCACACTCAATTCTCAAAGCAGTACGGGGATCATAATTATAGGGCTAAATCGTTATAACATCCCATACCATACCACACAATTTTGTCCCATAATCCGGCACATTTAACTCAATTAATCATGCATTCCTAGTTTTGATATCTGCATATAGCACAGCCTACTCTCTATTTGGCGGTCTTCTGGCATTGCCAGGCTACGTCTCACACCATTGAGCACGGCTACATTTTTCTTAGACGGCTTTCCCGAAGGAACACAAGTCCAAAATCTAATGTGACCAACTTCCCATTGTCTAGGGGCGTCCCATATAGGGGTTACCGTCCAACTTAACAGCTCGGGACAAGTTCTCTTAAGCAACACATGATCACTCAATTATGGTCCAGGGCACCATGCATTGCACTCAAATATCTCTATTAAAATGGTAAACATGGCCTATTTTCTTCATATTATAAATACATAGTAAAATAGTTGTGTGTGAGTACACGATCAGATTGGACCCAGAAAATTCACAACCCTTTTTTTAAATCCCACTGGTTTATATAGTATATGAAACCATTTTCGGTGTTAAAAACAAATACCCGGGATTTTCTAAATAAATCTCAAATTTCACCAATTTTGGAATTAAACACTCAAAGTTTCAATCAGCACTCAATTGCAAAAATTAACCACACCATTGCGATCAGCACGAAATTCCGATCATCAGCTACACGAGTCTATTTTCTGGAAAATATTTATTAATTAATTAATTACCGAAATTAATTAAATAAATCAATTTATATAGCAAGAATGCTATCTTAGGCCGTAATTGCTAAATTAAATATCGACATGAGCTCGGAAGATTATCGAACCAATCTAGATAAATAATCCGATCTATCTAGTCTTGGAAGATTACCTAATTAAATCACTAATCTAATCTAAATCACTAATTAACCTAAACTAAATGCCCCTTAAACGTCGTTAGCCTACTAAAAAGAGTTTAGTTAATAAACTCACCAATTCACCGCAACGGCAGCGTGACGGCGCCGAAACTTAGGATTGTGACGACACCAACAGGCTTGGACCAGGCCTAAAACTGGCCTTTAGGCTGGACCCAAGTAGGGCTGGACTGCTGAAGATTGAAGCTAGACTGGGCTTGCTTCTTGGGCTGACTTCAAGTGGACTTGTCTTCGGATGGGCTGAAGAAAAGACCAAATTGGGCTGGAATTTACGAGCTGGGCCGAGCGAGGATGGGCTGAAGACGTTGGACAATTGTGAGCTGCTGGAGGGAAACGGGGCAAGGGAGCTGGCGTCTTTGGTGGACTGCTGGACGTGGCAGTTGCAGGATGGCGATTCGGTGGAGACGGGCGTGCAGCTTGCGGAGTCAACTAAGTGGCGTCGCTTGAAGACTTCTGCTGGAGATTGACCGTTGGAAACAAAACATAGTGGAGCAGGCTAGCGTGAGCAGCAGCTGGTCTTCGAGGTAGGGATGGAGATCGGTGGGTTGAGCTTCTCGGTGGGGACACAGCTTCGAAGGAGGAAGCAGCTGGCGTGCAAAGGAGAACTCGGTGGACTAGTTGAATGGGGAATTCGATGGTGTTGAGTGCGTGCAAGTGAGACAGCAAGGTGGCAGAGGGAGAGAGGAATGAAGATGGAGATGATGCGGCCACGGACGATGATGTAGCAACAAGTGAAAAGAAATGAAAGCAAAGTGGAAGGAGACAAGTGAAAGCTAAAGTTGCGGAGGGGGATTCGATCAAGATGGAGTGCACGGGAAGATAAGGAAGAAGGGTTAAAAGTCCACCAAAAATATCTTAATCCATCATAAATTTTTCCAACAAAGCCTTCAAGTTTATCTACTTGGTCTCCTATTACTTTCCAACAAGTAAATTCTACAATAAACTCAAATTAATACCAAAATTGCAGCCCCTAAGCCAAGGCTCCGAATTTCACCAAACAAACTTCAATTTCCCGACCAATTCTCCAAATCGAGGTCCAATTTCGATGAAGAAAAATCTCTTACAATTTTCCGCAAGTCCCCAACACCCAAAGGCTCGGCTTGGAAGTTCAAATTTCCTTTGACTTAGCCCATCCGAATTTCCATTATTTTTCCACAATGCCCAAATCGATTTTCTGAATAAATCTCAGAATCTCCGAAAAATCTTCAGAGAGTGAATCGACATTTCTAAAATAGATCGTGACACGACAAAACTTTTAATTTCTAAAATCGAGTTCAAATTCGCGGTTAATTTCAATCCGGCGTGATTTTAGCATGACCTAGTCTACCGGGTAACTTTTAGGAATTTTTAATGCAATTGACCCATGATCGATTTATCTCGAGTCACAATGTACATCTTCGACTCATTGGCGACTCTCAGTTACTGTGAAAATCTCGAGATTTTAATTACAGACACAGAGTATCCAAAACGACAAAAAATCAATTTAGTGCCGGTCGATGAGAATTTTGCAATCAAATGAACTCACACACACTTTGATCACATATCTCAGTCAAATCGAGATATCTCTGATCTCTAATCGATTTTGACAGTGCCGTAATGACCCTTGCAAATGAACACGGTCAAGCAGTCGATTCATAGTCGAATTCTCAAGTTCATTACGTTAAAATCCCTTAGTAGCTTCCCCAAATAATCTAATTATCTCGTAAGTGATCCACTCAGAGAATAGCACTATCGGTGCATCGATGAAAGGCCCAATTTATTTAATCGAAAATAAAATCTAAAAATTCAGGTTGTCACAATTGGTCTGGAAAATCTGAGGGGAAGCCAGCCATGGTGGTAGGACCCTTCAAGGAGACCAAAGGGATAGGAAGAAAGCACATGGGACCCTCCAAAGCAAGCTTGTCCCCCTCTCTCCCTCCTTCTCCCTCCCACCGTCAACCAGCCTTGTTCCTAGCAGCTGAAGACTTCAAAAATTCCAAAAAACCGCAGCTTAGCCTCCCCATGCCGTCGCAATCGCCTGCTAGTTTGCTAAACTGCACCCTGCAGCCGCTTGCTTGCCCGCACGCCGCCGCAATCATCCTACCTGCTCGCATCTCCAGCCGCGCCGTCTCGCCCAGCTCGAGCGTCCAGCATCCAACAGGTCACCAGGACACCATCTGTTGCCACCATGATCGCCGGAGCCACAGCCTGCCTCCACTTCGACCCAGTTCAAGCCCTCCATCCTTCCCTGCCCATCTCCGCCACAGCCAAACCACTGGTCCAGCCTCTCTCGGCCTCAAACAGAAGCAAACCGAGTGGGTATCACAACTACTATTTGGCCCATTTTGACGCCCTTCCAGACCTTGAAAGGCATACCCGTTTTGGAGTTTCTCAACCCCCTTCGTGTCCCCGTCGTTTTGATCCGAGTGAATCGTCAATCAAGTGAATTTATCTCACTAATCATTGCTTAGTAAGTTAATGACAATTAAGGGTTGATTAGTTTAAGTTAAGTATGGATTAGGTAGATAGTTAGAATAGATTAGTGAGTTAATTCATCGTTATTGCATATTAGATAGTTAGAGTAGTGTAATTAGAGCTTGTCTAAGCTCTAGTATTTGTCTAGAGGTTCGGAAATTTTCCGAGCCCGTCTCAACTTTTAATTAGTACCCACACGATTATTTTTATCGAGTATGGTGAAAATGGTGAAATGATTGAATGATCAGGATGGTATAATGTATCATCCTGAGGGCTTTGATATATCAACTTATAGTGAGCAATATATGTGGTTGTCAGCTTTTGGTGAGCATTTCTATCTATCTTCAACTTAGGGTGAGCAGTCCTTGATGTGATCGGACTGGATAGATAGTATTGACTAGATTAACCGAGAAATGGTCTTGATGACATGGAATCGACTAAGTTGATTAATTGATGGTTCGGTCTGAGTGGATAAATTGATTTGTTGAATTGATAGATTGAGTGGTTGAATTAAATTGACTGGCAAGAAGGAACTGATGCCAAGGTAAGTCCTCTAACTCGTGTTTGTGCCTAAGTAGCCCTTGGGCCATATTTTCTTTCTAGTTAGGTCTTAAGAGGTTAAACTTACTGAGACATCGTCTCACCGATAACAATTTCAGGTCCCTGGATGGCGGCTGCTCCCAAGCGTTTTGGTCAACCAAAAAAGGTGATAGGATAGAAGTGTTTCATCCCGCTGCATGGGAACCCCAAAGGATGGATTTATGAGCTGGTGAAGACCGCAGTCTAGGTTGACGATGCCTTACCCCACAAGGTACCTCACTAATACAAATCATGGTACTATCAGGCTCGGGATGGTGAGAGAGAGGATCTCATACCTAAGCCTAAGGTCCCCATGTACGTGCTGGAAGTAGCCTTTTGAAAAGGTACAACAAATCCCCTTAAAGGTTTGGTGGTAGACACAGTAGACCCGAATCTTGCAGATCCAGGAACTCCAGTGTATTCAATCTAAGGCTCCAATGAGGATGAGGAGAAGGAGGAGGATCTATAGTTTTATTAAACCCCCCTTATTTTGTAGACTTGAATTATGTATATATCGGTTTGGTTTGTGTTTGACTTGTTGTGATATATATAAGTGTGTTGTTGGTTTTCAAAATTATGGCCCTACTTTTCTATCTCATCTTGTTGTTGTCTAGGGATTATTTATTCGTTTCCGCATATGCATTAAATTGAATGGGTCGGCGATGCGTTCTGGGACATCACTATTTAATTGACCAAAGAGGGAAGAGAGGGATGGGCACATGCTCAGAGGATCGGGGCTTGACTATCTATCCATGTTCTTATGATGCTATATTGTGATAATAAAAGCTATATTAGTATTGCTCACAATCCTTTACAACATGAGCATTTGAAACATGTGGAGATTGACAAACACTTTATGAAGTTAGAGAGTGATTTAATGTGTTCACTACAAGAGTAGGAGTTAAATCGTTTTATCCTTATTTTAGTCAAGTTGGGCATGTGTGATATGTAAAATGTTGAGAATATTTGACTGATAGTAGTATATTTATATATTTCCTTTATTATTTTATATATGGGGCAATAAGGGTAATATTGTAATTTTGGCCTTTGGGCTTTATTATAATTAGATAGCTTGAGGTTACATCGACCTAACTAAACATTCAATTCAATTTTTGTCTTTCAACAATTCCCAAGAGTACTGCCATTGCGGAGTTCCAAAAAGTCAAAAAGTGACAACTTCAGTTAAAAACATGGAGAGGCTATTTCCATGATTGAAGCAATTGTCCCCAAGACTCACCCTCCTGAAGGGGATTGAACCAATCCCCAAAACCTTTCAACTACAACAGGATAGAAGGGCATGTGTTTGTCATTTTTGCAAAAAAAAAAAAAAAAAGCGGTCTTCTACTCTTGCAAGCATGTGTTTGTCATTTTTGCATATAAAGCGAGCTTCTAGTCTTGTAGTTCTGCTCCTTGGAATTTGGTCATTTCAGAAGGGTTCAGAATCGCCATACTTGACACCTTCAAGAGTCTTCCATTCACACAATTTTCCTGGTTCCCTCTTGAATGATTATTCAAAATGCTCATAAAGAAGTGTATACATGTCTCCACACTTCGATGAATATTAAATGTCACACCCTCATGGTCACATATCCATGACATAGGGATATCCATACATTTGCATACCAACATGTCATACTACACTTTCAAAGTGTATTGTCTAAGCACTTGCAGCCCATGTATAAGGTGCCATGCCAACTTCAATTTAGAGAGTTGAAAATGAGAACCGGAAACTTGATAGGATGTATATTATGATGCACATTTTTTATAATACGTTTTCACCCAATTTGATGTTGTACAAGACCTTGATCACAGAGAAGCAATTGTTAAGCTTCATTGTTCAATGGTTTAGCAAAAACTAGTATTTCTCTCTTCATTTCAAAATTCAAATGCCAAAAACAACTACTTGGCACTTGATATAAAGCCTCATCAGCACAAAAGGCCTAAGTCCTCATAACTTGCTTTATTAACAGTTTTATAGAAAACCTCTCACATCTTGATTAGCTTTGATTGATAAGATCAACTCTACATAAATGATCAATCTCACGAAATTCCTCAAATTTAAGATTAGTACATTTATTATGCAAGTTTTAGATTCTCATGAATGACAAGGAAATGTAATGAGTAAATATGATGGTGCCAAACATTTCCTCATGCCACACAGCATCCTTACTTGGTTTTATCTCAGTTGCAAAAAAGGCTATGTCACTGCCACCTTTTGTCATCAATTTTACTAGGCCACAAAAACAAACATCATAAGGAAAGCTGGAAAAGAGACAATTAAGAAGATTAAAAAACCAACTATAGAATTTAAAGTTCAACAGAACAATCTAACACCATGGCAAGTCTAGTCATAATCTCTCAAACTTGACTATTACCTCATGAAAAAAATAGTCTGCTAATTGTCAACACTTAGGCAAACATGGATATGGAGAATTTATGCAAATGTCTGATGGCACATTCAGACTCAGACTCAGATTCTGGATCAGACTCAGACAGTGAATTTGAGGTAAGTGATTTTAAAATTCCTATCAAAGTTTCTAAATACATTGATGAACTATGTTTTAGTCTTAAGACTTCTCTCAAGAGGATTTCCGAACTTAAAAAGGAAAACACTACTCTAAAAAAATAGGAAAACGTTTTAAAAGAAAGAGTTAAATGTTTAGACATGAATGTTTCCACTCTTAAAGAAAATGAAGATAGTCTTTTGAAAGAAAATGCTCTTTTAAAAACTGACTCATCAAATATCTCAAAGAAATTTTCAATAGGGTCCGAGAAACTTGAAAAAATTATTTCAGCTAAAAGACCTTACTTCAATAAGTCCGGTCTAGGTATGACAGCAGAAACAATTCCCTTGATTGATTTTCCTAAAGTAAAAGAAAGAATTAAGCAAAGACCCTCAAGAGAGGCTTACAAAAATCATTTCAATAAGGTTTTTATAAAGTCTGTAAGTCGAAATGCCATCAGGTGTTCAAAGTGCAATAGCCCAGATCACTTTGAAAAAGAGTGTCCTATGGTTTGGAAACCTGTTAAGAAAACATGGGCTAATACTTTTTATCTTACTAACACCAATGGACCCAAGAAAATATGGGTACCAAAGAAAGCTTGAGACTCTCTTTTAAATGCAGGTCTCCATCAAGAAAAAGGTAAAGTGGTATTTGGACAGTTGATGCTCAAGACATATGATAGGAGACTCAAATTGCTTTATAAAGATCGTTCAAGTAAATGGTGGAAAAGTCTCATTTGGAGAAAACAGCAAAGGAAGAATTATGGGATTTGGAACTGTGAAAATTGGAAATCTCACAATAAGTAATGTTTCCCTAGTGGAAAGACTCAATTACATTCTTCTTAGCATCAGCCAACTGTGTGATATTGGTTTTAAGATTTTCTTTCAAGAAGGAATATGTTCTGAAACCAGTAAAGACTCTACTCAGTCTTTCATAAGTCGAAGGCATGGAAATATCTATCTCTTGGATGTGAAACCGGATGAATCACAATGCTTAATCTCAATTCAAGACGAAGCAAGCTTATGGCACAGAAAGCTTGGTCACATCAATATGAAGCAATTAGCCAAAATCTCATCAAAGCAGCTTGTTTGTGGTCTACCCAATTTATCATACCAAAAGTCTGATCTATGCACTCCATGCATACTGGGAAAGTAGGTAAGAAATTCATTTAAGCCAATAAATCATGTTTCTACTAATCATGTACTGCAGCTGCTACATATGAATCTCTTCGGACCAACCAGAACCCAGAGCATTGGAGGTAAGAAATATTGCCTAGTAATTGTGGACGATTACTCCCGATTTACTTGGGTATATTTCCTTGCAAGTAAGTCCGAAACCTTCTCGTATTTTGAAAAGTTTGCTAAAAAGGTTCAAAATGAAAAAGGATGTGTTATCTCAAGTATAAGAACAGATCATGGAGGTGAATTTGAAAATCAAGATTTTACAAAATTTTGTGATAAATCTGGCTTTAAGCATGTGTTCTCCTCTCCATATACTCCTCAGCAAAATGGAGTTGTGGAAAGAAATAATAGATCTCTTCAAGAAATGGCTAGAACTCTTTTAATTGAAAGTAAGATTTCTTCACGATTTTGGGCTGAAGTTTGCGTTTTTCAACAGCGTGCTATATTATCAATAGAGTCTTTTTAAGACCTATTCTAGAGAAAACCCCTTATGAGTTATTCAAAGGTAAGAAGCCTATTGTTTCATACTTTCATGCGTTCGGTTGCAAATGCTTTATACTGAAAAATGCAAAAGATCGAGTTGGTAAGTTTGAAGAAAGATCGGATGAAGGCATCTTCCTTGGATATTCTACATCAAGCAAAGCCTACAGAGTCTTCAACAAAAAGAGTCAATCTATGGAGGAATCAATGAATGTCAAATTTCAAGACTCTATGCAAAATGAGTCCAGTCAGACTCATCATGAAGAATCTGAACCTGCTCCAGACTTTCTAAAGCTTACAACTCAAGAAGCATCTCAGACTTTGGAAGACTAACATCAAGCTGTTCGTGAAGATTCAAGTAAAGAAAGAGATCATCAACCTGACGAATCAACCAATAACTGGAAGCATAAATCCAATCATCCCAAAGATCTTATTATTGGCGACATTAATAAAGGAATTCGCACAAGATCCAAAAGTATAGAAGAGTCTAGTGAAGCTATGCAAGAAGGCTCTCATTTTGAAATTGAACCAAAAAGTATAGAAGAAGCTTTAGATGAATGATGAAAGGTCATAAGAAACAAAGCAAGATTGAAGCTATGCAAGAAGAGCTGAGACAGTTCAACATTACTTGCGTTTGCTTATTATAAAAATTTCAGGTTATTCCAAATGGACGTCAAAAGTGCCTTCCTAAATGGTTTTATCCATTAGGAAGTTTATGTGGAACAACCACCAGGGTTTGAAGACCCAAAGAAGCCGGACTCGGTCTTCAAACTGAAAAAGGCCTTGTATGGTTTAAAGCAAGCGCCTCGAGCTTGGTACGACAGACTAAGTAAGTTCTTAATACATAATAGTTTTATCAAAGGTAAAGTAGATACTACTCTATTTATCAAAAAGGAAAACAAAAGCTTTTTACTTGTTCAAATATATGTGGATGATATTATTTTTGGATCCTCTAATGAAAGTCTGTGCAAGAAATTCTCTAAGTCTATGCAGGATGAGTTTAAAATGAGTATGATGGGAGAGTTAACCTTCTTTCTTGGACTCCAAGTAAAACAGTTGAAGGAAGGAACTTTTATTCATCAAGAAAAATATGCTAATGATCTTGTTAAAAAGTTTGGACTGGAAAAGTGCAAAAAGACCAACATACCGATGTCAAGTTCTTTGAAGATAGACAAAGATGAAGAAGGGAAGAAAGTTGATCAAAAGCTATACAGGAGTATCATCGGTTCACTTATTTATCTTACTACCTCTAGACCTGACATTTTGTTGAGTGTTTGCATCTGTGCTAGGTTTCAATCAGATCCTAGAGAATCTCATCTCAGTGCTGCGATACGTATTATTAAATATGTTGCTTCATCTTCAAGCATCAGTCTTTGGTATCCTAAGAAGGGAGACTTTAATCTTCTTGGATATTTAGACGCAGATCTAGCTGGTTGCAGAGTTGATAGAAAGAGCACCTCGGGAACTTGCCAGTTGCTTGGAAGCAGGACAGTGTCTTGGTTTTCAAGGAAACAAAATACTGTGGCTCTCTCTACAACAGAAGCAGAGTATGTAGCACAATTGACAGCATATTTCTATTCAAATCTTAGCTTTTTAGATGCGAATAGAATATCCTTCAGTGTTCGAGACCAAGACTATGTGGTAGATGCGGACATGCTGGCAGATATAATTGGGGTTGAAAGAAGACGATATCAACCGGTCAAGGTTTCAATTGCTCATACCTCACTGGAGCTCGTCAAAGATAGGAATGCAGAAGGGAGAATTACCTACGCAAGAATGCGTGCCATCAACATCATTCTTCACAAAATTGTGATCAACTGTCTCAGGCCAAAATCGACATCCAAGACTAACGTGTCCAACTCTGAGGCGAAATTGATGTACGCAATCAATTCAGGGAGAAAGTTCTCTCTCCCTCACACCATTCTCTTCCACATGTACAGAGTAATGGTGAAGGACAAGGGCCAGTTGCTTTACTCAGGTCTTGTGACTAAGATCTTCAAACACTTGAACATTGAACCTCCACAAACTCTTTGTGTTCGACCATGCGACAAAATGGTGGTGGGTTTGAAAATGCTGACAAAAATGCGTCTAAAAGAACTTGATAAGGCAATGGAGAAGTTCGAAGTGAAAACTCCGGTCAAATCTCATCCAGTATCTTCTGCATCAAAAAGGAAAGGGAAGGAGCCCATGGGTGCTCCATCCAAAAAGAAAAGAACTCTTATTTTAGAGGATGAAGATGAAGAGGATGAACTATTTATCTCTGCCTTGGCATTGAAAAGGCTCAGTTGTTCTGTATTTGAATCAATGGAACGACAGGAAAAAGGAAAAGAAGCAGAGGAAAAAGAACAGAGAGAAGAAGAGGAAAAGGAAGAGACCAGAGAAGCAGAGGAGAAAAAAGAGAAAGAAAAAAAAGAAGAGGAGAAGGAAGTTGAAGAAGAAGAAGTAGTCAAAGAAAAGTATGCAGATGAAGCCGGAGAGAAAGGCAATCAAGACGCTAACGAGCATGACCATCACTCTTCCCCAATTGAGGCCTTAGAAACAGGGGGAGATGGCAAGCAAGGAAGGACTACACCATATCCTGTCCACAGTGAAGGTGTGAGTCGCTCACCAGCAAATCCAGGAGATCTTCAGGCTTCTCAAATGCTTGAGGAAGGACATGATACCTCAACGCCAAATCTGCGCGATTACATCGAAGTTCCATCGTCTGCCTTTACTCCATCCGATAGAGCAAATGCCAGCACGCAGACGGACACTATAGCAGATTTTCGTCGCATCCTTGATCTTCTTCTGGAAATGCAGGGTCAAATATATGCTTTGGAATGTGAGCTTCAAGTCCTGAAGAATGCTGGACAAGCGTCTTCTGTTACCCTGTCGAATCAAATGCAAGACCTCGCTCTTCAAATTCAAGCAAATGCCAAAGGGAAAGAGGTGGCACATCTACGGGAAGACTTGAAGAGGCTAGAAGGCATCGTACAGTCGATGGGAGATTTCCATCTTGTGCGCGTTCCCAAGCAGACTTGACTTTTTCTCACCTTTTTAATGATGACAAAAAGGGGGAGAATTGCAATCTTTTGAACTTTGACTTTAAAATTCTTACTTTAGTTTAGTTTTTTTGGATAGTTGTTTTGAGTATGACTTGGGTGTGGATTTGAAATTGACTGTTGCATTTATATCAAGTGTTATTGTATGGCTTTACTCATGAAAGACTAACCTATATTGTTTGAGTAATATTTTGCAGGTCAAAGCTGTTCAAATCTACAGGAAAGTTTTGTCACCATCAAAAAGGGGGAGATTGTTGGAGAAATCTTTCTAGAATATTTTGAAGCTGACAAAACGTTTCTATCAGTCTAGTCTGGAACATTGCAGACCCTTCTAATTTGAGTCTGAAGACCTTCAAATCCCCAGACTCAGCACTCAAGACTCAAGACTCAAGACTATTCTCATTGACAGTCTCTAATCCAGTGACGAAGACGATCCAGAGCAAAAGTGTTTGGTTGAGGATTTGGTCTTGTCCATTGGAGTAGATCTCTTGGCTGGGTATGATATAACGGATTCTTTTATTCGAAATCAAGATCGTTTGAAGATCCGATGATTGACGAAATACTCTTGGAAGGTTCTATTTTTGGAAACCAAGATCCTGATTGTATGGGCGAACAGGATTGATGGGCTATTGACATGTTCCTTTAATAGCTCGAATGTTCTTCTTAATTGATTATGTCCAATGGGAAGATTGGAAGAATTCCTTTGGTAAGTGCCAACGGGTATGATGGCATAAAGGAGTATAAAAGGAAGACGTTCTAGCTGTTCAAGAAGATGCACGATAGAGAAATTCCAGAGTCTGAAGCTCCTTGATTATTAGTCGATTCATATTGAGCAAAACTGTATTCGCAAAAGAGAGTCTATACTTAATGATACCTTGAGGGAGTGTGGTAGATCTTCTACACCATGAAATCAAGGGAGAACAGTGTTGTAACATCTCTTTGTTCATAGTGGAATCAAGCTAGTGGGCTGTTAGTGCAGAAGAGTGGACGTAGGCTTGAAATAAGCCGAACCACTATAAACCTTGCGTTCAATTTTCTCTTCCCTATTCTCAGTCTTATTTTTATTATTGTTTGACGAGAATCAATTGTCTCAATTCTATCAACTGTCTAGTATTGTGCGATTATCGTGAGAAATTACTCTTTACGCCTATTCACCCCCTCTAAGTACTTTTACTAGCCATATCAAGAATTACTTATGATACCTGTATATGTCTCCAGCATGTCTTGACTGCTTAAGTTTTTCAATTTCAGATTTTATGTCAAATGTGTCCAAAACTATGCTAGAGCAGTGAAGATGCACACAATGAAAAGCACTCAGAACAAGATCAGAGAGATTTACAACTGATAGCTTTTGCACTGACATCGAAAACAACACTTTACTTCTAGAAATTTAAGGTAGTCTTGACAGCTCCATTACCCAACCTGCAATCAGCAAATCATCAATATAATTAATAAACTGGACAATTGTGAACAAGTTACATGCATTCTTATTATCAAGGTTCTCCCAAATAGATTTCTGCACTGATATTTAGTGACTCTCAACATGATTGATTAACTAAAAGAAAGAACCCGGTGCTCAATGATCACAGTACCTGTGGACCATAAGACAACTCTAGGGAAGATCCCGCTTCCACCAGTTCCGTTGAAGAGAATACAAGCAATAAAATATGCATCAATGTTTGGACAACAAGATTGGTTAAACAAACTGCCAACGGCGTAAATAGCTTAAGCAACGCCGACCTAGATAATAATCACCAAAGCATATCAAAAAAGATTAGAAAGACTTTCTTCAAGAGATAAGAATGAGTTAAGCACTTGAAATCTATCAAACCATTAGAATTTAAATGTGTGCGAAAGCATGGTATAGAAGTGATCCATTTTTGGAAAACTCTAGACTACACTAGACTACTCAAAGAAGGAAAAAGTGGCGGCAACAATTTGTACAAGCCAAAAAAAGAAGACTCTCAAATATTAAAGAAGTTTTTGGTACGTGGGCAGCAAAAAGCCAAAGCAAAGAAAAGTCTACAAAAGCTGCAGAATAGGAAAATGCAGAAAAATGGAGAAGACACCAAAAGATGCGGAAGAAGTCGCAACAAGCAGAAGACAAGAAGAAGCTGTAATTTTATATTAGTTTTTGTACAATGTCGGTTGTGTAAGGCGGTGAACTCACGCCTATAAATAGGAGTTGAGGTGTGTGTTTTATGTAGCATAAAAACCAGCAATACTCCTTCCTTAGTAATACAAATTTTCATAATAAAAGTAATGTTTTTTTTACCAAAAGAAAACAATGCCACTTTTGTAAAAGATATGGCCACGTAGAAAAAGATTGTCGCTCGAAAACAAATAATCAAGCAAACTATGTAGAAAAAAAAAAGAAAGTAAAGAGAATACATTCTATGCAGGCCAAGCGGCAAATGACAATAAAAGCGAAACACGGTACATCAATAGTGGGTCTAGCAATCACATGACGGGGGACGAATCTATATTCACTGATATTGATAAGTCGGTGAAATCCCAAGTAAAGTTGGGCAATGGTGCATTAGTAGATGTCAAATGAAAAGGCACCATCGCTGTGGAAACGAATAAAGGCCCAAAATATATACATAATGTATATCTAGTCCCTCGTCTTGCACAAAATATCTTGAGTGTGGGCCAAATGATACAAAGTGGGTATTCTCTATATTTTAATAGAGATACCTGCATTATCTATGATAAATATAAAAATATCATTGCCTCTGTTAAGATGAAAAATAACAATTTTCCTATTCAATGGAAATATGTCAAAGATATAGCCATGAAAGCTCAACTTGATGATTCATGGCTATGGCATCGAAGATTTGGCCACTTCAATTTTGCTGGGCTAAAAATTCTCCATTAGAAAAATATGATGAGAGATTTTCTAGCCATTACAGAAATTTCAGATGTTTGTGAAGGCTGTCTTCTTGGAAAACAATAGAGACAGTCCTTCCCATCTAAAGTTGCAT
The DNA here is from genome assembly GCA_017140475.1 of Eucalyptus fibrosa. Taxonomy (NCBI): domain Eukaryota; kingdom Viridiplantae; phylum Streptophyta; class Magnoliopsida; order Myrtales; family Myrtaceae; genus Eucalyptus; species Eucalyptus fibrosa. Next base: position 42,462,142 of record CM029514.1, on the reverse strand, counting down.
GGAAAGCTAAGAAGCCATTAGAACTTGTCCACATGGACGTGTGCGGTCCGATGAGTACACCTACACCCAATCAAAATAAATATTTCATCCTATTCATTGACGATTACACAAGAATGACATGGATATACTTTCTTCGAGAAAGATCTGAGGTTTTCTCTATCTTTAGAAAATTCAAGAACCACGTCGAGAATCAAAGTGGCCAAAGAATCAAAGTCCTAAGGAGTGACAGAGGCACAGAATACAATTCAAAGGAGTTTAATAAATTTTGTGAAGATGAAGGAGTCCATCATCAACTAACTGTTGGCTACGCCCTAGAACAAAATGGAGTAGCTGAAAGAAAAAATAGAACCGTCATAGAGATGGCAAGGTCTATGCTAAAGGAGAAAGGCCTTCCCAACACTTTTTGGGTAGAAGCAGTTTATACTGCAATATACCTGATAAACAGGTGTCCAACTAAAGCAGTTCAAAATAAAACTCCAGTCAAAGCATGGAGTGGACAGAAGCCTTCAGCAAAGCATCTCAAAGTGTTTGGATGCATTTGCTACGTCCACATCGCTGCTCAGAAAAGGAGTAAGCTAGATGAAAAGACAAAAAAGGAATATTCCTTGGCTACAGCGATCAATCAAAAGACTATCGGGTTTACAACCTAAGATCCAAGAAGCTTATGATTAGTTGAGATGTCGAGTTTGACGAAAATGCTGCTTGGAATTGGGAGAGCGAGAAGATCGAGAAGAAGTACATAACCTTGCAGACATACCTGCTCAAGAGGAGTCAATGTCACAAGAAGAAGGAGTAGTACCGGATTCAACCACTCACGACATAACTCCACCAAGCTCTCCAAGAGTGACACAAGAAGAATCTACTCTAGAGTCTCCAGTACTAAGGGTAAAAGCCCTTAGAAGAATTTACGACACATGCAATTTTGCTATTTTAGAACCAGAAAACTACGAACAAGCATCCAAAGATGAAGTTTGAATAAAAGCCATGGAGGAAGAGATCAAGATGATCGAGAAAAATGAAACTTGGGAGCTTGTTGATCAACCCGAAGACAAAGAGATCATTGGCGTCAAGTGGGTCTACAAGACGAAGCTCAATGTGGAAGCATGGTATAGTTTATATTTGATAGAGGATGGACAATGGATAAACTAGGTTAATTGAAGGACAAAGAACATGGGATATGGGAAATAGTTTCATTAGTTGAACAAAATAGTTTGATAGAGGTACATTAGAGATTTATGACCTCTCATGGTGGAGGGTTCACCTCACACACAAGGTGGAGGGTTTATCTCTCGCACCTTTACATTTGTTGTTCTACTATGCTCTCCTCTCTTTCGTATTTATAGGGTGCTCTACCAACATTCTAGATTTGTGTAGAATGTTGTCCACTTAAGCTTAATCTAGAGAGTTCTAGATTGTAGTTTATCATCTCTTCTTCTAGAGAGATCTACACATGTGCTTCTACATTTTTCTCTTTCTTCCAAAAACTTCATCTAGGGAATTCTAGAAGTTTAGCAACTCTAGGAAATTCTAGAAAATGGATCACCATTTCCAACACTCCCCCTTGATCCATTTTCGGGATACTTCGGATATTGTAGTTTGTCCCATGTCTTTTATTCTGTCTTCATTCCACGATCCCTTGCATTCTCTTGTCTAACGACTTGCATTTGCCTTTGAACATGCATGACTTTTTTTCAACGATGTCCCATATGTCTTGGGGCATCAAAATGCTCTTAGTTGTAGTTGTTAGCTCGAGCTCTGGCTTTGGTTCTGGCTCTGGCTTCGGCTCTGGCTCTATTGGCTCTCACTTGGGCTCTGGCCTTTGATTCTGGCTTTGGCTCTGGCTCTGGCTCTGTTGGCTCTCACTCAGGCTCTGGCCTTTTTAGTTGAGAATGGTGAGGACAAACGCCCATAACCATCCGATATACCTGGCTTTGATACCATATTAGAATTTAAATGTGCGCGGAAGCATGGTATAGTTTATATTTGATAGAGGATGGACAAGGGATAAACTAGAATAATTGAAGGACAAAGAACATGGGATATATGAAATAGTTTCATTAGTTGAACAAAATAGTTTGATGGAGGTATAGTAGAGATTTATGACTTCTCATGATGGAGGGTTCAACTCACACACAAGGTGGAGGGTTTACCTCTCACACCTTTACATTTGTTGTTCTACTATGCTCTCTCCTCTTTCAAATTTATAGGGTGTTCTACCAACATTCTAGATTTGTGTAGAATGTTGTCCACTTAGGCTTAATCTAGAGAGTTCTAGATTGTAGTTTATCCTCTCTTCTTCCAAAGAGATCTACACATGTGCTTCTACATTTTTCTCTTTCTTCCAAAAACTTCATCTAGGGAATCTTAGAAGTTTAGCAACTCTAAGAAATTCTAGAAAATGAATCACCATTTCCAACACAAACAAGGGAATAGAGTCAGCAAGCTCAGATGGAATAGCCATCGATAGATTAGCTAGGCTGCAAGTGCACGACAAGACAAGAATTACTAAGGAAAATGAGCACGATTCATATTTTAACTCCTATAAAGTCACAGGCCTAGTTAGTAAAGGTGAAATAAATAACCGTCCAAAGAGTCTTAGCCCAGCAACAAAAATAAAGAATATTCCCCAAAATCACGGTTACCTCATCCAGTCTGAAATACCTAAACACGAATTACTGTCAACCTATGGCAAAGCAAGCTGTCCGAGTATGTAGATAGTGAAATCAAGTTAATCAACACTTGTTTTTTTCCTCAAAACATACTCGTTGAATCATCATTTTTTATGTCATAATAAACGTTGAACCAATAATCATTTTGGCTGTAAAGGAAAGTACAGAAAATAAGAAAAAAGGGAAACGAATAGTTAACTGCCCAAAAGTCTACAAATGATTCTCAAGTCGCAGGATGAGGAAAGTTCACAACGTTAACATAAATGCATGTAACTGACGGGGTTGCAAAATCGGAACCATCAGCTGAGGGGTGCGAAGAGGACGATCCTGCACTTCCGGGACCCTGTGCCATACTTGGCCGCATATCGCTCGTCATTTCACAGAAGAATATAACTGCAGATTCAAGGCAAACAAAGATCAGAACATGCACAATGAAAGGCTCCTTTGCTATCGAAAAAGTTCTAAACTTTTTCGTTTTCTACTCAAGCGAGCGTGATAAGCGAACACTAGCTTCAAGTCTACCAGCTACAGAGAGAGAGAGAGAGAGAGGGGGAGGGTGTCACGAGAGTGATGGTGCTGTTAAGGGCTTTCGTGGACACGATTCGGGGTTTCTCTTGGGACCTCAAACGGAAGGATGCGAAGAAGAAGGGGGAGTGAGTGAGAATGCCATAAAGACAAAACGAAGAAGGAGATAAAAAGGGGCAGAGGGATGGGGTTGGGGGAGAGTGGGTCCGTACAGCTTCCGGACATCGAATCTCATCCAAAATAGATTCTCTGCTGATTTTGTTGTTTTTACCGTTATTATTTAATTTGGAGGTATCCCATTGATTTTTATCTCTTCTCTTGGCATCTGGCACCTACAAAATAGCCGCGTCCTTTGTACACGTTCGGACCCTTTTAGCTTTTTATATGTGAGTCCCACACACAATATCTTCATTTTCTGTTGTTGCTGTTATTATTATAGTTATTGTTATTGTATTCAGAGTTGTCTTACTTGTGCTTCTCTCTCTCATTTTGAAGCTATCTGATTAGGACTTTTTAACTTTTATTGGAATGACTGTAATGCTCTGAAGATTACTGTTTATAGTGGTTATTCTCGTAAAAATCAACTTAGGAATGTATTAAAAAGAATAGAGCTTTTAAGCTTCTCCTGGTGCTGAATTGATCGAACCAAGTTGCCGCCAAGGTCCTAGCACAAGAGGGACCATTTTTGGCACGAACCGTGCCTTCTTGAGTGTGGGTTGATGCATATCTGATTCGATATGCATCTTGGACCTGATTTGCCCATCCGATTCGACATGACTATAGTTGCTATGCGAGATTTTCTCTTGGGTTATGGCATTGTCTCAAATCTCATATAATAAGTCAACGCATGGATTTTCTTTATAAGTCCGTCTCGATCACATTGTTTGTTCCACATTGTTTGTTCTCCTCCTTAGGACTCACCACCATGATTTGTGCTTTGCCAAATGTAATATGAGGAAAGATATAAAGACAGTTAATCCCACATGTTGATAAATTTTGAGAACAATTAGGGTTAATTAGATAATTTGCCTAATAATGATCTTCAATTTATTAAAAGAAGAAGATTGCCAGAAGCACATAGCAAAGAAGTCCATAAGCTGGCCCTATTGGCTAGTGCTAGTAGGGTTTTGGGTTTGGGGTTTTGGATTTAGGGCTTAGCAAATTATGAATGAAAAGGAGATGTGACTTAAAAACAATGGAGAAAAGTCAGGATGGCAATTGTAGGTTTTGAAATGTGAGGAAGGTACTTGACAGAAGAGCAAAGTTCAGAATGATATTAGTAATTTTCCCCGAAGAGACCTTTCAGTACCTGAAAGTTATTGAATGCATGTTGAGGGATAGAATCATCATATTGCTTCATTGCATCCCATGGTCCATCTCCCACACCAATTAATATAATGGAGAGAGAATATTGGCTACTCTACCAAAAAGACATAAACAGGATGTTGAGGAATGTGTTAATTGCAAAGTTGGAACATGTGGCCTTTCTTCACCCAGCAGGATAGCAACAAGAACATGCAACACCAAATTACCTGGTGGCTACTATGGAGTTTGTAGTTGCCTGTTCTTGTCGGCTGAATCTCCCAAGTGGTAAATCAGGACTTTAGTAACCTATGAACCATGGTGATGGACCAATAAGCAAGTATTGAGACCCTGTCCATCTGCAATAATGACCAAGATGTGATATTACTTGTTGCTTCTAGCCACAATGTCAATGGCAGCATCAATTATTGGCGCAAATGATATGGACCCTATAAACAATGGTAACAGAAGACGTTAAATTCTACTACATGGAACTTTCTATTATATGGACATTCGACTACATAAGACGATCTTAAAGGATCCATCATAAACTCTGAAGCATAGGAAAAAAAATTTTGTATGAGACCAACAAAAGAAACATGAGACAATGTGAGGGCAACAAACCGTCCAAAACGGGGAAAAGAGAAACATGAAGGACAAGTGATTCATTGGAAAATATTACTTTATTTTTCTAGGATTTATTTCTTTTTATAAATAAGGGCATTATGGTCCAGTACAATTTATATTTAGTATAAATAAATTGCGATGGTTGTAGGGCTTTTGTTACACAGAGAAACCAAGAGCCCATTTTGGCTTTTATGATCTGTTTCTTCTCTTCTTCTCCTCTCTGTCTTCTCTCTTCCTTCTTCTTCTCCCTTGCTATTTACCGTAAGTTCTCTAATCAGTTTTGTGACAATGGTTACAAAAGGTAATATGGGCATTTTCAAAGATTTAAAAGAATGTACAAATTTCTCTTTTGATGGAGAAAAATGTTCACGATCACATTTCAATTTGGAGCAAGAAGATTTTTCTACAACCCTTGTTCTTTAATGCGAGACTGCTCAATTTTTTTCCTGCTGAAATAATAAGAAAAATCCTTGGTTTTTACTTTGTGGTTGGTTAGGAAAATCCTTGATTTAGAAGCCTTAAAAGTAACGTTGTTATTGATTATGCAAACCACAAATATGAATAATAATAATGCCATTCGGCGGGTCTATTGTAAATATACACAATCTTTACGGTCAGTCATCATTCGTCATTCGCCATTCGTCTCTCCGGTAGGAACCTCCCATCCCATGCTCCCACCTTGCAGTACAACTGGGTTTTCATGGTCTCTCTTCTCTCTCCCTCCCACCCCCAACTCATCAACTGCCTCCTTACTTGAGCGCTCCCTATTATCTGACACAACCACAGCTCTTCCGTCTCCCTCGTCGCCCCAACCTGCCTTCCAAGTCGCCGGTTCAACTGTCACTCTTTGATCGGGAATGGAGCCACCGTTGCCATACGTTCGCTGACGAGGCTTTAAAAGACAGCTCATATCCTTCCTTTTCGTATGGCAACGGTAGTATATCATCCCCTAAAACATGCGAATAAATTTACCGCAAAAGTGATATTTGGTCTCGTACATTATACCAAGTACATCAAAGCCCCAATTGCATAGAGGTATGGTACTTTAGGACCAAGTATCTCTTCATCAAATTTTTTAGGATGAAAAGGATCATTTTAAGGATCTAAATACCTTACAACCATAGAAGTGCTCAATAGGTGAGCCTTGTCCATGTTGAAGCGTTTAAGTAATCTTTCGATGTATGCTAATTAATAGATGATTATTTCATTTGCTTTATGCTCAAACTCTTGACCAAGATAAAGTTTGGTTTTACCCAAATCTTTAACTTCAAACTCCTTTTTGAAAATATTCGACAGTTTTAGCTAACTCTGTCGGAGTTCGAATTAAATTTATATCGTCAACATAAACTGTTACAATAGTAAATCCGATTTCTTATTTCTTAATAAACACGCATGGGCAAATAAAATCATTCTTATACATTTCCTTAATTATGTACTCACTTAGGCATTGATACCACATGCAACCTGATTGCTTTAACCTGTACAAGGATCTTTGCAATTTTATTGAAAATAAATTGCGGAGAGTGCATGCATCAGGCATTTTGAATTCCTCAGGAATTTTCATATAAATATTAGAGTCTAATGAGCTACATAGATATATTGTCACAACATCCATAAAACGCATTTCCAATCTTTCAGAAAGTACTAGGCTAATGAGAAAACGAAATGTAATCATATCCATCATAGGTGAATATATCTCATTATAATCAATCATAGGTCTCTAGGAAAATCATTAGGCAATGAGTCGAGCTTTATATCTGACAATCTCGTTTTTCTCATTCCGTTTCCGGACAAATACCAATTTATATCCAACGAGTTTTACATTATCAAGAATTCGAGTTACGAGTCTAAAAACCTCTCGTTTAGCTAGGGAAGCTAATTCAGCCTTAATTGCTTCCTCTCACTTATACCAATCTTGCATTTGATAGCATTCAATAATAAATTGCGATTCACAATCATCATCCATAATTTTATAAGCAATTGCGAATGCGAAAACATCATCAATGATGACGTCATTTCGATCCCAAATCTCATTATAATATATAATGGAATTTTTAGTATTCCCAAGGTTGGTGTTCTTTTCATGGGTTTGTGCCTCTTTATGGACAATAAGCTCTTTGGGAACAATTATAACACCAGACCCTTCTGGATTGGATTCTTGATTCTTTCCTCTTTATTTTCAAGAAATAATATCTTTTGATCCTATCGATCTACCACGCTTTAAGTGTGGGGGATTTTGATCCATTTTAGCTTGTCATTCGATAACAGCTATCCTAGCCGAAGCATTTGCAGCTGAAATATAAGACTTCGTTACCTTAGTAATATCATTAAATGCGTCAGGAAATCTATTTGTCATAGCATGTAAATGGATTATGCGTTGCACCTCATTTTCGCACTCAGGGGTCTTTGGATCTAATTGAAATAAATTTTTCTCATTTCAAAAGAAAACCTTAACTGGTTTTTGTTTTGCAGTCATAGAAATTGTAGGTGTCTCCATTGATGGAAACCTAGTCTCATCAAAATAACAATCTATAAATCTGGCAGTAAAAAAGATCACTGGTAGTTGGTTCCAAGAACCTAATGATGGACGGTGAATTAAATCCAACATAAATGCCTAAACGGCGTTGGGGACCCATTTTAGTTCTTTTTGGCGATGTTACAGGCACCTGTATTGCACAACCAAAGGTGCGTAAATATAAAATATCTAGTTCATAACCAAGAATCATTTAAAGGAGAGATTGTAAAAGACTAACAGTAGAGCGTAATCTTATTAGGGCTGCTGCATGCTGATATAGCTAGTATAAGTACCTAGAGGGGGTGAATAGGTATATAAAAGATTTTTCTCGATAATTGCACAATACTAGACAGTTGATAGATTTGAGACAAACAATAATCAAAGTAAGACTGAGAGAAGGGAAGAGAAAATTAAACACGTGGTTTTATAGTGGTTCGGCTTATTTCAAGCCTACGTCCACTCTTCTGCACTGACAGACTATTGGCTGGATTCCACTATGAACAAAGAGATGTTACAGCGTTGATCTTCCTTGATTTCTTGGTGTAGATGATCTACCACACTCGCTCAAGGTCTCACTAAGTATAGACACTCTCTGTGTTTACAATTTCGCTTAGAATGTATCGACTAATAATCGAGGTGCTTCAGACTCTGGAATTTCTCTATCGGTCATGCACTAAAGCAATTGGAACGACTTTCTTTTATACTCCTTTATGCCATCATACCCGTTGGCACTTACCAAAGGAATTTCCTCCAATCTACCCGTTGGACGGAATCAATTAAGAAGATCATTCGAGCTATTAAAGGAACCTGACGATAGCCCATCAATCCTGTTCGCCCATACAATCAGGATCTTAGTTTCCAAGAATAGAACCTTTCAAGAATATTTTGTCAACCATCGGATCTTCAAACGATCTAGATTACATATAAAAGAATCCGTTATATTTATCCAGCCAAGAGATCTTCTCCAGAGAATAGGACTAAATCCTTAACCAAATACTTCGGCTCTGGATTGCCTTCGACACTAGATTAGAAAAACTGTCAATGAGAATAGTCTTGGGTCTTGAGTCTTGAGTCTTGAGTGCGGTGATCTGAAAGTCTTCAGACTCTAAACAGAAGGTCTGCAAATATCCAGACTAGACTAATAGAAACGTTTTGTCAGCTTCAAAATATTCTGGAAAGATTTCTCCAACAATCTCCTCCTTTTTTATGATGACAAAACTTTCCTGTAGATTTAAACAACTTTGACTTGCAAAAACATTTCTCAAGCAATATGGCTATCTCATAAAGATTAATAAAACAACTAGACTCTGCATCCACAGAAAATTGGTTAGTCTTTCATGAGTAATACCATACGACAACACTTAATATAAATGCAAATAGTCAAGCATCAAAATCTACACCCAAGTCAGTCAAATTCAAGTTCACACCCTTCACACCCAAGTTCACTTAAGTCATACTCAAAAACAAACATTCAAACACTCAAAAGAAATTTAAAGTCAAAGTTTAGATAGTTCAAATTTGCAATTCTCCCCCTTTTTGTCATCATTAAAAAAGTGAGAAAAGAGTCAGGTCTGCTTGGGAATGCGCACGATCTGGAAATCTCCCATCGACTGGACGATGCCTTCCAGCCTCTTCAAGTCTTCCCTGAGATGAGCCACGTCTTCTCCTTTGGCATTTGCTTGAATTTGAATAGCAAGGTCTTTCATTTGATCCGCCAGGGTACCAGAAGATGCTTGTCTAGCATTCTTCATGACTTGAATTTCACAGTCCAGAGCATAGATTTGACCTCGCATTTCCAGAAGAACATCAAGGATACGACGAAAATCTGCTGTATTGTCCGTGTATGTGCTCGCATTTGCTTTCTCGGATGGAGTGAATGCAGACGATGGAGCTTCTGTATAATCTTGCAAATTTGGAGTTGACGTATCATGTCATTCTTCAGGCATTTGAGAAGCCTGAAAATCTTCTGGATCTACTGGTGAGCATCTTAGACCTTCATTGGTGACAACATGTGGTGTAGTCCTTCCTTGCTCGCCATCTCCCCCTGTCTCTAGGACCTCAAATGGGGAAGAGTGATGGTCAGGCTCTTCAGCATCTAGATTCCCCTTCTCTTTAAAGCAGAAGGTACTAGAGTCTTCACTCTGAACTTCTCCATTGCCTTAGCAAGCTCTTTCAGACGCATTTTTGTCAGCATTTTAAAACCTACCACCATTTTTTCGCATGGTCGAACACAAAGAGTATGTGGAGGTTTAATATTCAAGTGTCTGAAGATCTTGGTCACCAGACCTAGGTAAGGCAATTGGCCCTTGTCCTTCGCCATTGCTCTGTACATATGAAAGAGAATGGTGTGAGGGAGAGAGAACTTCTTCCTTGAGTTAATTGCGTACATCAATTTTGCCTCGGAATTAGACACGTCAATCTTGGATGTAGACTTCGGCCTAATACAGTTGATCACAATTTTGTAAAGCAAGATATTGATGGCTCGCATCCTTGAATAGGTAATTCTTCCCTCTGTATCCCTATCTTTGACAAGCTCCAATGAGGCACGAGCAATTGAAACTTTGATCGGTTGATAGCGTCCTCGTTCAACTCCAATTATGTCAGCCAACATGTCCACATCTATCACATAGTCCTGGTCTCGAACACTAAATGATATTCTATTCGCATCTAAAAAGCTAAGATTCGAATAGAAGTATGCTGTTAATTGCGCATAACCATCTGTGATATCGGTGCAAAATTGCTCAAGTTGAAGCAGATTGAACTTCTCCCTTAAGTTCACATTAATGGCATCCAAGAAATCGAAATCAACACTCCTAGGGTTTATCACCCCTCGTTTTAACAGTCTGAATAACAGATTCTCCTGTTCCTTCGATTTAAACAAATCCATTCTTTTTCCCTTCACCTTCGCAGCAATACCCATTCTAGGTTGAAATTCACTGAACATTTTATCATCATCGTTCCCGTCAGTCGGATTCTGTCCCGATACACGAGGGTCACTTGGAATATTCGCAAGTGCTTCCTCAGCCTTTCCTTTGGGAGCAATTCCCAAATCCTCCATTTGTCGCAAAAATATATACTCATTCCCATAATTCTTATCTTTAAGGAAATCATCTACGTAGTTCAGCGGAGTTCCAGTGCTCTTCAACGCACAATAGAGCTTGTAAATAAAAGAGGGTTTTTGGACTCTTACAGGGTCTGCGTCCTCGATTATTTCTTCCTCCGGTTGTTGACCCGCACCTTGTGGGGTAGATGATGTTGAGTGACGTGGTGGAGAGTGAATCGGGCTCTATTGCTGACTCGATAAATCTTCTTCTTCGGTGAGATCGAAATGGGTAGGCCCCTCCCTCATTCTCTGTGGTCCCCTGTTCGCAATTCTTGAAGACTTCCTCGAAGAAGACATCCTTCCTTGTCGTTGAAAGATTCCTTTACTCGCTTTTCCAATAAAAGATGACAACTTTCTCGAAGATGAACACGAAGTAGAGACAGGATTGGGAGGAGAATGCCTTTTAGGGTTTTGAAGATTAGGCAAAAAAGAAAACTGTATATATATAACTCAGTTTAAAAAGGAAAGATCAATCGGCACAAGGAAAGTGAATAGACACTTCTTTTTAAAATCAATAACTGCCAAATAGAAGTTAATCCTTTTGAAAAGACAAGATTCTGTTTTTCACGGAAATTATAAATTAACTGAACGAAAGATCGTACCTTTTCGAGTTTAAATATAATAGCAACTTACAGTCTATAGCCGTGAATGTCTGAGTCTGAGGGTTGGAGAGTCTCTAGACTTTAACTTCCTCAAGCTTCAAAATGTTGAGTCTGGAGCGAATAAAATCGAATTGATTTTTCTCCAAAGGCTTTGTGAATATATCCGCTAGTTGACTCTTTAAATCAACAAATTGAATCGAGATTTCTCCATTTTGAACATGATCTCTAATGAAATGATGTCGAATCTCTATATGCTTTGCTCTTGAATGAAGGATTGGATTTTTAGTGAGATTGATTCTTATTTGGTGTTGTCACATTTGATTTCTGTGCATGAGTCTTCAATTTCAAAGTCTTGTAGCTGTTGTTTTATCCATATAATTTGCGAACAGCAACTTCCAAGAGCTACATACTCTGCTTCTGTTGTTGAGAGAGCCACAGTGCTTTGTTTCCTTGAAAACCAAGACACTGTCCTGCTTCCAAGCAACTGGCAAGTTTCTAAGGTACTATTTCTATCGACTCTGCAACCGGCCAGATCTGCTTCTAAATATCCCAAAAGATTAAAGTCTCCCTTCTTAGGATACCAAAGACCGATGCTTGAAGATGAAGCAACGTATTTAATGTCAGGTCTAGAAGCAGTAAGATAAAGAAGTGAACCAATGATGCTCCTGTACAGCTTTTGATCAACTTTCTTCCCTTCTTCATCTTTGTCTATCTTCAAAGAACTTGACATTGGTATATCAGTCTTTTTGCAATTTTCCAATCCAAACATTTTGACAAGATCATTAGCATATTTTTCTTGATAAATAAAAGTTCCTTCCTTCAATTGTTTTACTTGAAAACCAAGAAAGAATGTTAATTCTCCCATCATACTCATTTCAAACTCATCATGCATAGACTTAGAAAACTTCTTGCACAAACTTTCATTATAGGATCCAAAAATAATATCATCCACATATATTTGAACAAGTAAAAAGCTTTTGTTTTCCTTTTTGATAAATAAAGTAGTATCTACTTTACCTTTGACAAAACCATTCTACGTATTAAGAACTTACTTAGTATGTCGTACCAAGCTCGAGGTGCTTGCTTTAAACCGTACAAGGCCTTTTTCAATCTGAAGACTGAGTCTAGTTTCTTTAGGTCTTCAAACCCTGGTGGTTGTTCCACATAAACTTCCTCATGGATAAATCCATTTAGGAAGGCACTTTTGACGTCCATTTGGAATAACCTGAAATTTTTATAACAAGCAAACGCAAGTAATAGTCGAATAGCTTCTAACCTTGCTACTGGTGCGTAAGTCTCATCATAGTCTATTCCTTCTTCTTGCGTATATCCTTTGGCCACAAGTCTTGCTTTGTTTCGTACGACCTTTCCTTTCTCATTCATCTTGTTCCTGAACACCCATTTAGCTCCAATAATAGTTTTACCTTCTGGTTTAGATGTCAATTTCCAGACATCATTAATGTTGAAATGTTTGAGCTCTTCTTGCATAGCTTCAATCCAGCTTTCATCAGATAAAGCTTCTTCTATGCTCTTTGGTTCAATTTTAGAAATGAGAGCCACAACACTAGACTCTTCACGTCTTTTGGATCTGGTGCGAATTCCTTCATTAATTTCGCCGAAAATGAGATCTTTGGGATGACTGGACTTATGCTTCCAGTTACTAGTTGATTTGTCTGGTTGATGATCTCTTTCTTTATTTGAATCTTCATGAACAGCTTGATGCTGGTCTTCCAGAGTCTGAGATGCTTCTTGAGTTGTAAGCTTTAGAGGGTCTAGAGCAGGTTCAGACTCTTCATAATGAGTCTGACTGGACTCATCTTGCGTAGAGTCTTGAAATTTGACATTCATTGACTCCTCCACAGACTGGCTCTTCTTATTATAGACTCTGTAGGCTTTGCTTGATGTAGAATATCCAAGGAAGATGCCTTCATCTGATCTTTCTTCAAACTTACCAACTCGATCTTTTGCATTTTTCAATATAAAGCATTTGCAACCGAATACATGAAAGTATGAAACAATGGGCTTCTTACCTTTGAATAACTCATAAGGGGTTTTCTCTAGAATAGGTCTTAGGAAGACTCTATTGATGATATAGCATGCTGTTGAAACAGCTTCAGCCCAAAATCGTGAAGAAATTTTACTTTCAATTAAAAAAGTTCTAGCCATTTCTTGAAGAGATCTATTCTTTATTTCCACAACTCCATTTTGCTGAGGAGTATATGGAGAGGAGAACACATGCTTAAAGCCAGATTCATCACAAAATTTTGTAAAATCTTGATTTTCAAATTCACCTCCATGATCTGTTCTTATACTTGAGATAACACATCATTTTTCATTTTGAACATTTTTAGCAAATTTTTCAAAATACAAGAAGGTTTCGGACTTACTTGCAAGGAAATATACCCAAGTAAAGCGGGAGAAATCGTCCACAATTACTAGGCAATATTTCTTACCTCCAATGCTCTAGGTTCTGGTTGGTCCGAAGAGATCCATATGCAGCAACTGTAGTACATGATTAGTAGAGACATGATTTATTGGCTTAAATGAATTTCTTACATGCTTTCCCAGAATACATGGTGTGCATGGATCGAACTTTTGGAATGGTAATTTGGGTAGACCTCGAACAAGCTGCTTTGATGAGATTTTGGCTAATTGCTTCATGTTGACATGACCAAGCTTTCTATGCCATAAGCTTGCTTTGTCTTGGATTGAGATTAGGCATTGCGATTCATTTGGTTTCACATCTAGAAGATAGATATTTCCATGTCTTCGACCCATGAAAGACTGAGTAGAGTCTCTACTAGTTCCAGAACATGTTCCTTCTTAAAAGAAGATCTTAAAACCAGTGTCACATAATTGACTAATGCTGAGAAGATTGTAATTGAGTCATTCCACTAGGGAAACATTACTTATTGTGAGATTTCCAATTTTCACAGTTTCAAATCCCACAATACTTCCTTTGCTGTTTCCTCCAAATGAAACTTTTCCACCATTTACTTGAACAAGCTTTATGAAGCAATTTGAGTCTCCTGTCATGTGTCTTGAGCATCCGCTGTTAAGATACCACTTTACCTTTTTCTTGACAGAGACCTGCATTTAAAAGAGAGTCTCAAGCTTTCTTTGGTACCCAAATTTTCTTGGGTCCTTTGGTGTTAGTAAGATAAATAGTATTAGCCCATACTTTCTTAATAGGTTTCCAAACCATAGGACACTCTTTTTCAAAGTGATCCGGACTGTGGCACTTTGAACACCTGAGGGCATTTCAACTTACAGACTTTATAAAAACTTTCTTGAAATGATTTTTGTAAGCCTCTCTCGAGGGTCTTTTCTTAATTTTTTCTTTTACTTTAGGAAAACCAATCAAGGGAATTCTTTCTGCTATCATGCCTAGACCGGACTTATTGAAGTAAGGTCTTTGAACTGAAAGAACTTTTTCAAGTTTTTCGGACCCTATCGAAAATTTCTTTGAAATATTTGATAAGTCAGTTTTTAAAAAAGCATTTTCTTTCAAAAGATTATCTTATTTTTCTTTAAGAGTAGAAACATTCAAGTCTAAACTTTTAACTCTTTCTTCTAAAATGTTTTCCTTTTGTTTTAGAGCTAAGTTTTCCTTTTTAAGTTCGGAAATTCTTTTGAGAGAAGTCTTAAGACTAAAACACAGTTCATCAATGTATTTAGAAACTTTGACAGGAATTTTAAAATCACTTACCTCAAATTCACGTCCGAGTCGATCCAGAATCGAGTCTAAGTCGAATGTGCCATCGACATAGGTTGGCATATTCATTATCACTTTCTTCACACTCTGTATCACTCCAGGTTTCGACTTTGAGAGCTTTTCGAAACTTTTCAGATTTTCCTCTTTTCTTCTTCAGAAGAGGATAGTTGGGTCTGATGTGTCCCTTTTTCTTACATTCGAAGCAAACTACATCTCTGTTTGGTTCCTCATCATCAACAGACTTGGTCTGCTGTCTTTGAAAACTTTGTTTCTTTGAGTTGAACCTTCTTCCTTTTCTATTCAATTTTCTGAATCTTCTTATCATGAGAGCAAGCTCCTCATCGTCCATATCATCTTCAGAATATGTATCATCATAATCATCATTTGATTTTAATGCAATGGATTTCTTACCTCTTGGATCTTCGTCTTCATTAATTCGTTCCACTTCATAAGACTGAAGAGTTCCAATCAGCTCGTCGACAGATAGTGGCATAATTCTTTGCGTCTCTCTTATTGAAGTCTTTATGTGATTCCAATCATTGGAGAGTCCACGCAGTAGCTTGTTTACCTTCATGGGATCAGAAATTTTCTGTCCTTGATTCTCAAGACCATTGACAATATCTGTAAAATGGCTAAACATGTCTGTTATAGATTCTCCTGATTTCATTTTGAAGGCTTCATATTGACCGAGGAAAATGTTAATTCTAGTTTCCTTCACTCAATCTGTTCCTTCATAGGTGATATGTAATCTGTCCCACACTTCTTTTGTTGTAACACAAGAAGATATTCTGTTATATTCAGTTGGTGACAAAGCACAATATAAAGAGTAAATTGCTTTTGCATCAAGTGCTTGTCTCTTGTTTATCTCTTCCTGAGTCATTCCGCTGGTCTCAACAATTTCTTTCCCTCTTTCAGAGACTGATGCAGCTGTACGAGTAATTCCTTTTTCTACAACGTCCCATTCCAGAGGATCCTTTGATCGTAGGAAAGCTTTCATCTTGTTCTTCCAAATGTTGTAATCATTTCCATCAAAGTAGGGTGGTCTAGTATTGCTTTGCCCTTCCATCAGCCCTAGTGCTAGCATACTAGCCATGAATATTTTACTCTGAAGTAAAACACTTCAAATAAAGTGAGTACACAAGCTCTGATACCAATTGATATAGCTAGTATAAGTACCTAGAGGGGGTGAATAGGTATATAAAAGATTTTTCTCGATAATTGCACAATACTAGACAGTTGATAGATTTGAGACAAACAATAATCAAAGTAAGACTGAGAGAAGGGAAGAGAAAATTAAACACGCGGCTTTATAGTGGTTCGGCTTATTTCAAGCCTACGTCCACTCTTCTGCACTAACAGCCTATTGGCTGGATTCCACTATGAACAAAGAGATGTTACAGCGTTGATCTTCCTTGATTTCTCGGTGTAGATGATCTACCACACTCGCTCAAGGTCTCACTGAGTATAGATACTCTCTGTGTTTACAATTTCGCTTAGAATGTATCGACTAATAATCGAGGTGCTTCAAACTCTGGAATTTCTCTATCGGTCATGCACTAAAGCAACTGGAACGACTTCCTTTTATACTCCTTTATGTCATCATACCCGTTGGCACTTACCAAAGGAATTTCCTCCAATCTACCCGTTGGACGGAATCAATTAAGAAGATCATTCGAGCTATTAAAGGAACCTGACGATAGCCCATCAATCCCGTTTGCCCATACAATCAGGATCTTGGTTTCCAAGAATAGAACCTTCCAAGAATATTTCGTCGACCATCGGATCTTCAAACAATCTAGATTACGTATAAAAGAATCCGTTATATTTATCCAACCAAGAGATCTTCTCCAGAGAATAGGACTAAATCCTTAACAAAATACTTCGGCTCTGGATTGCCTTCGACACTAGATTAGAAAAACTGTCAATGAGAATAGTCTTGGGTCTTGAGTCTTGAGTGCTGAGTCTGGTGATCTGAAAGTCTTCAGACTCTAAACAGAAGGTCTGCAAATATCCAGACTAGACTGATAGAAACGTTTTGTCAGCTTCAAAATATTCTGAAAAGATTTCTCCAACACATGCAAAACAGCATGACCCCATGTTGTATCGTTGAGATTCATTTTCAATAATAGAGTACGAACAATGATTTGGATATATTTAATCAAGGATTCTACCAACCCATTTTAAGTATAAACATATGCAACCGGGTGTTCAACCTCAATTCCAAGTAAAGCACAATTAGTATCAAAACTCTTTGATATAAATTCACTAGTATTATCCATCTTTATGCTTTTAATTGGATAATCAGGGAATTATTCCCAAAGCTTTATAATATGTGCAAGTAAACGTGCAAATATGATATTGCGTGTAAATAATAGGCAAACATGGGACCATCTACATGATGCGTTCACTAATACCATAAAATATCGAAGTAGTCCACTTGGTAGTTGTATTAGTTCACAAATATCACCCTGAATTTTTTGTAAGAATAAAGAGGATTCAATATTAACCTTTATTATAGAAGGTTTAGTAATGAGCTTTCCTTGTGAACAAGCCTCACAATTATAATTTTTGGACAACAATATATTTGTATCATTTAAAGGGTGGCCTTTTGTATTATTGAAGTGCCAGGGTGATCAAGGTGATCATGACATAGTTCAAATTGATTAGGGTTTACCAATCTCCAGGATGTGATAGCGTAGGTTTCAATGGCCTTAATCATGACACAATAAAGGAGATTCAAGATTAACCTTTTGTATTTTCATGGATGGTCTTCAAGGCCCATCTTATAAGAGGAAATGTCAATATATTCATTATCTTGCTCATAAATATTCTCAACATGGTACCCATTACGGCGTACATTTTTTAAGCTAACCAAATTCATTTTTGATCTACTGCTTAGAAACACATCCTCAATATGTAGGATGGTGCCATTTGGCAAAATAATTGTGGTATTCCCAAAACCATCAATAATCAGAACAAGACCTAATATTGTATAGATTTGTGCCTTACGCAATGTCATACTTGAGAAAAAGTATCTACTACGAAATATGGTATGTGTTGATGCATTATCAAGAAAACAAATATCTTCATTTTTCTCGATATTTTCCATTTGCATTTATGTTGACTACTTCACGTGTTAAGCATCATAAAATTTGCATATTAGTTATAGAGTCAAATAAAATTTCAAAATAATAAATATTATATAAGGTTCATAAGCATTTCATAATTATATTAGAGAACAATAAAAAGTAATACACTTAAACAACTAGAAAAGAATCATAAAATTCGAAGTTCAAATTGTCATCCACCAATCTAATGCCTTATCAAAGTAATCAGAGGTCCTCAAAGAAATCAGAGACATCTAAGGATGCATTTGCTACTTCATGAGCAAATGCAGTCCTATCAACTTTGAAAGAAGTGAGTAATGCTATGGATCCTAAGCTTAGAATTATGAGTACAAAGATGAAGGAGAAGTTTGATAAATATTATGAGAGTTTGGATAAAGTAAATATAATGGTTTTGATTACGATGGCATTAAATCCTCAAAAAAAATTGTATTATGTGAAGTATTTTTATGAGCAAATTTATGATAATGAAGCAAAAATTGATGAGATACATGATAAATTGAATTACATGTTGGAGCGTTTGTATGCATTTTATAAGCAATCTTTTCTTGAGCATGATAACTGATATTTTGGTGGTCAAACTATGACTACTGGAAGTAGTAGTGCTTCATGTCATGCCTCGATCCTCGAGCACGTGCCCATCCCTCAGCGGTTGATTAAATAACAACATCCCAAGACACATCGCCGACCCATTCATTTTAATACGCATGCGGAAGCGAATAAATAATCCCCAGACAACAACAAGATGTGATAGAAAAGCAGGGTCATAAATTTTTCAAACCACAATATGCTTATATATATACATATATCAAGCCATGTCATATACAATACCAGTCTATAAAAACAAGTCTACAAAACAATGAGGTTTTATAAAACTACAGATCATCTTCCTCATCCTCATTAGAGCCTTCAGCTGAATAAACCGAAGTCCCTGGATTTGACAGATACGGGTTCACCATTGACCCACCAGGAGGATCTGCCGTGCCTTTTCCAAAAGCAACCTCCAGCACAGACACAGGTATCTCGGATTCTGGTATGGGACCCTTTCTCTGGCCATCCCGCGCACGTTAGTACCATGATCTGCATTGATGGAGTACCTTGTGGGGTAAAGCCTCATCAACCTAGACCACGGACCTTATGAGCTCATAGACCCATCCTCTTGGGCTCCCATGAAGCGGGATGTAAGATACCTGCTCTATGACATTCTTTGGCTAAGCAAAACGCTCGGGAGAAGTTGTCATCTAAGAACCTAAAAATGTTATCCCACAACGGGGTGAGACGATGTCTCAGCAAGTTCACCCCCTAAGACCCGATTAGAAAGAAAATACGCCCCAAGGGCTACCCAAGCACAAACATGAATCAGAGGACTTACCTTTGCCTCAATTCCTTCTTGCAAGTCAATATAATTTATAAATTCAACGAATCATTTCAATACATCAAAGCATCAAATCGGATCGAATCATCGATCAATCGACTCAGTCAATTCCATGTCATCAAGACCATCTATCGGTCCACTGAATCAATACTATCTATCAAGTTCATCCTATCAAGAATTGCTCACCCTAAGTTGAAGATAAATAGTATAGCTCACCCAAAACTAATAACAAAGTATACTGCTCACCCTAAACTGATATATCAAGACCCATAAGCTGATATAATATACTCACAATGCTCACCAAAAGCTGCTAAGGTTTACTACTCACCCAAAGCTAATATATCAAAGCCCGCAGGCTGATATAGTATACCGGTATACTGCTCACCCTAAACTGACATATCAAGCTAGCATGCTGATATAATATACCATCCTGATAATCAAACAATTTCACAATTTTTATCATACTCGATAAAAATAATCGTGTGTGGATACACGGTCGACTTCTACCAAAAATATAATATCTTTACTTTATAAACTCCCACTAATTATATAGTCGATAAAAATATTTTTGGCATTGTAAACTGATGCCCAGTGATTTTCTAATTAAATACTGAAATTAATAAATTTTGGAATAAATTCCCAAAATTACAAATCACACTCAATTTGCACAATCAAGCACTCAATTACATAAACAAATCACACTACTGCAATCAGGATAAAATTCCGATCACCGGCTATTCCGGTCTAATTTTCGGAAAATAATAATTAATTAAATAATTACAAAAATTAATTAATAAATACCCATAAATGCAACTTAGGCCGGAAAAGCCTAATTAAATATCAAAACAGGCCTAGAAAAATTTCGAACCCATTTAAATAAATACTACAACTTATCTACTTGCTAATTGCACTACTCTAACCACTTAACGAACGATTAAATCACTAATCTATTCTAACTAGCCACCTAAACTATACTTAATCTAAACTAATAAACCCTTAAGCATAATTAACTTACTAAGCAAGAATTAGTGAGTTAAACTCACTTTATTAATGATCTAATAGGACCACAATGACAGGTATGCATAGACGGTCCACAAACTCCAAAGCGGGTGCACCTTTCGAGGTCCAGAAGGGCACCAAAGGGGGCCAAACAGTGCAAAGGAGACCCACGGGCTTTGGTTCTATGGTAGGGCCAAAGATGGCTGGACGGTGGCTGGTTCGGCTAGAGACGGCTAAGGCAGATGGCGGACGGGCTGCGATGGGCTTTCGGCGGCTCAACGAGCAACCAAGCGGCTCCGGCGACGGTGAGGGGGGTTCAAATGACTTGGGGGATGGCCTGGGGTCATGGCAAAGATGGAACAACGGCCGGGGATGTGCGGGACGGTCACGCGGCTGGCGTGGCGTGTGACGGGCGAGCGACAGCGAGCGGCGGTGCTGGATGGCTCGGACGGCTGCTCGACAGCAAGGGGAGGTTGCTGGTTGGTTTTTCTGGGTTTTTGGGAGCTTCAAGCTTCTAGAGATGGAAGGTGGTCAACCAGATGAAGGAGAGGGGACAACAAAAGGCTTAAGGGGGCCACTTCTCACTTCAACCTATCCTCTTGTCCTCTTGGTGAGGTCCACCAAGCCCAGCTGGTTTCCTCAGCCAATTTCTAGCCTCGATCTTCCTCTAGAAGCTAATGAAGAGGTCCAAAAAGACATGGACCATGGGGTATACGAATTTGAAGCAATTTCCTCCCAAATTGGATTCAATTCCTTCTTGAATCGGTGCAATTCGGCCTCTATAAATTCCACCATCGCATCCTCGATCAAATTGGTATTTTTCCTTACCATTAGAATCCACTTGCATCCCAAAATGAAATAAAAAATGGTCCTCTGAATTTTCCAGTTGAAAACGGCCCTATGTCAGCTTTTCGTCAAAAATCTTAGTTTGCAAAAAAATCTTTAGAAGATAAGTCGACGTTCCTAAAATGACTTATGACATAACAAAACTTTCAATTTCTAAAATTGAATTCAAATTCATGGTTATTTCAATTTGGCGCGATTTTAGCGTGACCTAGGCTATTAGGTAGCTTTCAAAGAAATTTAGTATAAATGACCCGTGGTCAATTTTTTTCGAGCCACAATAAACCTCTTCGACACATTAGCGACCCTCGATTGTCGTGAAAATGACAAGGTTTCAAATATGGACACAAGATACCAAAACGACATAAAAATCAGTCTAATGCGGATTGACCAGAATTTTCCAACTTTGTGGAATCACCCACAATTAACTGCACATCTTAGTCGAACCGACCTATCTCTGATCTATAATCGATCTTTACCATGCCGTAATGATCTCTACAGATAAGCACAGTCGAGCAGTCAATTCTTAGTCGAATTCTCAAGTCTATTGCATTAAAATCCCTTAATGACTTCCCCAAATAATTTAGTTATCTCAGGAGTGATTAGCTCTAAGAACGGCACTATAGGCACATCGATAAAAGGCCCGATTTATTTAATTGAAAACATGACTAAAATTCCAAGATGTCACACGTCCAATACCAACAGAAATGATGGAAACGACAAGATTAACATCAAAGCTTGACAAAAAAAAACTGTTTCCATCAAAAGAAAAGAGGGCTTGAGAACAACAAATCAAAGCTTCAACAATATATTGAAGAGGATTATAAAGATATTCTTAATTTTGACATTTTGATGTAGTGGAAGAGTATTGGTTCGAAGTATAAAATTCTATTATTGATAGTTCGGGATGTTTTATCTATTCCTATAACTATTGTTGCTTCAAGGTGGGCTTTTAGTACTTTAGGTTGGGGTCTTGATGGTTTTAGAAGTTCTTTGACTTCTAGAATGGTGAAAGTTTTAATTTATACTCAAGACTAGTTGAAAGCTGCTCTTGTGCCTATTAATGTTGAAAAGTACATTGAGAATGTCGAAAAGTATGAGTTGGATAAGCTTAAATTATGCATATTTCTTTTTACTTATTAATTCTTTTGTATATCTAATGAATGAATTCCTTTTTTTTAAGATATGGATTGTCTTACTAAGGAAATTACCATCAGTAAATAGAGTTTGCACGTTGAAGTCAAATGACCATAAATGGTGAGATGTTCCATCAATGGCACTAATAATAATTTTAATTTAAAAATTTTGTTAAGTATTAATTATGTGTGTTGTTCGTTTTGGTTTTAGGTGTTTAGAAGCTGAAGCGATCATCTACGAGTTCACGAGATGTGAAGTTGTATGTTCATGGTTTATCTTAAGTATTTTAAACTTCTTGTGATTTAATTATATTTCACTAGTAATTTCTAGTTGCACTTTGCTTTTTAGTTTGTGTAAAATGGAAGAAGTTTTCAAAGAGTAGTATTGCAATTCCTATGATGATTTGCTTGTCAAGTGGTGTAAAGCTTCATTTTTAATTGATTAGACTTTGCTTTATTAAATGCAGGAACCGTTTTTTCATATAGTGTTAACAAGTATTATTAATAGATGATTATAGGAGCAGATGCCTAGAAAACATTTCTTGGCCTTAAATTATTTTCTCTTAAAATTCGTATCTCATCCCATTTCCCGAATGGAAGAATGATTCAAAGACAACTCAAAAGTAAGAAAATTATAGCATGCTTTAGCGATGAAAACACTTTATCTCTATTAGCAATCATATCGTTTTTATAGTTTGTTGTTTTTAGCAAGTGTGAAATGCCTTATCTTAATTTTTTGTTCAATATGCACTTGTGTTTATAGTTTGGTTGCTCAACGCCGTATTATTGATTGATATGTAATTTAAATTAATAGGTTTGTTTCTAGTCCCAAATTGATTTTGGAATCGGATCGAACCCATATGGTCGGTCTAGTTTTTGGTCTCAAGCTCGATCAGGTTAGTCTTCGATTTCAAAAATTAGAGACTAACATTATGTAGGTCGACTTCTGAATTAAATGCTGAACCAGCATTAAATGAAGAAAATTCGAGTCGAATGTCGAATTTTCCAAAGAGCACCAACCATGAAGAGTCAAGTAAATGGCCTTCAACCACCGGGATTTGTCCCAGTGGCCACCCTTCCAACTTGGAATGGGAGATGAGAGGTTCGAATCCCTACCTTCTCATGAGAGGTTTGGGTGGGGACGATTTAGTTTTAAAAGTGGGTTTCAATTCTCACGTCCTGCAAGGAAGTAGATCAAAAGTTTGAGAGTGAGTGTTAAGATAAGAATAGAATAGGACCGACAAAAAAAAAAAAAAAAGTGGCCTTCCTTTCATAGTTTGGAATTTTCCCATTTCATTGATTTGACAAGAATCGATTATAAAAGTGAGAAATATCCGGTTGCTCCTCATTTCCCATTTCCCATTTCATTTCCTAGAAAAGTCCATAAAAAATTGTCCTTTTTTCCTCCCATATTTCAGCTATGCCCTATCCATGCAGAGGAGCTACCCTATGGAAGTTATTTACTAAATGGATGATCTTTAATATTTGTGGCCAAAACAAAAAAAGGATCTTTAAGGTTCAACCTTGTTTAACACAAAATATAATATATATTATATATATTAACAAAGATGAGACAACCAAGCAAGAAGGCCATTATTTTAGCTTGACCTCTGACTTTCCCAATCACCCACGACGAAAAGGTCTTTCTTTCTTTCTTTTCTAACGTTTTATTTCGTCCGTATCGTCCGTAGCTATAAAAACCAAAACAAAAACCAGTTTTGCATGTTAACGAGGGTACAAATAGAAAACAAAATATACCCTTTTCCTCAAAATTACTTTAAAAGTCCAATATAATTATAATATAAATATGTATCATAAGGATGTTTTTAAAATAATTCTTGATAAGGTAACTTCTTGGTGAAACGCCACGTGGGGCCCCCTCGTACAACCTTCCGGAACCCAAGCCCCCCCATCCAAAACTCGAATTTATATTCCGGTCACAAGTCCGCCCTTAGTTCCTAACCTCACGCGCACGTTAGCCTACCCTCCTATGGAAGGCTCTATTTGTAATAGGTTAAAAAATCGACATAAGCGGCGAGAAAAGCGACCGTTTACCTAAGGATGAGAAATTAACTTAGAACAAGTTAACATGGACACACGGAAGACACCGGCACACTAGACAGCTTCAGCGGTAATGCGAGTCTTTAATAATCGGTGCCTAGCCTAAAAATTCCGTGGAGGAGAGTCGGAATGTTGTAGAACGTGCGGCCTTAGATGAAGAACGCCTTTTGTTTATTAATTAACTTGACTTATGCTCCATCTACGTGGCTTTCTCCCCTTCCCTTCTTTTGTCTTTGTTAATAATTGAAGAGAGAGGATGGCCCTGTGCAAGAACGGCTATAGTTTTCTTCCCCTCATTCATGCATGCACATGCATGCGCATAGAGGCACATAAATTTGGTGGACGTCGGAGCTGAGTGTGGGCACCTGTGCTGTCATTTAATGAGTTTAGGTCCTAAGCAAGACCTTAAAAGGCTTTAACATCCAGGAAAGACTGGATAGAGGATGGGATTCCCCTCGAAAAAGATTGAATCCCCCATTGGGCACCTGGCCACAAATGACCTTACGATCATTAGGGTGACCAGCCTGGATCCCCGTGAAGCCAATCCTCCTTTTAAATGCAAGGAGGCAGGTTCAGGGAAATGAAAGGTCCAAGGGAAAGACCTTTTGGTGGACGTCGGAGCTGAGTGTGGGCACCTGTGCTGTCATTTAATGAGTTCATATTTCTGTCTTGTTTTTCCTATAAAAGGAGGAATGCAAAGGACGACCGAGGTAGAGCAAGCAGAGAGAAGACTCGTGAGCCTCCCCGGAGACAAGGTAGAAGCTCTCCACAGAGGGAGATTTTCTAGTTGTAATTATACATATAGTGATTTAGCCAATTAAATTCTTATAAGTAGAATTTATTTAATTTTTTGAGTAAGATTTTACTGGGAATTGTGAAGAGCTAGACACTGTATAAATTATTAAGTATAATTGACAGTTAAAAAATATCGAGAGGGTGTTTAAGTATTTGAGTTATTGTAATCTCTATTATATTGCTTGTTTTAATAGTGATATTCTATGTAATTCTCTTTGTAGATGTAGGTTTCAATATTCAAATCGAATCATGTAAATTTAGTGTCCGATTTTCTCTACTTTCTTCCAATTAATATTAATCGATTCGCTGGGCCATCCTTACTTCGCAGCAAATAGCGTCCGCACTCCTTTCTCAAGAAACCCAGTCATTTAAGAAGCAGAGCATTGCAACTGCAAGCAGCCAAAGCCCAAACGCGTACAGAAGAGAGAGAGAGAGAGAGAGAGAGAGAGAGAGAGAGAGAATAGAAGCATGAGTGCATGCACGAGCCAAGCAATCACGACGCCCAGTGAAGATGAAGAGTTCTTGTTCGCCATGGAAATGAATGCTCTGATTGCACTCCCCTTCGTCTTGAAGGCCACCATCGAACTGGGGATCCTCGAAATACTGGCCGACTGTGGGCCTATGGCTCCACTTTCGCCTGCTCAGATTGCCTCCCGTCTCTCCGCAAAGAACCCGGAAGCCCCCGTAACCCTTGACCGGATCCTCCGGTTTCTCGCCAGCTACTCCATCCTCTCTTGCACTCTCGCCCAAGACACAGAAGGCAACCCCCTGAGGCTTTACGGTTTGGGACCCAAAAGCAAACACTTTGTCAGAGCCCATGGCACTGCCACTTTTGCTGCCCCCTTGATGCTTCTGCTTACCGACAATATCGTCACTTCTAGCTGGTTTTTGCTTCTTCCTTCCTTTCTTTCTGCTGTGTTGAATTGGCCATGTCCTCCATCACATGCGCCGTAAGTATATCTTGATTATACCGTGCATGACTTACAGGTACTGCTTAAAAGAAGAGATTATGGAAGGAGGAGACACCTTCAAACTTGCCAATGGACTGCATGTTTTTGAGTACACTAACAAAGACAGGAAATTTAATGAGATATTCAACAACGCAATGCAAGGCCCGACAAACATGTACATGAATAAAATTGTGGAATCTTATCAAGGCTTCAACAACGTCAAGACGGTGGTCGATGTAGGTGGTGGCATGGGTGCAAGCCTTAGGATTTTACTATCCAAGCACCCCCACATTCATGGCATAAACTTTGATCTACCTCATGTGGTCAAACAGGCTCCTCCTTATCCTGGTAAGGTTTATTTATTTTTCCCCTTCTGCTCCATCTTCTTTTCTAAAAAATATCTCTCATAGGGATGAACTTTATTAAGGAAAGTTCGATTACATCACTAAGTTATTCATATCATACCCTTAACACAATCGTTCGAGTGAGTCAAACATGATTCAAACTGTACAAAATCAGCTTCCATATAGGGATGGAGAGTGAACTCTTTGGATAAAGCTGTGTTTGAGGATGGATTGAATCACTTATCTTTTGATGACAGGCATAGAACATGTGGGAGGGGACATGACAAACTACATTCCTAAAGCGGATGTCATTATCATGAAGGTTATTCCTCTGTTCAAAATTTCCTTATTAGACATGATCAAGTTCTTCGCATGTAATATGATTATTTCCATATATTGCGGTTTGCTCGGTTTAATAATGGCTACACAGCTCGTGTAACCCTTATCTACACATCCCTTATCCATCACTACTGCAATGGATGGTTAATTACTTGCGAAAAATAAAACTACTCATATCAATAACGTTATAAGTGGAATGTGTAAAGAAATTTTAAACAACCTGGACGCTTAATATGTATCCAAAACTAACTGATAACCCGTCGTTTTGTAGTGGATAATTCACGGTGCAGATGACAAGTTATGCGTCAAGCTACTCAAAAACTGCTGGGAGGCATTGCCAGAGAAGGGCAAGGTCGTGATCGTGGACGCTGTCCTTCCAGAGTATCCCGAAACGGATATCATCACGAGGAACGCCCTCCTAGCGGACATGTCCGTGCTGAATATCACTCCCGGCGGAAAGGATCGGACAGAGAGACAATTTGAGGTCCTGGCACGTGCATCCGGCTTCGATGCTCCGAAACTTTTGGGTCGAGCTTACAACATGTGGGTGGTCGAGTTACACAAAAGGATGTGATCTCTTCTCATCACAAGCATGTCTTGAGCTTTCCCTAGGGAATTCTCTGTATGTTCGTGTTGGGTTTGGAGACTTGAGCCGGACCCATAACCTTGTGTGCCATCGTAAGGAATAAATTAGTGCTGATGGAAAAATAATCTCATGCTTTACCTGAACGGTCCCCAATGTCCTAAAATCATTCTTTTTTGGGAAAATTCAAAAGTCCATTTCACCCTTATATACGAAATGTCGTGTAAGAAACCATTAATGTCATTACCCTTCAAGTAAGAAGAAGAAACTAATTAAAGATAATTATCTTTAAAAGGACCAACTACCCAAAAAATAAAAAGCCCATGCACATCCTTTCACATCAAGAACAATTCTATTCACTTTTTCAAAAGTCTTGAAAAAGCATGGTTTTCGGCATCTGTCAAATTGCAGCGAGTCCGTCAAAACATGGGGAGCTCACCTAACACAAAAAATGGGTCCAAGTGAGTCCATCAAATAAAGTCCGATAACATGGGTTTGGATAGATTTTAAGTTCAATCCATATAAAAATTATGGGAATTGATCAAGTAACGGCACCGTTACTCTTTCAACGGTGACGGTGGCATGTGCACCGCTAATTTTTTTACTTATTTCTTCAGAAATTTTGAAAAATAATTTGTCACTTGGGACTTGCTCCACTTCCACCCTTATTTTGTCACTTGTAATTTGATTTTTCTTTTTGTTTGTTTGACATCAAAATAAAGAGAGATCAATTAATTTCTTTTCACACTTAGAGAAATTTGAAAGTTCACAAATCAAAATATTATATTTGCGCTTGATATTTAAATTTCATCTTACATGAGTTTTCTTAAGTATATCATTTATATCATTTTTTTTACTAATGTCTACCATTAAAAAAGAACTCAATTACCCCCATGATTTCCTTCTCCCTTCAAGAACTTCATCCATTTGTTTCTTTAAATACGAAATTAGTCATCTTCATCAACAACTAAAATGAGCGGCCAGTATTGCACCGTTACTCATTGGAAGTAACAATACCGTCATACTAGCACTGCTCCAGAATTATTAGTAAGTGTCCACAGGTTCTAACACTTACCAAAATATTTAATCTTCCCACAACAAACACCATCGGTCATGCCAGCCACCATAGTCGTAGGTGCTCTCTCTCTCTCTCTCTCTCTCTCTCTCTCTCTCTCCCCCCTCTCAGATGGAGATCGCAACCTTAGGGGCAATGGGCGCAGTTTTATATGGTCCACCAAGGGACGGATCCTCGATCTTAATAGATCATAACTGCTCATATTTATTTGTAACCCCTATATAAACTGTCGTAACACACAAAAATTAAGTATGAACAAGATTTACTCTTTTTTCCTCCAGCGGTCATAGGGCGCCTAGAGAACCGTTGCTCAAGGGCCCTCGAATTTATTATGTGGGATGTTTTGAGAATATTGTATTTTCGTGTGCTGGATCAAAATAGGTTAATGGTTGGGTATATGGTTTGATTGTTTGATTAAATGTAGGTTTGTAACAAAAGTAATGGTTATATAAAAAATGAAGTTCCTCGAAGGAATCAATCTACTAGAGCACATCTCTTCTTACTTGTCCTAAACCTTAAACCTTAAAATCCTAAACTCTAAACCACATGGCCTCCATTCAATAAAAAAGGAGAGGCCTTGTGTGATTCATTTTGCTGATTTTTTGTTCAAGATAGAATTCCAAAAAAATAGACCAATCCATACTTTGAACTAATAACTATAGAACATAATAAGAGCGTTGTCTATTTCAATTCATCATCATGAATAGCCTATGTAGCTTTTGATGACTCTTCTAGCCATGCATTCTTTGGAAGCTTTGAATTCTTTCCAATCTTAGACCTTGACTCACCCACCATGGATGACCCTCAAAGAAGAACCTTTAGGTTTCCGGGACATTTAATTCTCATCATGGTTGTGGTAATATCTCTTCCTCTTCAAATTTTTGAGGATATGAAAAAATCAAAAGCCCTGCCATCAAAATCTCTGTCGTCCCTATTCAATGATGGAAGCGCAAATGCCTTAAGTGTCCCCTCTAGTCAAGAGTTGAGCCTACCAATCACTAATCAATATATTTTTCTCTCATGTGTTTCTTCTTTATGGTTTGATGTTCTTGCACTACAGGAACCACACCAATCCATCCCGGTTATAGCTTAGCCTTGCTCTGCTTACACATGAGCTCCCATTCTAGATTGTATTGGCAAAATCGATAGGGAATTGGCTTCAAGTGTGGATAGGGTCAAATATGCAAGGAATGCAAAGACACGGACCCCTTCCCTTCTCTTTTAGATGAATTGAGTGGTTTAGAATTGCTCTTCATAGACAAACTTGGAATTCGCAATCCAAAGTAAGATCGGTTCAGGATCATTGGGTCTTTTACTATCATAAGGATGAGCCATTACTCAAAAAGTACTTCTAGGTAATTGCCTCACATATTCTATATCTATTTATGTGAAAAAGAAATCATGTGACAAAAGGGGATTCTTATTTGTACATGTGGTTTAGAGTTTCGCATCTTGTGCTCACTGGCATGTATTGATCCCCCGACTCTAATTGCTTTTCCCCTTTTCATATTTTTCAATTTTTTTTCAAATCTTGGATCTTGTTTGCAAAGATGAACCATCAGGGGGAAAGTTGATGAATTATTAAGCGCGGAGACTTAGTGCGAACTCTTCCAAGCCCAAACCAACCGCAACTTTGGGATTTTAATTTTTTTCTATTAAACATGCAAATCATTTTATTATATAAGTTATTAATAAGTCGATTAGATACCTAAGTAAAGTGTGGAGAGCATTTCACTTCTGCAAACTAGAGATTCATGAATAGGGAGACCTTATTGCATTAGATAAATTTAACGCCCTTTCGATGCCTTTTCTCTTTATTTCAAAAAAATATTTGTACTTTGCAGGTAGTCTTAGTCAATTTTAAATTAAGCCACTAATATGCAAATGGTGGTCGTGCGAGTGCAAAAATAAGAATTTAACAATCAATAATTAAAGCAGTAAATAAATTGCTAGAGATAAAGAAAGAATATAAATATCTCAAGCAAGCCAAAGCAAAAACTCCATTAACTCCAACACGCCAAGTGTTCTGCAAAATCTTAACAAAACAATATATGCATGGCGTAAACATGATTTGTAAATGCAATAATGATTATTTCTTTTTGGATTTTTCTTGTTTAACAGAAGATTAAACTATGTGCAATGCAACCTATTTGTAATTTTAATGACGTGAAAAAGGATTACTTATGAATTAACCCTATTAGTGAACCATGTGAAAGATTTTTGTGTTTTCTTTAATAGACTAAACTCTAGGACACTAGACATGTGTCACGGGCCAAAAGATGAACGACCCGAGAGATTCCCCAGAGTCGACCCCAACTCGCCTGTGGACCTCCTGCTCTTACTTGGATTCCCACCTAGCCTTCTCCCCGAATTGCAAGGGCGGGTGAAGCTGTCATTAAGCTAGATTACAGAAGTTTGTTCCTTTCATTTATGTCGGTAGATGGTAGCTCAATATTTATGTCGGTAGTTGAGGCGGTGCGATCTCGTCCGCCGACAGAATTCTAGATCAATGGGTGTAATCCGAGGCCCTTAACTATAAAAGGGGTGTCCTCCTTCATTTGTAAACATCCACTACTTCCGCAATACAAAGCAAAGCTTCTTTCCAAAACTCTTCTCTCTAGATCCTTTCTCTCTCTACGATCCAGGTAAGGTGAGCGAGTGAGCGTTCGACTATGTAAGGCTTGGCTTAGGTGCTTCGGTGATCCAATCCGATCCTAAAGTGCCCGAGTCGCCGCGCGGTCACAATCCCAATCGATCGGCCCGTACCAAGTGGTATCAGAGCTAAAGAGAGATTCGTTTCCAAGAGATTGAAGAGCGCCAATTGTTTGAAAGAATGTCAAGCCAAGAAGCGGCTATAGTTGGAGAGGCCGGGCAAGTCAAAGAGACCCGCGGCCGATCAAAGAAGAGGGAGACCTCGGTGGATGCTACGGCCACGTTCGATGAGAAGATCGGCAAGGTCCGAAGTGCTGTGCTCGAGCTCATGGAAGGTCTTGACGACGTGCGAGACCGGATCATGGGGGTTGAGGGCTCGCTCTGCGAAGACTTTACGATCGGCATCAACCAAGCCACGGCTCCATTGTTCGACAAGGACGAAGCTCTTGAAGCATCAATGATGGTTTGAATGAGCGCGTCCAAATAATCGAAGAGGTAAGCCCGTGTAAGGACGAGGTCGAAGCCATGAAGGCGGAGATCCAATAGCTCAAGACTGAGCTCGCCCTATGCAAACTTAGCATCACGAATGGTGTGGTGCCTGCTCAAATGGTGACCAAGATCGAGGTGCCGTAGCCAAAGGAGTTCAAAGGCAACCGGTCCGCACAAGAGGTGGACAACTTCGTCTGGAGCATGGAGCAGTACTTCGGCGCCGTCAACATACACGACGAGTCGATCAAGGTACGAACCGCTTCCATGTTCCTGTCTGATACGGCGATGTTGTGGTGGCGCAATAGGTGCGACGAGAGTAGACGTGGTGCTAATCTCATGAACACATGGGACGACTTTGTGAGGGAATTCCGCGACTACTTCTTCCCCGAGTTCGCTCAACAAGAAGCCCGAAGCATGCTCCATCGCCTCGAGCAAAGAGGCGCGATCCGAGAGTACGTGAAGGAGTTCATGGAGCTCAAACTCTAGATTCGCAACCTAAGCGAAGAGGGGGCATTTGGAGCGTTCATGGATGGACTCAAGCCATGGGCACAACTTGAGCTAAAGCAGCGGGATGTGAGTAGTCTAGTACGTGCGCTGAGCATGGCCGAGTCTCTTGTCGACCTCGCCAAGGTTGAGCCGAGGAACAACCGAGCAAGAGACTGGAGGTCGGATCGACCCGACGACGAAGGAAGAAACACTCCCCGAGGCACGCCTGATCAAGGCGGCCGAGCCAAGACGTGGGGAGAAGGGTCTTCCAAGCCGTCCTTCCAAAGAGGTCAACCACCGATCGACTACGTGAGTAAGTTCGATCAACCTCCACCCTCTCCTTGCTTTATTTGCAAAGGTCCGCACTGGACCCAAAAATGCCCGAAGAGGGGACGAATCAGCGCTCTCTTAGCCATCAATGAGGTGGAGGAGGAGACCAAAGAAGAGCGGCGACAAACCTGACTCGGAGGTGTGAAGACAATCAACTCCGTCCGAGCTCGATCACCGCCCAAAGGAATCACACCGAACACTGACATGTTCTTCGTCGAAGTCGAAGTGTGTGGCCGAATGCTTTACGCTTTGGTTGACACTGGCGCGTCGAACATGTTCATGTCGACCGAGGTTGCAAAGGCCTTGAAGCTTCGCATGGAGCCGGCTGGGATCATCTTCAAGCCAGTCAACTCAAAAGGCGTCCATGGCGTAGGGTTGACTTCGGATGTAGCTGTCAAGATCGGCACATGGAAGGGCAAGATGGACTTCAAGGTAATCCCACTCGATGATTATGATCTCATCCTTGGGATTCAATTCTTCCATAGTGTGAGATCTATGATCGACATGAGGACCAAGTGCCTCGTGATCCTCGACCCGCAATACCCGACGACGATCCCCATGATCAAAGGGGTGGTCGACACCAAGACCATCGCCACGATCCGCCGCCTCGACAAAGACTTGAAGTCCGTGAAGCGACTCAACAAGCTGTCCGAGGTGAAGCCGAAGGTAGAGTTGGATCCTACTCCAACGCACGCCATGCCCATCCAAGTACTCTTCCCCGAGGTCGAGTGCTCACCGCGTGCTCCTCCCAAGCCAAAGATGGAGCCGCGTGACAAATCCGAATTCATCATCGAAGGTTGTGGCCCTTCGTTCATGAGCGTCCGAGCGAAACGAAACAAGAACAACAAAGCTCGTGCCAAAGCCCGTGCTCGTACGAAGAAGACCGACCGCCGAGCTGAGAGCGACGAGG
Source organism: Eucalyptus fibrosa (assembly GCA_017140475.1). Lineage (NCBI taxonomy): Eukaryota > Viridiplantae > Streptophyta > Magnoliopsida > Myrtales > Myrtaceae > Eucalyptus > Eucalyptus fibrosa. Next base: position 42,428,592 of record CM029514.1, on the reverse strand, counting down.
ACGTCGCTCGATTGAGTGGGGGAGAATGTCACGGGCCAAAAGATGAACGACCCGAGAGGTTCCCCAAAGTCGACCCCAACTCGCTCATGGACCTCCTGCTCTCACTTGGATTCCCACCAAGCCTTCTCCCCGAATTGCAAGGGGGGGCGAAGCTGTCATTAAGCTAGATTACAGAAGTCTGTTCCTTTCATTTATGTCGGTAGATGGTAGCTCAATATTTATGTCGGTAGTTAAGGCGGTGCGATCTCATCCGCCGATAGAATTCTAGATCAATGGGTGTAATCCGAGGCCCTCAACTATAAAAGGGGTGTCTTCCTTCATTTGTAAACATCCACTACTTCTGCAATACAAAGCAAAGCTTCTTTCCAAAACTCTTCTCTCTAGATCCTTTCTCTCTCTACAATCTGGGTAAGGCAAGCGAGTGAGCGTTCGACTGTGTAAGGCTTGGCTTAGGTGCTTCGGCGATCCAATCCGATCCTAAAGTGCCCGAGTCGCTGCGCGGTCACGATTCCAATTGATTGGCCCGTGACACATGACTTAATGACTTCTATTTAAAAAAGTAGTGACCTTTATATTTTCTTTTACGATACTTAAATGATATGCAATGAATGAGATGCACGAAATGTGATTATTAATGACGTGATTCTATTAACACATTAGCATTAAATTAAATGAGTCACTAATTGACATCTGACTTATAGAAATAAACGTGCAAGTATGTCAATTGAATAATAATGCAATCAATAATGCAATCTGAATATTCTATTTTATATGTAAGGATTATTGTGAATATAGACAAGCAAATTAGAGAAGGAAGGAAAGGAAATGGGATATCGGATTTATGTGATTTGGTCCAAATAGATGGAAATTTCGGGAGAAAAAAGCCAACTGAAAAGTGGAGGTGCCGCATTCCCAAGGTATGCCAGCTCATACCCAATGCAAAAGTTCGTATAACCGCAAAAAATGTTGGTACTATGTCGTTCCCCTTATTTTTTGCACAATTTTTCTTTCTGAGGCCTTCCTCTTGAAATATTATGCATAATAGATGGAAGTTTCATGAGAAAAGCCAGCCAGAAAGAGGAGATGCCGCAATCCCCAAGGTATGCCTACTCATACCCAATGCAAAAGTGCATATAATTACAAAAAATTGTCACTACTTTGTCATTCCTATTATTTTCGGCACAATTTTTTTTGCCAAGGCCTTCCTCTTGAAATATTATGTAGAAAGAATGAAAATTTCAGAAGAAACCCAGCCGAAAAGTGGAGATGCCGCATCCCAAAGGTATGCCTGCTCATACCCAATACAAAAGTGCATAAAGCTGCAAAAATTGTTGCTACTGTGTCATTCATCTTATTTTTGGCACAGTTTTTTTTCAAGGCTTTCCTCTCGAAATATTATGCAATGCCGGAAAGTGGAGATGCCACATCCCCAAGGTATGCCTGCTCATACCCAATGCAAAAGTACATATAATTGCAAAAAATGTTGCTACTATGTCAATCCTCTTATTTTCAGCACAGTTTTTTTTTTTTTTTTTTTTTTTTTCTGAGGCCTTCCTCTCGAAATATTATGCAGAATATATGGAAATTCCGGGAGGAAAGCTAGCCGAAAAGTGGAGATGCTGCATCCCCAAGGTATGCCTACTCATACCCAATGCAAAAGTGTATATAACTGCAAAAAATGTGGCTACTTTGTCATTCCTCTTATTTTCGGCATAGTGTTTCCTTCCGGGCCTTCCTCTCGAAATATTATGCAGAATAGATGGAAATTTCGGGAGAAAAGCCAACTGGAAAGTGGAGATGCCGCATCCCCAAGGTATGCTTGCTCATACCCAATGCAAAAGTGCATGTGACTACAAAAAATGTTGCTACTGTGTCATTCCTCTAATTTTCGACACAGTTCTTCTTTCAAGGCCTTCCTCTCGAAACATTATGCATAATAGATGTAAATTCTAGGAGGAAAGCCAGCCGAAAAGTGGAGATGCCGCATCCCCAAGGTATGCCTGCTCATACCCAATGCAAAAGTGCATATAACCACAAAAAATGTTGCTACTATGTCGTTTCTCTTATTTATGGCATACTTTTTTTTTTTCCGAGGCCTTCTGCTCAAAATATTATGCATAATAGATGGAAATTTCGGGAGGAAAGCTAGCCGAAAAGTGGAGATGTCAAATTCCCATGGTACGCCTGCTCATACCTAATGCAACAGTGCATATAATTGCAAAAAAAAAAAAAAATCCTGCTACTGTGCTTTTCCTCTTATTTTCGGCGTAGTGTTTCCTTCTGGGGCCTTCCTCTCGAAATATTATGCAAAATAGATGAAAATTCCGGGAGAAAAGTTAGCCAAAAAGTGGAGATGCCGCATCCCTAAGGTATGCTTGCTCATCCCTAATGCAAAAGTGTGTATAACTGCAAAAAATGTCGCTACTGTGTCATCCCTCTTATTTTCGGCATAGTTTTTTTTTTTCCTGAGAACTTCCTCTCAAAATATTATGTAGAATAGATGGAAATTTTGGGGTAAAAGCCAGCCAGAAAGTGGAGGTGCCGCATCCCCATGGTATGCCTGCTCATACCTAAACCAAAAGTGCGTATAACTGCAAAAATTCATTGCTACTGTGTCGTTCGTCTTATTTTCGGCATAGTTTTTTTCCGAGGCCTTCCTCTCAAAATATTATGTAGAGTGGATGCAAATTTTGAGACAAAAGCTAGTCAGAAAGTGGAGATGCCGCGTCCTCAAGGTGTGTCAGCCCATACCCAATGCAAAAGTGCATATAACTACAAAAAAAAAAAAAAAAAAAATGTTGCTACTATGTCGCTGCTTTGATTTTCAGCACAGTTCTTCCTCTGAGGCCTTCTGCTCAAAATATTATGCATAATAGATTGAAATTTCGGGCAAAAAGCCAGCCGAAAAGTGGAGATGCTGCATCCCCAAGGTGTGCCGGCTCATACCCAATGGAAAAGTGCATATAACTGCAAAAAAAAAAAATGTTGTTACTGTGTCCTTCCTCTGATTTTCAGCACAATTCTTCCTTCGAGGCCTTCCTCTCGAAATATTATGCAATATAGATGGAAATTCGGATGGAAAGTCAACTGGAAAGTGGAGATGCCACATCCTCAAGGTGTGCCGGCTCATACCCAATGCAAAAGTGCATATAACTGCAAAAAAAAATATTGCTACTGTGTCATTCCTCTTATTTTCGGAACGATTCTTCCTCCAAGGCCTTCCGCTTGAAATATTTTGCAAAATAGATGGAAATTTCGGGTTGAAAGCTAGCCGGAAAGTGGAGATGCCTCATTCCTAAGGTGTGCTGGCCCATACCCAATGCAAAAATGCTAATAACTGCAAAAAAAAAAAAAAAAAAAATGTTGCTACCGTGTGGTTCCTCTGATTTTCAGCGCAGTTCTTCCTCTGAGGCCTTCCACTCAAAATATTATGCGGAATAGATGGAAATTTCGGGCGGAAAGCCAGCCGAAAAGTGGAGATGCCGCATCCCCAAGGTGTGCCGGCCCATCCCAATGCAAAAGTGCAAAGTGCATGTAATTGCATAAAAATGTTGCTACTGTGTCGTTCCTCTTATTTTCGGCACAGTTTTTCCTCGGAGGCCTTCCGTTCGAAATATTATGCATAATAGATGGAAATTCGGGCGGAAAGCCAGCCGAAAAGTGGAGATGCTGCATCCCCAAGGTGTGCCGGCCCATACCCAATGCAAAAGTGCATATAACTACAAAAAATGTTGCTACCGTGTCGTTCCTCTTATTTTCGGCACAGTTCTTCCTCCGAGTCCTTCCGCTCGAAATATTATGCAAAATAGATAGAAATTTCGGGCCTAAAGCCAATCGGAAAGTGCAATGTAGAATAGATGGAAATTTTAGGCGAAAAGCCAGTCGGAATGTGGAGATGCCGCATCCCCAAGGAGCGTCGGCCCATACCCAATGCAAAAGTGCATAACTAGAAAAAACATTGCTACTGTGTTGTTCAACCTATTTTGGGAACAGTTTTTTTTTTCCCGATACCTTCCTCTCAAAATACTATGCAGAATAGAAACAAATTTCAGGAAAAAAAAAAAAAAAAAAAAGAGCCCGTCGAAAATAAGAGATGCCGCATCCAGAAGGTATGTCTAGTCAAACTCAATGCAAAAGTGCATATAACTGGAAAAAAATGTTGCTACTATGTCGTTCAACTTATTTTGGGCACAATTTTTTTTTTAGGCCTTCCTCTCGAAATATTATGTAGAATCAAAACAAATTTCTAAAAAAAAAAAAAAAAAAAAAAAAAAAAAAGCCCGTCGAAAGGAGGAGATGCTGCATCCAGAAGATATGCCTACTCAAACTTAATGCAAAAGTGCATATAACTGGAAAACCTAAAGACTACGCAACTTCCATGGTGTGATCCGGTGGATGAAAGTATGCAACAAGTCCATAAATGGTTTTTGCGTAAACAATATTAGCAGACCTAAAGATCAGCTGATAACTATGTTTAAAGCATAGCTGCAAATATCAAGATTTGGTGTTGCAACAACCATGAACATCAAGTGAAGTTCATTAGGTTAGCAAACTAGCTGTTGTGGCTAAGGATTTGTACAACAGTAGAATCCAATTGAAATCGGTAATTGAGAAGCTAGGTCGTCTGACAAGTCTGGTAGAGATTGTAGTGATGGGATAGTGGCAGATGCTATTATTAGGTAGATTGCAAATATTCAAGAAAAAGGACTATATGGGCAGTTCTATTTTTAGACAGTGGCTCAACGGAAACTCCAATGACTCCTTGCTTGTCTAACCCTCTTCCAATGGATTGTTTAGAGATGGATATAAAAGAGAAGACCTAAGAAGCCAAATGAGAGTGAGAACAACATTATCTAAAGATTTGCACTCTGCTTCGTCCTAGCAATATGCTCTTATTCAAGGGTTTCACTGAGTTTTATGTTTGTGATGTTTGAGTAATTGTGCTCTATATTAAGTGTAAGAGTAAGAGCAGCATCTTGGTGCTGATAGTGTGATCTATCTTGTAATAGGGCTAGTGTTTGCCCATTGTAACTGCTTGAGCAAATTACTAGTGCAATCCAGCCCAACTTGTAACTGTTAGTTTGAAAAGTGGACAAAGGCTTAGAGATAAAACTGAACCACTATATATCATTGTGTGCCACTATTTTACTCTCTTTTACTTTCACAAGCAGTCAAAATGATCATGAGTTTTGAAACATTGGCCCCGTTTGGTTCGGCCTTCCAAATGGGCTTTGGGACTCTAAAGTCCCTTGGCCAAATACAAACGCGTTTGGTTCGATTTTTTGGGTGATTTTGGCAAGATACAATTGCATCTCCAAATGGCTTTAAGGGCCCTTAGCCTAAAGCAGGTCTAGAGATACTTTGGGAAGTTACATCTTCAGAATGCAAGTCCTCGGTATTGTTCATCTTCTCCAAAACCACCACACGGAAGCCAATTAGAGGCCGACGACCACCGGCCAAGGGGTCGCGAGCGCCGGTGACCGCCGCTTGAGGGTTGCCCAACATCGGCGACTGTTGCCAAACCTTAGGTGACACTTGGGTCGTGCGACCCAGGCGACTGATGGCTTGAATCGCGTGACCTAGGCAACTGTAGGCGACGGTCGCTTGAGATCACATGACCCAGGCAGCCATATGCGATAGTCGCTTGAGGTCCCGCGACCCAGGCGGCCATAGGCGACGGTCGCTTGAGGTCATGTGACCCAGGCAGCCATAGGCGATGGTCGCCTGAGCCGCCTGGGTCGTGCGACCCAAGCGACCATCGCCTGAGGTCGGGTGACCTCAGGCGGTCGTCACTTGGGGTCGCACGACCCCGGCGACCGTTCGAGGTCCAAATCTAGCCATCCGGCCGCCAAATTTGGCGCTCCAACAACCCAATCCGGCGGTTCGGCAGCCAAATCCGGTGGTCCGGTGGCCAGACTTCAAAAAAAATACAAATGTTTTTTTTTTTAATTTAATAAAAGTCCTTTACAAATGCAAATTTTACCAAACGGTATTTTGACAAAAGTGGTTTCTCAATGCAAATTTTACCAAACGCTATTTGCATTTCGGAAAACCCCCTTCACCCAAAGGTATTTGCATTTTGGCAAATACATTCCCCAAAAGCTGAACCAAACGGGCCCATCATCTTGAGCCGATCTTTACTTAGCATCGCTAATTTTTGCAAAAGATTGTCACATTTTTTTCAAAACAACCTATTCACCCCTTTAAACCCTAAGCCCTAAGTTTCTAGGCCCCAAACCCCAACCCTATGCCCCAAACCCAAAACCCTAATCCCTAAACCTAATAACCTAATTAGACAATCAATATCCTTGATCTCGAGGGTACTCGTAAGCCTAAAGTAACTCTTCAATAAAAATATAAGATAAAAAAAGATGTACTTTCTCTAACCCCCTATGAATCCTTTAGATATGTCCAATATCCTAGATAACTAATAATCACAAACTCCTTCTAAATTTCCTTATTTACCTGTATTAGCCTTTAAATTTACAACTCTCGATAATCCTAAAAGAGGAGATAATTTCTATATCTACTGTAAACATGTCCACGCCAGGCTCAAAGGGTCGTCTGTTGATAAGAAAATAATATGTTTGTTTGATTAAGTTAAAAGGGCAAAACCCAAGGGTGTTTGTTTGAGTGGAAGTGTTTTTCGAAAATTAATGTTATGGACTTTCACCTATTTGGGTCATCAAAAATATCTAGTTAACCAAAAGTACTTTCTAGCCATCGAAAATATTCATGCATAAAATTAGAAAATTGAATTTCTAAATCTAAAGAGGCGAAAAGGCTTTTCAAAATTGCTTCTTTTGATTTTTTAATACTCCTTTCTTTTCTTTTCATTTCTCTTTTTTTCTTTTCTTTCTTTTTCTTTTTCCTTCCTCCTCAACCAATCACTAGGCCTTAGCAATAGCCAATGACTAGCCACAAGCATGGGCTAGCAAGGCTCGACCTTGCCTGATCCTAAACCTAAGGCCGGCAAGGTCAAGCCTTGCTCGTGGCTTGTCATCAGCTATCATCAAGGCCCAGCAACCAGTAAAGAAGAAGGAAAACGAAAATTAAAGAAAAGAAATTAAAATTAAAAAATTATTTATAAATTCAATTTTTTTTAAAATAAAGTCATAAGATTGGAATCATTTTCTAAATGAAATCCAAATGCTACCAACATTTTCGGTCACATGTCACCAAATAAAGGAAAACTATCTATTTTCCTGAAAAATGCTTTTCCAAAAAGTATTTTGTTTTATCATTATGTTTACGCCAAAAAAAAACCCAGCACAATTCTATAACACTGTTAATAATTCATGTCGCAATTTCTTGACTCTCTATATTCCAACTATGATTACGCATTTCATGAAAGACAAATTACATAAAATACAACCATGCAAGAACTATTAGTAATATACGAGAATGCATATTGTATAATTGTTGACACCTAAATTTTGGCAATCCGGTCATTTATTTATTACATAAAAAATTATGGGGTAATTTTATCCCTGAAAAAATATTAATTGCATAGCATATAAATTTAGGTGCATTTATTTTTAATTTGCATTTATTTTACATTTATTGAACCAGTGGTGGATGGTTTTGAATTAGTGATTCTAAGTTTTAAATTGACATGTCGGACTAAGTCCATGGAAGGAGTAAAACGGCCCAAGCCCGTATCTTCAGGGAGATTTTATGGATTTATCTTTGTGAGATTTCAATTCAAAAACACATATTGCGTTTGGAAAAAGAAATTTTTCGTGAATATTAATTTGGGAAAATTAAAACCATGATATATAAATAGGTTAAAACGTGTAGAGTTTTAAGGAGGGCCACACAGTCAAAACATACGGCCACAATTTATGAAAAAAAGGGGGGCTTTTTCTCGGTTTTCGAAGTCAAAAAATTCACAAAAGAAAAATAGGGTTTTCGGGCTCTAGGGAGAAGAAAAGTCAACAAAGGTCTTTCTTTTTCCCATATGCTGAAAAGCAGAAAACAGCAGTGAGGGAGACGTCTGAATAGACAGGAGAGAGAGAGAAAGAGAGAGAAAGGAGCTGCCGTTCGTCTTCTTCGTGCGTTCCCCCCACGACGCCGCTACGTGGCATCCGAGAAATTTTGACGATCCTCGAGTATGCGACGGTCCATGACTAGCGACAGAAGTACCGTCGAATGGTATTATTGACATTACAATGGACGTCATTTTGTTATTATTATCGAATTACTATGTCATGTTTAGTGATGGTCCGATTGTCAAGTAAGCTATATAGTCTTATCGGAAACCTTTCATATGTTTCAATGAGACCAACCTCATGCATATTGTTGCCGACCTCGGAAAAAATAAGGATATGCCACGGATCGATGAAATGGTTATTGGAATTCGTCAACGTCGACACCACATTCGACTCCATTTCATGCCCATACAATCACATCTATCTATTCTCTTCCATCAAGAAATAAGAACAATGGATCTCATGGCCATGCATAAGGACCATGCACGGCCACGCTCCCACAATTACGCTCGCCCATCTCCGTTTCACGCCTCTCCATCATGCGGGTCAACGAATGAAGGGGAAGTTGACCCATGCAGCCAACCAAGGAGCGCCACCCATCCACCGAGTGCAAGGAACACTTGGCAGCTGAACTTCCACGAGCAGCCACAAGGGCTCGAGCTGGCTTCATTTGTTGATGCCACCGAAAATCCTGCATGCAAGAAATTAATTAACCAATTAATCAAAGGAACAAAAGGGGTTTAGGATTAAGGGGTAGAGAGAGAAGAACCGAACGGAAATTTGAGAGAGAGAGAGAGAGAGAGTGATCGAGAGAGGGTTTGAGCAAGGAAGTTCGTGAGCGAGCAACAAGTGGGTGCACAGCGTGAGGAAGGAGGAGGTCACCCTTCCATCGAGCACGGTGCTGCCGCCGTCGACGCCGCCCGTTTTCGCCACCGTTGAGTCATGCACGAGGTCCCGAGCTTCCTGTTTTGTTTGCCGATCAAGCTTAGGAGTGAAGCAAGTAGAAGTTCATTAATCTATGTTATGCATGCTGTGATTATCTGGTGAAGTGCTAGTAGATTTGAGAAAATGCTGAAATGGAAACTGCATGTTGGGGCTTTGGATGATTGAGATGAAGATTGAATACCGATCTGTGGAGGATTAAATGTGACATTGCTGTTTTGTGTTGGATTGAGCTAGATGAGCACTAGATTGAAGCTACCAGTCATTGCATGTTGCATTAGGGTCTTGCATGTCTCGAAAATTGAGTGTAAGATGGTTGTGTTGGTCGAGCAAGGTGTAGTAGTGGTTGTCGAGTGAGGAAGAGTGAGGTATGTTGCAGTAGGTGAGTCAAAGCGTGAATATTTGCTTTGTATCGAACTGTGGAAGGTTTTTATAAGAGTAAAAACCTACTGTGATTAACCTTAGATGCTGTGGAAGAGTATTAAGTTGCTGTAAAATAAATTAGTAGAGAAACTAACGGTTTGATTTAGCTAGAAACGAAGAAGACGGTATAAGGTGTTTCTGTTTTTGAGAAATATAGGTAGAAAGCCTTTTATTTTGTGTTGCTTTGATTTTTAACGATGAAGATAAGGAAAAGAATAAGTTTACATGAGAGAACATTCATTAGATCAAGTTTGACATTTAGTTATAGTAAGGTTAATGGGAAAATGTGTTGGTAAGAGTATTTACCTTGAACCAGTAAGCTGTACTGTAGAAGACAGCATGACCTTTGATGATTCCACGAATGTTCTGTAATTTTATAGATAGAATTGAACTTCGAACCCTTAATGAAAGTTGTATGAAACATCCTTAGGAATAACATATCAAAATTTTAGAACAAGCGGACAAGATTTAGATGGTGAAACGAATTTTCTTCTGTAGGTACTAAATCTGAAAGTTACTGCAAAATTTTGAAGGAAACAGCAAACTATTACTCTTTATACACAACGAATCTGACATAGTTTCTTTCACAAAATTTCTTCCTTTGGAGCTCATCTATAACATACGAAAATTTTAGAATTTTCTGAGTTCGTTTAGGGGTTATTCCGAAATTTTTACTAAAGCTATGCATTCTGACGTTTGAGCTGTTTTACTTTGAATTTGCTCATTTTGTCCCAAAGGTGAATGCATCTTGAGTTGTTATTTGACATGATGATATTGGCATTCAGCATATCATATAATATTGAGATGTGATGAAGACTCATGGGATATCTTGTCATTGCATTGAAATGTGTTTTTGAAATTAAGATGTTAATTGTTGTTGTTGGACCCTCGGGTCAACGATGCCCCAGGAGTCGGGATGCCCAAAGGATCAAATGAGTCGATGCCTTGTGGATTCTTGATGGCCTTAAGTGGCTGAATGCCGGAGGCTTTTTCCTTGGGAGCATTGGGATGCCCGGTTGTATGCTTGTCGGTACGTAAATCCGGAGGGCCGAGGTAACCATTTTCATGGAGAGCCCCTGAGGTTCCTCATGATGCCAGGTAGGGTGCGAGATGCCTAGAGATGTGACGAGACACACTCTAGATGCCCGGTGGCCCTAAGTGGCTGAATGCTAGAGGCTTTCACGATGCCAGGATTGGGTGCAAAATCCTAGAATGATGCAAACATTGGTCCTCTGGGGGATGAAACCTTTTGAATATTAAAACCGATGGTTCTATTAAGTGTGCGAGTGGTTTGGTTATGGGACTAAATTGTATGGCATGGAATGGGACGTGTCATTACATTTTGGCCCTATGATCGGGACTTGTGTGACTGGATGTCATGCATCTTAATCCTTTGAAACTGCATTTGCCATTGCATTAAAGAATTTCGTAATTTTGATGCATACTTATTCTTGGATTACTTGTTTTTGTCTATCTTGCATGAATCTAGATATTCATGGTATTGCGTGATATAGCTTAATAAATATTTTACTGCTGAGTGGTTGTACTCACCCCATTTGGGGACTAACATTTCATACTAGATAAAATACCTCTGCTGTCACCACCACTAGCAATTGGACCGAGTGGTTGGATATGACCGCGAGGAGGAGGACAACAAAGGAAGGAACTTTTGGACGTCGACACTGATCGATGGACTTTAAGTATACAATTGTTGGAAAAGATGTCGGTCATCTTTTGAAGTATAGCTGAGTATAAAAAACCTAGGCATTTTGGTGTACCGACTAATGATGCCCATCAAGTTATGTAAATAAAAGTGTTTGGCTTTTACCTATAAAAATGTTTAGTTAGTGTGCATCGTTTTCTGAATATAGGGAAGGGAGTTGTTCGATACGCTTTCACCATATAAATTGCGCAAGGACCGATCTAAATGATATAAACCCCTAAGAGTTATGGACCTATTATAATTATATGATGTCAGAGTGATATACTACCAAGTCAAGTGAAAGGTAAGCAAATTATGGCAACCTTAACGGTTCAAGAGCCGTTCATGGGGTGCCACACGCTGTGCCTCCGAACGCCAGTGTCTCCCTCTGCCAACCACCACTGCTCTGCCTATAGCCCAATGACATCGCTGCCGTAACCTACAGAAGCCCGCGATCGCCCTACAACCGTCCGACGCTCCGCCCCGCTGTCGATGTTCCCGCGTCCTCTGTCGAAGTCTCTGCCTCCGCTTCGGCTACAACTTGCAGATTCCGCACCCTGCCTCGCGTGTCCACTGTCGCTCCTGCAACTGGCCTCGACACCAACAACCACGACCCAGAACCTACGCCTTTGTCGCTAGCCTCCGCAGCAGTGCCTAACGCCGGCTGTAGCCTCCGTCGCCCCTGTCGCAGCACCACAAGACCACCTTGCCGCATCTCTGAGTGACCCCTAGAAGCCCACGTCGTGACCCGATTCCCCTACTCGCCAGACACCGCATCACCGTTCTAACCCACAACGTCGCTGTTGTGTTACCTGAGATCCACTACACGAGCCTTCCGACAAAAAACAAAAGTTCTAATTTACCGACCAAAAAAAAAAGTTCTAATGCAAAAGTGCATTTTTTTTTGCCCGTGACCTTCGTCGTGAAACATTATGGAAAGTCGAATGAATTTTCGGGTGAAAAGCCCCTCAAAAAGGGAAAATGCAGCATCGTCAAGGTTTGTCTACTCAAAGTAATTGCAAAAGTGCACATAACGGGGAAAAATGTAACTACAGTGCCGTTCCTCTGTTTTTCTGCGTAGTTTTTTTGTTCGTGACCTTCGCCAGTAAATATTATGGACAGTCGAATGAATTTTTGGGTGAAAAGCCTGTCAAAAAGGGAAAATGCTACATCGTCAAGGCTTTCCTACTCAAAGTAAATGCAAAAATGCACATAACGGGGAAAAATGTAGCTACAATGCCGTTCCCCTGTTTTTCTGAGCAGTTTTTTTGTCCGCGACCTTCTTCACGAAATATTCTGGACAGTCGAATCAATTTTCGGCTGAAAAGCCCGTCAAAAAGAGAAAAGGCCGCATCGACAAGGTTTGCCTACTCAAAGTTAATGCAAAAGTGAACATAACGAGGAAAAATGTAGCTATAGTGCCGTTTCTCTATTTTTCTGCGAAGTTTTTTTGTCCGTGACCTTCATCACGAAACATTATGGACAGTCAAATGAATTTTTGGGTGAAAAGCACGTCAAAAAGGTAAAATGCCGCATCGTCAAGGTTTGCCTACTCAAAGTAAATGCAAAAGCGCACATAACAGGGAAAAATGTAGCTAAAGTGCCATTCCTCTGTTTTTCTGCGCAGTTTTTTTGTCTGTGACCTTCGTCGCGAAATATTATAGACAGTCGAATGAATTTTCGAGTGAATTTTGTTTGTGACCTTCATCATGAAATATTATGGATAGTCAAATGAATTTTCGGATGAAAAGCCCGTCAAAAAGGGAAAATGCCGCATCGTCAAGGTTTGCCTCCTCAATGTAAATGCAAAAGTGCATATAACGGGGAAAAATGTAGCTATAGTGTCGTTCCTCTGTTTTTTCTGCACAATATTTTTGTCCATGACCTTCATCCCAAAATATTATGGACAATCGAATGAATTTTCGTGTGAAAAGCCCATCAAAAAGGGAAAATGTCGCATCGTCAAGGTTCACCTACTTAAAGTAAATGCAAAAGTGCACATACGGGGAAAAATGTATCAACAATGCCGTTCCTCTGTTTTTCTACGCAGTTTTTTTGTTCGTGACCTTTGTCCCACAATATTATGGACAGTCAAATGAATTTTCAGGTGAATTTTGTCCGTCTCCTTCATCGCGAAATACTATGGACAGTCGAATGAATTTTTGGGTCAAAAGCCTGTCAAAAAGGTAAAATGCCGCATCGTCAAGATTTGCCTACTCAAAGTAAATGCAAAAGTGCACATTATGGGGAAAAATGTAACTATAGTGCCATTCCTCTGTTTTTCTGCGCAGTTTTTTTTGTCCGTGACCTTCGTCATGAAATATTATAGATAGTCGAATGAATTTTCGAGTGAAAAGCCCGTCAAAAAGGTAAAATGCCGCATCGTCAAGGTTTGCCTACTCAAAGTAAATGCAAAAGTGCACATAACGGGGAAAAATGTAGCTACAGTGCTTTTCTCGATTTTTCTACGTAATTTTTTTGTCCGTGACCTTCACCAGGAAATATTATGGATAGTCGAATGAATTTTCAGATGAAAAACACGTCAAAAAGGGAAAATGCCGCATCGTCTAAGTTTGCCTACTCAAAGTAAATGCAAAAGTACACATAACAGGGAAAAATGTAGCTACAGTGCTGTTCCTCTATTTTTCTGCATAGTTTTTTTGTCCATGACGTTCGTCCCGAAATATTATGGACAGTCGAATAAATTTTCGGGTGAATTTTGTCTGTGACCTTCGTCGCGAAATATTATGGGTAGTCGAATGAATTTTCGGGTAAAAAGCCCATCAAAAAGGTAAAATGCCGCATCGTCAAGAGTTGCCTACTCAATGCAAATGCAAAAGTCCACATAACGGGGAAAAATGTAGCAACGATGCCGTTCCACTTTTTTTCAGCGCAGTTTTTTTGTCCGTGACCTTCGTCCCGAAATATTATGGAGAGTCGAATGGATTTTCCGGTGAATTTTGTCTGTGACCTTCGTCGCGATATATTATGGACAGTTGAATGAATTTTCGAGAGAAAAGCCCGTCAAAAAGGGAAAATGCCGCATCATCAAGGTTTGCCTACTCAAAGTTAATGCAAAAGTGCACATAACAGGGAAAAATGTAGCTACATTGCTGTTGCTCTGTTTTTCTGCACAGTTTTTTGTCCGCGACCTTTGTTGCGAAATATTACAGACAGTCGAATGGATATTCAGATGAAAAGCCCGTCAAGAAGGGAAAATGCCACATCGTCAAGGTTTGCCTACTCAAAGTTAATGCAAAAGTGCACATAACGGGGGAAAATGTAGCTACAGTGCTATTCTTCTATTTTTTTGCGCGGTTTTTTTGTCTGCGACCTTCATTGCAAAATATTATGGACAGTCAAATGAATATTCAGGTGAAAAGCCCGTCAAAAAGGGAAAATGTTGCATCGTCAAGGTTTGCCTACTCAAATTTAATGCAAAAGCGCACATAACAGGGAAAAATGTGGCTACAGTGCCGTTCCTATGTTTTTCTGCGCAGTTTTTTTATCCGTGACCTTCTTTGCGAAATATTATGGACAATCGAATGAATTTTCGGGTGAAAAACCCATCAAAAAGAGAAAATGCCGCATCGTCAATGTTTGCCTACTCAAAATAAATGAAAAAGTGCATATAATGGGGGAAAAATGTAGCTACAGTGCTGTTGCTCCGTTTTTCTGCGCAGTTTCTTTGTCCGTGACATTCATCCCGAAATATTATGGACAGTCGAATGAATTTTCGGGTGGAAAGCCCATGAAAAAGGGAAAATGCCGCATCATCAAGGTTTGCGTACTCAAAGTAAAAGCAAAAGTGCACATAACGGGGAAAAAAGTAACAACAGTGCCATTCCCCTGTTTTTCTGCACAGTTTTTTTGTCTGCGACCTTCTACATGAAATATTATGGACAGTCGAATGAATTTTCAGGTGAAAAGCCCGTCAAAAAGGGAAAATGCCACATCGTCCAAGTTTTGCTACTCAAAGTAAATGCAAAAGTGCACATAACGGGGAAAATTGTAGCTACAGTGCCATTGCTCTATTTTTCTGCGCAGTTTTTTTGTCCGTGACCTTTGTCATGAAATATTATGGACTTTCGAATGAATTTTCGGGTAAAAAGCCCCTCAAATAGGGAAAATGCTGCATTGTCAAGGTTTGCCTACTCAAAGTAAATACAAAAGTGCATATAATGGGGAAAAATGTAGCTACAGTGATGTTCCTCTATTTTTCTGTGCAGTTTTTTTTATCGGTGACCTTCACAAAATATTATGGACAGTCAAATGAATTTTAGGGTGAAACGCCCGTCAAAAATGTAAAATGCCACATCATCAATGTTTGCCTACTCAAAGTAAATGCAAAAGTGCACATAAGGGGGAAAATTGTAGCTACAGTGTCATTGCTCTGTTTTTCTGCGCAGTTTTTTTGTCCGTCACCTTCGTCATGAAATATTATGGACCGTCAAATGAATTTTCGGGTGAAAAGCCCGTCAAAAAGGGAAAATGCCACATCGTCTAGGTTTTGCTACTCAAAGTAAATGCAAAAGTGCACATAACGGGGGGGAAAAATGTGCGCAATTTTTTTGCTACCTTCGTCATGAAATATTGATGTTCCTCTATTTTTCTGTGCAGTTTTTTTTATCGGTGACCTTCTTCACGAAATATTATGGACAATCGAATGAATTTTAGGGTGAAATGCCCATCAAAAATGTAAAATGCCGCATCGTCAAGGTTTGCCTAATCAAAGTAAATGCAAAACTGCACATAACGGGGAAAATTGTAGCTACAGTGCCATTCCACTATTTTTCTGCGTAGTTTTTTTGTCTGTGACCTTCGTCCCGAAATATTATCGATAGTCAAATGAATTTTCGGGTGAAAAGCCCGTCAAAAGGGAAAATGCTGCATCGTCAAGTTTGCCTATTCAAAGTAAATGCAAAAGTGCATATAACAGGGAAAAATTTAGGGATAAGTGTTCCAGAAGTCCTAAAACTTGTCACGAAAATGCATTTCAGTCCTAAAACTTGCAAAAAGTGCAAATAAGTCCTAAAACTTGTCAAAATAGTTCAATTGAGTCCTACAACTAACACCGTTAGCATTTTCCGTTAAAAATGCTGATGTGGCATTTTAAATTATTTTTTATTTTCCAGCTGGCTTTTTAATTTTTTTAAATTTTCTAGCTGGTTTTTTTTTTAATATTATTCAATTTTTTAAAAATATATATATTTAAAAACTAAAATTCAATTTTAAAAAACTGTTAACAAAAGAAAAAAAAAGAAAAGGGAAGAAGAGGCGACCGCCCATTGTCGGAGGGGCTAGCGACAATCGCCGGCCGCCGCTTGACCAGGGCGAGGCCTCGCTGGCCCTAAGCGAGGGCCAGTGACCCTTGCCTGACGTGGGCAAGGGCGCCCAGATCTGGGCACGCCGGCCCCTGCTTGGGGGCCGGCAACTGTCGCCAGCCTTGGGCGAGGTCTCGGTGGCCGTCGCCTGGGGTCGGCGAGACTCACCCAGATCTGGCCGAGCACAAAGACACAGAAGTCGCTTGGTCACGGGTGGAGGTTGCCGACGAGGGGACTCGGAACAGCGGTGATTGGCGGCCCGGCAACTAGCTCGGATCTGCTAGCGTCGAGCATAGGGAAGCACGGGAGCAGGCCACTCGCACGGCCCTCACGCTTCGCCGCAACGCCCAAATTGAGCCCCGTCGGCCCTAGCCAAGGGCCGGCGTGCCCAGATTTAGGCGCCCTCGCCCGCGTCAAGCGAGGGTCGCCGGCGAGCCCTCGCCCACACCAGGCGAGGGTTGCCGGCCCTCGCCCGGGGCTAGCGAGGCCTCGCCCTGGTCGGGCGGCAGCCGGCAACCATCGCCGGCCCCTCCGACGATAGGCGGCTGCCTCTTCTTCTCTTTTTTTTTTTTTTCTTTTTTAACAGTTTTTAAAATTTGAATTTAGTTTTTAAATATAATTTTTTTAAAATTTTGAATAAAAAATTATTTAAAATACTACATCAGGGGCACATCAGCATTTTCCATCAATAAAACTGACAGCGTCAATTTTGGGACTCAAATGAAACATTTTGACAAGTTTTAGGACTTATTTACACTTTTTGCAAGTTTTAGGACTCAAATGCATTTTCGTGACAAGTTTTAGGACTTCCGCAGCACTTATCCCAAAAATTTAGCAATAGTGCCGTTCCCCTGTTTTTCTACATAGTTTTTTTGTCCATGACCTTCTTCGCGAAATATTATGGACAATCGAATGAATTTTCGGGTGAAAAGCCCGTCAAAAAGGGAAAATGCCGCATCCTCAAGGTTTGCCTACTCAAAGTAAATGCAAAAGTGCACATACCGGGGAAAAAAGTAGAAACGGTGCCATTCCCCTATTTTTCTGTGCAGTTTTTTTTTTTTCCGCAACCTTCTACGCAAAATATTATGGACAGTCGAATGAATTTTCAGGTGAAAAGCCCGTCAAAAAGGGAAAATACCATATCGTCCAGGTTTTGCTACTCAAAGTAAACGCAAAAGTGCACATAACGGGGAAAAATGTCGCTACAGTGCCATTACTCTGTTTTTCTACGCAGTTTTTTTGTCCGTGGCCTTTGTCATGAAATATTATGGACCGTCGAATGAATTTTCGGGTGAAAAGCCCGTCAAAAAGGGAAAATGCCGCATCGTCAAGGTTTGCCTACTCAAAGTAAATGCAAAAGTGCATATAACAGGGAAAAATGTAGTAACAATGCCGTTCCCCTGTTTTTCTACGTAGTTCTTTTGTCCACGACCTTCTTTGCGAAATATTATGGACAGTCGAATGCATTTTCGGTTGAAAAGCCCGTCAAAAAGGGAAAATGCCGCATCATCAAGGTTTACCTACTCAAAGTATATGCAAAAGTGCACATAAGGGGGAAAATATTCACTACAGTGACATTCTTCTATTTTTCTTTGCAGTTTTTTTGTCTGTGACCTTCGTTCGCGAAATATTATGGACAGTTGAATGAATATTTGGGTGAATTTTGTCCATGACCTTCGTCCCGAAATATTATGGACAGTCGAATGAATTTTCGGGTGAAAAGCCTGTCAAAAAGGGAAATTGTCGTATCGTCAAGGTTTGCCTACTCAAAATAAATGCAAAAGTGCATATAACAGGGAAAAATGTAATTACAGTGCCGTTCCTCTATTTTTCTGGTCAGTTTTTTTGTCCCTTGGCACTGTAGCTACATTTTTCCACATTATCTACACTTTTGCATTTACTTTGAGGAGGCAAACCTTGACAATGCGGCATTTTCTCTTTTTGACGGGCTTTTCACTCGAAAACTCATTCAACTGTACATAATATTTCACGACAAAGGTCACGAACAAACAAATTGTGCAAACAAACAGACGAAGGGAACTGTAGCTACATTTTTCCCAGTTATGTGCGCTTGTTCATTTACTTTGAATCCGCAAACCTTGACGATGCGGCATTTTCCCTTTTTGACGGGCTTTTCACCCGAAAATTCAGTCGACTGTCCATAATATTTGGCGAAGAAGGTCAAAGACAAAAAAATTGCGCAAAAAAATAGAGGAATGGCATTGTCGCTACATTTTTCCCCATTATGTGCACTTTTGCATTGACTTTGAATAGGCAAACCTTGACAATACAGCATTTTCCCTTTTTGACAGGCTTTTCACCCGAAAATTCATTCAATTGTACATAATATTTCACGACGAGGGTCATGGACAAACAAACTGTGCAAACAAACAGACGAAGGGAACTGTAGCTACATTTTTTCCCCGTTATGTGCACTTAGTTAGAAGTAACATAGGACATAAAATAAGGTAAATTATAAATTACCTTAAGGGCTCACACGATGAGTAAATATGGATAATTTTACTCATCTTCCCTTATTGGTCGTACAATGCACATGTAGTATAAATTACATGCTATAGTGGATTTCTCTTTCTATAAGAGCATATGTCATTTATTAAATATATCAACTATATGGATCTTAGCCTAAACATAGTCACATACTTTTCACTTACTCATGTTTAGCCCGAGTGCTATATCAGCTCGCTTTCTATAGCACCCAATTAAGTACTCGCATACGGCATCTTACAGGCATACATGATTGTGGAACTATCATGTTCGGTCTTATTATAAACAAATCACAGACCTTATCTTGACTCCAATGAAGGCAACATTTTTTATGTACCGGACTTGCTCTTTAGCATTTATTTGTACATAACGTCTCATCTCAACGTGCTATTTATATCACTTGAGGCGATTGCTCGTGTGAGTGAGCCAATCATTGCATGCTAATATACTTTTCAATAATATATGTGTGTAGTGCTAGTCTCATACTGTATTTGTACTTATTGATAAAATATCAAGCCACTAATAAACAAATATGTACAATACATATTTCACAAATACATAAACCAATGATCCTCTACACACATATCACATTCTACGCAATCCTAGTAACATCCTGTGGGTCAATAATATATCTCTAGGAACAGTCTTCGTAAATGGATCAGCAACCATTCTATTGGTTGAAACGTATTGTAAGATCACTTCTTTATGTGTTATTACATTTTTTATGAAGTTGTTCTTTATGTCAATGTGCTTTGTCCTTCCATGATACTTGGGATCCTTCATATAGGCAATGGCTGCTTGACTATCACAATAAACTATCACTGGTCTTGGAATCTCAGTGATATTGGCTAAATTTTCTAAGAAACGTTTTAGCCATACCACTTCTTACACTGCGACAAAGCATGCAATAAATTTTACTTCCATCGCCAATCTAAGCCCCCTCGTCATGCGACCTATAACATCTTTCGTCGCTGCTGCCAGCCACCATTGCTCCTAGTCCCCTCTTCCTTCCATTGCGGCTTCCCCCTTTGTCATCGATGCCACAACAATTCACCCAAGCGTCGTAGCCCTTGCTACCGTGCCTTCCTTTGTCCGAAGCTGCGACGCCATCACTACCCTCCGAATGCCAACTTGCAACACCCGCCGCCGCCATAGTGATGCTTGCAATTTGAGCCCCCTCACCGCGGAACCTACTACACCCGCCGTATCCCTTTGCCGGTCACTGCCTCCGTGCCCCCTGCCATAGCAACCCACGACACCAGCAGCCCGAGTTGATCACCGTGCCCCCTCGCCGCGAGACTTGCAACATCTGTCATTGCTGCTGCTGACCACCGCCACTCCTAGTCCCCTTGCCACGCCACCGTTGCTCCTACAACCAGCTCTGTCGCTGACGCTGCACCTCTACTCACCTACTACCATCCTTCCCTTTGCTCGAACCCACAATGCCAACAGCTCGAGCCAGTCGCCGAGTCCCCTCGCCGCGCAACCTGCACCAGCCGAGCCCCCATTCGCTGTCTCCAAGCACCACTGCCGCCGCCCCCGACACCAGCAAATCCTGAGCCAATTGTCGCGCATCCGCCTCACTCGTAGTGCTCCGCCAGGCTGCCCCAGTCGATTGCTAAGCCCCCACCGCCGAGTTGCCCACCACCCACCGCATCGCCACCACCAAGTCGCCGGTGTCCCGAACGTCCTCCTTCGGCGCCGCGGAAGAGCAGGAGAGAGAGGAGGTATAAGCCAAATCAAAAAAGCCAAGTCGGGTCCAGTCAACCGGGTAGGGTTTTGGGCGAATTAGGCCAAGCATACTTGAGTTGGGTTTGGGCTGGTTTAGCATGTGGGCTTGTGGGCTTTATTTAAAAAAAAAAAAATTATACCATACTAGGCTTGCACATCAAGCCTAGCCCAGCTGGTTTATGTCGATTTGGGTTGCGCGGCTTGGCTCAGGCTATTTGGCTCGATCCAATCCGAGCTTGGGCCCTTTTCAACAAACTGAGTCAAACCCAACCTAGGGATCCGACCCGAATCGTTTTAAATATATTATAATATTATAATATTATAATAGCATTTAAAAAATTTGAAAATTAAAAAATGTAGGATTTTGTTGGAAATTGCCATGTTTTGCCTTTTTAGTATAATTAGGCATTTATTTCTTGCACATTGATTATATCATGTTTTTAATTTGTATATTTAATTATGTTTAATTGCACTTGTTCAATTTTACTACAATTAGAATCTTGGTAGCTGTGGTTATTATTTTAATGATTGTGCACCCGCATCATCACCTCACATGTTAGTGGATAGGTATAAAATCAATCCAAACTGCCTGATAAAAATATTTTCTTTTAAAATGAACAAGATAGATACCGAAATGGCACTAATTGATCAATTAGTGTAATCAAGTCCCTAACCCTAGATTTTCTAGGTGCATAGGAAGGAGGTACACTCCCATCGCCTCACTTAGTTTCTAGCCGACCCCAATATGTTAGTGGCGACTCCTTTTTGCAAAATTCTTAAAAATAACCCAACGTCACACTAAGTATGGGCTTGGGAGAGCCCGCACCTAATCATGGGTCATAGGCCTGTCCTTTAGGCAATACCCCTAAACCTATTCCCTCCTCCTGAGGGTAAGTTGCGACATATATATACGAGATTATTGCGCTTGTAAACTCATGCGAAATCGAAAAACACAGAGTTGCCCGAAAAAATTCCTTTTGCATCATAAAAAATTCTCTTTGGGAGTTGTGCCCTATGAAACTTCATGTCGATGTAAACTAGTGGGGACAACTATGTTATTTCCTATTGCAAGAAGAATACATTGGATTAGTCATACCAAATCAAAAAACGAAGAATTGCACCCAAAAATTCCTATTGCATATATAAAGACTATAATTTCGCTCTTATGCCTTATGAAAATTCTTGCAGAAAGAAAACTGTTGGGGCGGGGCATTTTTAATAGCTTTATTATCACATATTGTCCTATGCAGGAGGTGATTACACCGGACAAGTCATGCGAAATCAATAAACAAAGATTTGCCCGAAAAAATTCCTTTTGCTTCATGAAGGATTTCCTTTCGGCGTTTTTGCCTTATAAAATTTGTCACAGAAAGAAAACTATCCGGACAAATGTGTTCAAAAAACTTTATTTTCATATTATTATATATATATGAGATTATTACGCTTGTAAAGTTATGCGAAACCAAAAAACACGGAATTGCCCCAAAAAAATTCCCTTCGCGCCACGAAAACTTCCCTCTTAGAGTTGTGCCCTGGAAAACGTCATGTAGATGGAAACTAGTGGGGATAACTGTGTTCTAATCGCTTTATTTTGTTGTTATTTCCTACATGCAGACGCATATGTTGGATTAGTCATACAAAGTCAAAAAAGCAAAGAATTGTGATGAAAAATTCCTATTGCGTACACAAAGACTACAATTTCGCTTTTCTGCCCTATAAACTTCTTGCAAACAGAAAACTATTGGGGCGGAGGCTTTTTAATAGCTTTGTTTTTGTGTAATTTCCTATGCAAGAGGTGATCACACCGGAAAAGTCATACGAAATCAGAAAATAAAGACTTGCTAGAACAAATTCTTTTTGCTTCTTGAACGATTTCCTTTCGACGTGTTGCCTTATAAAACTTCTCACAGTTGGAAAACTGTCAAGACAAATGTGCTCAAAAAGCTTTATTTTCATATTATTTAATTCATATAAGATTATTACACTTGTAAAGTCATACAAGATCAAAAGACATAGAATTGTCCGAAAAAATTCCCTTTGCGTCATGAAAAATTCCCTTTCAGAGTTGTGCCCTAGAAAACGTCTTGTAGATGGAAACTAGTGGGACAACTGTGTTCTAATCACTTTATTTTCTTGTTATTTCTTACATGCAAGACACATATGTTGGATTAGTCATACAAAGTCAAAAAAGCGAAGAACTGCGTTCAAAAATTCTTATTGCGTGTACAAAGACTACAATTTCGCTCTTTTGCCCTATAAAACTTCTTGCCGACAGAAAACTGTTAGGATGGGGATTTTTAATAGCTTTATTTTTGCATAATTTCCTATGCAGGAGGTGATGACACTAGAAAGGTCATGCAAAATCAAAAAACAAATATTTGCAAGAAAATTTTTCTTTTGCTTCCTTTCAACGTGTTGCCTTATAAAACTTCCCATAGTAGGAAAACTATCAGGACAAATATGTTCAAAAAGTTTTATTTTCATATTATTTAATATTTACGAGATTATTATGCTAGTAAAGTCATGGGAAATCATAAAACACGGAACCGCTTGAAAAAATTCCCTTTGTGCCATGAGAAATTCCCTTTCAGAGTTGTGCCCTACAAAACGTCTTCTAGATGGAAACTAGTGGGGATAACTGTGCTTCAATCGCTTTATTCTCTTGTTATTTCCGACATGCGAGATGAATACATTGGAGTAGTCATATGAAATCAAAAAAACGAAGAATTGCAATAAAAAATTCCTATTGCGTACACAAAGACCACAATTTCGCTCTTCAGCCCCATAAAACTTCACGGGGAAAGAAAATTGTTAGGGTAGGGGATTTTTAACAGCTTTATTTTTCATGTAATTTCCTATGCGGGAGGTAATTATACCAAAAAAGTCATACGAAATCAGAAAAAAAGATTTGCCCAAAAAATTCATTTTGCTTCATGAAAGATTTCCTTTCGACGTGTTGCCTTGTAAAACTTCCTACTATAGGAAAACCGTCAGGACAAATGTGTTCAAAAAGCTTCATTTTAAGATTATTTAATATGTACGAGATTAATATGCTTGTAAAGTCTTGCAAAATCATAAAATAGTGAATTGCCCGAAAGAATTCCCTTTGCGCCATGAAAAATTCCCTTCTAGAGTTGTGCCCTAGAAATGTCTTGTAGATGGAAACAAGTGGGAGCAACTGTGTTCTAATCGCATTATTTTCTTGTTATTTCCTACATGCAAGAAGAAAACGTTGGATTAGTCATACAAAATCAAAAAAACAAAGAATTGCTCCCAAAAATTCCTATTGCGTACATAAAGACTACAATTTCGCTCTTCTGCCTTATAAAACTTCTTGCAGAAAGAAAACTGTTGGGCCAGGGCATTTTTAATAGCTTTATTTTCACGTAATTTCCTATGAAGGAGGTGAGTATACCGGAAAAGTCATGCGAAATCAACATATAAAGATTTGCCCAAAAAAATTCCTTTTGCTTCATGAAGGATTTCCTTTCGGCATTTTTGCCTTATAAAATTTGCTGCAGAAGGAAAACTATTAGGACAAATGTGTTCAAAAAGATATATTTTCATATTATTTTATATAAACGAGATTATTACACTAGTAAAGTCATGCAAAATCAAAAAACACATGGTTGCCCGAAAAAATTCCCTTTGCGAAAAAAAAATTCCCTTCTAGAGTTGTACCCTAGAAAACGTCATGTAGATGGAAACTAGTGAGGACAACTATGTTCTAATCGCTTTATTTTTTTGTTATTTCCTACATGTGAGACGCATATGTTGGATTAGTCATACAAAGTCAAAAAAGCGAAGATTTGCAATGAAACATTCCTATTGCGTACACAAAGATTACAACTTCGCTCTTCTACCCTATAAAACTTCTTGCAGAAAGAAAACTGTTGGGGCGGGAGATTTTTAATAGCTTTATTTTCACGTAATTTCCTATGTAGGAGGTGATCACACCGGAAAAGTTATGCTAAATCAGAAACAAAGATTTGCCAGAAAAAATTCATGTTACTTCATGAACGATTTCCTTCCGACATGTTGCCTCATAAAACTTCTGTGTTCAAAAAGCTTTATTTTCATTTCTTTTAATACTTTCAAGATTATTATGCTGGTAAAGTCATGCGAAATCAAAAAACACATAATCACCCGAAAAAATTCCCTTTGCGCCATGAGGAATTCCCTTTTAGAGTTGTGTCCTAGAAAACGTCTTGTGGATGGAAACTAGTGGGGACAACTGTGTTTTAATCGCTTTATTTTCTTGTTATTTCCTACATGCGAGACGAATACGTTGGAGTAGTCATATGATATCAAAAAAATGAAGAATTGCAATAAAAAATTCCAATTGCATGCACACAGACTACAATTTCGCTCTTCTGGCCCACTTGCAAGAAGAAAACTGTTGGGGCAAGGGATCTTTAATAGCTTTGTTTTCACGTAATTTCCTATGTAGGAGATGATTACACCAGAGAAGTCATGCGAAATCTGTTAACATGAGCTGTCAATTAAGGCCTCAATAGGAGAGTTTTTCTATTTAAGGTCTTTATATATACATATGTATCTTCTGATTTGTAGGAGATCTCCTGATTTGTAGTGATTTATAGGAGATCTCCAGATTTGTAGGAGATTCTAGGATGGTTACGTCGGTGTATATATGCTTGATTATATTCTTGTAAAAATATGGAACACAGAAAGAAAAAAATTGTTTTATTGTTCAACATGGTATCAGAGCAAATGATCTAGGGACTCTGTGTTCTGATCACGATCCGAATTCCTTGTTGTGGCGTAGTCACGCAGTGGTTTTGTGTGGATTGCCACACTGACTGCACCCTTTATCGGGATTCATGGCGGATGACAAGACACCCATCGAGATAGTTCCTCCGGCTCCAGCGGAAGGCCGTAGTCCCGCATCAAGCTCACGGGAGGTACTTCCACTCGATGCACTCCTTGAAACCTTGACGTCCAAGTTGACACAAATCTTGACTCACCATCAAGCCTCACCTTCTCATGCTGAAAACTCCGCCTCACCAATTGCAATCAAGTTGGATGGCCGTAATTATGGCCTTTGGTCCCAAGTTGTCGAGACGTATATCTCCGGGAAGGACAAATTGGGATATATCAATGGGGATTTTCCACCCCCACTTCCGACCAATCCTAATTTTCGGAAGTGGAAGACTAACGACAGTATAGTTAAAGGATGGCTCATCCATTCCATGGATCCGGCGTTGATTGGGAATTTTATTCGTTTCCCAACAACAAAGGCAGTATGGGATTCGGTGGCTACTACATTCTTTGATGGCACCGATGTCTCCCAAGTGTATGATCTAAAGCGACATTTGTCGCGGCCCCGAAGAAAGCGACGGCGGCCCGATTGAAAAGTATTATAATGATCTTCAGGGTTTATGGCGGGAGGTTGATTTTCAACGGCCTAATCCCATGACTTGTCCTCGTGATATCGAGCGCTACAACGCTCTTGTGCAAGAAGACCGTGTATATCTTTTCCTTGACGGGCTCGATGACCGCCTTGACAAAGTCAGGGCTAATGTTCTACAGATGCATCCCCTCCCGACGGTGGAGCAAGCGTATGCCAGGGTGAGGCGAGAGGATGTACGCCAAGCTGTTATGTTATCTTCAATTGAACCATCTAGCACCGCGGCAGCCTTGGTGTCGCGTGGTGGAAATGTTATCTCACACTTTCTCGAGGCCAACAATGAGTCCAAAGCTCTCCAGATGGTCCCTCCTAATACCGCGTCTAGTGGAGGGAGGACTAACAAAGGTTTGAAGGCTAAACCACAACATCTAGGAGGCTGTACTCATTGTGGTAATACTAAACATACAAAAGATACCCTGTTTTAAATTGCACGGTTATCCGGATTGGTGGAAGGAGTTGCAGGACAAGAAAAAGACAGAAAGTTCTATAGGACGAGGGCAGGCATCATTGGCTACCGGGATCTCACCCCTTTCCTTGGTACCGCAGGTAGACGCTACCAATACTTCTGATGCGGCTCCTGAAGGTAACATTGGGTGTGCACTTGTTAGTAATTCTCAGTGTGGCAAGGAGGGGTGGATTGTTGATTCCGGGGCAACGGATCACATGACACCCAATCGTAATGATATTATATGCTACACCACTCCGAGGAGACAGAGTATATATAATGCGAATGGCACTAGTTACCCTGTCACTGGGGCTGGCAATGTTGATCTTACACCTTCTTTATCATTGTCTCACACTTTATTAGTGCCCTCTCTGTCTAACCGGTTACTCTCTGTTGGCCAACTCACTGATGCTTTGAAGTGTTGTGTTCTTATGTATCCATCTTTTTGCCTATTTCAGGATATCCTCACGAAGGAGATTATTGGTCGTGGTACTAAAAGGGGGGGCTGTACTATGTTGATGACTTTCAAGCAGGCCGAGCACATCACACAAGTAGTGGGACTACTAATAAAGAGAAAGCGATTTGGTTATGGCATCGTCGCTTAGGACACCCGTCTTTTGGGTATTTAAAACATTTATTTCCAGACTTGTTTCATAATTTGCCGAGATCTTTGAATTCCAATGTGAGACATGTATTTTGGCAAAAAGTCATCGTGCCTCTTTTCCTTTGAGTTTTAATAAAAGCATCGGGCCATTTTCTTTGGTTCATTCGGACGTGTGGGGCGCTTCACCGCTTACTACTCTATACAGGATTCGTTGGTTTGTAACATTTGTGGATGATTGTACCCGAATGTCTTGGGTTTATTTAATGAAGCATAAAGATGAAGTAGCAACAATATTCCATATGTTTCATATGGATGATTGCAACACAGTTTGGGACTCAAATTCAAGTCTTTCGTAGCGACAATGGTGGGGAATATATTAACCAGCATCTTGCAACTTACTTTCAAGACCATGGGCTTATACACGAAACGTCTTACACTAGGACACCCCAACAGAATGGTATCGTTGAGAGGAAGAACCGCCATATCCTCGAGACGGCACGGGCACTCCTCATAGGTGGTCAGGTTCCATCTCGTTTTTGGGATGCCGCCGTGGTTACAGCGGTACATTTGATGAATAGAATGCCCTCTCATGTGTTGAATTTTCAGACCCCACTTCAAGCACTTGCATCCTATGTTCCTCTTCCTTCCATCATGACACTACCTCCCAAAGTGTTTGGGTGTGTGGCATACGTCCATCTCCACAAGAACCAACGGACAAAACTTGATCCGTGTGCGGTGAAGTGTGTTTTCTTTGGTTATGGCACTTATCAGAAAGGATACCGTTGTTACAATCCAGCTACCAAGAAAACCCACATCACAATGGATGTCACATTCGTTGAGTCCGAATTATTTTTTCCCACACCCAATTGTACCTTTCAGGGGGAGAATTCTAGTGAAAGGAAAAATTGGTGGGAATGTGGTGTGATGGCAGGGGTTGCGGCTGATTTTGCTTTAAAAAAGAATGACCCCGCAATGCCAACACCTGGTGACACAAGGACTGGTAACACACAAGCTAAGGTGCAAGTTGACAAGCGGGTTCACATGTTGGCTAGCAATGGTGTGGTCATGGATCATGGTGGGACAATGGAGAATAAGCAGCAGTACACTAAGGAATCGATCATCGGGTTGATTTGGTGCAAGAGACACACAAACAATCTCAAGACCAGCTCCCTCCACTTCAAAATAACCCCTTTTTAGTACGACAATTCTCCGAGGATACTCTGAGGTAAGTTCTACCACACAGAATTTGTCTATTGATACTGATGTAGCTGTTTGTTATAAATTGCCCGATAGACATAATCATGGCAAGGCTCCTAATAGGTACTCTCCATATGTGGAAGAACGAAGGTCAAAGTATCCGATTACTAATTATGTTTCGACAAAGCAGTTGTCAAGACCTTTAAAGGCATTTGTCTCGAATGTCTCTGCAAGTAGAGTTCCTAGTGGAGTACAAGAGGCATTGAGGGATCCCAAGTGGGTTCAAGCAATGCAAGAAGAGATGGAGGCTTTATAGAAAAATAAGACTTGGAGACTTGTCGAGTTACCGAAGGGAAAGAAGGCAATAGGATGTAAATGGGTCTTCACCATCAAATATAAAGCAAATGGTTTTGTTGAGAGGTACAAGGCACGTCTGGTAGCAAAGGGATATACCCAGACCTATGGTGTGGACTACCAAGAAACATTCTCTCCAGTTGCAAAAGCTGAACAACTGTTTGTGCGGGTATTGTTATCACTTGCAGCAAATTTGGACTGGCCCTTACATCAATTTGATGTAAAGAATGCGTTCTTACATGGAGATTTGGAAGAAGAGATCTACATGGAAATCCCACCAGGATATGCGTGTGCTGATAAATCGGAAGTGGTATGTAAACTTGAGCGATCGTTGTACGGATTAAAGCAATCACCACGGGCTTGGTTTGGTCGCTTTAGCTCTGCAATGAAAAGGTATGGGTACACTCAAAGTAATTCAGACCATACGTTGTTCCTGAAACGGCAGCATAACAAAGTGACAGCATTGATTATATACGTAGATGACATGATCATCACAGGGGATGACCTTGAGGAGATCACAGAACTTCAAAGGAAACTGGCAAATGAGTTCGAGATGAAGAACTTGGGGGGCCTGAAATATTTTTTGGGTATTGAAGTGGCTAGATCAAAGGAGGGTATATTCTTATCTCAATGAAAGTATGTGTTGGACTTGTTGGCTGAGGTGGGGATGTTGGATTGCAAACCTACTGATACCCCTATAGTACAGAATCATAAACTTGGAGTTTTCCCTAATCAGGTATCGACCAATAAGGACCGATATCAAAGGTTGGTAGGGAGATTAATTTATCTATCGCACACTCGGCCTGACATTGAATATGATGTAGGAGTTATAAGTCAATTTATGCATGTTCCTAGTGAAGATCATATGAATGCTGTAGTTCGGATTTTACGCTACTTGAAGTTAGCACCAGGGAAAGGACTTTTCTTTGCGAAGAATAATCACCATGAGGTGGAAGGATTTACGGATGCTGATTGGGTTAGCAATACCTCGGATAGGAGATCGATGTCAAGCTACTTCACATCTGTGGGAGGAAACTTGGTTACATGGAGGAGCAAGAAACAAAAAGTAGTAACTTTGTTAAGTGCTGAAGCCGAGTTTCGAGGGATGGCTAAAGGACTATCTGAGCTTTTGTGGCTAAAGAAGTTGTTGACAGAACTTGGTTTTCCACCTAAGTTAGGAATGCAATTGTTTTGTGATAATAAGGCCGCAATTCAAATTTCCCACAACCCAGTTCAACATGACCGCACTAAACATGTTGAAGTTGATAGGCATTTTATCAAGCAAAATCTGGATGATAGGGTGATGAGTTTTTCATTTATCAAATCGAAGACCGGTTAGCGAGACATACTTACAAAGGCTGTATCGAGTCGAGCTTTCCACAGCTCACTTGTCAAGCTGGGTATCAAAGATATTTTCTCACCAGCTTGAGGGGGAGTGTTAACATGAGCTGTCAATTAGAGCCTCAATAGGAGAGTTTTTCTATTTAAGGTCTTTATATATACATATGTATCTTCTGATTTGTAGGAGATCTCCTGATTTGTAGTGATTTATAGGAGATCTCAGATTTGTAGGAGATTCTAGGATGGTTACGTCGGTGTATATATGCTTGATTATATTCTTGTAAAAATATGGAACACAGAAAGAAAAAAAATTGTTTTATTGTTCAACAAAATCAACAAACAAAGATTTGCCCGAACAAATTCCTTTCGCTTCATGAAACATTTCCTTTCGGCGTTTTTGCCTTAGAAATTTGCTATAGTAGGAAAGCTATCGAGACAAATGTGTTCAAAAAGTTTTATTTTAATATTATTTTATATATACGAGATTATTGTGCTCGTAAAGTTATGCGAAATCAAAAAACACAGAGTTGCCCAAAAAAATTCCCTTTCGGAGTTGTGTCCTAGAAAAAACGTCTTGTAGATGGACACTAGTGGGGACAACTGTGTTCTAATCACTTTATTTTCTTGTTATTTCTGTCATGTGAGATGCATACGTTGGATTAGTCATACGAAAGCAAAAAAGCGAAGAATTGCGATAAAAAATTACTATTGTGTACACAAAGGGTACAACTTTGCCAATGTCAGGAAACCTTAAGAGAATCACATCATGACCTCCGAATAAATTAAGTTCATAGCTAACGAGTGTTGTTTATTCATTTTGACTTATAATTTTTAATTCTTAATCAAAATAAATGGCTCGTAATTCAACCCAAATATAAGGCCGAACAAGCTTTGTAGGGATTGGGGACTAGGGATTGGGGACCAGTACCTTGCTTATCTCTAGCTCTCATCAATCATAACAAGGAACTAGACTGTCGATCCCTTTTGGTTCCTGAGTGGATCTAGAATTTTTAATAATATTAATTCAACAGATTTTGAAAATATTTTTTTATTAGTATAGAATAACAAAGTCAATTTCCAATTGCATCAAACTAGTAATAAATTTATCTCAAATTTTCATTTTTTTTACTATTACAAACTCCAAATTGATATATTTGTAATAAATTTATGACTATCACAAACTCCAAATTGGTATATTTGTGATAAATTTACTCTAAATTTATTTTTTACCACAAAAATCTTTGTATTAGTATATTGATAATAAATTTACGTTTCATTAATTTTTTTAAAAAATTTTATCACCAATGATGTATTAAATAGATATTAGAAAAAGAAGTCAAAGTGGGGCCCTTTAATCTTTAGGCCGACAGGCGTCTCTTTAGGGGTAGTTCTATCTTAGCATTCCAAAAGTCATGGATTCAGCCATTACATTTTTTTTTTTCATATCCAAAAAGAATGATGCAAATGTCCATACGTGAAACAGTCCCAATTAAGTGCTATTGATAGTAGGGGTGAGCATCGATCCAGGGTCAATCCTGGACTGACCTTAGACCGGTCCAACCCTGCTGGTCTTGGTCTGGTTCTCAGGGAAATTGGATCAGTCATTGATCCTAGAATTCCTAGAATAACATTATGCGGGTCGGTCCTCAGTTCTAAGAGCTCCAGATCAGTCCAACCCGGACCAACCCTAACTATATATAGAGATTTCTTTTTTTATTCCCTTCCATCATTCCTTAAGGCCCATAGGTTATATATATAAATTATTTTTTTATATAAAAAAAACCTTAAAATAAACGGTGTCAACAACATTAAATAGCTCTTTAGTAAGGAGTTCAAGTAATGTTACATTATTCTTTAATAACTTAGGTTTTTAATGTCTTTTACAGCGTCAATAGTCATAATTTACAAAAGAGGAAAATGTTTCTGTGAGTAGTTTTCACGGCATCCAAAAAGGCACCTTATGGCATCCTCATCTAGTATTCATTTTCTTCTGTCTCATTTGTCCTCTTAGTCTTCAATTTGCTAAAATAAAAAAATAAAACAAAAATAACTTTTTTGCTCGCCACTTGACACTCACCTCGCTCACTTTTGATCACTCATGCCACTTGCCACTCGATGCTCACTTGGCTTGTTGCTCCCCACTCAAAATTTGATGCTCATTCTATTCGACGCTCATCCCCACTTGACCCTCACCACTTGCCTTTCTTAGCTAACCTTGCTCATTATCGAATTGATTGGGTCAGTATAATCTTTGGTTGCCATTTCAAGGAGTACAAAAAATGAAATAAAAAATTATTAATTAGTCCTAGGTTGACCTTAAAACCGGATCGAGTCTATTGGATCAATCCGGTCCTCAATCGTTTTTAAGGATTACAAAAAATGAAATAAAAAATTATCAGCTAATTTCGGGTTGACCCTAGAACCGAACTGAACCCATTGGATTGGTCCGGTTCTCGGTCCCAAACTCAATAGGGTCGGTCCTTGGTCCCAAAAATTGAGGACTAATACTGTATGAGTTGGTCCTAGGGTTAGGGGGTGGATCGCCCAACCCAGACCATGCTCACCCCTAGTTGATACCCAGAATTCGCGATCCATCTCCCCGTCCGTTTCCGTTACATCACTTTGACAGGATTCAATCAATCCCTCGGCATGGAATTCTGGAGAAGGAGAAGGAATGCAGTGGTTGGGGCATGAAAAACCTGAGGTACTCAGGACGATGGTGTTGGGCGTGTCCAACAACACGGAGGTGAGAATTCTGGGCGGTCTTTTCCCTCCTGCGGCCATCGCCGGACGCTTCCTTTCACAGTAGTCGCCTGGGCCGCTGCTGTCAGGATCGTCGACATGGTCAATAAGTGAACGCCCAAGAAACCATGGCCATGACCGCTCTCGAGTCTTCTGAGAGCGCACTGGTCGATGCCGTTATTTGCCATCTGAGTCGGGTATTCCTTCATTCTGTCTCTCAATTTGTCCGCCTCACCAGCAAATTGATCGTCACTGGGTGCTCGAATTCAGCTTCATTTTCTCGGAAACTCTTTTCTCGTCTACCTCGTAGGTTCCTTCCTCTCTTTTTGTTTTCTGTTTTGCTTTGTTTGAAAAAGAAGAGCATTTTGGAAGATTATTGGACGAATTGCTCTTGACTTGATATTCTTCTTTAGTGGAGAGATATTTAAGATCATTCATTGTGACAGATGACATGTGCTGACTAGTTTTTCGAGGTCTTCCCTGGTCTCAATTGATTAGATGGATTGAATTTCAAGGAATGCTGTTACTTTCGGATATGCATGCTTGAATCTCATGGACTTGCTTCCAGGAGCCCGTTACAAAACGAGGGAATTTAAACTTTATTTGCAGGAGTGTACTGGAGCCTGTTATAAAGCAAGGACCACTGTACAGTGTACTCTACTCTTTAGTAGAAATTTTTGTCTCTAATGGACTTCTTTCTGTTGGAATGGCTTGTGAGATGCGATATGAGTAAGTGGAAACTGCTGCATCCAGATGTTCTTGCAGATTTCTTCGAGATCCGGTTGTGTATATCTGGAACTCTATTGTGAAGAGGATTTTTCTAAAGACATTCAATAACGCATTCCCTGAGTGTCTGATTTCATGTCCTTGGTAATTCAAGTTAGACCCGCCTGTTTTGCCTTCAAGTTTGGACATGCCAGTCTTGGGGAGATTTCCTGACTGCGGGGCACATTCCATACAATCTAAATTGTTCTTTTCTTTTCTGCATGGATAGATGAGAAATAAAAAAGATGGATTTGGGGTACCCGATCTGCAACAGCTGTCATGATGGGCCAAGTTGCGGGTGCAACTATTCTTGTGCTTCTGTTACTTAAGTCCATTTCCCACAATGAAGTGAGTGGGGTCTTAGGTGGAGTATCTTGCACTCTTGCACGAATCTTCCATTGTTGAGTTGTCTGTTTTCACAATTCTATAGTTTAAAGTGTCTTTTAGTGCTGTTGCGCACTAGACTGAAGAAATATCGTCTGCTAAGGGTACAATGTTCCTTTCCTTTGTTTGACGTCTTGGTAATAGTTTTAATCTATGAATCAACTTGTGCAGTATAATTGCGTATTGCTTTTTGCCATTATGATTATGAGAGAAAAGACTGTAAAATCTAAATGGAATCATTCTGTTTGATCTTTGCTTGAAGTATGACTAAGAAAGGGTATCTGGGCATCATTGTCTTTGTGTTCATCTGACTAATTTCTACGGAAAGTTATTTAAAAATTTCTTCTTTGCATATCCAAGAATCTTCACTTAATCTCTAAGGCTATTTAAAATACAGGGTTATTCTCAAGAGCAAGCATGTGGAAGCGGAATACGCTGGCTTTATTCGTTGTTATGGTGTGTTTTGTTGCACTAGTTAGTGTTTTACGGGCTCCGATGTTCAAAGGTGGAGATCATTTTATGCAACTGAGGACAATGCATGAAAGGCCCACTGTAAGGAGTTATTTGATCATGGCATGCACGAGACACTTATTAGGACCACTGTAATTGAGCACTCTAATCTCATTGTGACCGGAAACAAAGTTGAGCTACTATTCTTGTTAAAGTTGGAGTGTTCCAACGCGATAATAAGTTTAATTGAAAAACATTTAGGGTGTGTTTATTTGTGTTTCTGTTCAAAAATTGTTCCGGGGAACAAAAATAGAAAAAACTATTTCTATTCCGGGGAACAATTTTTTATTAGAAAGACGCGTTTGGTAAACTTGTCCCGGGAATAAAAAATGAATAGAAACACGTTTGGTAAATTTATATTCTTTTTTTTTTTGTTTCTTTTAATTTTTTTAATATTTTTATTTTATTTCCTTTTTTTCTTTCTTTTTTTTTCTTCTTTTGGCCAGTCGCTGGCCATGCCGAGGTCGGCGACCGGCCAACGAGGGCTGGTAGCCTCACCTTGTCTAGGCGAGCTTGGGCTCACCTAGATCTAGCCAGGCCAAGCCTTGCCGGTGGCTAGCTCGCCCAAATCCGGCGAGCTCGCCCAGCCAAGGCGAGGCCGAGCCTCGCCGAGGGCCGGCGATGCTCTAACGAGGTCGCCGGCCCTCAACAGCCGATCGCCGGCCATGGCCAAGGCCGGCGACCGGCCAAAGAAAAAAGAAGAATAAAAAAAAAAAAAAAAGAGAGAAGAAAAGAGAGGAGAGAGAAAATTTGTTCTTTAGAAGTGTTTCCGGAACAAAAAAAATAACTTTTTTTTTCTTATTTCCATTCCAATTTTGTTCCAGGAACAAAAAAACAGATTTTGAACAAAAATGCAAACAAACGCGTTTCTGTTCTTTTTTTGTTCCCGGGAACAAAAAAACAGAAAATTTGTTCTTGAACAAAAAAAAAAAAATACAAACATGCATGCCCTTAGCGACTAGTTAGTGGAAGTTTTTTTCCTTCTTTTTTTTTTAAGGAACTCCTTAATATGTATTCGTGATGAGTTCAAAAGTTATTTCCCGTCCTTGAAAATATAAATCACAACTATGGTGTTTCACTTATGCAAAGATATTGCAACTTTGATGCATCATTTGCTTAGGACAAATCTCTCGATTTGGTAACTAAGGGAAGCTGATCACATGGTTTACTTCTATATCTACAGCCTATAAAGTACCAACACTTTCCAAGAGCTTTCGTGTTATGTCAGACACTTCGACACGTGTCCAATACTGTCCGACACTCTTGGACGCTTGGTCAACACGTGTCGAAAAATCTGACACCTAGTCAACTTTCTTGACACTTTTCGACATTCGAGTCGGAATTCTGACATACGAGTTTCTGACACGTGATTTCAATATCGAGGTCAATTTTAAAAATTCAATAAATGAAATGTCAAAATATATATGTGTGTGTGTGTGTGTGGAAAAAAAATAAAACACAATAATAAAAGTAATAAATAGAGAAAGAAGAAAAGCCTAGTCTTATCTTCTCTTCTAACTCCCATTTACCATAATACACAATTCATCCCTTAAGTTTTTCTTTTTTCCTCCTCTTTCAACATATCTAACATGCGAGTCCAGAATATGAATCCCTTGTTTTTTCTCCAAGTTTTATTAATTATTGAAATAGAGTTGAATTTGTCAAATTGACATAATGAATGATATTAATAAATGGTGGATTAATATTTTTAGTGTATATTTATTATAGGCTTATTTATTTATTTATTTATTTATGAATTTGATTCAAATTAATTTGATTGAAATAATCATAAAAATGATGATTTATTATGTATATTTAATATATATTTAATATATAACGTGTCCCAAAGTGTCGGAATTCTTTATTTTTTGAGAAATAATATGTTGGCGTGTTATGTTATGTCATGTCGGGTGTCGCGTGTCGGTGTCTATACTACTTAGTCTACGGCAACAATGATGGATCAAGTCGTGTCGCCATCTGATAAGGAAGAAGCACAAACTCAAGTCTTACTTGTCAACACCAAGTCTATCATACTTAGTGAGACACTCACGTTCTGAGGATGTGTTCCAATTTACGAATTAAAATGCTTGAAAAAGTAACTTGGATAGCTGCAATATTCTCTCCAGTAATAAATTTTCTTGCTGCTAAGCAAAGGTCAGCCATTTCTTATAAGGTTTTCCACCAGCAGCTAAAGTCCATACAGAGGCTCATTACCATGCGTATGATGTTAACACAAATTGCAATTTCCTCCACAACTGGACAGTAAGGGATGGGCATGGAAGCTGGGACTGCAGCTGCCGTCCTAGCCTTGAGGAGAAAACCATGCCCCATCACCGTCCCCATCCCTGCCGGCATTGCTTCTTCACACGCACATAGTTGGAGTTTCTCCACAAATCAGAGGTGGAGAGAGAGGATGGTGGGGCTGTGGCGATGGGGGGACTGGCATAATTGGTGGTGATGGAGGTAATTGTAGTACCAGCAAAGTCCAAGCAAATGCATATCCAATCTATTTTTTGGGATAACCGTGAAGAAGGTGAGGGAGCAACGTAGATTGTGGAGGGAGGGGGAGAGAGAGACAGAGAGAGAGAGAGGCTGGAGTGGAGTTACAGAGGCGGCCATGAGCAGAGTTGGGGCCCAGCTTGCCCACGGATTTTGCTTTCTCAGTCCCGCGGCCCACAAGGGCAGATTGGGTTGGGATCAGCAGGTCACGGGGAGCACGCACCCTGTGCCCGCAATAATTATCAAGAGTTCCTCGTGAAACTAATAATAAAAGTGATTCCCCAGTTGATCGACATTGTTATTGTAATGCCAAGGGAAAATAATAATAATAATAAAAATCGTTAAAGAAACTACTTTTATAGAAAGAATTACCTTGCTAATTTGCAACGTAAAAAAATTCATTGAAACTAATGTATTTAAATGAGATAAACACTTGGGAGAAAAAGGAAATCCCAATTGAAGACAAGACTTGAGGAAGAATCTAAATAAATTCCTCCTTAAAAGAAGAATAAACTTTTACACTTGCATTTATAAGCCCAAGTGGCATTCTATATTTAATAATTCTAAAGGGCAAGGCTCTGTAAGAACATATATTATATAGATAAATAGATTAGATTTCGTTTTCTCGTTTGTTGGGGGGTCAAGATAGAGAAATAGATTTGATAAATAGCTAGCTATTCTTGGAAATGTTTTTCCAAAACGGAATAACACGCGAAAAAGAAAAGAGAATTTGTTTCATTATGGAGACACAAATAAATAAATAGTCCGAACCAGGCTGAGTTTAGGTTAAAAGAGGACACGCATCATCGCCGTCGTCATTTGTCCCAATCCATATCCATCCCCCTTCACACAGCCTCTGGCTCTTCCCAGCCTCTCCAGCCACACTCCCGTGGTCGCCGCCGCCGCCGCCGCTGTCGCCGCTGTAGCTGTCGACGCCTCTGCTACTTATCAACGCAAAGTCCAGTGAGTCGGTGTCCTCCTCCTCATCTTCCCTCCTACTTCTTTTCACTGTCCAGCTTGCTGTTGACAAATTTTCGCACACAAGGCCCTACTCTTCTTACACAGGAAGCTGGATGATGTTTTAATATCCGAGTGAAACAACTGTTGACATCACCTTGTAGAAAACGGTAGCAGCAAGCAACGAGTAGAAATTGGTAAAATCGAAGTTATTGTGAAATGAGATTGTTATCGCAGCATGACAGAGGTGATGAGGGATTTTGCTTTGTGCATGTAAACGCCTCTAATGAATCGCCTTTCAATCCGATTCTCAAAGAAATGCTTTGTTTTGCCTACTTAGAGAGACCGAGAGACAATCGTTTCTTATATTCGCTTAGCTAACTCCGCTGAAATAGTGTAGGTACCAAATAAGCATTTCTTATTTCGGTTTCATTCTAAGTTTTTTATGCCTTATGAAGGTATTTGATGTTTTGCCAGTGACAATGATTATCTGATGTTGGACAATCTGGAGATAAATTTCCAGCCTCATAGTCTTTATGTGTCTCACCCAAAGCTTCCTAAGCATCGCACTTGGGTTCTTAAGCATCACTCCAAAGAGAGAATTGCATCATGCACCTCAATAACAAAAGAATTGCTGAAATGTTTATTTACTCGGTCAATTGATGAATCAACAAATAATACGTACCAGCTGCACGGTAACTTGAAAGATTCTACTAAACCTACTGTTAAGTCGTAAGAGGAAACTCTTACATAGAAAACTTAAAAGCCTAATTCAACCGAAACCTGACATGTTATTCGATGTTATATAGTGAAAGAAAACTAATAGAATCCTACTAGTACTCCTAGAAGATGAAGCTACTTATTAAATTTGAAGATGAATCATTATCCTTTTAGGACTCTTATTTGAGTTTCAGATTAATGCAATAGTCTGCTTCACAAGAACTTGACATTAATGAAAACATTATGATAATTATTGACTTGTTTAACCTTGTGGGCTGCATCATTATCCTTTGGGGACAGAGTCTAGTTGCGCGAGGCATGGGCTTAGGGGTGATCAGAATATAAGAGAATGTGACATTTAGTCAAAGCAGGAATGTCTTGATTGGAATGGATCAACACAGATTTTCAGATCCTTGCTTGCTATTGTGGAGTGAAAGCAAATTGTTAGGTTAGTTCTAGACTGAAAAGCCAGGAGAGTTTTCAGCAGGTCAAAATGCAGATCCACGATTCTAATTGACAGCAATAATTTTCAACAGCAGTTTAGGTTTTGTCATTGTGGATCATCTACTTTCACTGAGGCCAAGCTCATTCTTTTAAGGAAAAAACACATTATTCTCTCAATGGTACTAGCAGCACACTTTGTTTTTGCCATCTAAACTCACAAGGAAATAGTTTTGACAGCAGAAATGCAAGGAATCCAATCGTTTTCATTGAAAGCAAGCTTGATCAAAAGTGCAGTTCTGAAACACATCCGTCTGGCAAATCCTCAGATTGTTTCATTTTCACGCTTCATGTCTGTTTCATCTGCACGAATCGAAGAGCATGGCTTTGAAAGCACAACGATTGCTGATGTACTGAAAGCCAAAGGCAAAAGTGCAGATGGCTCCTGGCTTTGGTGCACTACAGATGATACTGTGTATGATGCTGTCAAGTCGGTATGTATTCCCTGGTAAATTGTGCTATTATTATTGGTATGACTGGTATTATTTAACACATATCTACAATGCGGACCACCTCTGTTACTGTCCCTATAGATGACACAACATAATGTTGGGGCCTTGGTTGTTGTGAAGCCCGGAGAACAGAAATCTATTGCTGGAATTATCACAGAGAGAGGTAAGAAATTTCAATTATTTCATTTGTAAGAACATATATGACATGAATGTTAGTCATTGAACCATTCTTGATTGTAGGAAGTTCTATTTTCTTTGCTTAAATAAGAATTTAGAATTGTAAGTATTATAAACATCAAACAAGAATCTTAAATATTTCTAAAAGGTGGGGTGCATAGTCGTTGAAACAATGACTAAGCAGTTTAGGTCAAAGTGATGCAAATGAGAGTTTCAAAGTTCTGGACTATTTCAGGTGAGAAAAGTGTCTTGGATTCATTCTAATAAAACATACTTCATAAAGATTAGTGTAATTTAAGAAGTATGGTTTCCGGTAAACAACTAGTCAAAATACTCCGGCATTTTTATTGCCATATTTTATACTACTGTTGCATGAGAAAAGCATGAAATTACCTCTTTGATGCTACACATCATTGAGATAAATTATGGGTTAAAAGGGGCAAGCACAAGGGAATTTTTTTTCTTTTATAAGTTAGTTCTGGCTTATAGTTTCATTCATCTGCATTCACTTAAGGTTCTTGATTGATTGGCCTTTTGCTGTTAAGCATCATAATTTTGTGAAAGAATGAGAGGACTATGCACTTGTGTGGAAGTGTGTGGTATGTATAGATTGATTGTATCCTGATACAAAGTACAAATATTGTAGGGGAACCCTCATCTTGGCAAGTCATAGGCATCATCAGTAGATGAATTTTTATTGTATTTCTGCAATCACATAGCAATTTATTCGCCTCTTTACCTCCTTAACATGCTGGTCATGTATTGACTGTCCTAATAAAGTGGCTGAGATATATTACTCTTGCCAAGAGGAGAGTGACCATTGACATTTTGCGTGATACATTCTAGCTAGGTGTAATTCCCCCATTGAAGACTTTGCAGGGGATTTTTCTGAGAAAACTTTTATAAGGAGCAACTCTTGCTATGATGTTTCACATATTCTTATCTGTATTGTGCATTGGTAATAAAGCATGGAACTCTTATATTTCAATCACTTCAGGCATCCATACCTGTACAACGTTTTTGTTCATTATCTGGTCTGTTTCCAGATTACCTCAGGAAGATTATCGTACAGGGAAGATCATCAAAATCGACCAAGGTTGGAGACATCATGACTGAGGAGGTAATTACAGCATCTCTCTTGTAGGAGTTCATACCATAGGATAAGATTGCTACTGCTGAATGCGAAGCTACAATCTGATTTTTTATTTTTTATTTTATTTTTTTGCAGAACAAGCTGATCACTGTTACACCTGACACAAAGGTTCTGAAGGCAATGCAGCTGATGACTGGTATTGTTGATTTTGGTAGTAATGTGCATATGTTTGTTGCTGCCGTTAATGTGGTTATTAATGGCATCAATTCAAGCACCGCGTGCTTCATCAAATATGATTGTGAAGAACCATGGATTTATTTAATTGTCTACAGTTTTGTCACTGATCTTCCAATGCTTGATTGTCAGAAATTTTAATTGACCCAGTCGAGTTATTGATTTCTCTGAAATACTAAGTTGAGATGGATGATGGTTGACAGATAACCGCATCAGGCACATTCCAGTGATCAACGAAGCTGGGATGGCAGGCATGGTTTCCATTGGAGATGTGGTTCGTGCTGTTGTCAGCGAGCATCGTGAGGAGCTGGACCGCTTGAATGCTTACATACAGGGCGGTTATTAGGTGATGATGGAGTATCAGATATGGGTTGTCGTGAAGGAGTGCCTTGGTTGAATTATGAAGGAGTGCTTGTAAATATGGCTTGTTGCGTGCACCTGCTTGGACTTAGTTGTATGGACCTCCTAACTTGTCTAACTACCTGCCAGGACAGGCAGGTTCATAATAACTACGCAATAAGAGAAAGGCAACTGCAGTATAATCTCATCCAATTTTCATCTCTTGCAATGGCCATGCCGAAATGATATTGCAAGTAGCTTCGTCTCTGGATGATGATTGATACCTGATGGTTGCTTTTGCAGTAGTTTTTATACAAATGACCTTGCCGAGAAACTTCCATGCGGTTACGTTGCGTCTCTTGCTTGTAAGAATGGGCTTTGCTAATGATCATGTGATCAATTATATGTTGGTTACAATCCATAGTTGCCTGAACTAGCTCTTCTTTTCTTATGTATA
Organism: Eucalyptus fibrosa; assembly: GCA_017140475.1. Taxonomy (NCBI): domain Eukaryota; kingdom Viridiplantae; phylum Streptophyta; class Magnoliopsida; order Myrtales; family Myrtaceae; genus Eucalyptus; species Eucalyptus fibrosa. The sequence goes on along the minus strand of CM029514.1, from coordinate 42,386,775 downwards.
TAGTGAAGTGCACGCAGGAAGTTGCAAGACGTGCTTACGCTTAATAGTTAGGTAATTTATATGATAATCATGTCATACTCAGTTTAAACATACACGAGATAACAACATAATCCCACACTCAAAAACGTCGCCCGTTTAGAGAGAGATATTTAGCAAAAGATTAGGAGAATGTGCCTTGGTCAGAATAGCGATTGTATCTGATGTGCAAAACAGATGAGCTTTAAACCAACGTCGCATGTTCCCGCTCAATATCTTTTGATAGTCGCCGAATCTCACATATATCTCACTACCGTAAGCAAGTGAAAGTCAACAGGAAATTTACGTCGCTGGCTTAGGCTAAAATCATGCCAAGGAGCGTTTAATCCGCATATTAGGTTAAGAGAAAGCGGAGGTTATTCACCGACCATCATCCAGTCTCTGGAAACACATGCCAATGAGAGTATTGTTGCTGTCAATCTAACTTCACCGATTTAAGGTGACATCTTGTCTAAAGTCATACAATTTTTATTTTCTTTTCCTTTTGGCGAGTGGTTAATTCATATAACTTCGAGCTCTCGGGTTCCACGTGTGCTGAATATTTTCTTTTGCTAAGATCGGTCACATGAAGATGTTGTCGGGCTACTTGCAATATATTTCATCAGCATTGTTGATTTAACTATTCCTTGATAATTGGGCAAGCATTTCCTACGCCAAATTTAATTAACTGAATATTACCAGACGAATCTTTTGTGAGGAGCATAACCTGACAAATAAATACTCATTTTTTTTTTCAATATACAAATTACTAATTGCATTGACTTCGTATGATTGATAAATTTTCCTGTGATGAACAATCATCTGCGATTGATAAGTTTTCCGATGATGAACAATCATCCTAATTAAATATAAAACTTTGAGCAAATATCACAAAAAGCTCCAAACTATGCTTATTGTAGTACAAAATTCCTAAACTTTTATTTATCTCCAAAAATCCTAAATTTTTCCAATGTGATATCAATACCCGTAATTTTTTTTTGTCATGAAAAAATCTAAATTTTTAGATATGTAACATATATACCCTCTATTTTAGTTCCATCCAATGTATATTTATCATATTTATATAAATTTATACTTTTTCATAATGCAAAAAATGTTTGTAATATTAATATCACAATAGACAAGCTTCAAACTTTTATTAACACTAAAAATGTTTGATATTTTTATCATTATGGACATAATTTAATATTTTTTATTAACTCTAAAAATTTATTAGAATGAGGTGTGATTTTCGGTATATTGCTTTTATTCGATAATAATAACATCTCTAAAGTCTAAATAAGTATCGGTCAGAATAATAAGACTACTTTACCCATCGGCGATGGTTTGTCCTCTAAATCACGTGGCGGGAATCAATTGGACTTGCCATCATATCCTGAACAGTCGGAATTTGGGGATATTAAATTCGGGGGAGTTTAATTTAACTTATCCTTTGTACGTGATGGTCAATGCAAGTTCCCAGATTCCATTTTAATCATCGCTTGGCCGGACTGATGTGGATAGGAATTGCCAAGAAAATTAAAGGACTCACAATAAATTGGCCGGTGGACCCCTCCAATAATGAATCCTCAGGCGCGTTTAAATAGAGAATATTAGATTAGATTTGTGATAGCGTATTCAATTAGATTTGTGATTTAATGGGTCATCTATCATATTATATAGAATGGTGGTAGTATTATATAGAATGGCTGACTACCACGTAAATTGATTGAAAAGACTACACCAACAAATTGCTAAAATGATTTGTAATTAAACTGACTAAATTAAAAAATTTAAAGCTAAGTTAACCATCGTAAAATGAATTCAATAGACTTTTTAAACAATTATCCCCTCTAAAAGGAGCATCCAATCATTCGCCTAGTTGAGGAAGCAAAGGTGTGCAATGATAATCATAATCACTATAGACTTTTTAACAATATAGATGAATTATTATATTTGAATGTAATTTTTATATGATAAATAAATATGAAATTATATCTTCTTCTACATAGAATGAGCATATGTACTTTGAAATTGAAATTTCTTTTCCGTAAATTATAAATCTGAGGCAAATTTTTTATTAATTATATAATTTTAAATAGAAATTGCACATAATTTTGAATTAATTTTAGGGAAATAGGATTCTCGATTCATTCACAAATTTAAACTATTGCCTAAACAAAACCGATTTAACAACAAGGGTCGTAATGTGAATGAAGCAGAAGATATGTTACCAAAGAAGCCGTAAAAGGGGACGCGAAGATAAACCTTCATTTGGAAAGGAAAAAAAGAACAGGAATTAAAAAGAAGCAGGCAGAAAGGCCGGAAGGAAGTAGGAAAATATCAAAGCTTGGAGGGAGGGGAGGAGGTAGAGGAGAGAGCCTCAACCTCATCGGCAGCATCATCCACCATGCGAGAGGCGGTGGCAGGGGAGAGGATGGGGAAGATGTCCACCAAAAGCTGCTTCAGTCGGTGCAGCGGCTCCAATGCACCGACCCTCTCCACCGCCTCCTGGGAGACAGAGACACCGTTCATGGCCCTCAGCTTCTCCAAGACCCTCTCCTTTATCTTGTCATCCTTAGTCTGACTCTTCTTCTTCATCTTCTCATCTCCCGTCGTCACTTGGATGGCATGTTCCGGGGCGTACAGCTCTCCTTGTACCTTCCCACCATCCTCCTCATCCTCCTCATCCTCCTCATCCTCCCTGCTTCTCTCTGCTCTCCCTCGTGTCATCCTCTCTCGACTCTCTGAATAACCAAACTGATCAACTCGTCATCGGATGGCGTTTTGATATTATACGATACGTGTCCCCTCGCGGTGACATGCTAGCATCTACCGGGCTCCTCCTGAGTAGCCCACGTATGCAAAAGGTCTTTAGACTAATTCCGGTTCTTTGACACGTACGTGTGAGCATCAGATTAGATGGGGTGAGGTGTGAAGAGTGATGAAATATATGAATAACTCTGTAGTGGAAGATTCCAGCCAAACGAAAGGTCTATGACTATCGCGCGGGGGCCTTTTGGAGCTGGAACAGTTTTACTTCTTCTAGATTTAATTTACCAGTTGGGGTCTGTAAATGTTCTACTGCTGCAACCTCACTCTCCCAGAATGGCTGCTCAAATTTGTAATCCATAATAACATTCTCGTTTCTCTTGCATGGACAATGGACATGTGCATCCTAGCATTTCTCGATCGGAAACCACTTCATTAACCCCTTGAACGTGTATATTCTCTCTCTCTCTCTTTCTCTGTAGGCGTGAATTGACGTCCCCCGCGCTCTGCTCAGTAGACGCGAGGAGATGATGATTCACGATGGCTGTACCGTCGTGTCGGTGCGGGTCAAAGGATGGGACCACTGGCTTACTGGTTCCCTAACGCCCCAAAACGATGCCACCGGGGCACTTCATATTAGATCAGATTTGTGATATAATTAGTCCTCCCCACATGACGAATACGATCCATGGATATCCTTCGCAAAATAAAATTTGGGCTACACGATCAAAATCACAACAAAAGGTCCAGACAATAATGACTTCCGGTGCATCAAGCTCCAACAAATCTTTCTACGGGTACGATTTGTCGGTACAAAAACTTCTCCTCAATATATGGTGATGATCTAAATAGGAAGCAAAACTAATGGAAAATGCACATCTCAAGTTATCCTTGGAAGAGCCAAGGTTGATGTTGCCTATATAGACAACCGAATCGGATAAAATAGTCTCAAGGAAGGAAAATAAATGATACCGGATTTACGTAATTTAGTCCGATAGGATTCATATCCACAGGAAGAGCAATATGAAATTTCATTATAGAAACAAGTAATACAATAGATATTACAATCATTTGAGTACTCGAACACTATCTCTCAATGTTTTTTTAACTCTAATTATATCTAATAACTCACGCAGTATTTAGCCCTTCATAATTTCTAGTGAAATCTCACTTAATGAATTATAAAAATTCTAATTGCAATAATTTAATTAGTTAAACCACTCAGATGTAATTCACAATAAATAAACCCTCACGAGGAGAACTTCTGCCCCTTTCTATAGTCTTAGAGCTCTCTCTCTTAGCCAACGAAGGAACTCGGTGCACTTCTACTCCGATGGCTCTTCCCTATTTATAACCAAGAGAAGTCTCTCATCATTTATGGCAGCATGAGCAAGCCTTCTTCACTCTTTCTCTCTCTTTGCGATGGTGTCCCTTTTCTTCTGACTTTGATGCACGAGCAACCCTTAGCTCCTCATTTCTTCTCCTTGTCTCTTCATTAATGCATGCAACCTTTTGAAGCCTACCTTTCCGGTTATGGACGAGCAACCTTTTGAAGCCTACCTTTCCGGTTATGGATTCAACCCTTTCTTTGACTTATTTTTTCTTAATCAACTAGCTAGTAGAGGCGGAAGAAAGTAGAACCTCAATCATTTATGGCAGCATGAGCAAGCCTTCTTCACTCTTTCTCTCTCTTCGCGATGGTGTCCCTTTTCTTCTGACTTTGATGCACGAGCAACCCTTGGCTCCGCATTTCTTCTCCTTGTCTCTTCCGCATTTATTGACAAAAAAACAAATAAAGTCCACAAAAGATGACCAAAAGAAGGGAAGAGACATTCGGCACCCATGGTCTTCTATGGGCATTGCATGCATTAATGAGGAGCAAGAAAAATGGATCATGCACAAAAACCCATGTGCAAAAAAATTGTCCATCTTCTTTTATTGTGCCCCTCTTTTCTTTCTTTTCACTTTCACGGGATCAAATATCCGCACAACACATCGAGTTCGATTATATTCGAGTTCAAACTCAAAACATATTTTCAATAATTTCTACCTTAACTTAAAGTTTGAGCCAAAAACCTTATTGCTACTCTTCCACAACTCCAACGGGCTCAATCGCCACTAAGTGCTTCCAAGTCCAAGCTGTGCTTAAACTTTGCCATAACCATAAATTTCATTAAGACGCAAATTCCACCTACACAATTAGCTAATCCACAATAATTTTTAGACATAACCTTCTATATCAAAAATAAAGCAAAATCATCATTGCATCCATATAAATTGAGTAGTTATAGCAAGTATTGGCTCTATCGGCTCCAACTTACTACAAGTATCATACATATTGATTATTACTTTAGTACTCGCTTCCTCGAGAACTTCTAATTGCAACCCCACTTTGAGTTGAACACCATCTAGATCCATATTAACATTGCCACAGACACTCCCAACTGGAAGTATTAAAGACTGGTCAAAGGTAATTTCTCCACTATCTATTGGTCAATTTATATCCAAGCACCACAACTAATCACCCTACTCATCTTGTGCATACCAATGGAATATGCATCATGCCCTCCCATTGAGCTTACCATCACTCACTTGAAAATAATATGGGCAACCAAACATTCTAATAATAATATAACTAGCAACGTTCACCTAATCACATTACCTCGAGAGTCTACCATTCAATTACAATCGATTGGGATCTATTTACTTGGTAGTTTACCGTACTAAACACATCAACTAGGATTCTCCTAACAACACCAGCACTAAAGATCTTTTACAAGTCATCCCTAGTAATATTTAGCTCCTTAATTCTTCAAATTGTTGTGGTTTACTAGCAGTGCGTGATTTCCATATGTCCTCCTTCATGCAAAATTTATTTACTAGCTCCAAGCAGAACTCCATACTATTGTCAATCCGTATATGCTTGATCAACTTATTGTTGGAGAAATCTTCTTAAAGTGTTTTGAAGCTAACAAAATATTTCTATCAATCTAGTCTGAAGGCTTGCAGACTCTGCTATTTAAAGTCTGAAGACCTCCGGACAGCCAGACTCAAGACTCAAAGTCTATCCTCATTGACAATCTCTAATCCGTTGAAGAAAGGTTATCCATAACTGGATGTTTCATTAAGAATATGACCTTATCGACTGGAGAAGATCTCTTAGCTGGAAAAGACATATCAGAATCCTTTGATTGATCGAGATTGACTCGAAGATTAAGGATCCGATGATTGCCTAAATATTCTTGGAAGGTTCTACTTATGGAAACCGAAATCCTGATTGTATGGGCGAACATGATTGATGGGCTATCGTCATGTTCCTTTAATAGCTCGAATGATCTTCCTAATTGATTCCGTATAACGGGTAGATTGGAGGAATTCCTTTGGCAAGTGACAATGGGTATGATGGCATAAATGAGTATATAAGGAAGACGTTCTAAGTTGTTCGAGATGTGCGCGATAGAAGAATTCCAAAGTCTGAAGCTCCTTGTTGTTTAGACAATTCCTTTGAGCGAAACCTTGTATACAAAAGAGAGTCTATATTTGTGAGAAACCTTGAGGAAGTGTGGTAGAACATCTACACTGTGGAATCAAGGAAAAGCTGTGCTGTAACTTCTCTTTTGTTCATAGTGAAATCCAACTGGTGGGCTGTCAGTGCGGAAGAGTGGACGTAGGCTTGAAATAAGCCGAACCACTATAAACCTTGTGTTCAATTCTCTCTTCCTTACTCTTTTTACTTTGATCGTACTTCATTTTGTTAATCAATAGAGAACTTCCTTTCTATCGGTTGCCTAAAATTGCTTCCGTATCTCGATAAATTGTTTGTGCACCTATTCACCCCCTCTAGGTACTTATACTAGCTATATCAATTGGTATCAGAGCATGTGTACTCACGTTGTTTGAAATGTTTACTTCAGAGTTAAAGATCCATGGCTAGTATGTTGGCTCCAGGGCTATTAGAAGGGCAAAGCAATACCATACCACCTTACTTTGATGGAAAGGATTACAACATATGGAAAAACAAGATGAAGGCATTTCTAAGATCAAATGATCCTTTAGAATGGGATGTTGTAGAAAAAGGAATCACTCCTAAAGCTGCACCTGTCTTAGAAAGAGGAAAAGATACTGTGGAGTCTAGCCAAATGACTCAGGAAGAGATAATCAAGAGACAAGCTCTTGATGCAAAAGCAATTTATTCTTTATATTGTTCTTTATCACCTACTGAATATAACAGAATATATTATTGTGTTACAGCTAAAGAAGTCTGGGATAGATTACATATTACCTATGAAGGAACCGATCGAGTGAAGGAAACCAGAATCAACATCCTCCTTGGTCAATACGAAGCCTTCAGAATGAAATCGGGAGAATCTATAACTGACATGTTTAGTCGTTTTACAGATATCGTGAATGGTCTTGAAAATCAAGGTCAACCAATTTCTGATCCTATGAAGGTAAACAAGCTACTGCATGGACTCTCCAAAGATTGGAATCACATAAAGACCTCAATCAGAAAGACCCAAAGAATCATGCCACTATCTGTTGATGAATTGGTTGGAACTCTTCAGTCTTATGAAGTGGAACGAATCAATGAAGACGAATACCCTAAAGGTAAGAAATCCATTGCATTAAAATCAAATGATGATTCTAATGTTGCAAATTCTGAAGATGATATGGACGATAAGGAGCTTGCTCTCATGATAAGAAAATTTAGAAAGCTGAACAGAAAAGGAAGAAAATTCAATTCAAGGAAACAAAGTTTTCAAAAGCAACAGACTAAGTCTGTTGAAGATGATGCTGTTGAAGATGATGAATCAAATAAAGATGTAGTTTGCTTTGAATGTAAGAAAAATGGGCACATCAAACCCAACTGTCCTCTTCTGAGGAAGAAGAAAGGAAAAACTGAAAAGTATCGAAAGGCTCTTAAAACTGAAACCTGGAGTGATACGGAGTGCGAAGATAGTGATGATGATTATGCCAACATATGTCTAATGGCACAATTAGATTCAGAATCAAACTCCGAGACAGATTCAAATTCATAAAGTGAATTCGAGGTAAGTAACTTCAAAATTCCTATTAAATTTTCAAAATACATTGATGAATTATGTTTTAGTCTTAAGACTTCTCTTAAAAGAATCTCCGAACTAAAAAAGGAAAATTCTGCTCTAAAACAACAAGAAAATGTTTTGGAAGAAAAAGTGAAATGCTTAGACCAGAATGTTTCTTCTCTTAGAGAAAGTGAAGATAATCTTTCAAAAGAAAATGCATTCTTGAAAAATGATATCTCAAATATTTCCAAAAAAATTTCGATAGGATCTGAGAAACTAAAAAAAAATACTTTCTGTTCAAAGACCTTATTTCAATAAATCTTGTTTGGGAATGACTGCTGAAACCATTCCTTTAATCGATTTTCCTAAAGTGAAAGAAAGAATCAAACAAAGACCCACAAGAAATGCTTACAAAAATCATTTTGAAATGACCTTTGTAAAACTAGTAGGTCGCAATGCTCTTAGATGTTCAAAATGCAATAGTGCAGATCATTTTGAGAAAGAATGTCCTATGGTTTGGAGACCTGTCAATAAAGTTTGGGCAAAAACTGCATATCAGACTAACTCAAAAGGACCCAAGAAAATATGGGTACCAAAGAAAGCTTGAGTCTCTTTTTAAATGCAAGTCACTATCAAGAAAAATGTGAAATGGTACCTGGATAGTGGATGCTCGAGACACATGACAGGAGATTCAAACTGTTTCATAAAACTTGTTCAAGTAAATGGTGGAAAAGTCTCATTTGGAGGAAACAGTAAAGGAAAAATTGTGGGATTTGGAACTGTGAAGATTGGAAACCTCACAATAAGCAATGTTTCTTTAGTTGAAGGACTCAACTACAATCTACTCAGTGTCAGTCAGCTATGTGATACCGATTTCAAAATCTACTTTCAAGAGAGTATATGTTCAGGAACCAGTAAAGACTCTACTCAGTCATTTATGGGACGAAGACATAGAAATATTTACCTCTTGGATGTGAAACCAGATGAATCACAATGTTTAATTTCAATCCAAGATGAAACAAGTTTATGGCACAGAAAGCTTGGGCACATCAATATGAAGCAGATAGCCAAAATTTCAACAAAGAAGCTTGTTCGTGGTCTACCCAATTTATCATATCAAAAGTCTGACCTATGTACACCATGCATATTGGGAAAACAGGTAAGAAATTCCTTTAAACTAATAAATCAAGTTTCCACTAACCGTGTCTGCAGCTTCTCGCATATGGATCTCTTTGGACCAACTAGAACACAGAGCATTGGAGGTAAGAAATATTGCCTAGTAATCGTGGATGACTACTCACGATTTACTTGGGTGTATTTCCTGGCAAGTAAGTTTGAAAATTTCTCTTACTTGGAAAATTTTGCTAAAAAGGTTCAAAACGAAAAAGGATATGTTATTTCAAGTATAAGAACAGATCATGGAGGTGAATTTGAAAATCAAGATTTTACAAGGTTTTGTGATGAATCTGGTTTTCAGCATTTGTTCTCCTCTCCATATACTCCAGAACAAAATGGAGTTGTGGAAAGAAAGAATAGATCGCTTCAAGAAATGGCTAGAACTCTTCTAATTGAAAGTAACATCTCCTCACGTTTTTGGGCTGAAGCAGTTTTTACAGCATATTATATTATCAACAGAGTTTTTCTAAGGCCTATTCTAGAAAAAACCCCCTATGAATTATTCAAATAAAAGAAGCCAATTGTTTCATATTTTCATGTGTTTGGATGCAAATGTTTTATACTAAAAAATGCAAATGATCAAGTTGGTAAGTTTGAAGAAAAGTCAGATGAAGGCATCTTCCTTGGATACTCAACCACAAGCAAAGCGTATAGAGTCTACAACAAAAAGACTCAAACTGTGGAAGAATCAATGAATGTCAAATTCCAGGATTCTATACAAAATGAATCTATTCAGACTCATCTTGAAGATCCAGAACCTGCTCAAGACTCTACAAAGTCTAAATTTCAAGAAGCAGCTCAGACTTTGAAGGACTAGCAACAAGTAACTGTTGAAGATTCAAGTGAAGGAAGTGATCATAATTCTGACAAATTAACCAGCAACTGGAAGCATAAGTCTAGTCATCCCAAAGATCTTATCATTGGCGACATTAATGAAGGAATTCGCACCAGATCCAAAAGGCGCGAAGAGTCTAGTGCTGTGGCTCTTATTTCTGAAATAGAACCCAAAAGCATAAATGAAGCTTTATCTTATGAAAGTTGGATTGAAACCATGCAAGAAGAGCTCAGGCAATTCAGTATCAATGATGTCTGGGAATTGACTCCAAAACCAAAAGGTAAATCAGTTATTGGAGCTAAATGGGTTTTCAGAAACAAGATGGACGAGAAAGGAAATGTCGTAAGAAACAAAGCAAGACTCGTGGCCAAGGGATACACGCAAGAAGAAGGGATAGACTATGACGAGACTTACACACCAGTAGCAAGGTCAGAAGCAATTCGTTTATTACTTGCATTTGCTTGTTATAAAAATTTCAGGTTATTCCAAATGGATGTCAAAAGTGCCTTCCTTAATAGATTCATCTATGAGGAAGTCTATGTGGAACGACCACCTGGGTTTGAAGACCCAAGGAAACCAGACTCAGTATTCAGACTCAAAAAGGCCTTATATGGCTTAAAACAAGCACATCGAGCTTGGTACGACAGGCTGAGTAAGTTTTTAATCCAAAACGGTTTTGTGAAAGGTAAAGTAGACACTACTTTATTTATTAAAAGAGAAAGAAAAAGTTTTGTGCTAGTTCAAATATATGTCGATGATATTATATTCGAATTTCCTAATGAAAGTCTGTGGAAGAAATTCTCTAAGACTATGCAGGATGAATTTGAAATGAGCATGATGGGTGAGTTAACCTTCTTTCTCGGGCTTCAAGTGAAACAACTGAAGGAAGAAACTTTTATTCATCAAGAAAAATATGCTAATGATCTCGTCAAAAAGTTTGGTCTGAACAATTGCAAGAAGGCTGAAATACCAATGTCAAGTTCCTTGAAGATAGAAAAATATGAAGAAAGAAAGAAAGTCGACCAGAAGCTATACAGGAGTATCATTGGCTCACTTCTTTATCTTACTGCTTCTAGACCTGACATTTTGTTTAGTGTTTGCATTTGTGCATGATTTCAAGTAGATCCTAAAGAATCTCATTTAAATGCTACAAAGCGTATTATTAAATACATTGCTTCAACTTCAAGCATTGGCATATGGTATCCTAAAAGAGGAGACTTTACTCTTCTTGGATACTCAGACGCAGATCTAGCCAGTTGCAGAGTTGATAGAAAGAGCACCTCGGGTACCTGTCAACTACTTGGAGGCAGGACAGTATCTTGGTTTTCAATAAAGCAGAGTACAGTAGCTCTCTCTACAACAGAAGCAGAGTATGTAGCTCTTGGAAGCTGCTGTTCACAAATTCTCTGGATAAAACAACAACTAAGAGACTTTGGAATTGAAGACTCATGCACAGAGATTAATTGCGACAACACCAGCGCTATCAATCTCACCAAAAATCCAATTCTTCACTCAAGAGCAAAGCATATAGAGATTCGATATCACTTCATTAGAGACCATGTTCAAAATGGAAAAGTTTCAATTCAATTTGTTGATTCAAAGAATCAACTGGCGGATATATTCACAAAGCCTTTGGAGAAAAATCAATTTGAAACCATCTGTTCCAGACTCAATATTTTGAGGTATGAGGAAATCAAAGTCTAGAGACTTTCAGACTCAGACATACAAGACCTTGACTATAAGTTATTCTCTCTCGAATCTTATCTTGAAAAGGTACGATCGTCAAACTGTGGTTAATTATTGCTATATTAAATCGACGTAATTGTTACAACGTTTCCTTTTCGAAAAAGAAAGTTATTTTTTGAAATGACTATTTTCGCGGAAAAATGACAGTTATTTTGAAAAGGCATCTTTTTATTTTCCTTTGTGACGGTTCGTATACCTCTCTTTTTAATCGATCGTGCACTGTTGATTTCCCTTCACTTTACTCTCAAAAACCCTAGAAAGCATCGATCTTCCATTCCCGTTTTCTTCCCTTGTTTAATCTTTGAAAAAGTTGTCATCTTTCTTAAGAAAGTCAAGCAAGGAATCTTCCAAAAACTGAGAAAGATGTCATCTTCAAGAAAGTCTTCGAGAATCGCAAGTAGGGGACCACGGCGAATGAGTGAGGGGCCTACGCACTTCGATCTCACCGAAGAAGAAGTGTCTCCAGATCAGCAGCAGAGCCCACAACATTCTCAGCAGCGTCACTCTCTTCCATCTAGTCCTCAAGGCGTTGATCATCAACAAGAGAAAGAAATCATTGAGGATGCAGATCCTGTAAGAGTTCAAAAGCCCGCTTTTATTTATAAGTTGTATCGTGCTTTAAAATGGACTCGTACTCCTTTGAACTATGTCGATAATTTTCTTAAAGACAAAGGGTATGGAAATGAATATATCTTTTTGCGAAAAATGAAAAGTTTGGGAATTGCTCGTAAAAGGGTGGCAGAAGAAACCCTTGCGAATATCCCAAGTGATCCTCGTGATTGGGGAGTTAATCATGTAGATAGGAATGATGATGACAAATTATACAGCCAATTTCAACCGAGAATTGGTGTTGTGGTTGAAAATCGAGAAAAAATGGGAGACTTGTTCAGATCGAAGGAACAAAAGGATCTGTACTCAAAATTGCTGAAGCGTGGGGTGATAAACCCTAGGAGTGTGGATTTTGATTTTCTGGATGCTGTAAATGTGAACTTGAGGGATTCGGTTATGTTCAACTTGAGAAGTTCTACACTGACACCATAGAGGCCTATGCTGAATTAACTGCTTATTTCTATTCAAATCTTATTTTCCCGGATGCGAATAGATTCTCTTTCAGCGTCAAAGATCAAGACTTTGTTGTGGATATGGATATGCTGGCAGATGTGTTAGGAGTTGAGAGAGGAAGATATCAACCAATCAAAGTTTCTATTGCTCGTGCTACATTGGAACTTATTAAGGACAGGAGAACAGAGGAAAAGATTTCCTACCTAAGGATGAGTGCGTTCAACATTCTGCTTCACAAGATTGTGATCAATTGCCTCAGATCGAAATCAACTTCCAAGACTGATGTTTCAAGTTCAGAGGCAAAGCTGATGTATGCCATCCTCACTGGGAAAATGTTTTCTCTTCCTTACACTGTTATGTTTCACATGTATAGAGCCATGATGAAGGACATAGATCAACTTCCTTACCCAAGTCTTGTGACGAAGTTATTCAGACATCTAAATATTCAGCCTCCACAAGTTTTTTGTGTTCGATCGTGCGATCATATGGTGGTAGGACTGAAAATGGTGACCAAAATGCGTCTGAAAGAACTGAACAAGATGTTGGAGAAATTCAATGAGAAGACTCCACTAAAAGCTCATCAAACCTCTTCTTCATCAAAAAGGAAAGGAAATGAGCCCTTGGTTGCTTCAAGGACGAAAAGAAGAGCTCTCATTGTAGAAGATGAAGATGATGATGATGAAAACATCACCATTTCTGCAATGGCTTTGAAGAATTTGAGTCGTTCTGTTCCAGAGAAAGAATCGGAACAAAGGACGAAAGAAATAGAGGAGAAGAAAGAAGAGGAGAAGGGAGAAGAAGAAAGAGAAGCTGAAAAAGAAAGAGTTGAGAAAGAAGAAGAAGAAGAGAAAAGAGAAGCAGGAGAACCTGAGGAACACTCTTCTCCACCCGAAGGTATGAAAACAGGGGGAGATCAAGATAAAAGAGGGAAGTCCTCATATCCTGCTGCAAGTGAGGGAGCCAGTCGCTCTCCAGCAGACCCAGAGGACGTTTATGCATCTCAATTTCCTGTTGAAGGTCATGAAGTTTCATCACCAAACCTGCGTAATTATGTTGATCTACCATCGTCTGCATTTACTCCATCAGATCGGGCCGAAGCAAGTACTCAGACCCACAGCTCAACAGATTTTCGCAGAATTATGGATATTCTCTTGGAGATGCGAGGTCAAATCTATGCTCTGGAATGCGAGGTTCAAAACTTGCAAAATGCGGGTCAAGTTTCTTCATGTTCATTGAATGATCAGATCCAAGCCCTCTCTATTCAGATTCAGGCCAATGCCAAGGGTGAGGAGATTGCACAACTGAAAGAAGACTTGAAAAGGCTGGAAGGCATCGTTCATTCTATGGGAGATTTCCAGCTTGTCCGCGTTCCCAAGCAATCTTGACTTTATTCCATTTTCATCTCAACCTTTTTAATGCTGACAAAAATGGGGAGAGATGCAAGATTTGAATTTTGACTTTTAATCGTGTGGATCGTTGGATTGTTTTGATGTTTAACTTTGTTTGACTTTATTTTTGTGTCTAGATGAGAACTGAACTTGACTTGGACTTGACTGCTTCTATTGATATCTTATGGATGGCTTTATCGCATACTAGACTAACCTATTTTCTTTGGTTGCAGATTCTAGTGTTATTCATTTAGTCATTTATCTCTATAAGATATGCATATGTGTTTGAGAAATGTTTTGCGGAGTCAAAATTGTCCAAATCTGCGGGAAAGTTTTGTCACCATCAAAAAGGGGGAGATTGTTGGAGAAATCTTCTTGAAGTGTTTTGAAGCGACAAAACGTTTCCATCGATCTAGTCGAAGGTTTGCAGACTACGCTATTTAAAGTCTGAAGACCTCCAGACAGCCAGACTCAAGACTCAAAGTCTATCCTCATTGACAGTCTCTAATCCGTTGAAGAAAGGTTATCCAAAACTGGATGTTTCATTAAGGATATAACCTTATCGACTGGAGAAGATCTCTTAGCTGGAAAAGACATATCAGAATCCTTTGATTGATCGAGATTGACTCGAAGATTAAGGATCCGATGATTGCCTAAATATTCTCGGAAGGTTCTACTTATGAAAACCGAAATCCTGATTGTATGGGCGAACAGGATTGATGGGCTATCGTCATGTTCCTTTAATAGCTTGAATGATCTTCCTAATTGATTCCGTCCAACGGGTAGATTGGAGGAATTCCTTTGGTAAGTGCCAACGGGTATGATGGCGTAAAGGAGTATATAAGGAAGACGTTCTAAGTTGTTCGAGATGTGCGCGATAGAAGAATTCCAAAGTCTAAAGCTCCTTGTTGTTTAGACAATTCCTTTGAGCGAAACCTTGTATACAAAATAGAGTCTATATTTGTGAGAAACCTTGAGGAAGTGTGATAAAACATCTACACTGTGGAATCAAGGAAAAGCTGTGCTGTAACTTCTCTTTTGTTCATAGTGAAATCCAGCCGGTGGGTTGTCAGTGCGGAAGAGTAGACGTAGGCTTGAAATAAGCCGAACCACTATAAACCTTGTGTTCAATTCTCTTTTCCTTACTCTTTTTATTTTGATCGTACTTCATTTTGTTAATCAATAGAGAACTTCCTTTCTATCGATTGCCTAAAATCGCTTCCGTATCTCGATAAATTGTTTGTGCACCTATTCACCCCCCTCTAGGTACTTATACTACCTATATCACTTACTAGTCTCAATCTCAATAAAAGCTTTCGACCACAATTCCTAACAACAACATCAAACTCATGTATCGCCACAAATACCTAGGTCTTCCTTGAGCAGTCGATAAGCTCTCAAATAGATGTGTCTAACGTCTCTGAGGCGAAACTTGTCACTGTCTCACCTTAAAGTTTGTATAGGCCACCTTGCTTGATTCCTTTCATTATCACTAGGGGACCTCGAACAACCTTCAAAACTCCACATTATGAAGAATACCTACAACTAACTGAATTTAGGACACCCAATGAATTAAGTTCTTTTTCAATTCTGGAACATGTCTTGCTCCAGTAAATGTTCTTACAATACCATCATGTATTATGATTTTAACATCACCAACACCTACGACATTGCACTTAGCATTGTTCTCTCACAATACCATCATGCATTTTGATAAGTGATAAACCGATTCTTATTTGGTGTAGCATGAAATAAACAACTAGAATCCATTATCCATCAGTCAAATGACAAATCCTCATTGACAAACAAGACACAATCGACATCATCAGAATTATTCTCAGTTACAGCTGTAACAATATTTATAGACTCGACTCTAAATCCTTAACCCTTTGCATTTTTCAGCGTAAAACACTCTCTTCTATAATACCCACTCTAGCCACAATTCCAATAGACAACTCCACTAATCCTAGACTGACTATGTCTGTTCGTGTTAATACTACTCCTACTAACATGATTACTAATTCTTCATCTACTTTCACCAAGTAAAATAGCAGGTACATGTTCACCAAATTCTTTCCTACACATGTCTTCACTCAAAATAAAATTGCAAATCTCATCAAATGTCAAGCTTCTTGACCCAGAGGAATTACTAACAATAGTAATAGTGATATTCCAAATATCAAGTAATGAGAATAATAGAGTCAAAGCACATTCCTCATTTTCAAAGTTAATTGCAATTAAACTCAATTGGTTAATAACATCATTGAATTTGTTGATATGATTGGCAATTGACATACCTTCACCCATTTTTAAGTGAAATAGACACTGCATTAAATAGATCTTATTGATCGTAGAGAGTTTCTCGTACATATTCAACAATGCTTTCATCAATTCCACAGTGGTCTTCTCCTTCACAATTGATGGGTTTTTCATTTGATGGGTCAAGTCAAGCCTGTTCACCCATGTTGGGCCAAACCCAGCCCATAAGAGAATGGCTCATAAGAGGAAGAGACAGTTATTTTCTAAGTGAAAATAACTGCAAAATATATATAAGAAAATGGGAGAACATTAACTATTGCATCTTTAGAAAGAAAATATGCTTCTCCATTTTCTTCCCCTTAAAACAGTTTACTCCCTCTTGAAGAACGGAACTCCAGGGCTTCAAACGATTCCTCTAAGACTGCAACATTACTTAATATGTGGCAAATAATGTATGTTTGTTTCCGTGATATATATTTTGATCGGTGTTACATATTTTCCAAGCACATTTCCGCGTTCGTTTTCAGTATTTGATCGTTCGAGTATTGGTTAGATTTTTTAGGAATATGTTTTCCTACATTAGTATCAGAGTGATATTGTTCATGTTTCCCGATAATTGTAGATGTTTATAATTTATTTTTGGCCGAAATTTTGAGAAACATCGCCATCGGACACTTGGGGACGAAAATCCCGACACCTACTAACGTTCGCCCCTCTTTTTTTTTTTTCTGTGAATCAAAATTTATTTTTGATATTGCAGGGTCTTAGTTCTCGTCAAGACGAGAAAAACAATGGGTGGCTCATTGCTAGGGGCCATCGGATGCGCCACCACGCTTGGCTAAAAGGAAAAGTGTTGTCAACACATGCAACGCACACGTGCGGTAACCACTGGCCCGTGCGTGGCACGCACCTGCGTGATTTTACGGATTTGCCCCCATTTTCTTTAAAATAGTACGTTTTTACCCTTGACAGTTGTTTTTATGATTATGCCCTTAGTATTCGATGTTATTAATATTTTACCCCTAGCTGACATGTTGACCCGACCTAGTCTCCATTGACTGTGACTAAGTTGACTATTGACTCATTGACTCGTTGATCATTGACAAAAAAAAAAGGTATGTGTTTCATTTTCATTTATGTCCCTATGGTTTATAAGTAATTCTTTTTTGTTCTACATTTGTTGTAGGGAACAATGCCTCCCCTTCATATGCGTATATCTATTCGCACACAGTCGAAAAGACAAAATACGAGACTTGCAAGGATAATAGCTGAGTTGGCTAATTATCGATGGGAAAGTGGTGACATAATTGAGTATGTTCTCGAGGTCAATAAGAAGATATAAGAAGTCATTAGGAAGGGTTATCCTATGCCAGCCTTTGAGATGGTGTGATTCTTCATTAACACTCTTCCATCTGAATGGCAATGAATGTTGAATCGCCTATAGGAGGTCAACGTGGTTCTTGATTATAAGAAGCTTGTAGTAGCTTCTTTGAAGGAATATTATAGGATTGAAGCCACAAAGACTTCAACCCAATGAGTGAGTTCAATCTAGCGAAGGATGAATGTGCGAGGGAGAAATCCTAAGGTTCCGTCTATTTTTTCGTTGTTGCTGAGTGTGCCTAAAGAATTTTCAAAGGAAATTTCTGAGATAATAAAAAAAAAAACTTTCCTTATTCATAGGTTGACTTAGCGTTAGCTATTTCTAGTGGTGTTACTTAGTATGTTTTATGAATATTTTATGTAGATAATTTCTACCATGTTAATGTAGTTGTAGCAATTGATGTATTGGTTATTTTATGTGGAAATATTTTTATTCTATCGTTAATGAATATTCAATGTCAATCGCTTCTGTTATTATTAAATGTTGTGGGTTCATAGAAATTCCTGTAGCTCAAAGAACTTATTTTGCATCATAGAAAATTATATTAATGATAATTTCAAGTTAGGATTTTTTTAATGATGATTGGAAATATGGTGATATTTTGATTCGGAAACCTTATTTGAAATTATTCATTAATATAACGAGTTTATGCAAATTGGATGTATAAATGATAGGTATTAATAATTCGTACATATGTGTTTGATATATTCAGATCAAATGGCTTCAGTAACTAAGAGCATAGTCTCTGAATCGAACAAATGTGAGAACTTAACGGCGCTAATTATGAAATATGATATATGAAAATCTAATATATGCTGGAAGAGTAAGAATCAATAGAAGCTCTTAACTTGATTATGAAAGAACCTGAAAATGGGAACACTGCATAACATAAAAAAGATAAGGATGCATTTGCTGCATAGAAGATAAAGAACTCCCTTGCTCGCATTACATTATTGAGTAGCATGGAGAATGATGTCATGCGAGAGTTCATGCATTTTGAGAATCCTAAAGAAATGTGGGAAGCATTGGTAGCAATATTTGGTCATATATTAGTGATCAAACTAAAGCAGTTCACTATAAGGTTTGACTCTTACAAGAAGTCTTATGGTCAGACCATGAAACAACACGTGAGAAAGATGTTAAACATAAATAAAATGAGTTGAAGGATGCTGGTCATGCCCTAACTAACAAGTAGCAAGTGCAAGTAGTGGTTCATTCATTGCCTCAAAATTGGGAGCATATGAAGGTGCATTTGATACATAACGAGAGCATTAAAACTTTTGAGGATGCAGTGTACCATCTTGAGTTAAAAGAGCACCGCAGCTTGGCGGTTAAGCCGGAAATTGACATTTCTTATGCTGGTTCTAACTCACAAGGGGTTTCGAGCTCCAAGTGCAAATATCCTAATTCGTTCAAAAGGTGAAAAGGCAAAGGAATAAGTTCTTCAAGAAAGAAACCAAAAGTCGACCAACATGAAAGAAGAAAGCGTCCTCGAATGAAGAATTTGTCAAGGGTGAAGTGTTATAACTGTGACAAGAATGGTCACTATGCTCGCGACTGTCACAAGCCACATAAGGTAAACATCACTTGTACTTTTGAGAACGTTGCTTATATATCAAGTTCTATATTCTTAATTGAATCTAAATGGACTGTAGATTTATGAGCAACAGACCATATAGCGAATGATAGAGAATCTTTCGTAGAATTCTGATGAGTACCGACTAAAAATAAATGGATCTATGTAGGAAACAACTCTAGAGCTTAAGTAAAAGTGATTGACACTTGCCAATTAAATATACGTGGTAGACACACTTTATTCCTGCATGATATTTTATATGCTCCAGAGATTCGTTGGAATATAGTTTCTATGTTAGTATTATTTAAACTTGGCTTTAGCTTAAACTTCTATAATAATGATGTGGATTTATATTTGGATACATACTACTATGATTGTGGTTATTTTCTGAATGATTTTATGGTATTAGATGTTGACTATGGTAACATCAATATTTGTTATTCCCTATTCATGTCTTTTAATTCATACAATAATGATGTTAATTAGTGGCATGTTAGACTTGATCATATTAGCCAACAACATATGAATAGGCTAGCCAAAGAAGGCTTGTTGGGTAATATCGGGCAATATTGAAAAAGTCAATTTGCCCATATGTAAGTATTGCCTAGTAAGGAAAACGACAAGAAAATCATTTAAAAAATGTAAAAGAGCTAAATTTGCTTTACAATTAATCAATTCTGACATATGTGGTCCAATGAATATAAGAGGAAGGCATGAGATTATTTATTTCATCACATTTATAGATAATTATACTCAATTTGGACATGTCTATTTGATTTCTCATAAATCTGAAGCATTGAGCTGTTTCAAAAAATTAATAAGCTTGGTAAAAAATCAATTAGATAATAAAATAAAAATATTGAGATCTAATTAAGGTCAAGAATATTTATCTAATGAGCTCAGAAATTTAAGTGATGAAAAAGTAATAGAAAAACGGTTGTCTATTCCATATACTCCTCAATAAAATGATGTTGCGGAAAAGAGAAATAGAATCCTACTAGAAATTGTTAGGTCCATGATGGTACATGCTAACTTACCTATCACCTTTTGGAGTGATGATTTATTAACCGTTGCTTATATACTTAACCGTATGCCTTCCAAATCAATTACTTTCACTTCATATGAGTTATGGATAGGTAGAAAACTTGACTTAAGTTTTCTTAAACTGAGGGGTTGTGCTGCCTATACTCATGAGCCCTCTCACAAGTATAAAAAATTGGATCCCAAAGATAAGAAGAATATTTTTATAAGATACTCAAAACACTCAAAAGGGTATGTGTTTATAGGTGAGCAAGTAAGTGGAAGTATAACTGAATTTGAATCACGAGATGTCACATTCTTAGAGAATAAATTTCTTAAGAAGGGCGAAATAGGTGATGACTACTCTCTATTTGAAATCTTGGATCAAGATAATGAACATAATATGGTTCGTCCAAGTAGGAGTAACATGAGAAGTGAGAAATTAGATTCAACGCATTCTCAATTACAACCACTTGATGAGATGATATTATCATTATCTAATCTGAGTATGAGCATAATTGAGAATACTGTACAAAGTGCGAACAAGTCACAAAAGTATTTATCATCGACGTTTTGATATTGAAAGGGAAACTTTTATGATTACTTCACAAGATGAAGAAAAGCCAAGAAATGTGAATGAGGCTCATTGTCATAGTAAGGAAAAATGAATGCATGCAATAGAAGATGAAATTGAGTCAATGAAGTCAAACTATGTTTGGGAACTAATTGACCTTCCAAAAGAATGCAAAGTCATTGAGAACAAGTGGTTCTCAAAATAAAGAGTAAAGTTGATGACTCAATAGAAAGACATGAGGCTCGTCTTGTGGCGAAGTGATATAATAAATAGGAATGAATTGATTATGAAGAAACGTTTTCTCTTGTAATGAGATTTACCTCAATCCGTATTATTTTGGTAATAGTAATTAGTATGGATCTTGA
Source organism: Eucalyptus fibrosa (assembly GCA_017140475.1). NCBI lineage: Eukaryota > Viridiplantae > Streptophyta > Magnoliopsida > Myrtales > Myrtaceae > Eucalyptus > Eucalyptus fibrosa. The sequence continues at coordinate 42,365,561 of CM029514.1, read as the reverse complement.
GTTATATCAAATTGATATAAAGACTACTTTTTTCAATTGAGAATTAGAAAAAGAAATTTATACAGAACAACTTGTTGGTTTCATTTTGAAATGCCAAGAACAAAAGACATGTCGACTTTTGAGATCTATATATGACCTTAAGTAGTTATCAAGACAATGGTATATACGGTTTCATAATATCATAATGGCATATAATTTTATAATAATTGATAAGGATCATTGTGTGTATATTAAAAGATACAAAAATTAATTTGTGATCACATCATTATATGTTGATGATATACCGATTATTGATTATCAGAAGTAATATGGAGTTTGTTAATACCATTAAGAATTGGTTATCTCTAACTTTGATATGAAAGACATGGACGAGGTTGTATATATTCTTGAAGTTAAAATTTCAAAAGATCGTTTGAAGATATCATTATCTCTTTCGCAAGAAAAGTATGTAAGCAAGATTCTTGAACGATTTCATATGTAAAATGATGAACCCATAGATACTCCTATTGCAAAAGGTGAATGATTTAGCCATATAATGTGTCTAAAGACTCTACAAAAGAATGAACAAATACAACATGTTCTTTATGTTAGTGTTATTAAAAGCTTAATGTACATTATGACGTGTACAAGACCTGACTTATGTTTTGCAGTTGGAATGGTAAGTAGATACTAATCCAATCTAGATCAAGCACATTAAAAAACCATCAAAATAATACTAATGTATCTGAAGGAAACTGCTGATTATATGTTGAGTTATCAAGGAAATTATCCGCGACTTAAAGGCTATTTAGATGCTGATTGGGGAGAAGATTTAGATTAAAGAAAATCTACCTTTAGATTTGCTTTCTATCTTGAAGCAATAAGAAATAAACGTATATAGCTTTGTCCATAATGAAAGTTAAGTTCGTGGCATTATCAATAGTAATATAAGAAGGTGTTTGGCTTAAGAAATTTTTAGATCATTTTTTATTAAGAATGCTACAAACTTATTGTTGGTTAACTATGATAGCCAAGCAGCAATAGCGTACACCAAAGATCCAAAATATCATGGTAAGACCAAACATATAGATACAAAGTATAATTTTGTCAAAGATATGGTTGCACGAAAAAATGTGAACTTACAATACATATATACACATAGAATTGTAGCAAATCCAATGACAAAGTCAATGCCTAGAGATGTGTTCCGTGGTCATGTAAAATCTCTAAGACTGCGTAAAGGCTAATGTATTTAATGTTGTAATTTCCCTTAAGTGTTCACGTTTAATGAATTTGTATTTCATTATCAATCCTATGAGTTTTTGTTTGACGTTTATGCATCTTAATACTTAGTACATCATATAAAATTGAGAAAGCATGTCGGACAGATAAGAGATTAGCCCATTCACACGAGTAATCACCTTTATTTATTATGTGATAAATAGAACTAATGCGGTTTTTAAGCTTATTATCTAGGTGATAATCGAGAGTTCAAGCTTAAAATATAGATGTCGCCTTAATTGATTGTTCAGATGATGACATAATATTACTATGTCTAAAAGTAAAATTACCCACATATTTTACTTTATTTGTATTTGATGTCAGATGTGAGTTCTGGTTAATTTTTCAATAGAGTAGACGCGTGAACTCAAGTTAGACATTAGGTTTGTCTAAATTATCATATGTATGGTATTGAAAGTGTAAACATATGCTTCATGGGAAATGAATTAATACCATAATACGTATTTCATATTACGTATGCATGAGACGACCAACAAGAGTGACAAAAGTTTTGATATTAACTTTTATGTCATGTGAGACTCTTGAGGAAAATAGTTCCTCAATTAAGTGCCTTCATAACTCTTACTTATTCTCAAGATTTCTATTCAGTATTTGTTATCTTAGAATTTTGCCAATGATAATGAATTAATTTGATGTAATGGAACAATTCTAGAAAAGCAAATTGAACTGAAATTGAGAGTTTTAGGGAAAGATGAAAATCGAGCTTGAGCAATCACATTCTAGTTTTGTATTCATTGGATGACTAATTATAATTGTTTTGAGATAATTATAATTGTGAATACAATATACCATTGTTAAAAAAAAAAAAAATCAAGAGAGATATAAATATGATCGATCTATGATACTACATACTATATCTACTAAAAAATGTGATGTCCATTATGAGTTGTTATATATTCTTAACAGATATATGGCAACAAGCTCTCAAAATATGTTGGTCACACGGATTATATACTGGTATGAATGTTGCATGTTACAGAAAGGTAAAGAAATAGTTTTGTTCAATCCATCATATACGAGTGGGAGATAATGGATTTTTTATTTGATGGATCAAGTCAAGCCCGTTTGCCCATGTTGGGCCAAATCCAGCCCATAAGAGGAAGGGGCAGTTATTTTATAAGTGAAAACAATTGCAAAATATTAAAAAAAAAAAAAAAAAGTGGGAGAGAACGTTAACTGTAGCGTTTTTCGAAAGAAAATATGCTTCTCCATTTTCTTCCCCTTGAAATAGTTTACTCCCTCTTGAAGAACAGAACTCCAGGGCTTCAAACAATTCCTCTAAGACTGCAATGATACTTAATCTGTGGCAAACAAGATATGTCTGTCTCTGTGATATATCTTTCGATTAGTGTTATATGTTTTACGGGCACGTTTCTGCGTTCATTTTCGGTATTCGATCGTTCAAGTATTGGTTCAATTTTTCAAGAATCTGTTTTCCTACAACAATTTTAAACACAATGTTACGAGCCAACTTTAGTTGAATAACACTCATCGCTTGTCTATCTAGCAATTCCCACTTGGCATCTTTTATTGAGTTTAGTTTCTCCCTAGATAAGAGTAAGTGTAAATTTCTCTAATATAAATACTTTTCAATTTGCATCTTCTAGAAAGCAAAATCTTTCTCCTTAAATCAATCCATTCTCACTCTTTTTTCTTCTATTATAAATTTGCTTCAAGTCAACCAATATTGATTCCGATACCAATTGTTATGATAGTCAAAGAAAGAAAAGGGAATTGGACACCGGATTACATGATTCGGTCCGAATATCAAAGCTTACATCTTACAGGGAGAGTAGTACAAAGTTCCATTATAGAAACAACTAATACAATAGAAATTACAATCACTCAAGTATTCAAACATTCTTTCTCAATGTTTCTTAACTCTAATTACATTCAATAACTCACACAATGTTTAGCTCCTCATGATTTCTAGTGAAATCTCACTCAATGAATTACACAAATTCCAATCACAAGAATTTAATTGCCGAATCACTCTGGTATAATTACAATGAATAAGCTCTCATGAGGAGAATTCTCTGCCCTCTTTTAGAGTCTCAAAGCTCTCTCTCTCTCTCGGCCAACAAAGGAGCTTGGTGCACTTCTACCTCGATGGCTCCTCTCTATTTATAACCAAGAGAAGTCTCTCATCATTTATAGCAGCACGAGAAAACCTTCTTCACTTTTTCTTTCTCTCTTCATGGTGGTGTACCTTTTCTTCTGACTCTGATGCACGAACAGCTCTTAGCTCCTCATTTCTTCTCCTTGTCTCTTTCCGCATTTATTGACAAAAAAAAAAAAAAAAACAAACGAAGTCCACAAAAAATTACCAAAAGAAGGGAAGAGATATTCGACGCTTACAATCTTCTGTGGGCATGCATGCGCATCTATGGGCATGCATTAATGAGCGAGAAGGAAAATGGACGTGGGGACATGCACATAAAGTGGGGAAAATTTGTCCATCTTCATTTAACGTGCCCCTCTTTTCTTTCTTTTTATTTTCACGTGATCAAATGTTCACACAAAACATCGAGTCAAGTTTCGTTTGGGCTCAAACTCCAGATAAATTTTCAACAGTTGAGATGACAAAACTTTTGCGTATGAAAGAAACAACACATGACCATCACTTGTTTTCCAATATCAATCTGCGGCTTGGCTATTGGAGGTGAGGGTTGACCAAGTTTTATGTATGCTTTGGATCTGATCTTCTCATTTCTATTGATTTACTTCATGTGTGAATTTTTAGGTAACGTGCCAGACCTCATTGAAATTATGCAGCAATCGATACACGAGCTGTTGTGTTATTATCTGAATTAATGCATACGGAAAAGAATTAGCGATATGATGGATGGTGCACTTATCTAGATTTTCTTATTGAAAGGCGATAAATCAATATATGAATATACTAAATTTTTTAAGCCATCGAATATATCTAATAATAATTTTTTTTTTTTTGGTTAAGGTAAGAAATATATTGATTTTGCAAAGAAAAACAAGTAAACGGGCCACGAGGCATCAAGAAATAAGCACTCTACAAGACAGTCCAAGAAGAGTGAAGGGGTGCCAAGGGACCAAAGGGAACAAAACAACCAACAAGCCGAGAGGCCGAACAACAAAGGGAAGAACTAAGACCTACAACCCTCTATTACAAGAAGATAGAAGGACTTAAGTCCCAACTCCGCTGCAGCCGTCTATTCTTCGGGATATCCACCACATGCTTGAATGTCATTGCTTTGTCTTTGACGGCCTTGCAAAGATGCATCTTCATCGCCGGGATAAAGAGGGCCTGATTTCTAAAAATCATATTGTTGCGTTCTTTCCATATGATATAACAAAGAGCACCATAGCTAAACCGAGCCGAGATTGATAGAATCCCCCACCCGAGAAACGATTGGAGGCCCAATCAAGATTTTCCCGCCACGATTTATTGCGCCAACCGACATTAAACTTTGCAGCCCAATAGGAAGCAAGGTTACCCGGAACACGACAAGCAAAGAACGGATGATCCACGGAATCGGGTCTCGCTCGAGCAAACGGGCAAGAGGCTGCTGGAATCGCCGCCCAAGAGAGGAGCATAACTTGAGTAGGCAGCCTATTACAAGCAATAAGCCACAAATGGGTTTGGTACCTAGGCGGCATGGCTGTACTCCACACAAAAGAAGACCACGGCACCACATTTCCTTTCGGTCTAAAGAGGTCATATGCGAAGCCGAAGAGAACCGCCCGAGGGATGACGAATCCATTGGAAGCAGTCCTCGAGCTGGGTAAGTTGAGGAAGAGGATCCCACCAATCAGCCATAATATTAATGACATACCACCCAAGAGGCGAAGAAAATGCATCAGCCACGGAAGCAGTTCGAGGAATCCCCGATCTGTATATTTGCTGGTTGGAGAAAAGGAGGTTAAGCGGGCCATTAAGGTGCCACGGATCAAACCAGAAAGAGACAGCTTTGCCATTGCCTATCTTCCATCTAAAATGTTGTTGATACATGCCACGATGGCGGAGGAGCCTTTTCCAGGCCCAAGAACAGTAGGTGGGGGTCGGGGATATCCAGAAGTTCTTCCTCGATAAGAAGACGGCATGAACCCATTTACACCAAAGAGATTCTTTATCAGAGAATAGCTTCCATATGTGCTTGAGCATAAGGGCTAGATTATTCTCCCTGAGCGTCCGAATCCCTAGCCCTCCCTCTCTTCTCGGGAGGCAAATGTCTTGCCACGACACTTTGGCCCCACCCGGACCCAACGCCGGGCCTTTCCACAAAAATTGCCTACAGATCTTCTCAATTCGATCCAACACAGCACAGGGCAGGAAGAAAACGCTAGCCCAAAACACTTGAATGGAATGAAGCACAGACTTAATAAGCAAAATTCTACCCGCAAAGGATAGGAATCTATGAGTCCACGATTGAATCCGGGCTGTTATTGCATTAACCAACGTAACACAGTCAGCTTTCCCTAATCTTGTAGAAATGACAGGGACCCCCAGGTAGCGGAAAGGAAGAGAACCAACCTGGAAACCGAGAAGATTGACAATGCCATTCCGAAGACTAGTCGAGCCACCGGAGATGTACACTTCACTTTTGGTTAAATTTGGTATTAGACCACTCCAATTCGAAAAGGATTCAATTCCAGCTTTTAGAAGGCCAACCAAAGCCAAGGTGGCTTCGGAGAAGAGGAGTACATCGTCAGCGAAGAATAGGTGAGACATCTTTGTTGATTTGCATCTCCAGAAGAATCCAGTCGATCGACTAGTCTTCGAATCCAAGATTCCCGTAAGTACCTCCATCACAAGCGTGAATAAATAAGGAGACATCGGATCGCCTTGACGAATTCCTCTCCCACTAGAAAAGAATCCATGGAGCTCCCCATTTAGACATATCGAAAACTTGGGGGATCGAACACAAGTCATAATTCGGTCTATAAGAATGCGGGAATCCGAAAGCTTGAAGGCATGTTTCGACAAATTCCCAGCTAACCGTGTCATACGCCTTCCTAAAGTCGACCTTGATTACACATTTAGCTCGATAAGGATCATGATGAAATCCACTAAAAAGCTCCTGAGCGAGTAAGATATTATCGCTAATATGTCTCCCCTTGATGAATGCATTTTGGGGTAGGCTAATAATAGAGGGCAGGACCCGGGTCAAGCGATTAGCAATGAGCTTGGTTATACACTTGTAAATGGTATTGCAACAAGCAATAGGCCTGAAATCATTAACAATCGAGGCATTGGGGATTTTGGGCACCAGAGAAATAATGGTAGTGTTGATTTGCTTCAAGAGTTCACCCGTCACAAAGAAGTCCTTTACTGCCATTATAACGGACTCACCAACAACATCCCAAGAGTGCTTAAAAAACTCCACATTGAACCCATCCGGCCCAGGGGCTTTACCGGGAGCAAGCGAGAATAGAGTATCACGCACTTCAGCATCCGAGACAGGGGCAGAAAGAAGACATACCTAGTCCTCATTAAGAGAATGCTTAAGCAACGCTTTGATTTCCTCCTTAACCGGGCGAACAGGGGTCGGCGAAGCAGCAAGGATAGATTGGAAGTGATGGACAAAAGTTCGCTGAATTTCCAGAGGATCAGAGGTAGAAACATCACCATTGGAGATCGACATAATTCTGTTTTGAAGATGGCGCTTGTTCACCATTTGGTGAAAGAATCTAGTATTAAGATCACCCTCTTTCAACCATCTCACTCTTGATTTTTGACGATAGAAGGATTCCTCCTGGAGGCGGAGGTCCGTAAATACCTGGATCTGCTCCTTTTCTGTTTCCGCAAGAGCCACATTGAGAGGATTAACTTGCAACTCATCCCTGCGTTGCTTGTAATACCCTTCTAGCCTCCGCAGTTCTTAAAGAAAGGTCAGAAAATGATTCCCTATTAACCTGCTTTAGTTTGCATTTGAGAAGGCGAAGCTTAGAGTATAGAATAAACATAGGTGATCCATAGAATGGAGAATCCCAAGTTTCCACAACCATCCTAGCATAATCCGGATGAGTCATCCAAAAATTAAAGAACTTGAATGGCTTAGAAGTCTTGGGAGTTGGCATAACCTTTACAACCATAGGCGTATGATCGGAGATACCCGGCGCTAAAAAGGAGGCCTCCGAGAATGAGAACGCCGAATTCCAGCACCCGTTCACCAAAACCCTGTCTATCTTCCTTTGCTTTCTGTTGGTCCCCGACGAGGCAGCCCATGTATATCTATAACCGGTGAACCGCAAATCCTCAAGGCCAGCTTGGTTCAAACAATCACGGAATTCCTCAAAGGCCGGGATCCAGGCATTGGATCCTCCCATTCTATCCGAAGGATCCCGGATGGCATTGAAGTCTCCGGCAACAATCCAAGGTACCGACGAAAGAGTACCCTTTGGACTGAATAAGGTCTTCCCACGGCGGACGTCTAGCAACAAAGCGTGCTCGGCATAAATGACCGAAAGGAACGCACAACGATTGCAGACGGTAACCACAGCAACCTACCGTGGATTGCTTGAGACGAGGCAGAGTTAATCAAAAAATCAACAACACGGGGATTCCATCCCACCCAAATCCTCCCTTTATGAGAGTGGCTATAGTTATAAACCCAACGCCAACCCGGCAACAAAATAGGAGAAACCGAACTAGAAGAAGCAACGAGATCTTGGTCTCAACAATTCCAACACAAGTAGAGATTATTGGACCTAACAAAATTTCTAATTTCGGCTTGCTTAACGGGGCTACCAAGGCCCCTAATATTCCAAACACCAAAATTCATAGTCAAAAAAAAAGAGAGAGAGGACCCTTACCGACGCACGGAGGGCTTCCTCTGTTCGAGCCCTTCGAAATGAAGCGCGGGGAGTCTCAAGAGCAGCCTTTGGGATGATCTTTCGATTAGGGGGGACTTTCGGTTTAGGATAAGGGTCATTCAAACATTCAGGCGCAACATTAACCGGGTCCTTCCCTTCACTGCTGCTACTACTAACAGCATTTGCCTCATCCTCAGCTTCCTCTTCAGAGGATAGAGCTGCGGAGGCCTCCGCAGGATTGGGGACTACCAGAGCCATAGAACCAGTATTTTCTCCTTTGTTCGGGTTGTCATGATCATCAGAGGCAATCTGGATCGCCTGGTTTTCAATAGATGGAGCTTTAAGAACCGAGATAGGGGGGTTAACTACCGCCTTATCACTTTGGCCCACATTCAGCCTCTTCTTTCTATTGGAAACTTGCTTCCATCCATCATCTGATGGGGATGATGTAACCAGGTCTATATCAGTAGCCATAATAGGTGATATATGATGATTCGAGTTACCAGTAAGCGTTCCTGTATCAGTAGGCTCAACAGCAGTGGGAATTGTTGCAGGGGGTTTCGGAGGCATCTTAGGTACCTCCTTTGTTAAGCAATCATGCCCAAACACACAGCACTTAGCACATGAATTAGGCCTCCATTCATATAGGACAGCCACCGAAAAAGCTTTATCATCCACCAGTACCTCAACCTCCTCACATCTTTCCAGCTTTGCCGAGATCTCCACACATACCCTGGCGAAGGACAGGCGTTTCATCTTCTCTGTCAAGGGATCAACGTACAAGGGTCTCCCTATAGCACTTGCAATCTCACTTATACCAGGCGCCGACCAGTAGGCAAACGGGATATTCTTGAGGCGTATCCAACCGGGAAGAAGATTGCGAGATCCTTCTTGAGTTCCATATCACGGTGCCATTGCTTCAGCACCAAAGGTACTCTCGCCACCGTTATATGGCACTCATCAAGAATTCTTCTCCTAAATTCATCATCCGGAATGATGAAGAAGTAAAAACCATCGTCATTTGCCAGAACTTCAGCAAGGTGCGATCCCCAGGCGTGTTTCAGAGCAGTTTCTGTGATCTTGAACGGAATGTTCTTACCAACATAATACCCGACTAAACAACTATCCCATTTAGGGTCACCCGCATGCTTAGCATTATCAGATAAACGGACAATCGATTTCCTACCCACAGAAATAGGTGGAGCAAAGTCCAGATCATAGCCCTTAGTAGATAGGCTCGCCACTTTCGCCCAAGAGCGATTCTGAGGAACGTTGGATCTGTTCCGACCAGCATTGGGACGTCTTGTGTCTCTGCCACGAGATACATAACGAACCCTGCTCCTACTACGTGCATTGGGAGCCTGAGGCTTCCCCTTTCCCCTACCAAGAGGATCCTCGCTTGTCGATGCCATAACAGCAGCAACAAACCCAGAAAATGCAGCAGAAACCAGCAATCGATCAACCAGACACAAAAATGCGGGCCATGGCACAGGGACAGCTTCAAGATATATCCTAAGAGGAAAGAGGCGAGGCTTACCTCAAAAGGATGCAATCAACAGAAGCCCGAATCAGTCCGCGCACTCAAGAAAGGAGGCGAAAATCGCACCAGAACCCTAACGATCGAGCGCAGAGATCTCCTGATTCAAGCCATATCACGCGAAATGCTTCGGTGAGGATTCGAAGGGTGGAAAGGCGAGCCTTCCCTCCAAAAAACTCGCCCAATGGATGGCTGAATCGGCCGGGACAGCTTGAAGACCAGTTCGCGAGCTACAGTGAACCGGGACTCTAGATAACTTTTATGACAATAGAAAAGGGCTAACTAGAGGTGAGATTGAGAAAGTAAGGGGTTTTCTAGACCTGATGAGGTTTTCATTTTAGGTCGGTAATTCCACATATCAGTTGTGCATGACCTTCAAGACTGGTGATTTTCTGACAGTTGTATATGGTGATTCAAGAATTCCATCACTGCTTTCTAATAATAATTTTGTGCATATTTAAAGCCAAAAAGAGAGGATGTTGCTGTGTTGATTCCATTGCCGATAACACCGACGTCTGTTTACGCAAGGCATTAGATCTGCTGGGTTCGATGCCCAGTAACAGCTAAAACGCCCCAGCGGCCACCCCCCTCCAAAAAAAAAAAACCGAAACAATTTTAAAAAAAAAAAAAAAGAGGTGCTTTCTTGATGTATAGGGCATGTCTTAGGAATCGACATTTGCTTGTTAAGTTTACTTAACAAAATTCCATTAATAGTAACTAAAAGCGTTACCTTTTTCTGCACAGTTATTTCCGGGGTTCGTAATTTCTCAGCAACTACGTAAGAGGAAACTGCCAAATTCTATAGTAATACATAGAAAAAGGACGATGCAGACAAATATAGTGGTTGAGAAAATTGACGTGCCACCCACTTGCCTAAAGTAGTTAATTAAGACTAATTTAATACAATGGATTAGACGTGTTGTTTATTTTTGTTTAGCAGTCAAGGCCCTTGAGAAAACATCGTTGTGGTATTTTCTAAATATAGACGAGAATATATATAAAATTTATTTATTTATGTAGATATCATTCATATATATCTATATTTGAATTAGGAGTGAACATAATCCAGATTGGGCTAGATCAGCACCTAACTCAGCAATCAACTTGTACAATGTCGGTCTCTAATTTTTGGAACTAGGGATCAACCCTGTTGAGCTTGGGACCAAGGACTAAACCGACCATATGGGTCTAGTCCGGTTGCACGATCAACTCAAGATCAGCCAATTATTATTATTTTTTATTTTTTTATATTCCTTAAAAGGATAAACATACTCTTTCAAATTATGTATCCACCAATAATGCGACATTGAATAACCAAATTATGAACACAAGTATATATGAAACATAAATCTAAGATAAAGTAGCAATAGAAATATTTATTTGCAATTGTTGAGCTACACTCATAAGGCGGGCCAAGAGAGAGGATCGATTTCACCAATTGAGTTGTACTCATGAAGTGAGTAAGAAAAGGCCATAGGCAAGTGGTGAAGCAAGCGAAAGAGAGGGGAGCAACAAGCAAGGCAAGCGAGGTCAAGGAGAGCGAAGGGAGTTTCTATTTATTTATTTATTTATTTTGTCAATCAAGGTTGGGTTTCTAGTTTCTAATTTACATGGCAGAATCGCATAAAAAGCACAAAGGCGAAGGCGCTAGGGTTTAGAATATACATTATACTTATTACATATTACATATATAATATATACATGATTAGTCCAGGTTGGACCAATCCCAAAGTCTTAGGGCTGAGGACTAATCCTCACAAATGCAAGGTCCAGGGATTCTAAGACGAAGGACTAGCCCGGTCTCCTTAGGAAGCAGGCTAAAACTGGTTAACTTGGGCTAGTCCAAGGTTGACCCGGATTGATGTTTACCCCTAATTTGAATCCTATATTGAAATGACTAATTTGTTCTTCTTGTAAACTCATTTTAGTATCTTTCCTAGGATTTAATGGTTTTGTTTTCATTTAGCTTTGGATAATTTGAGCGGGAGTCAAAATTTAGGTTTTAGGGTTTGGCAATCTTGGCAAATAGTGACACTTTCGTAAATTAGGACAATAAAATAGTTCACGTGAAGGTGCAAAATGGTCTCCAAAAATAAATCTCAAGCATTTTTTCATGGAAATGGTTATTGGGTGAAATTTCAGGCATTTTTTCCTAAATATAATACTATATCCCAATTTAATTTTTCATTTATCTGTTTAATATTATTTATTTATTAAATACTCAAAACCCCTCCAAAGACACGTCTTTTGACCATTATAATTTATCTTCTCTAAGGTCATTTAATTCATGGAAAAAATTATTTAAAAAATATTTTTCTAAAAATAATTACTTGTATCACTTACAAAAATGAATGAAACACAAAGTATGTTTTATCGCCCACGAAAATATTTAGATATAAATTATTATCAATAATAAAATATTATTAATGGCTAATTATTTCAAGAATTATAAGTCCAAATTATTCATTTTTCTGAGAAACAAACGCGACATTGACAAGCAAACTAGTTCTTAAAAAAGAAAAAAAAAAAGTTTAGTCTAGACATTGAATTTAAAGGAATGATTTCGGTTTAGTCGACTACGTTTCAGATTATGATCAATTAAAGGGAAGGATTTCTTCGAGACGGTGTCATCAATATGCGTTTGTCCCATTTTATTCTTTTTATCATTATTTGATTTTCACTGCTTCGCTTTGAATTGCCGGGGAAACATTGAGCATTTGCACGCTTGACCTCTCCTGATCTCTGACAGGAAATAATTGTCCCGTCGGAGTTTTTGGAGTGCAAACGTGAACATACAGGTGAGAGTAGATGGTGGAGTGAAAATGAAGAGACTGTGGAGACGAATAATATAGTGCATCTGTCGTGAGTAATTGTCCATAGATAAGATGGACGGTGGTTGAGGAATAGTTATGGATGGAGTCAAGTCATCATCGATACCACCATTTGGGCATATAATATACCGGCTCGTCTTCAAGCTCATCACCTTCCATCTTCTCCGCTCTCTATCTCTCTTGATCTCGCCATATATTGAAAACGAAATGGGTGCAGTCGCAGGGGCAGGCAGAGAGTTCATGGTGAAGTTGGGCAAGACGGAAGTGGTGGCGGCACCACTGCCCATGCAAGAGCATTGGCTGCCCCTCTCTAACCTTGACTTGCTCTTGCCTCCGCTCGACGTAGGCGTCTTCTTCTGCTACATCAACCCGACCACCCCCACCTCGCAGAGGCTTGAATATGGGTCCATGGTTGGTATTCTGAAAGTCGCCTTGGCCCAAGCTCTGGTCTCCTACTATGCTCTTGCCGGAGAGGTGGTCAAGAACTCGGTCAGCGAGCCCGAGCTCCTGTGCAACAATCGTGGGGTGGACTTTATCGAAGCTTTCGCGGACATAGAACTCTGCCATCTCAACCTGTATAATCCTGATGAAACCATTGAAGGGAAACTGGTTCCTACAAAGAAGCGAGGCGTGCTTGCTGTCCAGGTATAGATAATAGATACGGCCATACTATATACCGTTTATTCATCTCAAAAGATTAGATCACTGCATATGCGCCCATTTCATCTTTATTGCACCTAAATCCACAATTCTTTTCTTTTTTTTTTATGTCTTTTGTTTATGCATGGACGCATAAGTATAACCAGCATCGAATGGGACAGTGTACCATCCACCAGTAAGTCTGGGTCGGATTCTCCAACTTTACTGAGAATGGTTCACAAAGTTGGTTCATTCATCGATGTTGAAGTTCCTTCATCAGTTGTCGAAATAAAACCTTTCGTTTACATCACTTAGTATGCAAATTTTACAAACAAAATTTTGATACTAATTGGCAACGTTAGACGGAGGTATAATGTTTAGACTTCGTTCACATGTCTGACATTATAGTCTTTGATTAGACGTTATCAATTACTTCTTATAGTTTACTATTTTCCTTGTAATAATTCAAAGATGTCCTAATCAAAGCCACGTCAATAACTTTACACGTGACAGAACAATGTAGCAAAGATCATTGCTAAATGATCAAATGAAAATGAAAATCTGACACTTAGTACGAGCTCACTGATTTATTTATGTGATCATTAAGATTATGCATTTTGCTCATTGCGTCCTGCGAGAATAGTGAGATGGAGATTATCATTTTGTCTATTATGGATGGAATTGAATGAATGGAAGAATCTTGCGAGGGAGGACCTTAAAATTAATAATTAACTTGATGAGAAGCCGTGCAATTATGGCAAGGTTCCCCAGGGACGTCAAGCGTGAAGAATTCATATCTATATGGAAAGGGTGGGATTTCCCTTTCACTATCAACATCCTTCGCATAATTAATGCGCCAAATGGGAATCATGCTAGAGTATTGAGGAGCCTGTCCTCTCTGGTGCTAGTCCTGTACGAAATAACTAGACAGTGGATATTGCATATTTCCTTGTTATCGAGGAAAGAAGTAGCTAGCAGGCTATATGATAAAGTCATCTCGAAGAGATTAGTTTAAGTAAATGGAGGATTAAAATACAAGTTTACATATTGAACTGCCTCAATGAATGGGCAAGAGAAAACTATGGTGCCGAAAACTATGAAGATCAAGTCCATGGTAGGATAACTTTCCGGTGATGCATGGGTTTAGTCTTCTATGTAGACGAAGTCTACAAGATCAAGCTGCTAATAGACTAAGATTTGTACATTTTCTCGATGGAAAACATTCAGGCAACGGAGCTAAAGTGTGGGGGAATAGTGGTGGCGTGTACATTTGACCATCGGATAGCTGACGCCACCTCGGCCAACATGTTCATGGTGTTTTGGGCAGAGACCGCTCGTTCCGATGCCCCCTTCTCACTCCCTCCTTGCTTCCGCCGCTCTCTTCTCAACCCAAGGCGTCCACTCTGCATTGACCCTTCTTTAGACCGCATGTACGTGCCCATCTCTGCATTGCCCCCACCTCCCCAGCACAAGCAGCAGGCAGGTGGTGAATTCGAGCCAACGACTTCAAGGGAAGACGGTCGTCTAGTAAGCCGCATGTACTATGTGACGGCCACCCAGCTAAGCGAGTTGCAGCAGAGCGCCAGCTCCAACGGAGGCAAGAGGTCTAAGTTGGAGTCGTTCAGCGCTTTCCTTTGGAAGATGGTGGCTGAATCCTCCTTAGTTGCTAATAACGAGGACAACAAGGCAATATCAAGGATGGGGATCGTGGTAGACGGCAGGTGTAGATTGATGAGTCAGGACGGGGATGACAAGCCCACACCCATGGCGTCCTACTTTGGGAATGTCCTGTCAATACCATTTGGAGAGAAGAGGGCGAGGGAGGTGGTGGAGAAGCCGCTGAGCTGGGTGGCTGAGGCGGTGCATGATTTTGTGGAGAAGGCAGCAACGAGGGAGCACTTCCTGGACCTGATAGACTGGGTGGAAGGGCACCGGCCGGCACCGGGGGTGACAAGGATATACTGCAAGCTGGGGAGCGAGGAGGAGGAGAAAGGGTCAACGGCATTTGTGGTGTCATCGGGGCAGAGGTTCCCGGTGACTAAGATGGACTTCGGGTGGGGGAAGCCAGTGCTGGGTTCCTACCACTTCCCATGGGGAGGGGAAACCGGGTACGTCATGCCCATGCCCAGCCCGCTCTCCAACGGCGACTGGGTGGTCTACCTCCACCTCTCCCGGTCTCAGGTGGCCTTCGTTGAGTCCAAAGCTCCCACTGTCTTCAGGCCCTTGAACCCTCACTATCTTCACCTGCTTTGATTCTTCTTCTTCTGTATGGATACGTTTACGTGCCTCACCGCTACTGTTGGTTATCGTTGTTTGTCCTGTTTAATTAAAACCTTATGTTCCTTGTGTAATTTCTTTCGCTACATACATCCTACTTGGTCCTTATTCTCCATATCAATCGATCCGAGGCATATGTCTACTTTCTAACGATAGCACAAATTGCTAAAGTTATAAACAAATTGACGGATGCCAGCATTTTGAATCGCTCATTATATGCGTGTGATATAAGCATCGTATAAGTAACTTCCCATGCAGGAAAGACAAACTAATTAATTAACGATGTCATTGTTATCATCCGCACTTGCAATTAGTCAAATCTTGTCAAATTTTCCTATTGCACTATGTTCGGTGATTTGACCTTCCACCTTGGAACTCGTTCAAGTTGGATCTTTGTAAATGTCTCCAATAATGTTTTGTCGCTTTGCATCCAGTTCAACCGTGAACGAAGCAATACTGGTTAGTTTATTGGGTTGGTGAAGAAATATTCCATGCAAGCAAGTAGCTGTACCTAAGTTGAAACTTCGGGAATTTATCTTTTATATCCTAGCTGGATCTTCAATGAGCGGTATTTAACTCCAACTGAAGTTGTTAACATTGAAAATCTAATTAAGATGGTGAGATATCTTGTGTATAAAAGTTTGAGATAGAGGATCGGAAGAATGTCTAATTATACCTTTCTACTAGACCCTAGTTTTAACTTTATTCTAACCATCGGTTTTTAAGAAACCCCTCACTCCGTCTTTATCATTTCTACCCTGACATCGAGATCATGTTCGTCGTTTTCAATTCTTGGTTTATGGTCCACCAATCTTTATCCTCAAGTGCAGCCACAATCAATTGTCCTCAAGAGTAGCACCATAATCCTCTATCGCGATCCCAGGTCTGATCCAATTGCCTCTAAGAGCAGCTCTATCTCGTAAGTCACTGGTCTCTCCTCCATCGTCAGAGGGAGTTATTGTTTCTTGCGACCTCGTCAATCTAGTCACAATGCCGACCATGGACATTATTGTTGTGGGACTTTCTTTCGATTGTGAGCATCATTGTAGAGCGAAGTCACTGTCAATCATCTAAGCAACTGTAGGCGCCGAAGTTGAGTACACCTTCATCGAGTAGCCAAAGTTGACTTCATGGGATGATGCAATTTAATTTGCTGCAATTGAACATGGTTTCCACGCAATTATATCAAATTCATGTTAAATAAAGGTGTCGATTTTTTGATCATGTGTTTCTTTAGCACTTGTTTTAAATTCAATTCAAAGTATTAACATCCTTGTCTAGTGTAAGGAGGCTTACATGATACTTTGGTGGCAAACATTGGAAGAAAGTTGTAGAGCTTGAGTGGAGTGTTGAAGTGTATTTTTTTTTTTTTTGTCAAAAGAGTACGTGCTATTAACGGTTAAGGAAAAGTCTTACATAACACAGATGGATAAAGATCTGCACATAAAATATTTCATAGAGGAAGCAGGGGTGAATTCAACCAATTTAGAGGGAGATTATGTACTCGATGATTCCGTGCAAGCCAATCTGCTGCTACATTTGCTTCGCGTGGGCAATGGATCACCGTGATGTTGTTTTTTTGAATTAGCGCACTCCTGCAACGCTGCACAATTACATTTAGGTTCCACAAAGGGTTAGCCCGGCCCACTACCATTTCTACCACTGCTGAACAATCGCTTTCAATTGTCCACTTAACTCTTCGACTTTCGAAGTCTCCCACGTGTTGCAACTGAAGTTCCTAGGTATATAAGATCCTATGTAAAATCGCCTCAGCTTCCGCTTCGTGCGACGAAGAAACCCTAGCCGTGGAAGCGGAAGCCTTCGATAGCTCTTCTAGACGAATCACGCACTACTCCAGCCACAGAACACAAAAACTCGCCTGAACACCATGCCGCATCAATGTTCAGCTTCAGATCCTATCCTTCCGGAGGTCTCCACTAATCAGGTTTGTCTCGTGTGAGTTGTCATAATTTTTGTTTCGACTTTCCTCAACTGAAAGAGATCTGTTGTTCTTGTGCCGAAATCAGTAGATCTATTGGTCTGGGGTATTTTGCTCGAAAAATCCAACTATTTCTCGCCTTCCAGATGTTCCACAGAAGCATACCAGTGAGCTCTCGTGCAGGTAAGAGCTAATCTCCTCTAAAAGCTTCGAAGATCCACTGATCTGTTCGCTTTATGCTATTTCTGGGTCTG
Source organism: Eucalyptus fibrosa (assembly GCA_017140475.1). Lineage (NCBI taxonomy): Eukaryota > Viridiplantae > Streptophyta > Magnoliopsida > Myrtales > Myrtaceae > Eucalyptus > Eucalyptus fibrosa. The sequence continues at coordinate 42,348,011 of CM029514.1, read as the reverse complement.
ATCCCATCAAATCTCGAGTCATCCCATATTTTCCTTGTCCATTTACACAAGATAAAAAGATGATGCTCTGTAGTTTCGATATTAGAGTGGCAGAACGGGCATAATGGATCTTGAATAATTTTCCTTTTATGTAGGTTCTCTCTCGTAGGGAGGGCATTTTGACAGAGACTCTAGAGAAAAGTTCGAACCTTCGGTGGCACGTCAAGACTCCAGATTTGAGTCCATAAGGTGCGTGGTGGCTGAAATGAACAGGAGGGTCAGTTATGATCTGTGCTACTTCTTGTTAAAATGGCTCTGTTGTATCCACTTTTGACAGGGTACTGCCCTGTTCTGTTGCCTGTCCATATGAGCGAATTTGGCTTGGATTGTTGGCTTAGAGGGATTGCTAATATTTCGTTAGCAATATTTTTATGGGAATAGTATATCTTCTGAAGAAAATGGAGGATTTGGGAATTGCTCCAAAGGTAAAGGTGCAGGAAGCACTTGCAAATATTCCAAGTGACTCGATGCCCTGATCAAATCTTAGGACTGATGGGAACATGATGACAAAATGTTGATTTTTCAACCTAGAATGGTGTTTGTGAAGGTGAAGGGAAGAGGATTGAGTTATTTAAATCGAAGGCAGAAAACTTGTTCTTCAAATGAAACAAGGGGTGATAAACCCTAGAGTGTTGATTTCGTTCTTGGATGCCGTGGAATGTGAACTTGAGAGAGAAGTTCGATGCACTTCAAGCCTGACGTTTTTGCACTGATACCACGGACGGATATGCACAATTGATTTGCATATTTCTGTTGAATCTCAGCTTTATAGATGTAATAGAATATCATTCGGTTTGAGATCAGATTATGTGTTAGATAGTGGACATGTTGGCGGACATAATTGAGTTGACGAGTGGGACGCTATCAACCAATCAAAAGTCTCGGTTATAGTACCTCACCTGAACTTGTCAAAGATAGAGATGTAGAGGGAAGAATCTATCTATTCAAGGATGCGTCATTAATGTTGTGCTGCACAAAATTGTGATCAATTGTATCAAGCCCAAGTCTACTTCTAAGACGATGTGCTCAAATCAGAGTGAGGCAAATTGATGTACGCAATCAACTCAGTGGATTTAAGTTCTCTCTTCCTCACACCTATTCTCTTCCACATGTACGGAAATGTAATGTCAAAAGACAAGGGACAATTGCCTTATCGGGTGGACCAAGATCTTGAGACACATGAACATTGAACCTCCACACACTCTTTGTGTTCCGATAGTGTGATAAGATGGTGGTGGTAGGTCCAAGATTAGCAACAAAGATCGTCTTACGAGAACTTTTCTAAGGCAATGGAGAAAGTCGTAGTGAAGACTCAAATCGTTTGCTGAAGCGAAAAGGGAAGGAGGCCATTGCCCCATCCAAAAAGAAGCATCGTAGAACTGTTGGATTGTCTATTGTTTCCATTCTCTAGTTTCTGCATTGATCAGTTCAAACACTAGAAAAGGCTCTGTTTTGGTTTGCTTGACCGCCTATAATTCCTTGTGTGAGCCATCTATCTTCTCGAATATGAATAGAATTCTCGTCCCCTATTGACAATTTAATGTTGCTCTTTATTGTTTCTCTACCAAGCATTAAACTTTGCCAGCCCCATGATGGCCGGTGTCCCTTAGCAGTTGTCCAGACATCACCATTGGGAAAGTAGATCCCTTTCAGCACTCTGCTCCATAAAGCCGAAGGGGAATTAGCTAATCTCCAGGTTTTCTTGCCGAGCATAGCTCGATTAAAGGTAATCATATCTTTAAAACCAAGTCCACCTATATCCTTTCGGGTTTTCAATACTTCCCAACTTTTCCAATGCATCCTGCGTTTAGCATCACCTTTCTACCACCAAAATGACACAATTCGTTTTTCTATGGATCTGCAGATAGACACTGGCAGCTTGAATATGGACATTGCATAGGTAGGTAGGGATTGCACTACACTTTTTATTAATACTTCCTTTCTTGTCTTTGTGAGTAATTTTTCTTTCCACCCTTCTAACTTTGAATTTACTTTGGCCAGAATCCATGCAAATAGATCTTTCTTGGATTGACCCCACTCTGTAGGTATGCCCAAATATTTTCCTATTTTCTCTAGTACAGGGACTCTCAATTCTGTGGCCATGTTGCTTTTTAATAATTCAAGGCAGTTAACACTAAAGTAGAGCCCTGATTTGTTTAAATTAATTGCTTGACCCGTAGCATAGCAGTATTGGTTAAGTATTAGTGCTAGATTCTAGCATTCTGTAAGAGTTCCATCCATAAAAAAATATGACATCATCAGCAAACAGAAGATGTGACAGCTTAGGACAAGACCTATTTATCTGTATGCCTTTGATACTACCATCTGCTAATGCTTTTTTCATCAGCCAGGTCAATACATTGGAAATCAGGATGAATATATAGGGTGAGAGTGGATCACCTTGTCTGAGTCCTCGCGAAGGATGGAAGAAAGAGGTAGGTTCTCTATTGAATTTCACGCTAAAAGTAACAGTAGATATACACTGCATAATTAATGAAACCCATTTAGCACAAAAACCCATGTGCAACATACTATCCCTCACAAAGTCCCATTCAATCCTATCATATGCTTTATGCATATCAAGCTTCACGATAGCCTGATGTTTTTTCTTCTTTTTTGTAATGCGCAGTTGGTGCAGAACTTCCTGTCCTATGAAGATGTTGTCTTGAATTTGCCTCCCCTGAACAAAAGCACTCTGCTCTGGTTCAATGATAAGTGGCAACCACTTCTTTAGTCTGTTTGCAAGGATTTTTTTAGATTACTTTATAACTGAAGTTGCAAAGACTAATTGGTCTATATTGGCTGATGTTTTCAGGACTTTTAACTTTAGGAATCAAAGCTGTGTGTCTGGTTGAGTCGGGGATCAAATGCTCTTCTGAAAGAAATCCTGGACGAGTTGCATCAGGTCAGTTTTTATAGTTTCCCATGATTGTTGGTAGAAGATACCATTGAAGCCGTCAGGACCAGGGGCTTTGAAAGCTCCCAACTGAAAAACAGCTGCATGAATTTCCTCCACTAAAGGTACTACCACCAGTTCTTCGTTTATTTTCTCTGTTATTGGGGATGGGCATTGATTTAGGACAGGTTGGTAATTTCTTGGACCCTCATTCCTATATAAATTCTCGTAGAAAGACTGGATATGCTTCTGTAGAATCATTGGATCTCGACACCAGCTATGATCTTCTAGTTGTAGCATAGTAATACGATTTTTCTGCCTTCTTTGGATTGTTGTAGCATGGAAAAATCTGGTGTTTTTGTCTCCCCAATGTAACCACTTGATACGTGATCTCATTCCCTAGAACTGTTCAACTTGTTTTCTCATTATTTCTATTTGACTGATGATGTTCTGCACTTGCTTCTTACTTGTATGCTGAACTGTTTGATTCGTGATTTCTGTTAAGGCTTGATTAAGCTCTTTTATCTGCAAAGAAGCATTAGCAAACTTCTCTTTACTCCACTTTGATAATACTTGTGATGTCTCCCATAATTTCTCTTAGAAAGAGGAAATCTGGATTGGTTTTGCGGCCCATATTTGTTGGATAACTTCTTGGTATTCTGCATGTTATGTCTAGAAAGCTTCCAATTTGAATTGTTTCTTCCTCTTCTTTGCTCCAGGGTATAGTCGAAGGACTAGAGGACTGTGGTTGGAGCCGATGGCTGGAAGAGCCTGGACTTCTACTTCATGAAAGGTAACTCCCCACTCTAAAGTACAAAGTACTCTATCAAGTCGCTTTTTGACCAAATCTTCCCCTTCCTTATTATTAGCCCATGTGTATGCTCATCCATGGCTATCTACATCCATTAGGGATAGATCATTAAGCATATTTCTAAATGCTACGATTCTTCTATTGTCCGCTTCTTTTTTCCCCACTTTCTCCCATACATACAGTATCTCGTTAAAATCTCCCATACAAATCCATGGGATAGGAGTTGGAGGTTTAAGAGTCCCCAACAATTGCCATAAGGTCATATGCTCCCCAAAGTCAGTAGAGGCATGGACAAAGGTAATCTGCATAATTTGTCTGCTTGCAAGATCAGTACACACCACATCTATGAACTGCTTTGAACTTGCTTGCACCTTTAAAGCAATTTCCTCTTGCCACATTATAGCTAGTCCCCCCGCTATTCATGTTGGATTAACTAAGTAGAGTTTCTAGAATTGTAACTTTTTGCAAACATTTTCCACCATAGTTGCTTTATTTTTTGTCTTCAAGGGGTTGCCCAGCCCCTGACAATTCCAACTAACGATTTTCATGGCTTTAGTGGTGGCTTATTAGGGCTAGCCACCAAAGCCCACTCGTGTCCATCTTTGATCAACTTCACCGGGGTCTCCAGAAGGTCTGCATCATCTATAAGGAGAGGAGATGTTTCTGGTATGCAAATTTGCTTTTTTGCCTTTTGTACTTTCATATTCTTTTTGCTACATTTCCCAACTTTTGATAACATTGGTTTTTGGGATTCAGGGCATAATATTTGTTTGCCATGGTCTCGGCCTACTACTTCACTGGGTACTTTTGCTGGGCTTGCCTCCTGTTCTGGACTGCTTTCTAATCTTTTTTTGCTGCAGGCTACAATTTGCATATCAGATGCTGCCTCTCGAGCTATGAGGTTCATTCCACTAGGTTGAGTGGGTGATACAGGTACCGTCTCTTCCACTAGTAACTCTTCATCAATTTTCCCATAGAAAGCATCCTAGTAAGGGCTATGGTCACTGACCTCTGCCTTAAGCCAGGATCCATATGGCCCTATTTTGTTCATTGTCCAGGGTGATGTTACGTATGGGACTTTAAGACAGTCAGTTGCATAGTGTCCGATTCTGCCACAAGAGTAACAATAATGTGGGAGACGCTCGTACTTAAATTCCACCCATAGCCATTTGTTACCAATATCCAGAATAGCCCCCGATTTCAAAGGTAAGGTCAAATCAATTTCAACTCTTACTCTACCTCCTCTATTATGAAAATTGCTAGTTGAGTTGAGTTGAACTTCTATAACATTTCCCAACCTAAGTGTATTTATTGACATTATTAGATGATCATAAATAAGGAAATTAGGATTTTGTTAGTCTATATTCCTCTAAGTACTCTCACTTGTAATTCATGGTGATGAAGGACACATATTTATAGGCAAGTTACAAATAATTTGATAGAGACATAAAAAAAATAAAATAAATAAGATCCAAAAGATTACATATTTTAGAACAGTCAGTGGTAGTCCTACTAAATCTCACATGGTATTAGAGCAAGAAACTCTAAGTTCCAATTAAGTATCTCTACGCTCAATACTAAACAAAAAGAATAGATTAAGCATGAGGGAGTGTTAAAATATGTAAAATATTAAACTACAAATTCATTTAAAGGCTTAAATTTTTAGAAATGTTAGAAATTGTTCCATGAAATGTCACATTCACTTTACCTCCTAAATTTATCCTTTAGATATTGGTCATGTGTTGACTACCCTACATGAAGTGGCCGTTATTCTTGCCATTTTGAGAGTGATTGGTTAGGTCTTGGGTGATACGTTCTGAAGTTGTTTTGTTTAGTATAATTATGAGAAAAGTGTCAAAAAAAATTAAAACTTATTAATTAGTATGAATTTAGTAATACAATTTTTATTAGTGCCAATTTAGTCATAAATTTGTTGGCTTGGTGTTAATTCAATCCTTTCAGCTAATTTTGGCCGAATATTGTTGATGTGGATATTGGCTAACTTACATGATACTGCCAACATTGACTTAAACAATTTTTAATAATATTATAATAATTTTCATTTTTTCTCTCCTTTCTTCTTCCTTTGTTCGTGACCAACCACCAGCCATAGGTGATGACCAGCCACCAACATGGCCAAGCGGGCTGGCTTCACCTAGCCATGGTGAGGATGAGCCTCGCCGAAGCCACCTTGGCTTAAGCAAAGGTAGCCTTGGCGGCCAGATTTGGCAAGGGGAGACCTTAGCAAGGCTTGGCCTCACAATGGCCAGGTGACACCAACCTACCCAACCATGGCTGGTGCCCAACTATCACCTGTAGCCAATAGCAAGTCATCGGCAAAAGGAAGAAGAAATGAGAGACAAAACATAGAAAAAAATTTAAAAATTATTAAAAATTATTCACGTTAGCATTGATAGTGCCACACAAGTCAACCCACATGCACGTCGGCAATATTCGGTCAAAATTAGTTGGAAAAATGGAATAGGCATCATGTCAAAAGGTTTATGATTAAATTGGTACAAATACAATAGGTTCAAAACTTTTCCGACACATTTTCCTCACGTGATTTAAATGAAATAGCTAGGTGGGATTCCCTCACTAAAGACTTGCAGGGGATTTTGCTGAGAAAGCTTTTACAGATGAGCAACTTCTTGCTATGATGTCTCCTGTACTGTGCTTTGGTGATAAGCACGGCATCCTCGTTTTACAATCAATTCAGGACTCCATATCTGTACAGCTTTTTCGTTCTTTCACTCGTCTATTTCCAGATTGCCTCGGGAAGATCACTGTAGAGGGAAGATCAGCAAATTCGGACCAAGGTTAGAGACATCATGATTGAGGAGGTAGTTGCAGCCTCTCTTTTAAGAGCTCATGCTGCAGGTTAAAGATCACTACTTCTGAATGCGAAGCCATAGACCAATCACAGTTACACCAACACAAAGGTTAAAAATCACTACTGTTGACTGGTACCTGTTGGTTATGGTAGTAACGCGCACGGGTTTGTTGCTGCCGTTAATGTCGTTAAGTGCTGCAAGCTTGTAAAAAATAATGGCAAAAGAACAACCGTTCATCTTCCATGATCTGATGATATTATGTTTAATTACTCCCCAAGCTTGTTTCCATAAATTGATTTTCCAACTTGGTACCGATAATATAAATTTTGGCCGCTTTATGATTAGTGGGCTTGGCCAAATTTTCAATTTATATGGGCTCAGTCCAATAAATCCAATCAAGCTCAGATTCTCTTTCGCTTATGTCTCTCGGCTCCAATTCAATGCAATTATATGGGCTTAACTAAAATGCTCATAATATCTATATACAATGTAACTAATATTATTGATGCCGGAGCATTCCTAAAAGATGTCAATTCTCATAAAGAGTCATCAATTTAGTTGGCAAGTCATCAATCACATTATTATTGATCAAATCTAGTTGTCGACTTACAGGACAATCATAGAATCTAAGTTTACTTCAATCACTTTGCATTTGGAGGGTGTCCACATTCCTTGAAGGCCATTAACTCAATAACATTGGAATAAGCAAATCTTGGATATATGCACCCAACAACACTTTTTTCTTATATTTTCAAGGTCTAGTTAATGTCGTCTAAAGTTTTTAGAGTTCCTATTCAATTTTTGTTGTTTCCTAGTTTGTCTTCCCTATGAGTCCTCTTGTCTTTCCAGAGTCTTAGTAATTACTCGTGCTTGGAGAGTTGTTCCAAGTTAATCTCTATAAGCATGATATGATAAATAAGAAGTTAGACTTATTTTGATTCACAAACTTGTTTTGCCTTTGGCTTGAGAACAATAAGGATTTATTGTTTTGTTCTTATCTCTTAGATGAATTTCTATGAGTGGCGAGTGACCTACCTATTTAAGTTCTCACTTGTGTTACCTCCTACTTCTCTACACTTTCACTAGTGTCAAATTGGTATTAGGCTTTGGTTCAATGGTTGGTCTTCATCGATGTGGACCAAATGTTGAGTCTTCTACAGCTTGAGAAAGAGACTTACGAGACGTGGAAATTGATGATTTAAGGAGACAAATGTAGCAATTGCGGGAGCATTTGCAACACTTCAAACTTCTGGAATATGATGTTTTGCGTCATGATTCAAAAAATGCTCCCTCTGATGAAGAGGATGTCAACCCTTTGTTGGTGCTCAAAGTCAAGCTTCAAGTGAGGAAGAACTTCCTCAACATCCGTATCAAAGCTTCCTAGAATTGAGCAAAATTCTTATGTAAAGGTTAATATTCCTGAAGTTGACGGGAAGATGCAGCAAGAAGAATTTATGGATTGATTATATGTTATAAAAAGAATCTTTGACTACAAAGAACTCCCAAATGATCAAAAGGTGAAGCTAGTTGCTGTCAAACTAAAAAGCATGTGTTTATTTGGTGGGAGCACTTGAAGAAATAAAGAACTTCAGAAGGAAGGAGCCATATCATAACTTGCGAGAAGATAAGGAAAGAATTGAAGAAAAGTTTTAACCGCCGAACTAACGTCAAGACGCCTTCCTCTAGTTTCACATTTTGAAACAAAATGAGTCATAAGGAAGAAAAACTGGCAAAAAACGAAAATCAAATAGGGATTCTAAAAACTTTAAATGACATTTACTAGACCATGAAAATATAAGAAATAAATATTATTGGGTACATGTATCCAAGATTTGCCTGTTCCGATGTTACTAAGTTAATGGCCTTCAAGGAATGTGGACACCCTCCAAATGTGAAGTGATCAAGCAACTCAGAATCGATGATTGCTTTGCAAGTTAGTGACTAGATTGTTGATCGATAATAGTGCAATCGACAACTTGCCCACTAAATTGACAACTCTTTAGGAGAATCACCATCTTCTAAGAATGCTCCAATATCAATTATTTCTTAGGAGTCAAAATCAATTCATAATTTTTCTGCAATGGATACTTAAATGGGTTGCTAAAATTTATGTGTCAACACTATTATACATATGCCATTTCAATCCAAAAATATTTTACAATTTTTCAATGTAGTCTTTCTGAACGAAGCTAACATGAATAATTTTTTTACATTTTCTTAAAAAAATCTGATTTTTTAAATTTTTTTGAATTTTTTCTTTTCCTCTTCTTTTCTTTTTTTCCCTTCTTCTTCAATCGATCTTTGGGCCTGAACAATGGTTGAGGATTAGCCACAAGCAAGGGCCAATAAGGCCTAGTGACCGATGGAGGAAGAAGGCCAAAAAAAAAAAAACAACAAAAGAATAAGGAAAGAACAAAAAATAGAAAAAATTATTAAAAATTCCAAAGATTTAAAAAAAAAAGAATAAAATCGTCTAATTAGCACTAGCCGTGTCACAAATGACAGTCGCTCAAATTAGTAATTGCTAGTCAAAATTGTTGAATGATTACATTAATAAATTGTTTAAAAAATTATGATTAAATTGAATATGTTGATATGTCTAAGATTTGAATTAGCATCTGTACAATAGATTATGACTTTTTTTTTCATAAGTGTCCTAACACGCAGCACAATTTTCTTTTTTTTCTTTTTTGGTCTGTTACACACTACACAATTGACTATTATGGGCAAATGCATCTTTGCTCACTTGAGTGCTTAAAGTAAAACTACAAATTCAACTCCAATAAAGATTCATTACCGTTTCATAGGTTGGGTCACCCAAAAGTACAATTGGATTTGGAATCTCTATTTGGTGAGGATAATTTTCATGGATTCAGACTCGCAATGAATTACTCAACGTCAACAAAAACATATTGTTAAAACATTCAATTTTCTAGTGTCTTTAGACTAATTTCATGACATGTAAATGCCTCAAAATGGGTCATAGGCTCATTCTTAATTTATATTTGATGCATTGAGTTGTTGTATAGATTAGTTATATTTCAAGAAATGGATCATAAATGGTTTCATAATAGTAAAATCTAAAATAATATGGGTGTTAAATCACACGCTCAGTCCATCCTCTCATTTCAATTTAGATGTGAGTTTTCCTAAATTTAATATAAAATATAGAAGTATTTTAATAATATAGGTTAGGTTATGTATGAAGTACACGATGGGTTAGTGATGAGTCATTAAATTTGTATTACATAAAAATGGGTCAAAACGGATTTAATGGATTAATTTGAGTTGGCCATTTTTGACTTAACTCGACTCACCCTTTGATAGATTTAACGACACATTATGTATTAGCATCACATTAGACAGGATGAGATAGGGTAAGGATGAAATTTAAATAACTCTATAGTGGGAATATGCGAAGCCCCACAAAAGGTCTCTTGCATGTGGGCCTTTTGTAGCTGGGACAGGTCAACTTCTTCTGGATTAGCTTTTAACATCTGCTCCCTTGCAACATGTCCGAGGTTTCGGTGAGTGTTCTGCAAAAGGTTCAGTTGATTGCCAATTTCAATAATATTCTATTATCGTATCGTCGCTGTTCCAGATGGGTTCTCTTGTTTGTAATACATAATAACCTTTCTCTTTCCTAGCAAAATGAGAAACCGCTTGACTATCCGCGGTAGTGGATGCTCTCTGCCGGAGTTACTGTACGCCCGTAAGGTAAGGACGTCCTCCGCGCGCGCTGAGTGTATACGTGAGAAGTTGACAAGTCATGAATGGTTGTCCTTTTGGAGCAGGTCAAAGGTAGGGTCACCGCCTCCCTCCTCCCTACCCACCCAAACTACCATGGCACGGCACCCTCTTCCCTGCACCAATCTTTTTCGAAGCTCCCAATGAATGACAAAAAATCGTGGAAAATGAGCTCAGAAATTCGTATTTTTTAGCACGTTTCCCATTTGAGTTTTTTTATTTTTCCAGAAATATCCCAGGGCTTTTAGATATTTTCAGCAAACATGGGACTTTCCTGACTTTTATAGTTGGAATGCGTTGGCCGTGTCAAAGCTCCTTTTAAGAAGATTTTTTTTTGGCTTTTTCAAACATACATGTCTTGCTCTTTATCTGATAACTGCGTATATACCTTTACTATTGCAAATGCTGTTCAAATACTCTTAAAGAAAATCCTGAATTGAAATGACTGAATTGTCCACCTTGCAAACTCATTTTAGCATCATACTTAGTGGTTGATAATTTAATTTTTAATTGATTTTGAGTGATTTGAGTGAGTATGAGGAATTAGTATTTGGGGCGGACATTTTTGGAAAATAGTGAAATTTTCGCAGATAATTGGTGGGAGTTTGCAATTTTCAAAGGAAATGACTAATGCGGGGAACAGGAGGGAAGTGGGCTGGGTCTTATTCTTTACTTAGTCCTTTCCTTTGATCTCGTTGGAGCGTAGACGTGAACAAATCCGGGTGAGAGGAGATGATGATTAAATCAAACCTCATGAAGCCCCCCATATGTTTTTTTCCCCACAGATAAGATGGACGGTAGTTGAGGAATAGTCCTTGAGGGAGTCGGTATGGCAATCGTTTGGGCCTATAAATACCGGCTCATCTTCAATCGAACAGGACCATCCCCTTAACTTCTTCTCCCCGCGCGCGCTCTCTCTCTCTCTAGCTACATAGTACATAAAATGGGTTCAGTTGCAGGGGCAGGCGGAGAGTTCGCGGTGAAGTGGGGCAAGAAAGAAGTGGTGGCGGCAGCACTTCCCATGCAAGAACTTTGGCTTCCCCTCTCCAACCTCGACTTGCTCTTGCCTCCGCTTGAGGTAGGCGTCTTCTTCTGCTACGTTAACCCAACCACGACCGCCTCACAGAGGCTGGGATATGGGTCCATGGTTGGTATTCTGAAAGCCGCCTTGGCCCAAGCTCTGGTCTCCTACTATGCTCTCGCCGGAGAGGTGGTCCAGAACTCAGTTGGTGAGCCCGAGCTCCTCTGCAACAATCGTGGGGTCGACTTTATCGAAGCTTTTGCAGACATAGAACTCCGCCATCTCAACCTGTATAATCCCGACGAAACGATTGAAGGGAAACTAGTGCCGGCGAAGAAGCAAGGCGTTCTTGCTGTTCAGGTATAGATATCAGATACTACCGCACTATATCTCGTTTATCCCTCTCAGGAGATCAAATCACTGGATATGCGCCCATTTTCGTCTTCATCTCACCTAAACCTTGGCCTTTTTTTTTAATCTTTTATTTATGCATGGCACCAATTGAATAATTTTTGAGATACTGTGAAAATAACAACATATCATCAGCCACAAATATTTAGAAGAATGAACCCCGTAATAGTCTATAATTATTTGTTAATTATCTCTTTTTTTATGGCCCAAGATAAAAATATTATTCTCACAAAGGATTAAAAACAATCACTTAAGTATTTCTCTTTGGCCGATCAATTGGGGTACCATTTAGCATCATTTAGAAAGAAGAATAACATTTGAACTTTGATCACGAGTAACATCATAATCTGTGATTACATGCATCAGGGATTTCTCATAAAAACCATAACAATGTGTAGAAAGATTTATTGATAAAAGTCCAAAGGAAAGAGAATCTCACACTCTGCGCGAGCTCCCCTGGTTTATTTATGTGATCATTAAGATGACACATTGGCTCATTGCGTCTGTAGGGAACAGTGAAATAATAATAGCATGACACGTTGAGTGACAGAAATACAGTGAAGGAGGAGATTATCATTTTTTTTTATATATATATTTTTAATGGATGGAAAAATCTTTCGAGGGTGGGACCTGAGATGAGACCAAAATATGTTGGTTGGGGTTCCCAGTGCCCTCAAGCACGAAGAATTCATGGGAAACGTGCCATGACACTTAAGGAATCTCTGCTCTCTAGCGTTAGTCTATGAAGTGATTATAGTTAAATTAAATGGAGGATTAAAACATTGTTCAATTGTTGAACCGCCCCACTGAATGGGCAAAAAACAAAAAACTGGGGTGACGCCGAAAAATTCGTATGTGAAGATCATGTTAGTTTCCACCATTAATCATGTTTACCCATGTTTGAACACATGTAATTACTCATTAAAATAATTTTGTTCTATATGGTCAATATGTCATGTGATAATTTCTCAGCTAGGCTACCAAATGCACTATGATTGATTAGTTTTTTATTTGATGGAAAACATTCAGGCAACAGAGCTAAAGTGCGGGGGGATAGTGGTGGCGTGTACGTTTGACCATCGGATAGCTGACGCCTACTCGGCCAACATGTTCCTGGTGTTTTGGGCAGAGACGGCTCGCTCCTCTGCCCCGATCTCGCTCCCTCCTTCCTTCCGCCGCTCTCTCCTCAACCCTAGGCGTCCGCTCTGTGTTGACCCTTCTCTGGACAGCATGTATATCCCAGTCTCCGCGTTGCCCCCACCTCCCCAGCAAAAGCAAAAGGCAGACGAGGAACACGAGACGACGACATCGAGGGATGACGACTGTCTGGTAAGCCGCATGTACTACGTGACGGCCACCAAGCTAAGCGAGTTGCAGCAGAGGGCCTGTTCCAGCGGAAGCAAGAGGTCTAAGTTGGAATCGTTTAGTGCTTTCCTTTGGAAGATGGTGGCAGAATCCTCCTCGGTCGCTAATAATGATGACAACAAAACGATGTCAAGGATGGGGATTGTCGTGGATGGCAGGTGTAGGTTGATGAGTCCGGCTGTGGAGGACAAGCCCACACCCATGGCGTCCTACTTTGGGAATGTGCTGTCGATACCATTTGGAGAGAAGAGGGCGATGGAGGTGGTGGAGAAGCCGTTGAGCTGGGTAGCGGAGGCGGTGCACGAATTTGTGGAGAGGGGAGCGACGAGGGAGCACTTCCTGGACCTGATAGATTGGGTGGAAGAGCACCGGCCGGTGCCAGCGGTGGCAAGGATATACTGCAAGCCCGGAAGCAAGGAGGAGGAGGAAGGATCGACGGCGTTCGTGGTGTCATCGGGACAGAGGTTCCCGGTGACTGAGATGGACTTCGGGTGGGGGAAGCCGGTGGTGGGGTCGTATCACTTCCCGTGGGGAGGGGAAGCCGGGTACGTTATGCCCATGCCCAGCCCGCTCTCCAACGGCGACTGGGTGGTCTACCTCCACCTCTCCCGGTCTCAGGTGGCCTTCATCGAGTCCCATGCTCCCACGCTCTTCAGGCCCTTGACCCCTCGTTATCTTAACGTCCTTTGATTCTTCTTCTTCTGTCGTTGTCGTCGTCGTTGTCGTCTGTATGTATGTATGTATGTATGTACGTACGTAACCCCATGTGCCTCGTCGCCCCTGTCGGTGTTTGTCCTATTTGATTGAAGCCTTGCGTCGCTGGTGTATTTTCTTTCCCTCCATCCATCTTACTCGGTCCCTATGATTTGATCAATCCGAGGCACGTGTCTACTTTCTAATTCTGTGGCATCTCGCTTGATCACTGTCTTCTAATGTCACAGGCAATTTGACATAAACTTGTCTACGAGGAGTGACTCCTCCTTGCACCATAAGATAATTACAAAAACTTATACAAACTACTTTACTAGGGTACCATATAAAATTTTGTTCGATAGTAATTAATTAACAATGCCAGCCCCATACATAACCATCAGAAATCAGTCGAATCTCGTCAAACTTTTATGTTGCGTCATGTTCGGTAATCTAACAAAAGATGTTGATGTCTCTTAGTTCCGCTTTTCTTCCTTTAAACTGGTTAGAGTTGGGTCTTAGTACTGCTCATCAAAATAATTTGCTTCAACCATAAACCTAGCGGTATTTATTACTTTATTTGGTTGGTGAAAAAACAACTCAATGCAATTGCAAGTGATTTCACTTCATGTACCACATTGAAACCTTGGGAATTTTTTTATATATTAAAGCTATATCTTCAATGAACAGCATACAACTCCAATTGAGGTTGTTAACATTGAAAATCTAATTATAATTGGTGAGGTGTCAAGTATATAGGAAATGAGATCGAGGACTGTAAGATGGACTAATTATGTCTTTATATTAGACCTCAGCTTTATCTTCATTTTGGGTAAGTCTTAGAAAAAAGGAAAAAAAAAAAAAGTGCCCCACCATCGTTATCATTGTTTGCATCTTGACATTGGGACCACACGGTTATTGTTCCAAGTCGTTTGTTTTTCGTCCACCCATCTCTATCCTCCACAGCAGCCACAATCAATCTTTTTCAAGAGTAGCACTATTCGAGGTTTCATACCTGCTGCAACTGTCCTTAAGAGCGACTCCGTCTCGGGGATCGCTTGTCTCCCCTTCGCCATCACGTGGAGTTTTCGGCATCCTTGTACTGGGAACTGGGAAGTCCAACACAAGTCGAGCTTCTTCTTTTGTCCGGGACCCAAGCGCCTTGTACTGGGTGCACGTGCTATTGATTCATTGCCACTGATGTCTCAATTGAAAGTATCCTTCAGAAAAAATCGAGCACGTGCTATTGATTCATTGCCACTGATGTCTCAATTTTCTTCCGACCCAAAAAAAATAAATAATAATAATAATAAAATTGGAAGCGTCCTTTGATTCTTTTGCATACGGTACTACTCTTTCAATGGTCCCTTTCCTTGTTTTTCGTGTTTTTCTTTGTCCTCGCCCTCTTTTCCCATGAACGGGCCTTGTCCCATTAGTTTCATTCTTCAGTAGAGAACACAAAATTATCTCCTCCGTTATCAGTTATGCGTCGTCGGAAAGCTGACGCAACCCCAATGCACGGTATCCTTATATCTATCCACTTATTTTTATTTTTTATTTTTTGGAAATTCTAACAAAGCTAAACAATCTTCAAAAGTTTGCAATTGAATTGTGGCTCCTATTTCAAAGTGTACAATTCCCTGCATAAAGATGTTCACCAAAATTGATTGGATAGACTCAATTGACAAAACGTAAAATAGTTTATGATTCAATTGGCAAAATTAAAAAAAAAAAAAAATCGGCACGAATTGACAAAAATGTAATAGGTTTAGGACTTTTTAGACAATTTTCCACACCAAATTGCATCCATAGCCTAATTATACAAGGAGATGTACTTTATACATTCGTCACCATAGTGTGATATCCCTTACTTAATCGTGATTATCTATTTGTTGACATGATCTGCATTGAGTATGATAATTTAAAAGTTATGAAACACGCAATTGGGTTGATAAAGTCACATTAGCATAACATAATTTGATTGGATAAACGATCAACATTCTCAGTGGCAAGAGTTGTAAGTAGTTAATAATAATGCAAAAAAGGGAATTGGAAATTTTTTGAAGAATATATGAACCTATTTATAAGATTTATAGAACGGTTTTCTAAAGTAATAGAATGTGATAGATTATCTAAAATAACAACGTATTGCAATATCAATAACAATCAATCAGGAATATATCCATAATTTCCAAAATATCACTAATATCCCATCAAACTCAAGGCAACGTACAAAAAGTCAACTGGAATTTGAAAAAAGAAGATTTTTAAAACGTCTAAGTGATATTAGTTTGCGAAGACATCAACAATCTGATCAATGGATGGAGTAAAAAAGAGTCGTACAGTGCCAAGAAACGTGTGAGATCGTGTGAATAACATAGCATTATGACATTAATTTCAATCAATCAATAAGAGAATCATAATATCCTAAACAGCCGAAATATCACTAACAGTGCGAATGACTAAATGATCACGACCTACCACCACGGCTGACTTCAAGGCTTGGAAGCATTTTTTTCACTTATATATCTTCCTTTGTCAATGCACATGCATAGTGAGGACATTAATGTTGAAATCACGGTACTCCCTCGTTGTGTCGATTCAGAAAGAAAGAAGCTGACCCATCAATTGAGAGTTGACATCGACGGCATCATATGAGGACTAGTCTTCCCTGGAAGCATATTGCAGCCCAGTGACATTTGGATAATGTATATCGCGGTGACAATCTTCAATGTAAACGAGAGATAATTCTTTGAACGTCAGAATATCCGAATTTTAAAATACCATCGTTGTATAATATAGGCTGGACAATTCAATCTTAGCGGGCACTGTGCCGGACGTCACGGGCGGTCTCTGGAGGTAAACTGAGTCCATTACAATATGCGGGACAACGACCTCGGACAGTGAGAGATGACTGAATCCATTACAATATTGACTCGGTTTGGTCTCACCAATCTTTTTGAAGCAGTTCGGTGTTCTGCTCTGACCAACAACCCACGAGGCACCAATGTCGTCGGGCCACATCGTGTTGGGGTCGGAGTTACTATATAATATGCAGATTAGGTCACCTCTCTCAGCGACTTTGCATGATTTTGGTTTGGATTCTACTCCGAAGGGCAGAGCAGAGATATAAAAAGAACATCCCGGATTCTGCGACAGTATTTGATAATCGTTTGGGCGGTTTTGCTGGGGACGGGCCAACCACTCTCATACATTCAGCAGATTGCAATGACTTCTCTCGTGCATTTGCAAGAGAGATGTCATCTTCGCACCAATCACAGCAGTCCCGACAGGGCAAATTCAAAGGACATCAACCTAAGAAGCTCCAGAAACATAGTTTAGTACTGCCGGTCACATCAGGAGTGGGCTCTCGAAGTGGTTTGGGTTGGAATCGCACTTAAATTACCACGAACCTTGTGGCCCCTTTTTTCCAGGGTAGGTGTATGACAAATCTACCCCAACGACTCAAGGTATAGATAAACTAATTAATGTAATCGCATCCATGGTTAAACAAGCATGCAGGTTCATTTGCAAATGTTTGAAACATGACGATAGATATAGTCACTTGGTATGTACGTGCCGGTGCATTTCATATTTATTGCTACGCGATATACTCATTTAATAATAGGGTATGCAATTTAGGATAACTCTGAAATGATAGAATTAGCTGTTTATTAAGATCAGGTACTGACCTCAAAGGATGTATGTACTCCTCAGTCCTCATCAATCGCGAGGTGAGATCTCTGAAGTGATAGCAGTCGCCCGTGGATTTGGATCAGGTTCCGCTGTATTGACCTTATACAGATCGGGAATATTAGAAAAGATAGGACGCGAAGAATTCCCGGCTCCTCCCTCTCCAATAATAACCCATCTTGCGGCTAAAATATGCTTTTGCAGCCCGTCGACTGCGATGTAATATTTCTCTCGGCTGTTTTAGGTATGTGCTGACAAATTAAGTAGGAAGACCCGATGTATCACGCCATGTCCTGGGAAAACGTTATAATAATACGCCGCCGTCAACACAATGATGATCTGATGGAGAGTTGTGTGCTCCGGGGTGATGACACTGGAGTCAAACTCCAACCGGTTCGTAGGGTAGTTGCGTTACGTATTTGGTCATCTACGTGGTCAGTTGACAATGGGTCAAAGAATGATGCCCTCTTTGCTACCTGTGAGAGCTAGTACGCAGAATCCATTTTGACCAATCTCCGAGACCGGCGGTTGGTCTACGTCGTAGTAGCAATGGCCGTCGGTGGATGCTCGGGTCTAACAAATGAGAAATAACCGTGCTTGACAACCCCTTCTATCCCCGCGGCATTCTCAGGGACCTCTTCGGGCTTAGCCAATGGTCCGGCCATACTTACCATGCTCACATGAAGCAGGCAGGCCATAACTTGACTCGGTTTCACTCTAGTAGTGACCAATATATAAACTATATGTAAGATGTGTTTGGTAACATTTCTGTTTTAAGAAATAATTTTTTTTTTTAGAAACACTTTTTTATGATTCTATTCTCAAAAACAATTTTTGAGTATTTGAACATGTTTGATAACTATATAAAATTTATGTTCTTGAAAGAGAAATGTGTTTGGTATAATTCCATATATTTTTGTAACTTAGAATTTCTTTTAATTTATTAAGAATTTTACTACAATTTTCTTTTCTTCTTTTTCTTCTCCTTCCTTTGAACAATCGCCGGCCGGCGAGGTCGCTGATCTAGAGGAGCCTCGTTGTGATTGGGTGAGGCTTGGCCTCCCCCTAGTTGGGCAAGGCAACCTCGCTTGGCCTCGCCAAATCTGGGAGAGGTTAAGCCTCGCCTAGCCATAGCGAGGCCCCTTCGAGCCTCATCGTGGCTGGGCGAGGCTCGGCCTCACCAAATCTAGGTGAGGTCGAGCCTCCCCAGCCACGGTGAGGCTTAGGGGGGCCCCATCGATGGCCGGCAAGCTTGGGGAGATCTCGTCAAAGGCCGGCGAGGTCACCGAGCCTCGTTTGGCTAGTTGCCAGTTGGCGCCAAGGCCAATGACCAGCTAGGGGAAGAAGAGAGGAAGAGAGAGAAAAAAAAGGAAAAAAAAACTTGATTTTTATTTTTGGATTCTTGTTTTCGGGAACAAGAAGTAACCTTTTTTTTTTTTGCTTTTTGTTTATGTTCCAAATCTATTCCCGGGAACAAAAAAAAAACTTCCAAAACTCGTTTTTGTTCTATTTCTACTCTCGCAACAAAAGAACAAAAACACTTGTTCTTGAAAGCATTACTAAACGCAACCTTAAATGTCATGAGACGGTTTAATTCTTGACATGTGAAAAGAAAATCATTCCACATTATTGCTAATATACCTAATCATGATAATAGTTTTGCCTCACTCAAACATGTCAAATAACAATTATTCTGCGCATAAACACAATAATGGACATTAGCATGTTTAAATTTAAGGTTGATCCGTCAATAATGAGGGCTAATATCAATCATGTATATTAACTTATTTGACAAACCAAAAAAGAAGGGAAAAGATATGAGTGTTGTTATTGGAACAAGTCCAAAAATAAAACGATTAAGTACTAGCACTCACGGCTATGGTCCCCACTAAGGTACCAAGTCCAAAATTTTAAAATAACCAAGAAAAAAAAATGGAAAATCCTCAGAGAGGCCACATCGCTCCGTTGAAATTCCCAAGCCAGTCACTCTCATGTATCTAAAAGTTAGGCCGCCTCTGCTTATTCATTAGTTTAAGGTTTCTGAAGGTATCACTTTCAAGATGACAACTTGTTCATTTCTCGATGGAAAATCCTTCCCATGTTATCATTGCTATTTCAGTTGAGATCACCCAACCATTATGCCAAATGTGAAGTGAGAGATTCCGCATAATTACTCTTATCATGGACAATCAGTCAATCCTTAACTACTTACCATATTTAACCCGCCTTTGCACACTGGCAAACAGAGGATCGGTCGGTGGAAACATCTTATGCGACCATGAATAATTGTTCGATCTTTTCAAATTCAAAAAATTAAGATTTTTCTAATTATTGCAACTCGCAATCGATGTGGTTCATTTCCTCCACACATCGACCTCATAATTAATACTAGTTCTCACGCATGTGCTAGGCGTGTGCACAACTTTTTTGAGATGACATTATAAAATCTATTTCTTAAATTTATTTAGTAATATCATTCTAATTATAAAATGAGAACCTTTATCTGTAAAATTATCGGTAAAAATAAACTTTTAAAATGACATTGATATCCTTTGTTTTTCCATTGGATGAGGATTTTTTTTTTTTTTTCTTTTGGTCGAATTGGGGGGAGGAGTTGACATTTATGAAAAACTAGATGAAATGATGGTTACGCAGGGGAAAAAAAAAAAAAGAGGTGACACGAAGGACACTTTTGGCATGAAATATGTAGATAAATACAGTTATATAATATACTTTCTCTAAGTGAATAGATTTCCATGAAGTGGGAGGCCCTATTTCCGGTGGTAATAGCAACGAAGTAATGAAATAATCTCTCTTTTCTTTTGGAAAACTAAAAGTGAAACAAAACCCATTCTTGACTTAAATGTATTAGTGTAAATATATAAAGTATTTCTTTGAGTTGGGAAACGACGGGTTATCGTGAAGTAGGAGACCCTTTTTCAGCGGTGAAATAAGCGTAACAATGAAATGATCTCTCTCCTTTCTAGTTTCTACTCTTAGCTCCATAGAAGACGACCCTCTAAGAATGCCATGATGTCATTATGGCAAACGGCAACTGCAACCATAGCAGTGATTGGCCCTAATGGTGTAGACTAACTCACAAGTGTTATTGGGCCATTTATGGTCATGGGATCCAATTTTTAGAGCCACTCTTTGATCTTAGAAAATCTTAACTTGTCTATGACGGTCTTGTGATAGCGTAAGATAACCCCTAACTCTACTCTCTTTGGTATTGGGATATCGCGGCGATGATAAACTTACTCAAAATAAGCAGTAGATTTGGTGGCTCATATCAAACATTCCATTGCGGAAGTAAAACGCTTTATGATAATGCCAGGAGGTCGTAGTTAGTTGTTCACTCCCATTCTTCTGTTGATAAAAACAGAAAATTGCAAGTGCAACTAGCAACCTGATGCTCATTACTTTTAATTTTGGGCCAACCGAGCTAACTGTGCAAGCCCACCGATTCTATGCTTGCGCTTCTGTTTTGGGTTGCCCTTCTGGTCCTGGACCTCCTTGATTATCTCTATTTAGGGAAATTCAGTCTTGGTTGATCGCTCTCATCCGTGCACCATGTTCTGTCAACATTCAGGTGCTTCCCTCACATTTCTTCGCAAAGTCCAATTTCTGAGTCAGTGCCTTTCGTTGAAAACTGGCGCCTCCCTACAAGCTCTTCACACGTTCAATCTCCCTAACTGAAGCGGCATTCGATATGAGTTCACCCCTTCTGGTTTTTTGCAGTGTGCTGGCAATCACTCCATTCGTGGAAACGATTTCATTAATTTTAATCATACATCTCGACCCAAATGGGATTTTAAGGGTGCGTTTGTGGCACCCCTCGACGGCTCCCGAACCATTAGAGTCGTCACAGTTCGATTATCATACTCTTGCTTGACTTGAAGGCCTATCAATCCTAGGGGTTTACATCTTTTAGATCGGTCTCTGCGTAATTTATATGGCGGAAGCACATCCATCAACTCCCTTCCTTATATTCAGAAAATGATACACACCCACTAAACATTTATAGGTAAAAGCCGAATACTTTTATTTACTTAAACCAGATGGACATCATTCATCGGTACATCAAAATGCTATAGTCTTCTATACTCGGTTATACTTCAAAAGATGAGCGACATCTCATCCAACAATCGTATACTTAAAGTCCATCGATCAGTGTCGGCATCTAAAAGTTCCTTCCTTTGCTATCCTTCTCCTCGCGGTCATATCCAACCACTTGATCCATCTACCAGTGACAGTGGTAGTAGAGGTATCTTATTTATTATGAAATGTTAGTCACCAAACGGGGTGAGTACAACCACTCAGCAGTAAAGATCCACCAAACTACACAATGCAACAAGCAAAACAATTAAGATATCACGAGTAAAGCACATATCATTCATGCTATCAAGCATACATTACCATGCAATTGTGCATATATTACCATGCAGTCATGCATATCTTACCATGTCATCGTGCGTATACCACCATGCAGACATGCATATCTCACCATGCTATCGTGCATATATCATCATGATTCATATCATCAATGCTATCAAGCATACATCACCATGAGATCCATTTTCGCCTTCATGATCGTATTTTCAATATCAAATAGTATCAATTTACTTTCATAAGCAGATCATGCATCATGCCATATGCATACACCCATGTACATTATTCAATTTCAATTCTTATCTTTCATAAGGATCTCATCATTTTTCATTTAGGGACCAATGTTTGCATCCCATAATTTATCGCTTGCACCCTACTTGGCATCACGAGGGCCTCCGACACACACACTTCGGGCATCTTGTATCCCAACTAACATCACGAGGAATCCCCTTGGCACACACCTCCAGGGCTTTCGGCACACACACTTCGGGCATCCCGAAACTCTCGAGGACATCCGGCACACACACTCCGAGCATCCCAACACTCTCGGGGCATCGTCGGCTCACACCTCCGATGGTCTCGTTAATATTACAATATATAATGTCATATATGTCTCATTTTCATCATGACATTTGATGGAACAATATCAAAGATCTAAACCATCTTTTGATGTCACATGATATGCCAAACATCACCATAAATGCATAATATAAAACCACTCAAGACATCATATTTCGTAGAGCAGTCCATTTATTCTTGAAACTAAAGCAAATTTCGGATAAAGCAAAATGCACGTCTTTAATAAAAATTATGGAAAAATAGTAAACAATCTCAATAAATTCTGAATATTTAACACGATATAAACAAGATTCAGAAGAAGATATTTTATGCAGAACACTATGTCAAGAAAGTTTCACATCAATCACATAAATCCATACATCAAAACAAAAGAAATTCCAGTACCACTTTTGCACAGTTTCAAAAATAATTTCGATTAAACCATTAAATGAACTATAAAAATTCTAAGATTTTGATATGTTATAGCTGAGATCTAAAGGTAAAAGTATCATGGAGAAATAGAAGTTTAATTCCTTCTGTATTAAAAGTTATAATTTTTATAACTCTCCCTAACTCTCAGTTCACTGTCCAGATTTATCCTTTTCAAAGAAAGTCGTTTTCCCAAATCATTACTTGTCCGTTTATCCTTAAATTTTAGTATGTTTCTCCTCAAGATGTCGTATACAACTCTCATCAAGAACATGAGATCAAATTCGGACTAGATAATATCAAAAAATTTACGGAATCACAACAGATCAACATAACAGTTTCCAGATCTAGCTTCATCAAAGAAAAATGGTTTCATCAACCTACACTTGTCCGTTTCCTTTCAATTTTTGATATGTTATTATATAAGAAGTCCTTTACAACTTTCATCAAGAAGTCAAAGTCATATTCCAACTAGAACATCGCATACAACTCACGAAATCATCAAAGGTCGACATAACAATTTCCAGATCTAGTTTCTTCAAAGGAAAATCATTTCACCAACCAATACTTGTCCATTTCCTCTTAAATTTTGATATGTTACTCTTCCAGAAGTCCTTTACAACTTTCATTAAGAAGTTGAAGTCAGATTCCAACTATAACATCGAATACAACTCACAAATTCATCAAAGGTTGAACTGTTTTTCCAAAAACAGAACACCAGGCTAGAACACAACTCTTGTAGCTTCGAGATTTCACACTTCATCCACATCCGAAATTTACCATTTTCTACACATACATCACAGCAAGCAAGGGATAGATCAATGGACTCTACTTGCCTTAAATCCAACAAAAATCTCGGCAAGCAAAACGGCGAGTTAAGCGGCGTCGATGGTCTCCTCTCCCCTTCACGGCTCACGCTCGGCTTCCGCTCTCTCGGTTCACTCTACCTTTCTTCCGATTTCACTCTCCCTCCCTTGGCTCTCTCTCTCTCTCTCTCTCTCTCTCTCTCTCTCTTGGTCAATAACCCCTCCTCCTCATTCAATCCGCCTCCACTTCTCTTCCCTTTCATCATTAGCAATCATTAACCTTGCATGCATGACACTTGGCTCTAAGGGAATAACACTTGGCAAGCTCCTCTTGCCACTTGTGGATTTTCATGCAAAGAAGATGGGCCTCATTTGGCTGGGCTTGGGCCAGCCTTGGTCGATTACTTCATGGGCTCCTTGGGCCGGGCCTCTTGGCCCACTTTGGGTCCAACACTTTTGGGTCTAAAGTCCAACTTTTAAATGGCCCAAAATAATACTAAATAAGCCCATAATTGTTCTTAACAATTTACTTTACTCCCCACTTAATTTCATAATCTCAAATACTCACATGGCCATAAAATTTTGTAATATAAATTAATAAAAATCCAACTTATAAAGTACATGGCCAAGAATAAAAATTTGCCTATCAATTTATCCTTAATACAAATCCTTAATCACTCATGGACATAGAATATATTTCCAACCAAATAATTGTCCATTAAAATGCTCAGCCTTAATCTATTATAATTCATCGGTCTAATGACTATAATATAATATGGTGGCACTTCCATCACCTATTCATGATTCATGGTATATCCAGGGGTTGTCATGAAATTTTGGGAGACCACAGCGTTTGGTAACGTTTTTGTTTAAAAATTGTTCCAGGGAATAGAATTAGAAAAAACTATTTCTATTCGATGAACAATTTTTGAACAAAAGAACGCGTTTGGTAAATTTGTTCCAGAAATAGAAAAAGAACAGAAACACGTTTGGTAAACTTTTTATAATTTCTAAATATTTTTATTTTATTTTCCTATTTTCTTTCTTATTTTTCCTTTTTTTTTTTTTTTTTTTTATTCCTTTTGGCCGATTGCTGGCCTTGGCCATGGTTGGCGACCGGCCGATAGGGCTGGTGGCCTCGCCCAGCCACGGCGAGGCTCAACCTCGCCTTGGCTAGGTGAGCTCGGCCTCGCTGGGCCACGCCAACCTAGCGGTGGTTCGACGACATCGAAGCTCACCTAGCCAAGGCGAGGCCGAGCCTCGCCAAGGGCCGGCGACACTCCGGCGAGGTCGCTGGCCCTCGACAGCCGGTCGTTGGCCATGACCGAGGCCAGTGACCCGCCGAAGAAAAAAGAAAAAGAAAATAAGAAGAAAAAAAGATAAGAAAAAAAAATAGGAAAGAGAAAATTTATTCTTAAAAATTATTCCAGAAACAAGAAATAAGTTTTTTTTTCTTGTTTATGTTCCAAATGTATTCCCAGGAACAAAAAAATAGATTTGGAATAAGAATATAAACAAACGTGTTTCTATTCTTTTTTTATTCCCCGAAAAAAAAAAAAGGATTTTTGTTCATAAACAGAAAAAAGAAATACAAACAAACAAACAGGGCCGAAGTCACCATCGGTCATCATGCGAACATTAACAACCTTTGTAGCCCTAAAACGAGGAACTTCTGCATGTTAACGTTATGCAACTCTCACTCAAATGGAACATCCTTGAAATCTCTACATGATGACACCCATTCTTCTCTTCCCTACTTACACACTTTCGATATAATAACAAGGCACTTTACGTGTTAAATAGATAATAATAAATAGATGCATCAAGAAAAGTTAATCTTAACATATTTGGTCCACTTAGAGAGGATTTGAATTTTGGCAACTTTCTGAAAATAAGAAAGATTTAAATTTAAGTTTCAAAATTGCTAGAGATACATTAGAACATAATTTCAAAGTATTAAAGATTTATTTTAATTTTTATGGTTATTCATTCGCGAATCTTACTCCATTGTATCTACGCACTCTGTTTAGAATTTCTTGGAAATCAAAATTAAGGCTTGAATCATTTTTCGTTTTTTTATTTAAATTATATAAAGAGATCAATAATGTTGTGGAAAAAGAGAAAACCAACAAGGAAACAATAGGCGGAAGTTGTCCATTTTTCTAGGAAAAAAAAGGGTCAAAGTGGAAATAACTAATGTTATTTTTGGTATTTGATAGTTAAAATAAAAGTCGGGATATGATAAGATTTATCATATCTTGTATTTGATTTTTACTCAAAATAAGATAAAGTCGAATATAATTGGATATATGACCTAGATAAAAATATCTCACGGGGAGGTGAGATAAATGTAAATACGATTTCTTATATTTATAGCATAAAATCTATTTCTCTCAAATACAAATTTTTAAATAAAAATAAAATAATTTTTGAATTCCAATATTGAAAGAAAATTCAAACTAACAAAAAATAATGGACAATTTCCTTTTTTTTATTCATTTGTATTTTCATTTATATATTTAATTTTTTTCTATTATATATTCTGTATATATATTTATTTAGTATCTATATTTATTACATATTTTAAGTATATTAGTATTGTTTATTATTTAATATAATTTTTGTTAAGGAATAGTGGAAGGAAATAAAAAAGGGAGGAAAAAAAATTGAAAAGCTCCACAAAAACAAGAGAGTTTGAATTTCCATATAGCTCCCTAGTTCAAGTCAAAAGCCCACAAATGCAGCAATGGTCGGTACAGCAGCAAAGGACTTGAAACTCCTCTTTTCTATATCTTTGTGGTTCATGTTGAAGTTTCATGAAAGTAATGAGGGAGTCAAAGCATTATATTTTTTAGAATCATGTTTTCTCTCGTTTACTAGATTTGGCTATCACTAGCTAATCTGCCGTTTACATTTCTTGTGATTGTCAAAGCTATTTAACATGTAAATCGTACAATAATTATGAATTTATTGACGAAGATTATCTTCGCTTGTGCATTTGTGATTTCTTATGGTTCGATTCAAGTAACATGGAAATACAAGCTGAATCGAACCGTTGACAACATAGCCATGACCTAAAAATGAAGAAACGTTTACTTTAGTTCACTCAAAAAAAAAAGCTAATCATCTTAGAGAGTGAATCATTGTTAAGCCTGAAAAGAAAAATTCCCAAGTCAAGTAGGTTTTCAAGTTTGAGATTTTCTAATTTAAGTAGGTTTCCTAAAAGAAATTTCCCATTTTTTATGCAATCCTTATCTATTATAAGAAGCATCTTCTTTGTGAAGAGTATCTAAGAAGCTATTTCTTTGTGAATTACACCTTGAAATGATTTGAGAGTGCTAAAGCTAATATTGTGGTAAGATTTATGAATTCTTTTGTGAAATTGAGAGATTCTTTTATGAGAAATTGTAAGGTTAAACATTGCAATCATTGGGTGTATATGAGATTGGGAATATTGAGAGTATTTGGGCGATACTGGTGTTGTTGTAATCTCCATTATATCACATAATTTATAGTGAAATTTCGCAGTGCTTTCCGCGTGGACATTGGTCATACCAATCAAATCACATACATCTAATTTCTGACTTATTTTCTTGTTTTGTTTATTTTATTATTGATCACTTTTTTTTGCAATGATTAATATCAAAATCAGGCTTGATTTAGTTGAAATGAATTGATGGCAATAGAATAAGGAAAAGTGAAAATCGACATTTTTTATGGAAAGAATATTGGTTTCTAGAAGATGTAATTTGAGGATCACCTAAATTAAAGGAAACTAAAGTAACTCCTATCTAAGGAGAAATCAAATTCAATGGAGCAAGATGAGTGGGAGTTGTTAATTTAAATAGGCATTGGATGTTATTCAATTGATGTTGGTTGGTAATGTGGCATTTAATATTGTGAAGACCACAATGGGACTAATGAATGCCACATTAAACATGTATGAGAACCCTTTCATGATCACCAATGTCTACTTAATGCAAGATATGTTTCACTTAAGGATGAGCAAATGTGCATTAATTGTAGATTATATCAATGACTTCAATATGATTATTAGTCAACTCGAAACTATTGAGATTGACTTTGATTATTGGATATATGTTTTGATTCTATTATTATCATTGCCTAATAATTGGAATATTACCGATACTATTGTTAGTAATTCCTCTAGATTAACAAGCTTGATGTTTGATGGAGTTCACGATTTGATTGAGTGAAGAGCTTCATAGAAGATAATTTAGGGAACATGTGCCTACCACTTTGTAGGTGAAGATAAAGGAAGAAGCCCTGCATATGAAATCAAAACATAAACAGATGAAATCAGTTTAGGACTAGTAGTATTGTCTATTGGAGTTGTGGCAATATTGGACATCCTAAAAGGTATTACTTAAACTGAAGAATGATAAAGGTAAAGGAATTAGAGCTAAGATCACGTATGATGTTGCAGCCATATCTTACAGTGATTTAGATAGTGTTGATAATGTCTTATTTATTATTGAGGATTTGTCGCTTGAGATGCAAACTGGGCTGAGTCCAAGGCAAGAAATGCAAAGCTAGACGAACCCAAAGTCAAGCGTACTCAAAGTAAGCATAAGCAAGCACAATCAATAGGGGTACATGGGAGGAAGCCAATTTAAAGTAACCCTAATTGCTCCTTTGGATCACTAGAGACTGTTAAGGACTCACACATATTGCAGTGTATTATTGTCAACTCACATAGTCACACCTACCAGCAACAAGATGATGAATTATGGATTTAGTTGTTCATTTCATGCTACACCAAATAGGAATTGATTTACTATTTGTTAGTGCACGGATAGTGGTAATGTGTAATTAGAGAACAATGTTGAGTGCGATGTATGGTTGTAGGTAGAGGTGGCAAAATGGGTCTTAAACTCATATATGACCCATTTAAATCATAAATGAGTCATATATGGATCACTTATTTTTTGACAAAAAGTAGTTAAATGGGTTTAGCAATTAAAGACTTAAGATAGGTGGATCATAGATAGGTCTTAAGTGAGTCCTAAATGAGTTGGATTTAGAACTCGTTTTCAACCAAAACCTCACAATCTCTCTATTCCCTCTTTAACTTTACAAATAATATATATATATATATATATATATATATATAAATATATATATATATATTATAAAAATCGAATTTATAATAATTTTTTATTTTAAATTTCTTTTTTTTTTTTTTTTTCTTTCCTTTTTTTTTTCTTTCTTCTTTCTCCTTTGGTGATCAGCACGACGATGGCTGGCAATCGGCCAAGCGAGCCTCGAGTTCATCGACATTAGGCGAGACTTGAGTTCGCTTAATCTAGCGAGGCGGAGGCCTCGCCCGACACTCGGCGAGGCTCGAGTCTCGCTGATCTGGTGAGAGTCGAACTCACCAGCATCGGGTGAGACCTCTACCTTGCCAAATCCAGCGAGCCTCGAGCTCGCTGGCCTCACCAACGTTCGGCAAGGCTTAAGCCTCGCCAATCTGGCGAGACTCAAACTCGCCGGCAACGGGTGAGCTTGAGCTCGCCGGCGTCGGCAAGCCAAGCGAGCTTGAGGCTCGTATCATGGCCAAGAGGTTTCCGAAGATGAAGGGCCGTGCCGTGACGCGAAGAACCTCCTACACTCGATGGGATTCCCAACAAGTCTCCTTCCAGAATTTTCCAAGGGCGGACGAAACCGTCATTGAGCCGTATTCTAGAAGTCTCTAGCTTTATATATGTCGGTAGACAGTAATTGACATTAATGTCAATAGATGAGGCGATGCGATCTCGTCCGCCGGATGAATTCTAGATCAACGGATGTAATTAGAGGGCCTCGAGTATAAGAAGGGGTGCCCTCCCCCTCATTTGTAACCATCCAATCCTTTTAGCAATACAAAACTTCTTTCTTTCCAGAGCTCCTCTCTCTAGAGACTTTCTCTCTTTACAATCCGAGTAAGCGAGCGAGTGAGCATTCGATCGAGCAAGGCTTGGCTTAGGTGATCAAAAAGAGCTTGAGTTGCCACGTGGTCACAATCCCAATCGATCGGCCCGTGACAAGTGGTATCAGAGCAAATGAGAGATCTGTTTTGAGAGATCAAGGAGCACCAATTGTTCGAAAGAATGTTGAGCCAAGAAGCTGCTATGGATGGAGAGGCTGTGCAAGTCAAGGAGACCCGCGGCCGAATGAAGAAAAAAGAAGCCTCGATGGACGCCATAGCTGCGTTGGATGAGAAGCTCGTGAAGGTCCAGAGTGCCATGGTCAAATTCATGGAAGGTCTTGACGACGTGAGAGACCGGATCATGAAGGTTGAGACCTCGCTTTGTGAAGACTTCACGACTGGCCTCAATGAAGCTATAGCCTCGTTGCATGACAAGGATAGAGCCCTTGAAGCGTAGATCAATGTGTTGAAGGAGTGAGTCCAAGTGATCAAGGAAGAAAGTCCTCGTAGGGATGAGGTCGAAGCCATAAAGGCGGAGATCCAAGAGCTCAAGACTAAGCTTGCCCTATGCAAGTTGAGCATCACCAATGGAGTGATGCGCACACAAGTGGTGCCCAAACTCGAGGTGTCGAAGCCAAAAGAATTCAAAGGTGAATGATCTGCCAAGGAGGTGGACAACTTTGTATGGAGCATGGAGCAATACTTTGGCACCGTCAACATCCAAGACGAGTCGATCAAGATAAGAACGGCTGCAATGTTCCTTTCCGATACCGCAATGCTTTGGTGGCGTAATAGGTGCAATGAGACGAAGCATGGTGCCGATCCCGTGGATACATGGGATGACTTCGTAAGAGAGTTCCGAGACTATTTTTCCCCGAGTTTGATCAACAAGAAGCCCATTGCAAGCTCCATCGCCTCGAGCAAAGAGGTGCGATCCAAGAGTACGTGAAGGAGTTCACAGAGCTCAAGCTCCAAATTCGCACCCTAAGTGAGTAAGAGGCTCTCGGAGCGTTCATGGATGGATTGAAGCCGTGGGCACTACTCGAGCTCAAACAAAGGGATGTGCAAAGTCTCTCAAGGGCGCTTAGCGTGGCCAAGTCTCTCGTCGACCTCACTAAAGCCGAACCAAGGAGTAGAACAAGAGATTGGAGGTTGGATCGATTCGAGAACGAGGGAAGGAGTACTCCCGAGTCCCGCATGATCAAAGCGGCCGAGTCAAGACATGGGGTGAAGGCACTTCCAAGCTGTCCTTCCAAAAGGGTCGACCAACGGATTGTACAACGAGTAAGTTCAATCAACCCTCGCCTTCTCCTTGTTTCATCTGCAAAGTTCCGCATTGGACCCAAAAGTGCCCAAAGAATGGTAGAATCAACGCCCTCCTTGCCATCGAAGAAGAGGAGGAGGAACCCAAAGAAGACAAGCGGCAAATCCGGCTTGGAGCTATGAAAGTTGTCAACACCGTCCAAGCTTGATCATTGTCCAAAGAGAGGGAAGTTACACCGAACATGGACATGTTCTTTGTGGAGGTCGAAGTGTGCAGCCGAACGCTATATGCTTTGGTCGACACTGGTGCATCGAACATGTTCATGTCGACCGAGGTGACGAAAGCCTTGGGACTTCACGTGGAGTCAACCGGGAAGTCATACAAGCCCATCAATTCAGGTGACTTCCATGGCGTAGGATCAACTCCCGACGTAGATGTCAAAATTGGCGGATGGAAGGGCAAGCTGGCATTTGAGGTAATCCCTCTCGATGATTATGATATCATTCTTGGGATGCAATTTTTCCATAGCGTGAGGTCCATGATCGACATGAGGACCAAGTGTATCATGATCCTCGATCCAAAAATGCCCTGCCATGATCCCCATGATGAAAAGGGTGGTCGACACCAAGACCACCGCCACGATCCGACACCTTGACAAGAGCTTGAAGGCCGAGAAGCGCTTGTTCAAGCCGTCATCCATGGAGAAGCCGAAAGTAGAGTTGGATCCTCCTACTCCAACTCGTGGCATGTCAATCCAAGTGCTTTTTCCGGAGGTTGAGTGCTCATCGCGCACCATGCCCAAGCCAAAGTTGGAGCTGAAGATAGAACGGTGTGGTCCTTTGTTCGTGAGCATCCGAGCGAAGCAGAATCAAATGAAGAGAGCTCGTGCTCATGTGAGGAAGGCCACCTGTCAAGCTGTGAGCGACGAGGGCGTCACTCGATTGAGTGGGGGAGAATGTCACGGCTAAGAGGTTTCTGAAGATGAAGGATCGTGCTGTGACACAGAGGACCTCCTGCGCTCGATGGGATTCCCAACAAGTCTCCTTCCAGAATTTTCCAAGAGCGAGTAAAACCGTCATTGAGCCGTATTCTAGAAGTCTCTAGCTTTATTTATGTCAGTATATGGTAGTTGACATTAATGTCGGTAGATGAGGCGGTGCGATCTTGTCTGCCAAATGAACTATAGATCAACGGATGTAATCAGAGGGCCTCGAGTATAAGAAGGGGTGCCCTCCCCCTAATTTGTAACCATCCAATCCTTTTAGCAATACAAAACTTCTTTCTTTCCAAAGCTCCCCTCTCTAGAGACTTTCTCTTTCTACGATCCGGGTAAGCAAGCGAGTGAGCACTCGATCGAGTAAGGCTTGGCTTAGGTGATCCAAAAGAGCATGAGTTGCCGCGCGGTCATGATCCCAATTGATCGGCCCATGACACTCTTTGTGGCTGATCGTCGGCTGCCGTCGTGGCCAACAACCGACCAAAGAAGAAGAATAAAAAAAAAAAAAAAAAAAAAGAAAATTATATTTTTAAAAAATAAAAAATAATTAAAATTTTATTTTAAAAAAATAAATAATAATTTAAATTTCGATTTTTAAATAATTATTTTTAAAATTATAAAATTTGTCCATTAAATTTGTGTTGTATAAAACTATTTTAGCAATACCATATATATATATATATATATATATATATATGTTTGTATATATATAAAAGAAATAAGTTTTCTTAAGTTTAGTTAAATGGGTCGGGTATGGGTCAAAAAATTTGCACTGCAATAAATGGGTCATAAATGGGTTAAATAGGTCGTTTTGGGTTTTGACCATTTATAACTTGACACAAACCCAACCCGACCCACTCGTTTAACAGGTCTAGTTGTAGGTGATGATTGGGGCTAGCAAAACCACCTAAATGGAGGTGAATAGGTTGAGTAAAAATAATAATAAACTTTCATGGAATACCAAACCATCAGCACTCAAGATGGTGTTGTAGACAAATCAGCTTGTGTGCAATTGGTAAGTAAATTAGAGTGAATTAAACAGATCACACAACGATATATAATCATTCTGCTTTATCCCTAAGTTTACATCCACTCTCAGACTAATAGCCTTAACAATAAATAAATCCCACTAGTAATTAGCAATGCAAATTACGATTGGCTAGTGTTTTTCCCTTTACATGATAGATTACACTATCGGGACACACACTTGCATTCATGCATGTACATTTAACTACATTGCTATTACATTGCCTAAGCCAATTTAGAGAGATATTTAGAACAAGAACAAAGACACTTTCTAGCTTAGATTACACAACATCATCTTTTGTGTCTACTCGAGTTGTCCAACCTATTTCATAGCATCATCGCTCCTTATATACTGAGGTCTTCAATTAATCCATTGGAGACCTTCAAGGATGATCAGGTAGTTGTTTGAGAGTCATTTGGGGTTCTTTGTTAGTACTGGGATTGTGCTTGTAGTCTGTCATGACCTCCCCGAACTGGGTCGGACCACCTAGAATTTGGTTAATGGATCATTAAGTCTAAACTTAGCTTAGACTCTTTCAAGTCTATATCAATTCGTGACTTAGGTTTAAGTTTTTAATATGCAAATGAATTTTATTTATGAGTCGCCACTGATCAGTTTATACCATATCGATCAGACACCTAAGTAAAATAACGAGATAATTATTTTATTTATATGAACTGGAGAATTTGGGTACGGGGACTTGGTTACATTAGATTTCTTTATTGTCATTTTCGCATCATTCTTTTCATAAAAAAAAAATGTTTATTATGAAACTTGAATTTATTTTATTACTCTTTAACATGTGAAATGATTATGCGGAATGTGAAATGATTAGCAGATGCGTAATCCACCAATTTAACACTCAATAAAAATAATAAATAAATTACAGGACTTACATCATAGTAACAAAAGTATCGGCAATATTAGCTCAGAACATCAATAGCCCTAGATATGATTTTTAATTAGCTTGCAGTCACTCAACTTTTTAGGTTTCCTCTTAATTAATGAAACCTAATCTATGTGCAATGCTATGCAATGGTGTACAAAAACATGTATATGCTAACATGACGTGCGACATACAATCAAATAAACCTAATATGTAAACTATATGTCATGCGACATTACTTAATCTAATAATGGGCAACTATTAATGCAATTATCCTAATATGTCACACGTTTAAACAATGCTAAACATGCAATGACCAAAAGGCGTGGAAGAGATGACCTAATTTTACATGACATGTTGATATTTTTAAAATTCTCTTTTCTTTTTAATTAAAATTCAAAATTAAAATTACCCAATAACAAACATACAATTTTAATTAAAGAAAATGAAATCTAACATCCTAAAGCAATGTTTTTGGTTTATTTATTTTAAAAATTCGGAATAAATAAATAACCTAATTTAAATATGTAATGTAGCCCAAAACAAGCTATATTTTAGCAAGAATCAAATCTAATTCAAAGATATAATTTTGGTTTTTTTTTTAACGAATGTAATCAAACAATAGACAGATATTTAATTAAATAACATATTCCACAATCTTACGTCATCTATCTCAATAAGGACACAAAATAGACCGACAATCATATCTAAGTGGTTATAGATATTGATAGAATGTTTATCTATATAAATTTAGAAATAGGTAAATCAACAATCATATCCAAATGATTATAAATAAGATTGAATATTTTTTGTAAGGCGTCGTATCTCGTAATTAGAGATTGGACGGCTATCCAGGTATGTTGTTAAGTTACGAAAGTTTCATAACTTGGGGGAGTAACTTAGGATTTTGTGGATGTTACATTATTTAAGAATATACCTATTGCTAACAGAATATATATAAAATCTAACAAAAAATATCAATCTATTCAAATAAAGCAATAAAATATTCCAACATAGATAAAGATAAAGAACTTACCTAATTTGAAAATTCACCTTCTGAATTCGAATCAAATGCAATCGGACCGATCGATACCGCCTCCCCACCAATGAGTGGTGACGGCACAGCGATTCACAAACTAGGACATCAACGGCGGCAGGCTTAGCACGGCGTAGGAGCGGCTCACGTTGGGGCTCCACGGACAACACGGCAACTCGGTCATGAAGGAGCAACGATGACCGTCAACAACTCACGGTGCAAGGATAGTGGCTCATGGATCTTGGCTTTAGATCAAATCGTGGTGATGGATGCGGCACGGATGACAGCATCGTTGTATAACTTGGCTGCGACAACGACCTGATTTGGACCTGCGAGGTTGTTGCAGAGACACCCTGATGGTGGAAAAATCTCGAATGGTAACTCGACCTTGAAGCAATAGCTGCAAAATCTGTGCAACCGAGGACTTATTCGTGAATTCCCTCGAGTGGGATGTTCATGGAGTATAGGCATGAATCTCCTCAGCAGAAAAGAGACAATTTGACTTCAAAGACTTCGTATGCGATGTGACGTTCAAATTCTCCAAGTGCGGGTCTCCTCCTTCAAGTGCAGAACGCCCGTTCTTTCTCTATTCTCTCGTGGCCGTGGATCAATCGTGTGGCCTCAACGGCCAGGCAAGGAGTGAGCACTGCTGCTTTATCATGGGGAGGATCGCAGTGCACCGACACTTTTCGGAAGTTTGAATACTTCGACAAGTATCTGATACTCTTCGACACTCGATCAACATGTGTTGAAAAATCGACAATACAACTCTTCTGACAATTTTTCGACACTCAAGTTTTGAATTATGAGTTTGGAATTCCACTACATAATTCTGAAATGCACGAAGTCAATAATGAGGGGTCCAAAATGTAAATATAAAAAAATAAATAATAATAAAGAGGAAGTTTTTATTCTCTTTTTTCTTTGACTTTCTCTTTCCGTGACATACAATTCACCCCCAAATTTGTTTTTTTCCTCTTCTCTTCGAACGGGCTCTAACATGTGAATCCAAAATGTGAATTTTTTTTTCCCTCCAAGTTTTATGGATTATTAGATGGAATTGAATTTGTCAAATTGAAATAATAAATGATATTAACAAATGTTAGATTAATGTTTTTAGTGTAAAATCATTATAGGCTCTTTTTCATTATTTACTTATTTGTAAATTTGAATCAAATTAATTTAATTAAAATAATTATAACAATGATAATTTATCATGTATATATAAAAATATATATTTAATATACAACGTGTCTCAACATGTCGGAATACTCTATTTTTAAAAAACAACGTGTTGACGTGTCCTGTTGTATCATGCCACTTGTCTTGTGTCAGTATCGATATTACTTAGATCACGACAAAGCTGGTTGTTGTCAATGCAAAGGATGATCGGCAATAGGGTTGATGTAGAGGTGCGGCCACGATCTCAACAAAGTCATAACCGTGAAGGGGTCTCGACCGTGACTCCTTCAGCTCTCTCTCTCTCTCTCTCTTTGATCTCTCTCTGATCTCTCTCTGATCTCTTAAGTGTGTTCTCTTAATGTGCTTTGAAGTTCTAATTTGTTGACTTTAATTTGTGAGGCATAACGTCTCTCTCTCTCTCTCTCTCTCTCTCTCTCTCTCTCTCTCTCTCTCTCTTTCTCTGTGATCTCTTAAGTGTGTTCTCTTAATGTGCTTTGAAGTTCTAATTTGTTGACTTTAATTTGTGAGGCATAACGTCATAGTGCAAGCTCAGATTTAAACTTGATCTCATGGGCTTAATTTAGGCCTTTCAATGTAATGAGCTGAATTAAGCTCAACACCTATTTTAATTCATTCTAAAGGGTTGAAATTAGATCGAATTAAATTCACTTTGGGCCATCTCCCTATGTAAATTTCAGCACCCATAACTCCCTAGTGCTAGTTGAATTTTGGCTTCTCTTGCAAACTTAGCTTGTCGAATTTCAAGTTCAAAACCACCCACCACTGGTCCAATGCAATTAATGAAAATATAAATTAAATAATAAATACTTTTAAAACTATATGCTATGGAATTTAATTCAATAGTTTTGTTTAGGGGTTAAAAATTAATCCACAATGTTATATGTAATAAACAACTAATTGGGTTGCCAAAATTTAGGTGTCAATCGCTTTCATTGACACACAAGTTTCCTAAAAGGGCTATTTGCTATCGCTATTTCTCAGCTATTATGCCTAACTCAGTTTTTCAACTACAAATCTGGAGCTTGAACGACTATATTCTAAGCCATCAAAGGTCTTCTCTCAATGCGTATGTCACTGTCATCATATGCGATACATCACTATCTCAATCTAATGTGCACTATTATCGGTGTAGATTGTAAATGACTAGGCTGACCATCTTCAGCAAGATACCAACTGAATGACTTGTGATGTTAAGACCAATGATCTTTCCATCTTAATCAGTACTAAAGACTTCCAAGAACACTAGCTTGATTGGTCCTTCCAAGCTACCATGAGATACCACTTACATTGGTACTTGTTCTCCTCCATGTCATATTCTAGTTTCTCATCTTTGTTGATATGTAGGAACATTATTAATGATTAACCAATTTCACCATCTCAACTAATTATGGTAAACATTAGTACTAAAGATTGGTGATCATCAAAATATCATAGATATATTCTCCAACAATGATGTCACAATTAGATGCATGATGGTATTATGACGACATTGATTGGAGGGAGGCATGTTGCAAAATTGTACAAGATCCTGATTTCCTTGAATGTTTTGAATTCAGCTGGAGTGTCATTATATTTCACAAGGTGGAGTTGTGAATGTTGTTCAAAGATGCCTTGGTGACAATGAGATGAATAAAGCACAATGGCCCATATGAGCTTCAATATGTGATAGTAACAGATTTCATTGCGGAGTCATCAAATGCATCTATCTAAAAGTTTGAATTGTAGCATATTTGTTTGGCGCATGTTTATGCGAGAAGCTTGAAAATTCTATGTGAAAGGAATCTATTACATGCTTATGTTGCTAAAGAATTGAATGTATACAATTGATGTGACTTAGGCAAACAATGACAAGTGCAATTCAGTACAATTATCAAAGAAAATATGGAGATTGCAGAGTTCTTGTACTTGGATGTTCATAGGGTATTGCGGTTTCCTCTGGAAAAGAGTGCTAGAAGTATGCTAATAATTATGGACAACTACTCGAGGGACACTTAGTATATTTGTTTGGTGCATGTTGTCCAGATCATACAGTTCAAAAACTTTGATCGAAAATGAGACTAGTAATATGACTAAGCATGTGTGGATTGAAAGTAGCATGCAGTTCTACGTGGAACCGTTATATGAATTATGTCTAAAGAAATGCATAACAAGCCACCACACTAGTGCCCATGTTCTATATCAAGTTGCAGAGTTGATGAACTATCACTAGAGATGAACCATAAAATGCTCTTCAGTACTGGTATAGCTAAGAAATTTCTAGTGGATATGCTTAATATGGTGAGCTACCTAGTAAATAATATCTATTGACTACGATTAGATGTCGGATTTCTAGAAAAGTGTAGTTAGGTAATCTTGCTGATTATTACTAAATTTTTTGTTTCCCATATTATATTCAAGTTAGCAATTGTAAGCTCAATGGAATGGTAAGAAAATGCTTGTTTGTAGGCTATGCATGAAGGGAGTAAGATTAACGATTATGGTGTTTGGAATTAAATTCACTTATTGTCCATTGAGAAGTTATATTTGACAAAACTCCAGTACTTTTAGGTAAGGGTAATTATAGCACTATTTTTCACGAATCTGGATGGTGTTTAACTCAATGTGGAGTTGCAACAAAAAACTCCTAAGGTGGTGAGTACTTGTATGGTAATCGACACGAATTGTGCTTATAGTGAGGTGAAGTTTGTAGAGCTAATAATTGTTGTAGTTGTTGAGTTTGATAAGGTGTGTATTTGATCTCCTGACAGATATAAATGTAACAATAGGTTTTCTTTATCTACAATAAAGGTGGTCATGTCTAAGAATCCTTATGGTGTAGCAAAAGGTATAGGAAAGTTAATATTCTAATAAGGTACACGGTTATGTCAAAGTTCAAGGAAGGTTTGAATTTCAAAGATGCTTGTGGCAATTGAGCACGTCGGCCACATCAGAGGCTATGGGAGAATAGTAGCAAAGTTTGGAATTTTAGCAAAGCCATTGTGACTTGACTCAATAAGTTTAACCCTAAAAAGGGAGCTTTCCATATTCAAATAATTTTCCAAGTATGAGAAATTTCCTAGTTTGATTAGGTTTTCTGAAAGGGATTTCCTATTTTGGATACGACTCTTGCCTATTATAAAAAGTGTCTTCTTTGTGAAAAGTCTCTCGGAAGTCGATTCTTCATGAATTACACTATGAAGAAAGATGAGACGCCTCAGAACCAATATATCTTGTGGTAGAATTGCAAATTCTTTTGTAAGATTAAGATTGTTAGGTGTAATTGGAGATTATGAAATGTCAATAATGTTTGAATGACTCAAATATGATTGTAATTTATAACGTATCGTTAGATATTTAGAGAAATTTCATATTATTCTCTATGTGGACATATGTCATATTAATTGTGGTGAATTGTATAAAGTTTGGTTACCTTTGATTAGACATGTACGGATATATACTTTAGTTATTTTGGGAAAGCACGATCAATTAAACTAAAAGGGGGCACTTTCTAAGAGAGAGGAGAGAGAGAGAGATCTTGTCCGAGTCGTCGTATTCAGGGGATAAGAAAAAAGCAAATGAAAATAAATGAGGCATATCAGGTGGGGCCCAGCTTGATGGGATTGGGCGAGCACCTCTTTCAATTAGTTTGGGTAAGCCCCCGTTTTGACTTGTCAAACCCCGATTCGGTTGGAGGCTTGACAATTGGAATCAGAATCGGAGGGAAAGATTGCTGCGGCTTGCTTGCAGGCCATCGTCCTCACCGCGACGCGAGGGACGACAAAAGTTGCAGGAGACACAAGACCTTTCTTGGCGCTTTTCAGTTGGGAAGGAGTGCGTTTCTGCACCTGCTTAAAATCCATCCATCCATCCATCCATCCATCCATCCATCAGGTTCTTCTCTCTTCTTCATGTCCTGCATGCCGGTATCCCCGGAGTTGCTCCTCTCTTTGCATATCATTCGATTTTCCTGCTGCACAATGCATTCATCATCATCATCATCATCTGCTTCCACCGTCATCCATGGCGATCCGTTTCTAATTCGCCTCTTCGATTGAATTTCTCATCTTTCTTTTCGCTTCGAAAAATAGTCAATCTGTCCATCCCCATCGGTATTGTGTATTGCCTCTAGATTTCAAGGGGATGGGGGTGACATCTCAGTCGCTATTAAGCGAGGGAATAATCATGGGGGGCACAAGTCTCATAACAAGATTCCTAATTGAGTGATCGGAGCCGGGACCCAATCGGAAAATGCAGGCCAGGCCCTTGGAGTTGACGTGGAATCCTCTCCTATTGTTTTTTGTGCCTCGACTGACTGCTGTTTCCCCACTGCACATTCCCTGCTAATACTTTAGATGATCCCTAAAACCAGGATAGGGGATCCTTTGAGCGTCTTGCTCGAGATTTATACAGCTTTCCCTATCATTCAAATGAGCAGTGCATCTCCTCTTATCACATCTGGCTGATGTTCTCTTGGAATTTGTTATGATGTGTTTGTTAATCGTATGACGTAACAGGCGACCCTTCTCTCATTGAGGACGTCTTTTCTGGT
Source organism: Eucalyptus fibrosa (assembly GCA_017140475.1). Taxonomy (NCBI): domain Eukaryota; kingdom Viridiplantae; phylum Streptophyta; class Magnoliopsida; order Myrtales; family Myrtaceae; genus Eucalyptus; species Eucalyptus fibrosa. The sequence continues at coordinate 42,307,449 of CM029514.1, read as the reverse complement.
TCGCTCTCTGCCTAGGCTGGAGCAACTTGCGCGGCGTCATATACGGCCATCTGTGTGTCTTTAGGCTAAACCATGGGAGATGGGGACCCTACGGCTACGTATACGGTCGACGAAGCTCTTGTTGCCGTGGGATTTGGCAAGTTTCAACTGCTTGTTCTTGCTTATGCTGGCATGGGTTGGGTTTCAGAAGCGATGGAAGTGATGCTCCTTTCCTTCATTGGACCTGCCGTTCAGTCTCTCTGGGGTCTTTCTGCACAAGAAGAGAGCCTAATAACCAGCGTAGTTTTTGCGGGCATGCTCGTTGGAGCATACTCATGGGGCATAGTGTCAGACAAGCATGGGAGACGGTGAGTGTCTTGCCCGGTCTGCTCCTTAAACCAGCTGTGAAGCTCTTAATGCCTTTAAGATGGTCTGGAATGGTGCATTAACAAATTGCAATCGAGTCCTAAATTTTGCAATCATTGCTATTAAATCCTTAACTTTCGCTGAAAATACAATTAAAAGTCCTAAAACTTACGCAGAAAGTGCAATTTAAGGATGCCATGTAGGCATTTCTTAAGTGGTACGAAGGTAGCTTTAGGTAATGTTCGCCCAAAAAACTTTATTGCATTTTTCTGTGGAAAATTTTCTGGAACTCAATTGAACTATTGGAAAGTTTTAGGACTTCCTTGCATTCTGTACACAAGGTTTAGAAATTCCGGTGTACTTTTCCCGCTGCATAGGTGTGTATGAAGAACAAAGTAATGGAATGTGTTTTGGCAAGTGATAAGCCAACTTGATTTGAATAGACAACTTACAATGCTGAGACGTTTGACAAAATAATAAGCAGACGTGTTTATATCATTCATTTCTTTCTAACTTATGTATCTTGTCGCCAGATAATCAGGATTCCTGCAAGTTCCTTCCCATCATTAAAATCTGGATTACAGATTGGGACTACTGGACCATATACTAAAACAGTAGGGGTGCTCTCGATTGACACTTTAAATCTGATTTCTATAATATAAAGGCATAGATCATGTACTCCACCATTTCAGGAGATGAAAAATAAGAATCCAGATTGTAGGCCCAGGAATGGTAGACGACTCTGATAACTATTTGATTAGCAATTTTGTGACCTCCATGTTATTTTTAATAGTAAGATACTTAGGTCACTATTTCTGACGGTAGAATTGTAGCTCATTGCTTCATTTGCTGCTCATTTATTTCTAGGAAAGGTTTCTTAATTACAGCAGTGGTTACTACTGGAGCCGGTTTCCTGAGTGCCTTCGCCCCAAACTATCTTTCATTACTTGTACTCCGTTGTTTAGTTGGTGTTGGCTTAGGAGGTGGTCCTGTCCTCTCATCCTGGTTCTTAGAGTTCATCCCTGCTCCAAAAAGGGGTACTTGGATGGTTATTTTCTCTGCCTTCTGGACAGTAGGAACAATTTTTGAAGCTTCAATTGCATGGGTATGCTAATTGTTTCCTTATTCTCCAGTAATTTTGTTTTATCTTCTGTTGGAAATTAATATGCCCTATTATATGCACTTTTGAATGGAAAAATCCTTATTTCTGCTAGCCTCTATCTGTGCCGGATCATCAGTGGGGACAATTTGGGTTCGCCTCATAATGCCACCCTGTTCTCTTGGTGAAGGAACAAGGAAAAACTTCTTCCAAAGGCCTCCTTGAAGTCTTGACTTCTGCTTAAGTACCTTATATTTAATGTAGAATATTTTGGGAAGTTTGAGGAATCGGTTTCTTGAATTATCAGCTTGAGTTCCTATGTGCAAGTGTTTTTGAAGCCATAGCATTGTCATATGTAATCCCTACAGACACTCATTGTGCTTCCTACGTAAGCTCTCCTTGAATTTAGGCATTTACTTACCAAGTGTTTGTGTTTTTACCGCATTGTTAAGAGGTCTATTGGACACTCAATTTCTTTCTAATTATGTTTTTCAGATATTGTAACAAGGGTGAGGTGTAGAAGTCACCTACATGAATATGTTTAGTCCTATGTACACGTCATCTTCTAATACATGAAGATAATTTTTCAAGTCTCTCAGAGAACTGGTAGTACCCACTAAACTTTGCAATTGATTCAGCCATTTGCAGAAGAAGCTTTGGAAAAATTAAATGAAAATGTAATGTCTAAGAGGGGTATTGCGGTAATGCTCAAACTGAAATGGCTAATTTAGTGCATCAGTTTGTATGATTTAGATTGGTTATCTTGGGAGCCCATTCTGCTTTTCTTGTGTTATGTTAGCACACTGACATGCTTTGACAGTGAAGTAAGTTTCTTCTTCTCCATCTTTTCTTCGCTTTTCTGCAGTTTGTGATGCCAAGATTAGGTTGGAGGTGGTTGCTTGCTTTGTCGTCTCTGCCTTCATCAGTTCTCCTTCTATTTTATGTTGTGGCACCCGAGTCTCCCAGGTACTTATGCATGAAAGGAAGGATAGCTGATGCTCACAGTATTTTGAAGGAGATAGCTAGACTAAACAAGACTGAACTGCCTGCTGGAGTTCTTGTGTCTGATTATAATGTTCAATTGCAAGAGAATAGCATTCCGTCTGAGGATACCCAGTTGCTCACCTCAAGGAAAAAGGAAGATAGAACTCTTGATAGCTCAGAGCAGAGTATGGGAGGCTTCTCTTCGTTACTTATGCTTCTTTCTCCAAAACTACTTAAGTCAACTATGCTTTTGTGGATATATTTCTTTGGCAATGCTTTCGCATATTATGGACTAGTGTTGCTGACTACTGAGTTAAGCAATGGACGCAATAAATGTTCCCCATATCAGTCACATCTGAAAAAAACTAATGACATCAATTATGGAGATGTTTTCGTCACTAGTTTTGCTGGTAAGGTTCACTGCCATATTTCAACGTGTCTTTTACTTGGTAGTTCTGAGATGCTCCCCCTTGATTTGAAATTAAATGTTCAACCATTTCCTTTTATCTGCTCCTGTTGCTTGCAGAATTTCCTGGGCTTCTTATATCAGCTGCGATTGTTGATAAACTTGGTCGTAAGCTTTCGATGTCATCTATGCTCTTCTTATGTTGCATTTTTCTGCTACCGCTGGTTGTCCATCAACCAGCAGGTTTGACAACAAGTCTTCTGTTCGGCGCTCGCATATGCATCACAGCTTCATTCACTATCATCTATATATATGCTCCAGAGGTAAATTACTGTTTTGTACCTAATAATAGGGGAAATTTTTTTTTTGTCATCTCTCAGTTTAATTTGTGAGATCTGGAAACTAGCTTGAATTCTTTAATTGTAGAATGCTATAGCTATCCTCTTTAACGGTCAGAATTCTTTTAAAGGAATGTAGTCCGGCAGCAGTACTCAAATTTTGCAGCTGGCTTGTCCAACAATTCATGCATGTGTGCCTTTCTTATACATAATGAGAATGCTCCTGCGAAGGATTGACTAAATAGGGTTAAAGGGAAAGAAAGAGAGCTTGAGTTTGGCATCATATGAAAGGATACAATCCTGATGTTCATTTTCTTAAGATTTCGTGGACATGGTGCACATTTTTAAGCTTATATATAGCATCTGGCATCTGTGAATGTTTGATATTGTGTGATAGTGATGGTGGTCTAAGGGTAATTCAACATGGTTGGGTCTTTTGCACTGATCACCTATGGGTCCGTGCTTTATTTGAACGAAATCTTGTATATGCAGTTATGTTGTTTTAGCAGATGTCAGTCGGTTTTACCGAGAGATTGTTTCTAAACAATAATTTGATGTCAGCAGCATTGGCATGTATTGAGTTTAGAAAATACTAACCGACGTGTCATCTTTGGGATTTAATTGAAACTGTAGGTATACCCAACCTCAATCAGGACAACTGGTGTTGGAGTTGCGAGCTCAATAGGGAGGATTGGCGGGATGATATGTCCTCTCGTGGCTGTTGCATTAATAAAGGGATGTCATCAAGCTGCATCCATAATTCTATTCGAGATTGTGATCTTTGTGTCTGGAATTTGCGCAGTGCTCTTTCCGTTTGAAACAAAGGGCCGCGATTTAAGTGACACCATAGCAAGCTCAACAGAAAACGTCAATTCAGCATGAAGTTGTAAACAAGCGCCCATTTGTGGGATGACACCCTTGATGTATAAAAGAAAACCTGGGTGCACATCCCCAGCTTTTGATATCTGCGATACGAGAGTTTTCTTACAACATGTCCACAGGTTAAATTTTATATGAAAACACTTGAGCTACGCAATTTGTGTATGCGAAGGTATTCCGAGCGGAAAGTCTTTGCTTGTGTTATGTTCATATGCCTGTTTATTAACGGTAACACCGTCAGAAACTGCGTCCCCTGGTTAGTGTCTTTCATCGTTCTTGGATGACAATCATATTAAATAGCTGAAGCCTGGAGCACGAAGGAGTGATGATGCGCCTCTTGCCCCTCTTCAACTCGGGTGTGGTGCGACTGTCCCGATCCAAGCTAGAAAAACACACCCAGAGTCTCCATTCTGTCTTTTTGCGCTTTGTTTTGGTGCATAGCGATAGTGGAATCACGCTCATCTTATTTCTTATTTCACAAATCCACATGCTTTGCTAGTAACGATTATGAAAAACAAATGCCAAATAAAAGTGACACATATGGTACTTTAAATTTGAAATTTCCTCTCAACCACACTAGTTTACGAACACGTCTTTGACATTTAATCTCGATTGCGTAAAATACGACTCTTAGAGGATAGGGTGTATACAGAGAATGATTAATTTCCTCTCATTGTATATTATCATCCCATATATTTGGAAAATAGTATTAGAAAAGTCATAAATCTATTATATTTATGCTAATTTAATTTTAAACCTTTTAATGATGATAATTTAGTTCTAAATCTTTTGACTTGTATCAATTCAAGTTATTTTAAATAATTTTAATCGGATATTACTAAGATGGATGCTGATCGACTTATGTAGTATTGCATGCATTGATGTTAACAATTTTTAATAATAGTTAATAAAATTTCAATTTTTTATTTTTTAAGAATTTTTTTTTTTTTTTTTTTTTCTTCTTTTTTTTCACTTTTCAACCATCAACTTAGGCTAGGTGAACTAGCCTTGCCTAGCCATGGTGAGGCCAGCCTATCTAGCCATTGCTTGCGACCAGTGGCTGGTCACTAATAAAAGGAAGAATAAAAGGAGATAAAAAGAAGAAGAAGAAGAAAAAAATTCAGAAATATTATTAAAAATTATTTACGTTAACAACGCGGTGTCACGTAAGTCGGCCAACATATACGTTAGCAATGTTCGGCCAAAATTAGTGGAATAATTCAATTGACATTAATTTAAAAAGTTTAGAGCTTAATTAACACTAATATAATATATTTATGTCTTTTTTTTTTTTTTATACTTTTCCCCATATATTCATTTTGGTTTGTGTCAGTTTGGTGAATAAAAGCGAGTGTGTGTAGTTTTTTTTTTTCTTGGGCATGGTTGTGAAGATCTTGCGATCATCACACAATTTCCCAATTTGAATTATAATTATACAATATCATCTAAAATTCGAACTTTCCAGATTGAAAGGTTTGTCATGCCCTCGCACAAAGATGCTAGATTCAAATTGCATTGGATCTTGTGATATCTTGTTTGCGGAATATTAGCTGGGATGTACCACCGGTCATCGTCATGGGTGTTTGGGCAAAGAGTTCTGTTTTTTTTTTTTTTTTTTTGGGGGGGGGGGGGGGGGTGGTGTGAACCCTTCCCTCTCTAAGTTTTCACCTGCAAGCAAAGTCATGGCAAATTTTAAGAAATGAAATTGGACAACAGCAATACGGAGGAGGGAGATAGTACCTCAGAAAAGTCCCCCCCCAAAAGGGTGAAGAGAAAGAAGAAAGGGTCGTTCCTCTCCCCATCCCATCTTTTGATCATTTCACCAAAAGATGAAGCCTTTCTCCAGTAAAGCAAAGCAGTGAATGGCTGTTCTGTTGGCGTCCTTTTTACCTTTTGTTATATGGACAGTGGTGGGTTTTTCTCCTGACCTAAATAATTTCCTTTAGTTAGCGTTTTCCTATTCGGTGAATGTCCTTATATATATATATATATACACTTACATCATATGGTACGCCAAGTTTTTACCGTCCCATTATCTCTCCCTGCTCCCTGCGTCTGACACCTACTGGTAGATTCCCAATGGATACTCTGCACCCTCTTTCCATTGTGATGCGGTAGATTCTGGGTGGCGGTTTCTTGAATTGAACAAGATCCCGAGAGAGAGAGAGAGAGAGAGAGAGAGAGAGGGAGAGGGAGAGGGAGATCTAACCCCCACCATGTCCATGGCCGCTCCTCAGCCCCGACGTCCCGATCGCTCCGCCGCTGGTACGCCCCTAATCTTCACTTCCCTCCCTCAATTTGATTTCTTGATTCTTGTCATCGTCACCCTCGGTTCATCTGGTGGCATGGCCCTGTCGAGCTAATCCCACCTCTTATTCCGAGGAGTTAATCCTGATGAATTGAAGCGGGTTCTGTGTACTTTTAGATGCCGCGATCAAAAGAACCTTTTTTTTCTCTTCCCTTTTGGTTCTGTCGACTCTCTTGGTTGCTGATTTTCCCTTTTCTTGGCCGCAAAACAATCATTAGTCAATGACTTCCGGACTGGGTGCATCATTCCTGCACGGCAATGAAGATGTAAAAGCAAAAGCCAAAAAAAGAAAAGAAAGATAAAAAAGGCAAAGAAAGAGTCATATCCAGCTGTCAAGTTGATTTTTCCCCCAACATGGCTGTTTGCAGAGTTCATGGAATTATCTTGTGATCCTTTCATGTGTTGTTTTTTATTAATATGGGTTTGACTCCTGGACTGTTGATCTTGTTGTTCACTTACGGACGGGCACTGCCTTAATTTGCTCGACTAAGTTAGTGCTTGGGGAAGAAATTATAGGTGCATAGGCATCAATCAGTTGGGCAAATGATCATATAGTCATATGGATGCAAGCTTGTCAGCACTGGAAGTTGGATAGATTTGGTTGATTATGAGTATTGCCTTTGGTTCCTACGATACTACATCACTGAACAAACTGATTGTGAATGCAGAAGAGGGACCTACTGATCCAGAGAACATGAATCAGCAGTTAACTGTGAGTCTGCTGTGATGCATCTTTGTTCTCTCGTTGTGCTTACTCGGTAAGGTTCCATGGAATTGCTTTGAATGATAACCTTTTACTTGGGAATGTCTTCCAGCATCCGGCAAAAGGGTCAGTTTCTCCTAATCCTTCCCAGGACGGTGCTGCTGCAGGTTCTCAGAAGGAACCGGTGAGTCAATCAGTATCCATCGGTTTGAGCAGCGATGGTGCTGATGCACATGCCCATCAGCCACAGGCCTTGCATTCCAGAGGTTTGTGAGTCCTACTTGATAGATCTTTTTCTGCAATGTGGAGCCCTGTAAATTGTCCTTCTTTTCTATGATTGTAATAGTCGTGATCTGTATTTTACCGATCTAAGAATCAGTGGCATGAGGACTGTACAGCTTACTGCTGCATCTTTGACTTACTAGGTCAACTAACTGAACTAACCAGCTGGTGCAGTTCATTTATTAAGGCCATCACAGCATTTGAGTCGTGGAGACATTTTTTTATTTTACTGCAAAAAGATCTTATTGACGCCACTATACAAAGTTTCAGTGAGAGAAGTTCTGTTAGATCTAATTAGGCATTTTGTATTTTTACGATAAATTCTTAGCTAAATATATAGTGTGACAACTATAACTCCCTGTTCTTTTCTTTTGGAAGTGTCTCGACAAGGTCATGCGAATATCCTACTCTCGAAATCTCTAGATTTCTTCCCCTTTATTTAGCCCAAAGATAGCTGAGTGTATCCACAGAGAAGCTTCCTTCATTCCTTATCTCTGCCATTGTTGGTTCCTTTGAAGCCCAAATCTCCTTTTTGTTAGTTGCTGCTTTGACCAAAATAAAATCTCCAAAATGCTAAACCAAATCCAGCAAATGTTCTCCCTGGCTTTCATTTGAAGAAGCAGATGGTCGACTGACTTCCCTGCTGTTTTGAGGAGGAAGCATCTGTTTATTATTTTGGATTATGTCTTTTGCAGATTGTTTATTGCTTAGAATATTGCCTGAGTTGCCTTCAATATTATTAAAGCCACTTTCGAAGGTATCAGGACTTTCCAGATTAATTTTTAGGGGAACAAGTTCTTGCTCTCTCCCAAACCACCAGGTAGGATGCCCTGTTTGGAGTTTCTGTTTCTCGTTCGACGACTATTAGTACTTTGGACAAATTATCGGTACCTCTCAATTCCCAGCCATGAGGGAGCTTTCCAATAGAAAGATTCCAAAAGGCACTCCTCTTGCACAAAATTCAAAAACACAGAAATTGTTCCTTCATGCCGGTTCATAATTTTGATTCCGATAGTATGTACTTGTATTGGATGAAGGAAAGAGCACAGCAGAATGCAGGATTCTCTTTCATCCATCTACAATAAGCTGAATCGGGAAATTTATTAGATTGCAAGGGTGAAGATGTAGAAGCTTCCCTACATCTCACTCTTACTATCACTGAAAATAGGTCAGACAGAAAAAACTCTGTTGTAGTACTCTGCTGCCAAAAGGCACCTGAAGTCTTCTGGTAGGACACAGTAAGAAGACTGCAAGCGCATCTGAGCACCTTTTTCCTCCAACTATTCGTTAATTCCATAAATGCTAGATCATTCCTTTCTCATTCTAAATTAAATAAGTTGTGAAAACTCTTTCTATTGGTTACATTTTTCATAGATGCGATAATCATCTTTCGAGGAAACCATGCGTAGATATGTGCAACAGCATGTTGTAAGGATATGTCATTAATTACAAACTGATTAGACTGATTCTAACATCAGCAACATGATTTCCATTAGCTTTTTGCAATGGCTGGAGTTTACATGCGGTATAAATAAAAATGAATGCTTATCTTCATGAACTTCAGGATATGGCAGTTCTACTGGGGAGTGGGATGATTTGTCTCACTATGCCAATCCAAAAGAGTTGGAAGTAGCATCTCCAGTATGTTGTTCATTTTCTATTCTAATTTTACGCTCATTCTTGCTCAGTCATAATGTATTCTATTAACCTTATGTTTTTCTTTTGTGGCATTTAGGGAGTCTACAATGACAATCATTCTCTTGTTTTCCATACTGGCTATGGGTACAGTCCACATATGCCTTATGGACCATATTCCCCTGTCACAACACCATTGCCTTCTGTTGGTGGAGATGTGCAGATGTATTCCTCACAGCAATTTCCTTATTCAGGACAACCTTACTACCAACAACTACTGCCTCCGACTATGCCATATATTTCTTCACCAACTCAGGTTTCACAACCGGATCTCACAATGTCGATGAATGTTGACCAGCAAGGGGATGGAGTGCTTTTTGGGCCAAGACCTAATTATCCTTCACCAGTGGGATCTTTTGGTAGAGGAAGCTTTCCAGGAAATCTTTGGACTCATGGGTTTCATGATCAGCAAATGGGGTTGGATGGATTGAGTTCTGGAGGACTTTGGTCAGATTGGTCCAAACCAGCGGATAGGCAACGGTCCTTTTCCCCTTTATCGCCAGCAGCATCTCCCCAGCCAATAGGCATAGGGTCGTTTACCCCAAATATTGGAATTGTATGCCTTCTTGCTTTTCCATCTGTATCTAATGAATATATTGTCAAGCTTTTCACCTTTTGTTGTTTTTGGGGTGGATAGATTTTTTGGTGTCTCTGTTGTTTGAGAAAAGTGGTGGTTGAAAATTTTCAAGTGCACATCATTTATGATAACATGCATTGAGCAGCTTCTTGGATTGATACGAGATTAGTGCATTAAATGAACATAAATGCCTTTACTTAAAAAGTTTCACTTAGAGGAATATTAGTGTTAGAACATGTGCTCTGCGCATACATGATGATGGATGTTCACTTATAAAGAAAAACGAAACACTTTAAGAGGAATTGGGTGATCATTCAGTGGAGTGGACATAGTGGTAGTGGGGTATTTATTAGACATGTATGAGGTGGGTGGTTATAGTAACAGAGGTAACATCGCAATGTCCAAAAACTGAGAGAAACTCATCTTTTCCCTTAATGATATAACTGTGAGATCAAGAAGATGTTGAGACTGTAGCCAAAGGACTGCTCTTTCATTTCTGAATGATAAGCTGTTTATCATTTGGTGGTTTGACTTTCCTTGCCTGTGTATGACCATGTCCATAGCCTCAATGTTTTTGCTTATGAGTCTTCTAATTGGTTCTACTGTGGTGAAGGTAATTTTAATTTTGCGGAAATAAGCTTCTGAGGATTGAGAAAGGATGGTGGACCTTATTGACTATTGTTTATCTTATTCAGGCTTCTGATCTGCAAAGAACCTTGTCTGGATATGGATCTTCTGATCCATATAATAGAGACTTTCTGCACAGTGGTATCAACAGGGGAGCTAACTTTGGGACTACATCGATTCCTGGTTTAGGACTAAATGGTCAGGGCTGGCTTTCAGTTGATAATAGACGGCGCCGGAGAAGCAATGGTGCTATATGCAGTTGTAATGGGACATCTGATATCCTTGGTGACCAAAACCGTGGACCTAGAGCATCAAAGCTGAAGAATCATGCTACTCCTGAACATGGTTCCTCCATTGATGATAGCAAGCTTAGTGCATCTATAACAAAGATCCCTCATGGGTCATACAATCACATAGATTTCATCACAGAATACGATGATGCTAAGTTTTTTGTGATTAAATCATATAGTGAAGATAATGTTCATAAGAGTATCAAATATGGTGTATGGGCTAGTACACCAAATGGGAACAGAAAATTGGATGCCGCTTACCGGGAGGCAAAGGAGAAGCCAGACACTTGCCCCGTCTTCCTATTCTTCTCAGTAAGTAGCACAAGATATTTCTTTATTGATTTTGTTATAGTTGATCAGTCATCAGTTCAGGGGGAAAGTTTTCAGAAAATTCTGCTATTTTGAAAAGTAGAGTAAGAAACAGTGGTGTTGCTACCACAAGGATTACAATTTCCAAGACTTTTAGATGTAAGAACTTGACTGTGGTTGTCCATTTAGTCTGTTTTTCTGTTGATTAATTGAAGTTCATAATAAATGGTCAACTCACATGAGTCTGCTTGGGTTCAATGAAGAGGATCTTTCTATCTCATTGTGAAAAGATGTATGATCGAGCTGCTATAGTAAATGTCAATAATGGTTGAAGACTTATAAAAGAAATCTGATACTTTAGATATCGTGATTTCCTGAATCCTTTTATCCAGAATACATGGTGCGTGTAGCTTGTTCATTTCCTATTCACTAGCATGTCTGTTTCTTGCTGTGCCTGGAGAATCTGAATATCTTATTTTAACACTCGCATCAGGATGTTCTTAGTCTAGATCAACTTTGCATCATTCCAATTGTAGAAAATTTGCTTGCTTGTTTTGGCTTATAGTTACTTCTCATATGATATCTGTTTCCGTTAAATGCAGGTGAATGCTAGTGCTCATTTCTGTGGGGTTGCTGAAATGGTTGGACCTGTAGATTTTGACCGAAGCTTTGATTATTGGCAACAAGATAGATGGAGTGGGCAGTTCCCTGTGAAGTGGCATGTTATTAAAGATGTTCCAAACAGTCAGCTTCGTCACATTGTTTTGGAAAATAATGACAATAAGCCTGTAACAAACAGCCGAGACACCCAGGAGGTACGTTAATCAGGGATACTATTAATCCTCAAAAACTTTGGAATGACTGTACTTTATATGCTGTGTCTCCATCACGTGTTGTTCCATGGCAGTAACCTTTCAGAAAGACATCACTTCATTTTTTTAATAGCATTTATTCTAAGAGAAATTCTTTGGATCCTGTAGAGAATGGAATATCCTTCAATGGTTTTGTTACTAGTGGTTTCATCTCATTGGTTTATTGTTAAGTTTTGCCTCATTGAAGTTAGGGCAACCCCACTTGATGGAATAAAGCTTAGTTGTTGTTTTTGTCTTCGAGTTGATGGTTCTCTATTTTGAAATTGTTTAGGTGAAATTGGAACAAGGTATTGAGATGTTGAATATCTTCAAGAATTATGAGACAGATACATCTATTCTGGATGATTTTGAATTCTACGAAGAACGTGAGAAAGTTATTCAAGAAGGAAAGGCCCGACAACAAGCCAGTCCTCCTGTTGTTGGGGTAGCTGGCAAAAATGAGCAGAGGAATCAAGTAATGTTACCCGACTTCATCGATAAAATGTCTAAGAGTTTTGGCCAGGTCATGCGCGTGGATGAGGATAGTAAAGATGATACAATAGCTGATATGGCTAGTCCTGCACATGATAGCACCACTGGCACCAGAGTCGACTTTCAAGATTCTATGCCAGTGTCCATTTCTTCTGCTCAAACCAGTTAAGGTGTCATATTGCTGTATGGTATGTAAACGTGACGAAGTGTGACTTGAATATATCTACTTCTTGATTACTTTGAAGAGAAGGGAGGCTGCGTCTAATGTCTTTGCGATAGATTGGGTGAGTGTCCAAACAAAGTGTTTTGCCTAGTTTTAGGAATCTTGCATGTTTGTGTAATGTGCTTTCTCAGCTTTGTTTTCCTGTCATCAGCGGTTGTCCTGTTCTTTTTCTGTAAATTACCTTGACATTCTGGCCCGATTTCTCAATGTTCAGTTAAGTGCCTTGTACTTGCAGGAAGTTCAATAAAAAGCAGCAGTTTACAAAGAAACCGAAAAACGTCCTTCCCTTGTGTCTTCTTCTTCTTCTTTTTGCCCTTTTTGTTCATACTTCCCTTATGTCTTTGCGTTCATATTTTCGTTATGCAACTTCGATGATTTCCTCCCCTTGGAGACACATAGTAGAGAGAGAGAGAGAGAGAGAGAGAGAGAGAGAGAGAGCTGAGTTCTGCTAGGAGGTGGCTAAGGTCTCTGGTGGTGGTTGTGTTCATGTTGGTGGTTCAGTTTTACAGCGGTGGCAGTGGCAGTGGCAGCAGTGGCGGTGGCCGAGTCTTCTCTTGTGGTGGTGGTGTTGAAGTGTAGAGATGGGACGGTGGCGGTGGTGGTGCGGTGGTGTTGACTTCTTTTTACCAAGAATGAGGGTTTTGTTAAGAGAAAAAATTGAACTAAATGTTTAATATGACCCCAAACTATTTATTACAATAAAATCAATAGGCGAAAATTATAATATCAACTTTATTGTCACCCATACATAAAATAATAAGGAAATGGACATATATGTCCTCAATGACCAAAACCTTTTTAACACTTCTATTTAAGTTGGAGTATACATATCACACATGCCCAACTTTACTAAAATAGGATAAAACAATTTATCCCCCAATCTTTTAATAAACACGCTAACAAATTGATAACCAGACTAAATAAATTACATACAAATTAAATAACTCTCCAACTTCTCCTTTATAAAGTGTTTGCCAATTTCTAAATGTTTTGTACAGGCATGTTATCTTGGATCATGAGCAATACTAATAGCATTCTCATGATCACAATATAGCATCATAGGAATATGAATAGATACACCAAAATCTTCAACTAATCCTTTAAGCCATAACATGTCACAAATGCCCTACAACATCGTACAAAGCCCTACTTTAGCAGTAGATCGAGCAACCCCATTCTGCTTTTTGCAGTGCCAAGTCATAAGATACCCTCTTAAGAAAGTAAATATTTAGAAATAGACTTTCAGTCAAGATATCTAGCTCAATCAACATTTGTATAGGATTCAACTTTCAAGTCATGACGGGGAAATAAAGGAATCCCTTTTCATGGAGTGGACTTTAAATACCGAAGGATTCAATGAACATCTATATGAATTGTGTAAAATTTAATATGTATGTAATAAGTTGGAAGGGGATATGTGCTAAAGGAATAGACAATATAAAAATTTCCATTTTTGAGTAAGCACTTAAATTGTAGTTTAATGATTAAAAATAAAAGTCACCTTTATCAATAAATTTGATTCTGAGTTGACAAGTGGCACTTTGATTGAGACAAGTACTTACCATTTTTTTTATATAAATTTCTGAGTCACTGTACATTTGGGTATTCGAATGCTGTCAATGGTCCGCAAGGAGCAAATAAGAAGGAACTCGAACTCCTTGATAGGTGACCTGGTCATCTTTTAAAGGACGAAATTTGTTTTGTGCCTTCTCTGTTCTAAAACATGATTGTAGATTCATATCAAAGATCAAATCTTAACATTACATTTGAGACATAAATATGAATACTACCATTACTTGTTCTTAAAATCATATGAGCTATAATTATTCAATTGTGCTTTTAATAATTTATTAAGGTTATATTACTTTCGGATTTGTTCAATTTCATTTGTCATTGCAGCTGGTTGGAAAGTAAATATCAACTTTTCATCGGTAGTAAACTTTCAATGTGATGTATAAATTTTCATGGAGAAATAAAAATTTTGACTTGTGAATAGTTGGTGATTTTGCACATGTTGCATGTGATGGTAACTATAACTTATTTATGTGACTAATGAATTTTAAGGTAAAAAACAATTCTATTATTGTCTACTAATGTTTATACGTTAAAATGCGTAGCAAAGACTCAATGTCTCGTTTTAGGGGGAGGGATATGTGAGAAGCACTGGTTTAAACCCATTCACAATGTCTAATTGGACAAACCTTTAGTAAGAAATGCAAACAGTAAATTATCAGTCAACTAGAGTATGCCTATTGCTTTACACCACATCAAATTTTAATAGGAAACTTATTTAACGTCCCTTGTACATGCACCTTAGCAACCATTTGGTAATTGAAATTAATAAAGTGATGGGACATTTTTATTGCGCTGATGATATATAGTGTGGAGGATAATTTGGAGGGTAGCAACGGTTGTTTGTTATGAGCCTACGGATCTACAGAAGGTGGAAAAGCCCGCATTATAACTAGAATATCATTGACGCAAAGTGAAAATGACATGTGGCATCATCCCAAGTGATCCTATTGTTGATAATGAATAATAATGATGGTCTCTGTTCCGTTGACTGACCATATCATTCTTAATGGCGATTCTCCAGAAAATTGAACCAGTTAAAAGGCTCTGGCCCTCCTAGGCTTTCGCTAACCGACCCTTGCCTTGACTCTCTACTTTCTCCTTCTCCTCCCTATTCCCAAATTTAGGGGCACTTTGCAACTATTCCTCATCTAATTATAGAAATTAGTTCCAGGGTCTTCTGCGCAAAAGAAAAATACAAGAAAAAGAAAAGGGAGCACTCATCTTCTTCCTGCCCAGGAGAAAGGAAGAATAATGAAAGAACACCCAAAATCAGAAAGGGAGAACGTAAATGCAAAATGCATGGAAGATGGAATGAAATGAGCATCTTATGAAATTAGACGTTGCCATTTCTGTCTCTGCTTTTTGAGCAATCCTCAGCCTCCATTGCTTTCTTCTGTCTCTTTCTGAGCTTTCCTGATTGCTTGGTTCAGAAAGAATTCTTCAAGGAGATATGAATCATTTTGGCGTGCTTGCCCTCTTAGTCACTTGTATGGGGCTCTGATCCCCTCAGTTCATTCCAAGACAGATGCTCCTGATGGTATGTATACTTGTGTGTACCCTTCCCTGCTCCATCTCTTAGGCTATTCTTCCTGGTGGCTTTGTCTTGTCATTTTTAGCCCATATCCACATAAATTATTACAAGACGTTCTGTTCAGCATGGCATCAATATGTACGTAATTGCTTGACTATGGTAGATGGTCCTAATAAGATGTTCGCTCACTGATACTTTGCTCTCTTCAATGAAGATGGATGCCCAAAAAATAGGAAATCTCAAGATTCTAATATATATTTAGATGTAAATTGCAGTCTCTGCCCTTAATGTGATGTATAGCAGCCTAAATTCTCCTTCAGCACTGACTGGTTGGAAATCGAGTGGGGGTGACCCTTGTGGCGAATCATGGAAAGGAATCAAATGCTCTGGATCATCAGTGACTGAAATGTGAGTATTCTATGCGGTTATGTCTGCTTGATTGCACCCATATAACTCTAATGATGTTGCTTCATGCTCGCATAAGTTTCTCCATGTTTCTGAAAGCTGCTAATTTTTCATTGAATTTCTTGCAGAAAATTGTCAGATCTAGGCCTCACGGGATCAATCGGCTACCAGCTATCAAGCTTGAAATCTGTGACCGACTTGTGAGGCCAACATATTGACAATGAATGCATTTATCTCTATGCTGTCTTTCGCGTTGACTGATTGTCATCTGACAACAGTGACTTTCTTTGTCATAGTATAGTGATTTGAGCGAGAACAATCTCCGTGGTGACATACCGTATCAACTTCCTCCAAATGCACTTCACATGTAAGTACGCTTTCAAACATCTTTGGATAACAGCTACATCTTCATCCTTCTAGCTGGATCTGCAGAACAATAATATTTAACCTCCCTATTCATTAGTTTCTTCTCATCTCTTTCACTATATCTGAATTTGTTCTTTTCCATTTCTACCCTGTCTTCCCAATAAAACGAAGGCATGGTCAACCTCGATTGAACTCCTAGAAGCCTCCAATGCCATTTGTGGCAATAGCAGCATGCGTTTGTATTAAAGCAGCTTTCCACGTGAATGCCTATGATTTTTGGAGTTAAAATGCAGTTTATTACTCTTCTTCCGAAACTACCTAGGTTGTAACATGCTTTACGTGGGATTTCGTATTGTTTTGACCAAATTCTCCATGCCTAAAAGGATTTCTGACTTAGGTCTGATTTTTATGATAATCCTTGGTATCATCAATATGGCATTGGCCAATGAACAAAATTCAGTTGATTGATATCAGATTCTTTATGCAGTGACCTTTCATCCAATGCATTCACTGGAAATGTTCCTTATTCAATTTCTCAGATGACTGATCTCAAGTACCTGTAAGAATTTTCATTTCGATTAAAGGAAGAAGCTTCTTGTTTGTCCCGACCTTTTTCAGTAATCTTGTAATTGTTTGCAGAAATCTGGGCCACAATCAGCTCAACGGACAGTTAAGTGATATGTTTGGAAAACTCCCCAAGCTCGCCACTCTGTAAGTCCAATAACTTGGAGGAAGTATATTTGTAATTAAGTTCCTAACTCTTACCTGCTCTCATCATGTATTCATGTGATAAAATTTGTAGAACAAGAAATCTACAATTTCCATCTGCCTCATCAGGTCATGTAATGTTAACTTTTGCTTGTCCTAAATGTAAACTTAGTATATCTTAAGTGTGATCTCTCCATAATGTAGCAAGAACCTATGTTTTTCAATGCTTTAAGTTTTGGTTAACTAATTATGCTTAAGAACTGGGCAAGTATGACATTGTCACAACATTGACCTTTGAATGTCAACAAGGTGAGCACTCTGATGAAGGAAATTTTGTTTCCTGAATTATATGGGCGTTAACATAATTTGATAAGTAAATTAATGTCATCATCAGAATCCTCTGTGTAATTAGCAAGCAGCACTCTTAGAAACAAGAGTATATCATAAGTTTCCTCTCCTTTTTCGGCTACCGGAGAGAGCAAAAGAGAAAGGTCAGAGTTTGCTTCCACAAATAAGATTTGTATGGCTTTAGTGAGAGATAGACAGATAAAGGAATTTGCAGTACTTGTTATTGCTAGATCTTTCAGTGGATGTTCCATATAAGCAACCTCTTGGTCCCTTTAAGAGATAAACTGATCCAAGGATAAGTAAATGAATATGGTATAAGGAATATGTGGTGGCCTGACAATGAGGAGGGTGATATGTGTTTACTGTTTTACCCATCATGTTGCTTAAAGATGAGTATTCAATGGGTGCTTATTCATGAAATGAATCAGGGATCTATCTTACAACTCATTGTCAGGGAATCTGCCTCAGAGTTTTGGATCACTGTCAAGTCTTAAAAATTGTGAGTTGCCAACCCATTTACTTAATGATCTTCAAATCTCATGTTTCTAACTATGGCTTTTCATACAGGCATTTGCAAAACAATCAGTTCACAGGTCCTATAAATGTCCTTACAGACCTTCCCCTCAATGATCTGTAAGCAGTTAAGCTGACCTTTTGTTAAATCTGATGATTGCTAGCATTCAGGTTGTAGGGAGTTGACAGCTTGCTTTCTTATAATGTAGACCTTATTGGAGGATTATGATCATACTTTGTGTTTTGTGTGCCTTTACACTCCTTTCAGGCATGTGATCATGTGTTGCACATTTTGAAATATATATCAGTGCTTCTATTTGTATACATTATTTTTAGATGCGGCGATTTTGAGTTTCTCAAGGGAGTAGTCAACATCAATCGTTGTACACACCACTCTCTACTTCACGTATTGTGCCAAGTTCCTGTTGAAGTTGATGGAAATCTGGAGCCTGACAGGATATTCTTGATAAATGATCAGGAATGTTGCGAATAACCAATTCACTGGCTGGGTCCCAAATGCATTGAAGGATATTGATAACATTGAGTAAGTTTCTGTGTGTTTTGGCTGAAGATAGTGACGAGTTGTCTTCTTGACCAGATTTTTCCTTTTGTGAAGGACTGAAGGAAATTCTTGGTCCTCTGGTCCGTCACCTCCAGGTGCTTCTCGTGCTAAGAAAAGCTCAAAAGAAGGTGATGGCAAGTCTGGTGTGAGTGGACTAGCTATAGCTGGAATTGTTGTGGGTGTGTTAGTGGTGCTGGCAGTTTTAATTGCTCTATTTTCCAAGAGATCTTCTTCACCATCTTCACATTTCCTCGATGAAGAGAGGGCTAGCCAACATAGAGCATTTACCCCCCTTTCATCACGAGAACTGACCCATGATCTGCGTGCTGAATCACGTAAAAGTTTTAGAGGTAGCCTTTTCTTCTTTTGTTTTCCATCTTTGGAGCACAAGAGAGTAACACGTGGTTCTAAAATGAAGATTGGCCAAGCCATTTATTTGGTTTTGCATTCATAGATGTACTGAAATTGGTGTTGCTAAATCATCTGTTATCAGGAGATTGCAAATGTTGACCTTACCAATAAGTAAAATCAGAAACGCCTGATTGTATTGCTCCTCTCTAAAAATTCTACTCTGAACAGACAACTGAATGCCAACTGTTATGAATTTTCTTGACACATCAACATAAATTTCATGTAAGGGTCTATTGGGGTTGTTTCCCTTCCCAAACTCAAGTATATTTCTCGACATATGGGTGACTTGGAACCGATAACATAAACAAAAGAGCAAAACAGTCTACTTCCCAACATACTCTAAGAGAAGTTGAGCACCCAGTTGATCCGCCCTTACTCTGCCTTCAATCAGTAGAGGTCCTTCAAACTTCCAAAGCTTTATGATTCTTCACAAAACCAATCCTCCAACCCAAGAAACTCAAATAAATAAAATGAAATAAATGAATAACATCTACAACTTAGTGTCAGGGGATTTTTCATGTGGATTGCTGCTTCCTCTCATTATTAGGTCCGCAAGTTTGCCATAGCCATGGCCTTATTTTGCATTGGCTTCCTCAAAATTTCTTTTCTGGAGGATTTTTTGGGCTTCAAACTTCATTTCATGTATCTGATCTATTCTTTCTTTGTTTCTCCTTCAGTGTTGGATATGGATCGTAAGTCAGTGGAATCATCAGCTTCCATTGATGTAAAGGCTTTGGAGAAATCACCTTCAATTGGATTTCGTTCTCCACTTCATAACCGCATGGAGTCTCTTAAGGATAATGAATTTGCAAGCCGTTTGAATGCAAGAAGAAGCACTTCATTTCGTGCTACAGCCTATAATTTGGCCGATTTGCAGAGTGCAACCGGTAATTTTGCAACAGGCAGACTTATTGGTGAGGGATCCGTTGGACGCGTTTATAGGGCGAAGTATGCAGATGGGAAGGTATAATATGCTTTATTTTTCTTCTTTGTAACCCAATCATTCTTTTCTTGCATGACTTACATATCTTCGTTGCGAATTGTTAGGATCAAATGACTTCTATGTCTTGGGGGTATCTGCACAAGTTTCCCATGAATTAAAGATCCTAAAATATCTGTTTCTTTACTGCACAATAGAATAGACTACTTGGGCTCTCAGTAGGTTTAGGTGTTTAGCATCTACATAACACGCAGCAATTGCACTAACAACCTAGCTTGGTTGTGCTTTTAGTTCAATTAAAATAGGATATGAAGCAGAAAGTCATTTACTTTTCATCTCATTATCTGATTAAAGTGTCTCGCCTATCCAGCTGTTACTTTATAAGTCATCTGGTAAACGTTAGAAGACTTGTATCGAATAGCTATTACTGGTGTCTATCCACATGAAATATTGTCTTAAGTAAGCTCATATTCATTCCTGAATGAAGGTTGCAAGAGCTCTTGCGAATAGGGAATTCTAAGCAAGTTCTTCGCTTAACATAATGCTATGCCTTTTCTTCAAGTTTTGTTTTTCATCTTGAGTCTTTAGGATGGAGGCTAGACCTCAAAAGAATGAGTTTAGCAGCATTGTCACGTGAGCCTGCAACATTCTGCTTCAGTGGGAGTAGGCCATCATACTTGTGCTTATTGTTTGAGCTGCCTCCTTTGGATGGGAGTTGCTGATGGGAACAGAATCCAAAGGACACTCAGTCATACCCACACCCCCCACATCTAGTAACTTCTTCCAATTATCTTTTGGAAAAAAACATTTGATGCCCGGCAGAAGAAGTATTACTGGTCTCTCAAGATGATTGACTAAACAAACATGGCATGTATTAGATTTACATTCTGGGACCTTCTGAGAGTGTGACGTGGATGCTCAGAAGCTGTCCAGGTTATGTTGATGGTCATCTTTTGTCATGTGATGACACACGTCCTAAGATAATAAGGTCATGTCCTAAATATTGATTCAACCACCATAACAAATCCTGAGATCGGAAAACCTATAGGAAAATCTTTACATGCTGAGTGATATCATTCAGCTGTTTGCTCACGTGCCCATTGTTGCAGATGAAAGCTCTTAGTAGCTTCATGTGAGAGGACATTGCCTCAACTGATGTTGTCATCCATACTTTCAGTTGAGAAACATTAGTCCTCCATTTCTACACAGTTTTCATTCTTTATGCGACATTCCACTCCATTTTCATTACATCTACTCTTTCAAAAGGAGTAAAGTTCTCTCGTATCTTGGAAATTTAGCATGCCATATAATATTCTTGTGTAGGAAGAACTGTCACTTGAGAGATATAAATTATCTATTTCAATTCTAATCATAACACTTCTTTTCTTCATCAGGTTTTGGCCGTTAAAAAGATTGATTCTTCACTTTTCCAAGGCAGGAGGACCGATGAATTTTCAGAAATTGTTGCAAAAATCTCGATGCTTCACCATCCAAACATTGCAGAACTTGTTGGTTATTGTTCTGAGCAGCGGCATAACATGCTGGTCTATGAATATTTTAGGAATGGCTCCCTTCATGAGTTTTTACACTTGTCAGATGATTACAGCAAACCATTGACATGGAATACTAGAGTCAGAATTGCTTTAGGCACAGCGCGAGCAGTAGAGTAAGTTCTATACCAACAATATCATCTGCTTGCGATTAGCAGTGTCAAGCTATTTTCAATCTTTTATAGCTATTATTTTTTAACATTTGTGGTTCCTTTACTGTCGTGAAAACAAATGCCAGTTGACGAAGTGGCTGAATTTGTTTCTAGTTAAAGTCCCCTTTTAAAATCTCTTACTATTCTCATGCAGGTACCTCCATGAGGTTTCCTCTCCCTCTGTAGTGCACAAGAACATAAAATCATCTAATATATTGCTGGACATTGAACTTAATCCACGACTCACCGATTGTGGATTGGCTACCTTTCATCAGGTTACGCATCAAAGCAACTTCCTCTCTCTCTTTACACTGGACATGTGAACTTGTTCGCATCACCTCTTATAACTTTGTGATCATATACATCACTTTCACTATGGGGCCGTGACACTAATAACTTTTTTTAGCACCACTAAACCTGACAATAGCTACCATCTCTGTCCCTCAGTCTTCCTCTGGCTGCTTCTTGAGCTTTAACAGCAATTTATTCCTTTTCCAGCGGACAAGTCAAAATCTCGGTGTCGGATACAATGCTCCAGAATGTACAAAGCCCTCAGCTTATACTATGAAGAGTGATGTTTACAGTTTTGGAGTTGTCATGTTGGAGTTGCTGACTGGCCGAATGCCTCTTGACAGGTAACTTCAAGTAGCTCTTGTAGTGTTAAAAGAGATTTGGAATGGTGAAAGCAGTATATTAAATCCATCCAGTCTGATTGCTCTACTATCCATGTATTAGTTCAAAACCAAGGTCAGAACAATGTCTAGTGCGATGGGCTACTCCACAGCTTCATGACATCGATGCTTTAGGCAGAATGGTGGATCCAGCACTGCGTGGACTGTATCCTCCCAAGTCAGTCTCCAGATTTGCCGATATTATTGCTCTCTGTGTTCAGGTAATACTCCTCTGTCTGCATTCAGACCCTTGATGAGGGAACAGAAACTACCAACTAGAACTTATAGATAGGTCATATTATGAGCACAAGAGAAGTAATATGGCATATATGAGTTTAGACTCGAGGAACATGCCTGGTTCTGTGTCTCGCGTGGAATTTAACTTGCCATTAAGTTTCTTCTTGCTGTTTAGCAGTGGAGTGTTGAAGACTGACTAGGATATTTGACATTGTTTCTCTCTTTCGTTTCTGGTGAAGAGACCTCTAACTGTACGCATTTTGTTTTAGTCGGAGCCCGAATTCCGACCTCCCATGTCAGAAGTGGTGGAGGCATTAGTGCGATTAGTTCAGCGCTCTAGTATGAACAAGAGAGGGGAGAGTCCAGGTGCTTCTCGTCGTATGGATGACTTCGACTATTGATTGTTCGTCCTTACGCAGCAGAGAGGAGAGATTATTGTACTTCAACTCAACTTTTGGATTTGTTTTTATGTATATGTCTGCCCATCAAATGACTTTGTATTCAAAGAGTAGTCTCTGCCAGTCACTTTCCTAGTGGAAAAATTAAAGAACTCAAAGATAGCAGGAATGCTATGAGGGCTCGGCATTCATCGGGAAAGAAGCTTATGTATATATACCAGAAATCACATCGGAAGAAGACACGTCACTGCAGAAGATTACCATAGAGGGGAGAGATGATTCAAGAATCAGAAGGACCGAGTTTCGACATTTTGATTTTGATGGTGAGGGGATAAGCCTGGCGAGATGCAGGGCGAATGCGAAGAGCCAGCAGCGTCACAGCAACTGGAGCTAGGCATAGCAATTTGGGACAGGTTTGGAGTTTGAACAAAGTGTCTCCAAAAAAGTAGGTGTGTAAATTGCATGGACGACTTGAAGTTACTAAACGTGAATTTACAGCGCTATGACAGAGAAGTTACTTAAAGAGCACGAGCACCACACTGATCACGAGACGTTGCGAGACGGTCAAAAAGGCAGTCCCCGTTTGATAAAACTTGATGCAGAAGAGAATATGACAGTTTATTAAAGTCTCAAGTCCAATGGGCGAACGCAACTACCTAAAGTTGGCATTTACAAATCCATATATTGCCAATAAAATTATCCGCATAACGTTCTTTTAGTTCGTAGGGATTAATATTAAAATTTATAATCTATCATAACTACTAATTGTTTAGTAAATTAATACAGCTTTCAAAAGAGAATTTTGCTCACGCACCTTTTGCATTTGTATAAGTTTGTGTGCGTTCATGTGGCTTGGTACATATCCTCGTGAGTGACGACTCAGAGGATATTGGTGTGATTATACTCATGATAACCCAGTAAATGTAACTTTTCAAGATTCCACGAGCAAAATTATAAATATTGTTCTTTATTGGTAAAATGTGAAATGCATCGATAACTATCAAAACCAATTGATATACCGTTACCTTGTTTAGTCAATAGTACATTGTCAAATTACCAACACTATTGCGAAAGTACCAACGGTTATCGTATTGTTTGAAAAACCATTTCACTAATTTAACATTTATGCATGTAGCTTATTAATTTGTTGTTACTATCTTTTATAGAAAATTGCCAACTCTTAATTGAAATTACTTGCTAGCGTCAATTGTTTCAACATTACCGATTATTGCAAACATTTACCGATTTGCTAAAGTCACTATCTCGTATAATAGATTATCAGTCTTGATTGAGTTAATTTACCACCTTCTCACAGGTTAAGTTACCAACAAGGTTTAGCTGAATATACTTTTTTTTTTTTTATTGTTTTAAAATTACAAATGATGTCAATAATCCACCAATATTTGTTTAGGGAGCTTACCAATGTGTTAAATTTACTCACTCTTATAGGAAATTACCACCTTTTGTTTGAGTCTATTTACCAATGTCTAATTAATTGTTTGAAATTACAATCGCTCCAATATTTACCGACATTAACCACTACTTTCAAAATGACCAACTACATTGCAATAATTTACCAACATTTATACATAGAGCTTAAATTACCAACTCTTACATGAAATTATCAACTCTTATTCTGATCACTTGCCGACTTTAATTGATTATTATAAAACACTAAGCGTTCCATTAATTTATCCACATTTCGTTGGGAGCTTTCAAACATATTAAACTCTGAAAATAAATGTTGGAAATTATTAAACCATGTGGAGATTCCGAGAGTATTAAATTGATGTCGCTAATTCAATCAAATAAGAATTTATAAAGTAAAAATTAGATGGTTATCTAATCAGAGAAAAGTTAGTAAATCACTCAAAGTAATATTGATAATAAGCAAGTAACTATTGTCAATTTGTAAAATTAGCTAGTAACTCAAAACAATTAAATAACCGATACTCTCATTATATTATTGTAACTTATTGATGTATTATAGGCTATTGATGGTGCCTACTAACATATGATATGCTAAATAATTTTTTAAGGATTTATTGGGAACGTGCATATAATTCTTTTGTGGAAGAATAATATTAATTTAACATGGAATTATATAAGAGAGAGAAGAGAGAGAGAGAGAGAGAGAGAGAGAGAGCGAGCATGCGGAGCCGAATAAGAGATTGCGAGCGGGGAAAGGAAGGGGGTTCTCATGCACAGGGGAACCTGGGGACCCGTGTGATTTTCCTCTGCAATGCATTGTTCTCCGGGATGTTTTGCTTTTCGGCTGCCGACAGCAACGCACAAAGACGTGGCGGGCCTGGGTACTGAAACGTGGGTTATGGACAAAGTGAACGTGTCCCCAGTGCACCTTCTGGTTGCCCTCGATTCTCCTCCATTTGCATCTGCTGCTTGTTGCTCTCGTGCTTTCCCATCTTCTCCTCGTGGGAGCGGCGCTGGGAATGGTTCAAGGACAGGAAGTCAAGACCCGAAATGATTCCCAGGTCGATATTCAGGTTCTAAACTTGCTTTGGCATTTTCTACTGCTATTCAAGTTGGGTTGCCAGTTCCAGTTGGTTGGGGAGGGTGGTGAGCGAGTTGTAATTTGCAGGAAAGAGGGGAGATATTCTTCTTCTATAGGCCCAAGGTAGAGAGAGAGGCAGCTCACAGCGCCGACTACGTGCAGCGCCTTTACATAGTCCTCCATCCCGAGTCCGGCGAGAGGCCCGTACAGGAAAAGCAAGACCCCCACAAGGCTACTGTCCAAGGTGACCACAGCAGCCAGGTGACGATGGTCTCGAGAACCGCAACCCCGCAATTTTGTGTAGATCGTCACCTCGCGAGGCATCACATGCCCTTAGGAAATGCCAAACGCAGGAAGTGAACATCGAGAAGCAGGCACTGCTGAGGCTCATAGTGATGGGGAAGAAGAATCTTCCGGACCCAACCAAACCGAGCCTACCTTACTTGGGATTTGCGGAGATGGTGACCACCAACATCGATGACGTGAAGTCGGCTCTTAAAGCAGGTGCTCTGCCTCTCTCTCTCTCTCTCTCTCTCTCTGTGATTCAACAGCGTAATCGGACTTGCTTATCGCAGAGGAGTAGGACACTTCCACGAGGGGACACCGCGACACGGCTGTGGCCAGAGCATGTTGGGAGAGGGCGTGTACCGCATAGTTAGACACAAATCCAGTGGGAAGAGAGCGCACACGCATCTCATATACAGGCTGGAATTCCCTCCGGAAGAGGAGAAGCAGGAGAAGCAGGAGCCCCAGGAGTCGCTGAACGTCCGCAGAGAAGGATCCTTCCTCATCCAGATCAAGAACCCCGAGCAGCACCAGCACCAGCACCAGCACCAGCACCAGCACGGCAAGCGCAAGGCGGTGTTTCCTGCCCACCTGCAGGGGCAGTTCGGTCAGCTGAGGTACAGCTCGGCAGACCCGCCGGACCTCCTGAACAACGGAGGGTGCGAGTCGCTGCTGGTATCGGCATCGGACGACATAGAGGAGGAGCTGGGGATGGAGCTCGTAGCAGAAGGAGAGGGCGATCTCTCCTGTTCCGATCTGCTCAAGACGTTCGGGGATGGATGGATGCCCTCCCCAGGGGGCACCTGGGTCAATCTGAAAATTCGTTCTCGGGACACAAGTTGGACCCGTGACTCGGGGGACAACTGCGGTTGTTGGGTTGCGTGTCATGTGTATATTTGGGCCCCTAATGAGCCGATTGTACTTCATCAGCCCAAATGGCCGTAACCCACTTTATAAATGGCCCAAGTGGTGGAATGCCAATTCCGACCACTATTCCACGATTCGCCTATGGATCCAAACATATGGGACAAGCCTTCGAGGGATTGGGCAATGGAATTATGTCGTGATCCCTTTCCCATTCATTAATTCATGCAAACCCAAAATCCACATGGGTAAAGAAGGTGGATTCGGAACCTAAAAGCATGTGGACGATGGACGGGAGAGGGAGAGGGAGAGATTCTTCAAAACAATTTTATGCGCCTTTGCAACTTTTCAAAATTTCATTGTAGTCGCCTTCATTTTGATTTTCTTGTTAAATCGAGATGCTCAACAAAGCCACAGAGGGATATCTTACCTTTACCCAAAAAAAAACAAAGCCACAGAGGGTTACAATAAATTCATAAAGAAATGATTTAATTGGATTGCGTTTAGAGAATTTGAGAGAGTTGAAACTCCCAAGATGCCCCACGAACCGTCGACGACGTCATCTGGGTTTTTAGCGACGGTTTATCTCAATCCTCGAAACGCTCCGGATTCTGCGTCGCTCGCGGTTTAGGGTTTAAGGGTGGGGGCGAGGGCGGATGCATCGAACATCTCCAACTCCATCTCCAACTTTAACGACTCCATGTCCATGTCCCTCAAGCTCTCCCCCTTCCCACCTGCACTTTGGAGACTCCAACCTCCTCCTCCTCCTCCTCCAGTAGTCTCGGACACCGCCGCCGCCGCCGCCATCCCGCTCTCCTCTGCCCGCTCGAGCACCAGACGCTTCCGTTGCCTCCTCCCGTCTCCCCTCACCACCCAGAATCGTGCTCCCAAGCTCCCTCCCCTCCTCGCGAGCCCGGGCGATGTGCCCTCCCCCGAACAAGATGCAGAAGATGAAGGAGAAGAAGAAGATTGCGCTTCCTCCGCGCGGGACGCCTTGTCCCGCCTCCTCCATCTCGAATTTGGTCTCTCCTCGGACGACGCCTCGAGGGTCGCTTCCAATGCCCCCGATTACATCCGCTCCTTGATCGACGGGGTGCGGGAGCTGGACGAGCTCTTCCTCTGGGATTCTTCCTGGAAGTCCACGCCCCTCCTCGTCTCCTCCGCCTCCGCCTCCGCCGTCGCCCGTTTCCAGGAGAAGGTGGTGTTCTTGGCCAAGCAAAGAGGTGACCGGGGCAAGGTCGCTTTCCTCGAGAGCATCGGCCTCCCCCTCTCCTCTGCCCTCTCCGTCGCTCGTTCCGTCTCCTCCAGCTCCCTCCCCTCCCTCCTTCGCAAGGTCCGCTACTCGCATTTCTCCTTCATCCCCTCTTTCGCTCATTGTTTATAATTACATACCGGGCAAACCCTTTTGGAATGGCGAGAATCGGCAAATCCTCCTCCTTCTTTACATTCTTCATGTCTGAATTGAGCTGTCTCATTCCAAATCGTCTCTCTATGGTCACGGAATCCTTGGCTAACTAGGAGCAAGCCGGGATTCCAATAACTTTGATTGCTCTGTGCACTTCCATGCTTTCATAAATATGAGGTCGCAATCAGTATTCTCCGCAATACTATACCTGTAACCATTACGCTACTCACCCTTCCCTTCAGGCATATGTTCTTGAATTTAAGCTGGGGGACATTCTCTTGACAATAGCTCGAAGCATTGTGTTTAGAAAGGATTGGTTCATCAGTCTCCACATAGTACTTACTGGCACAGAAAAAGAAAGTACTACCCCGTTTAATTGTCCCTGTCTCGATCCTTTGCATATTTCTGCCCTGGTATTTACTTGAGAGTTTGCTTCTGAACATGACATTTTCCTGGAAAATTATGTGTAAGTTTGTTTTAGAGACAACTCTGTTATGCTGTAGGAGTTGGTTTTTTGCGGAACACTCTGGAGAATATATTAATTGTCTTTGCATACTTCTCTCATCCATTTTTTTCATGCCAATGCGGTGTCGTGGCTTATTTTGTTTCTGGCTTATAGGTTAAAGTGTTGAAGGAAATCTTATTTTCTAGCAGTGATGTAGAAGTCTTGCTTGGGAAAAATGCTCGTCGAATGATGATGCACTTATCAATTCCTGTGGATGAAGATGTGCAGCTAACCTTATCTTTCTTCGAAAAGGTATGGTGGACTATCTTGCTTTTATTGAAAGGTGTGATAAATGTTGTCTTTTGACTAGTGGCAGTTCATTTATATCTAGGGACACCTTTCATGGATAATTGTACTTTGCAGATTGAAGCAAGACGTGGGGGTCTAGATATGTTGGGCAACAAAGATGCCTCTTTTCTATATCTGGTTGAATCATTTCCACACCTTCTTTCATTGCCGGTAGAATCCCATGTAAAGCCTCTGGTACAATTTTTTGAAAGTATTGGCATTCCTTGTGGACAAGTACGGAATATTATTCTTCTCTTCCCACCAATCATCTTCAACAAGGTTGATGACATCAGCAAGAAGGTTCTAGTGTTTCAGAAGGTATCCTGATTAATAGTGCTAAATTGATTTATTTGGAATAGCATTCAATGTCGTGTTAAAGAAGCAAGCATGGGTTCTTTATGTCTGTAACTTGATTGTTCCATTTCATGTTTTATCTGTAGATTCTGGCAGATAGTCATGATATTGGGAGAATGCTTCTGAAATATCCATGGATGCTTTCCACAAGTATCCAGGTGAATTACGAGGCAATCCTTTCGTTCTTTCACATGGAAAAGGTATATTATCGGAATACTTGCGTTTTTTATGTCCCTCTCTGGGCTTTATCCTCATTAGAAATGGGTTTCCATCAAGAAACTTTCTAGGTAAATTTAAATGCAATTTTTTTTTTTTTGGATGCTGATGGATTTGGTAGATTAATTTAGTAATTTGTTTTTTAGTATGTGTTAAGAAGCACTGATCAAATCAAACTGATGTTCAGGCAGAATGAACTTTAAAAGAAAAAAGGGAAAGAAAACAAAAGAAGAAAGTGATAGACTATTATTCTCAGTTTGCCTTTTGATCTTTGGGATGGGCCAGGGTTTTGGTTTGAGAGGCTTGTAAATGTTAATATGTACCTTGGAGCTTCAAATTTGGAACTGTGTTGCTGTTTTATTACAGGTACCAGAACCAAGCAGTCACCGTGCAATTAGATACTTGCCTCATATTATGGGGTGTTCAACTAGCAAGCTAAAGTTGATGGTGGAATCATTGGATGAGCTATCTGTTCGAAATAAGAAAATGGGTAAGGTCATTGCTAAAAGTCCTCAGTTACTACTACGGAAGCCTGAAGAATTTTTCCAGGTAGATGGTGAACACTCTTTTATTGGGTAGATGCTTGCTTCTTTTTCATCCTTGGACGTGATGGTAGCCTGATGTGTACCATCTCAGATGCTTACTTGATTTTTTTGCATCTTCAAAATACAAATGCTGTGTTTCTAAAGTTCCTTTGCCACTTAACTGTCACCTAACTACTATGCCTGTCTTTGTAATTGGGTGCCACTGGGGCACCTCACTATGGCTTGCTAAACTGTCCTATAGAGAGATATGAGACAATCATCTACCTGTCAGCCTTATCAATTTCATCTTAGCTGCAATTATAGGTTTCCTCTCTCACCACCTCCTTCCCTTGTCCTTTCACTGAAAAGTACAGCAAGAAAGGCTTTACTTTATGATTTTTTCACTAACATTACCTATATCTACTTCAGTCCCTCAAGGCTAATAATTGATATGCAAAGTCCAGGCCCTGGAGACCCTTTTTTTCTCCTGGGCCTTTGGATGTTGTCCGTCAGAACTTAGCGTGCTTGGTTATCTTGAAATATAAAATTCAATTCTCACTCTATTATCCAATGTAATATCTGGATCCTTCAATTGCTGCAGATTGGTAAGTGGTGCTAATTTATAAAAGCATTGCTTTCTGCAGGTGGTTTCTTTACTTGAAAATCTTGGATTTGATAGGGAGACAGTGGGGAAGATTGTTCTTCGCTGTCCTGAAATTTTTGCTGCTAGTATAGAGAAAACTCTAAACAAGAAGCTTGGGTTCCTTAAAAGCATGGGCATTTCCAATGATCACCTTCCACGGGTTATAAAGAAATATCCGGAGGTTCTTGTGTCCGATGTTGACTGCACTTTAATCCCTCGGTAAGGATTTTTTTTTTCCCCTGATATATTTTAATTGAACTGCTCTCTTTCTTGAGCATCCTTTGGCTGTTCAGAATAAACTCAAGAGGTGATCTGATACCTAAAGTTTTACTTAAAAGGTATTTTCTGTTCAGAAATAAGGAGAGTGGATAAAATTGCACGATAGTATCTTAAATGTCTGAGTCAGCTGTTTACAATCACTTTTTATTGTTCAGACTGTTATCTAACAATAGTGGTGTTAATGTATTGACTAGGATGTTTGAGTATGTTTTGTATTATTGTTTAGTAAATGAGAGAGTTGGGTCTGCTCCACGAGTAATGTTATCTGGTAAAAAAAGGCACTTGGTCTGTAAACAAATTAAATAGGAAATGGGTTATGCTCTCAGTAATATACCTATAAGCCTAGAGAAGCATACTGAGCTGAACTACTGAAACATGATAGGTAAGACCTTTCGAGGTGATTTATTGTCTGTTTGGCTTGAATTGTGAGGCTACAAACAGTGAAAGGAGGACAAATGAAAAAGATACAACTAGGATGACTTAGCATGGCAGAGGTAGAGCTGAGAAGAGCAACCTCAGGATGAAGCTGCAAAAATGAATTTATTCAACTGCATTAAGGATGTCTGTTGGTTAAAAGTAAGGCTCATAATTCTAGGACTAGGAGGGGAGCCTAGTGATAGGAGCAACTTTCCTTGCTCTCGAGTTTTCTTTCTAGAAAGATGGATTATGTTGCATGCTTGGGCTAGATTAATGTTGTGGTGGTGTGTTGTGGACAGGATAAACTATCTGATGGAGATAGGGCTTACAAAGCGAGAGATTGCCTTCATGGTGCGTAGGTTCTCGCCATTGTTGGGTTACAGTATTGAGGAGGTATTCATACCAAAGCTGGAATTTCTAGTGAAGACAATGGAGAAGCCTCTGAAGGAGATTGTGGACTACCCAAGGTACTTCAGCTATTCACTGGAGAAGAAGATAAAGCCTAGATATTGGGTGTTAAAGGGTAGGAAAGTAGAGTGTAGCTTGAAAGATATGTTGAGCAAAAATGACGAGGAATTCGCTGCTGAATTTTTGGATATCGAAAGGATGCCTGTTCCCCCTGCCCCTTCTCATCTTTGAAATGCCCGTGAAAGCCGTTGTAACATAGAAAGCCGGGGTGTTGTACATACATATAAAGCAAGTGCAGTTAAAAGGAAAAAAAAATTTAGTGAGTTGGGTTTTCCTAAATCTTGGATAATTTAGTGCCTCTTCCATGGAACGCAGGTACACAGGGAAGACTTATTCTGTCGAGGCCTTGGATATGTAGAGTCCTTTCGTGGATAGCGTTCGACCTTTAGATTTCAATGGATCGTGCTGTGCCATTGGATCATTGATTAAATAAAAGAAAAGACAACTGAATAAGTTGGTTTTCGAGTAACTTTGTCCTAGTAACTTTTCCCAAAAAAATTACTATCGTTAACGTGTTGAAACTTAGTTTTTGTAAAAAGAAAACAAGAAGTCGCATAGCATATATTAAAGTTTATTCATTCTTGATGAATAAGTACTTACTTTTTTCAAGAAATAAGTACATTAGAAGTTCTAAAAATTGTTATGAAAAGTGTAAATGAGTCATGAAAGTTTCAAAAAGTGCAATTAAGTCTTAAAACTTATCATAAAGTACAATCGAGTTTTCAAACTTTTAAAAAGTACAATTAAGTCCTAAAATTTGTCAAATTGGTCTAATTTAATCTAAGTCTTTCTATTGATTATATTTTTCAAAAGCTTTAGGACTCGATTGCCTTTTTGTGACTAATTTTAGGATTTGATTGGACATTTTGAAAGTTTTAGAATTCTATTGAACTTCTGTAATAAGTTTTATGACTTGATTGTTTTTTTTTAAAGTTTGATGACTCAATTGTATTTTTATAATGAGTTTTAGAACTTCTAATGTACTTTTCTCTTTTTTCAATTTAAAAATCTATTGCATTAAAAGAATTGCTTAATTTAACCATTGATTAAGGGGTAGAATCATTCACTATATTATCATAGTCAATTATATCGCATCTCTTAAGATTTCAATGAATCGTGCTATGCTATTGGATCATAGATTAAATAAAATAAATGGGCAACTGATTAAGTTGGTTTTCGAGTAACTTTTTACACCCTACACCGATTAGTAACTTTTCTAAACAAATTACTAGTGTTAACATGTTGAAACTTAGTTTTGGTAAGAGAAAGCAGGAAGTCGCTTAGCATATGTTAAAGTTTATTCATTCTTGACGTGTAAATACTTATTTTATTTTTTTCAATTTGAAAATCTACTGCATCAAAAGAGTTGCTTATTTTAACCGTTGATTAATCTGAACATATTTCTATATGAAAAGTAAGTGACCACATGAAAAGGAAAATCACCTATTTTTTACGGGTTGAAAAGTTATTTCTTTTATAATGTATATTTTTTGTGATCAACCAGTCACTTACTACAGTGCGACAATGGCTTAGCTAATTGCTATGTACTCATCTCATTACCAATTAAATGCGTGGAGGAGTAGCTGATGTGTAAACTCATTATAACTAAATTGAAATTATTAGTAACTGTAGTTTTTTTTTTTTTGGTAAAAGTAGTAACGTAGTAACTGTAGTTATACACTTGCTTTTCAAACAAAAAATGGCAAGTTGACGAGGTTAATGTTTGCAAAGAACTGATATGCTTCAATTTGTTTTTCCGTTTGAAAAGTTCCTCTCGACCGTGTTACGCTAATGTGTCAAAGCTAAATAATCCAAAAAAAGTTGCTATCACATGAAGATAGAACTAATTTTCGATAAAAGCTCTAATGACTATAATCTAAAAAATGAATACTTAACTTTTCCAATATGAAAAAATTACTACTAAAAATGAATTGATGCGATAAGTCTCGTACACCAAGTGATTGTCCCCGTCGCATACGATAACGTCTTTGAATCAGCCATATTAAGTACACTACTAGACTCATCAGCCATCTCATGTTCTTTTAGGCAGCGTGGAGGGAACGAATTGAAGCTGTTGTTAAGTAAATTAACATAAACTGATCATATGCTGAGTGGATATCAATTTAACTTGTGCTTTGGACAAGAGGCTTAGTGCTGAGTCACCCGAATTCCGTATCAATCAAGGATTGGCCGGATAGATGTTGATGGGAATTACCAACCGAATGGAAGCGGGCGGACCCCTCCAATTTGGCGAAGCATGACAGGGACTTGTGAAAGCGATGGGGTGAAGAGGACAGCGACATTGACGGAGGGAAAGCAAATGACCAGATGATGAAATCGAAGTTGGTTTCACTTGAAGCGAAATTCATGGGTCCTGGCAAGTGAGAATCTTGTTGAAATCTGGAACCAAGGAATCGGGAATCTGGTTTGTGCTTTTGTCAAAACTCGGCCTGTTCCATGTATAAGCTGAATGAACGGTCATCGTCCTTGAATGCGATGTGCGACTTGCCACCATGGAGCCCGCTCGCTCACGGCATGTTTGAGTTGAGGGAAGGGAAAGTAAGCGAGAGGAAATAGGGAGGAAACGGTATAGAAATGATTATAAACGGAAGCGGGGTACTCTCGCCTTCTATTTCCTTCTAAAAGTGGAGAAAAATGGACGGAAATGCAAATGCTGCGACTGGCTTACTTTCTTTTCGAATGTGAATAAGACAAGATAGTCGTGTATAGTCCGAAAATAAGGGCTGCGTTTTGATCTCTTGCCTTGCGTCCATATGGTTGCATGAATGTTTTGGTAAACTATGAGCATGTTTGATAAAGAACAACGTCGAACCTTTGTGAGTGATAAAAAGAAGTGGATCCTTTGCGGGGCCAGAGAAGAGTGAGTAGGCAACCTTATTGAAAATTGGGGTATGTACGATGATTAGTTTCGAGAGATTAAACTCAATAACAGCAAGTGTCACCCCATTCAAATGCTCGAAAAGAAGAATTTAGTTTTGATCACAGGTCATCTGTTGAAAAGAAGAAGTGATATTGGTGGTGCGTCGTTAGCGTAAGGTTGGATTGTTTGTGGTTTTGATAATTGGAGAGTAAGAGATGCTTTTCCTTCTCTTCCGTGTCTTTTTGCTTTTCCTTCTGTTTTTCCCATACCCAATTCCGGTACATGCATATCTCGTTTGTTTTAAGATACTTGTAATGCAGCAGAAACGTACAATGCAACAAGATGGGATTGTCCGACGGGAAGAGATAGCTAATATGGTGTCGATGTCAATCAAAGCTTAATTTTTAGTCATTTGTTTTCGATGCGCTTAATGTGGTTGATATTAAAAACTGTGAAGTCCATTCCGCGCCTATACAATGCAACAAGATGGGATTGTCGGACGGGAAGAGATAGCTAATATGGTGTCGATGTCACCGCCATCAATGACCTCAATCAGATCTTAATTTTTAGTCATTTGTTTTCGATGCGCTTGATGTGGTTGATATTAAAAACTCTGAAGTCCGTTCCGCGCCTATCACACCTGGACTCCATCTCGTCTCGCCTCACCTCACCTGTAAAACCCACTTCATCTTATGCTTTCCTTTTGTTTTCTTTCTAGAAGTGCAAGCCAGCTTTTATTGAAAAAGAGCAAGAGTGTGCAAGCTGCCTTCTAGAAATGACAGGTTAAGTCAACCCCGCAACACCCAAACCATGTGACAAAATGCAATTTCTTACCACTTGTGATTGATTAGGAGCGCCAATAATTCCTTGAAACACTTGAGCATCTTTCCAAGTCCTTTCATTGTAAAGGAGAGAAACATAAATTGGGTACTTGTTTTGCCGTGTCAATCGCTAAAGACTTTTGGTCTCTATATGAACCTCATGAAAAAAAGATTACATGACTTCTCTTATGGACTCATTAATAATGATTCTAATCTAGTTCAAGGCTTATTGGAAATAAAATATGCTCTAGTAGCACCCTATTGGATAGGAAAAGATTACAATCAGTTTGATAATGATCAAGTGATATTACTTCTTCGTCCCAAATCAATGAATCTCATAGATGTGGCGCACAATGGATCTTCTTCTATTGTCGACTAGATATTTCTTTATGAAAATCGCAAATCAAAGATTGAAGAAGAGGGAGGAAAATGAGTTCTTGAACTGAAATAAGTAGAGGAGGACCTATTCAATCACATAATTTCGGCCCCATAAATATATAGAAAGAAGAATACAGAGAAAGTTGAGAGAGCCAATTACAAATGAGAATTCTAAGACGTGATCACTCCATAAGCAACATAGCATAGTTCTCGTTCGACCCCACCAGTCCACTATGAATGTTGATGTCTTAGTGGGGCATTAAATCCACAATCGGCATTTGCAACAATATGAGAGGGTATGTCTCGCACGCTATTTCTTGATATCCAGGAAGCAACTCCCTCCACTCGCTGTTTCCCGAAATGCTCCCACCCATATGAATATTGGTTGCTTTTTTTCAAAGCCTTAACTACCCTCGTCAGATTAAGATATTCTCCCACGAGATGCACTCAAGGAGAATAGAAAACTCGATTCTTTCTGGTTGCGAATCCAGTCGTGGTCTTCTAAAGATGAGGGAAGGATGTGAAGGAGCCCCACCCTCTGATTGCTGCATAATGCTTCCATAATTTATAAAAAAAATCGCAGGCCACGTCTCTTCACGTTCAATGTCTAAATGATGAAGCGTGTTATTGCCTAATGAATTGGACTGAAGGTTTAATTTTCGAATGCGATCAAGGGGCGATCCATTCTTTTCTGACCAACTGGAAGTGGGGTTTGCCATTTAAGTGTCCATTGGAACCGCACCCTTGTATACTCTAAACCACTAATTTTTGCTCCGACTAGTTTTGTCTAGTGGACTTGACTCGGCTCCCTCTCATCTCCACCTTTGTCATGTCTTTCACATTTGTGAGGTCCGTTTGTATCAGCTAAATTCAAAGCCAAAAGAGAGAAGGAAAAAAAAAAAAAAACTCTCTACTTTCCCGCAAAAATTAAGAATATTGTGTTAATTTCAAAAATTATAAAAGAAACACATGAGTTTGAAAACTCCAAACGTGAGTAAGAATAAAAATTAAAACCCTATTGAGACAAGCTTGAAATAAACTTTTTATACAGTAGACCATCACTGAAAACCTCTATCTTTATTAGATGCGCTATTCAATTACATGTGTGTATATGTCTACTCCTTCATGTCAAAAAAGTCTAGAAGATGCACATACTAGATTCCAGAAAAAGGCATTGCTTGGGAGATCATCATGCTTTTTTTAGATGATTATTGCCCTCGTACAAGAAACGTGTTTCTCACTTATATCAAACAATCAAAAGTCCCACACATTTCAAAAGGAAGTTCCGACTGAAAGAGTTTAGTGCGATCTTTTTATTGATGTGATGATGATGGGGTGAGTCGTTGGCAAGCAAAAACCCATCCAACGGTTTGATTACATCGACCCAAAGAAAAGCACCCAAGGCTCTAATGTTGAGAGATAAGAGAGCCACATTCAGGGATCTGTGATCAAATTGAGCATTATATTTGCAATTTTTACGGTGCAAAACTGCACAACATCGTAAGCCTACCAAAGTTGAGATATAGTGCAAAGTTGTGCTTCATCTCTTTTTTAAGACTCGTATTTCTTTTGATGCCACTCATGGATGGAATTTCTTGTGATCTCATCGTGCCACAAATCGCTCTATATCCCTCGGCTTGGCAAACTACGCAGATTGCTTGTTTCGTGACGTGTTCCTTAATTAGTCTCCATCCTTCGGCATCTTCTTTATCGATACCCTAATTACCTTCCGTGGATACATCCTTCTAAGCGCAATAAGTACCGTGTAGAGGTTGATAATCGAGTAATCCGTTAAAACCCAGAAAATGACTACAATGAAGATGACGATGAACGAGGAGAGAATTGTCTTGGCATGGGTGGAGCATATGTGAAGACAGTGAGGTACCGACAAAAACCCATGTAGACAGACTTCGGTTTGTTTCTTCCATGTCTTTTATGGAATGGGGCGAAATTTCCAATGAGGAGTTGCCATCAACGTCCCCACGCGCATGCACTCCCCTCACTCCCACCACTATATAATCCCCTCCCTCCCATCCCACACATCCATATCATCCTCCTCAATCTCATTCTCATCCAACTCGCCATCGTGATGATGACGACCTCCTCATGTGGCAGCCTTGTTCCTTTCCTCCTCCTCACGGCATTCGTGATGGCCGCTGTGAGCGAGAGTCGGAGAAGCTTTCAAGAAATTGCGTCGCAGTCGGGTGCGGATGCCAGTACTGGTACTCAATGGGCTGTTCTAGTCGCTGGATCCAACGGTTATTACAATTACCGTCACCAGGTGATTCACCAACCGAATTAAGCATCACCTACAGTATATTATTATATTCTTACCGTATATCCTTATAAAATTGTATGGACAGTTAGCTTGCTGTACGTACTTCCGTACCTCATAAGTAACACGTAGATATATAAAATATGAATGGATTGACCTGTGTGATGTGTGTCTATGCAGGCTGATGTTTGCCATGCCTACCAAATCCTCAAGGCAAATGGGCTGAAAGATGAGAACATCATCGTGTTCATGTACGACGACATCGCTGAGAATGAGCAAAATCCCACGAAGGGTATCATTATCAACAAACCCAACGGTTCTGATGTCT
The DNA here is from genome assembly GCA_017140475.1 of Eucalyptus fibrosa. Lineage (NCBI taxonomy): Eukaryota > Viridiplantae > Streptophyta > Magnoliopsida > Myrtales > Myrtaceae > Eucalyptus > Eucalyptus fibrosa. Next base: position 42,269,231 of record CM029514.1, on the reverse strand, counting down.
ACCATGGAGTTCCCAAGGTCTTCGTTCAAAACTCTTTATCTAGCTAATATATACATCCAATAAATAGGAGGATGCATATTGGCGTGATTCATTTTCAATTATAATTAACCAATTGGGTAATATTGTAGGATTACACCGGTGATGAGACCACAGCAGCCAACTTGTACGCAGTCCTTCTCGGGAACAAGACAGCCCTCAGCGGGGGCAGCGGCAAGGTTTTGAGCAGTGGCCCGAACGACCACGTCTTCTTCTATTACACCGACCACGGGAGCCCAGGACTAGTGGCCATGCCTGTGGGGGACTATATATATGCGAATGACCTGATGAACGTATTGAAGCAAATGTACAAGGCGAAGAAGTACATGAACATGGTGATATATATAGAGGCCTGTGAGGCAGGGAGCATGCTACAAGGGCTACTCCCCAAGGAAATGGGGATCTTTGCGACCACAGCGTCCAATGCCAAAGAGAGCAGCTATGGCTACTACTGCCCTGGAGACGATGGTCCCTCCGAGTATGACACTTGTTTGGGGGATCTCTATAGCATCGCTTGGATGGAAGACAGGTATTATCACGTCACTTCTCTATTATTGACATGAACTGTACGTGGACATTTGATTATAAAATGGAAAGGCGAGAAATGACTTTCTCCTTCGGAAAAGAGAAAAAACAAAAGAAGAAGAAAAAAAGCTGGTTAGATGGGCAAATAATAAGAGAAGCATGTGTCTCTATCACGTACATTCAGAGCGTACACGGAAATCATCCATTACAACATTTCTTTGTCCCATGTACATGCACATGTACTCATTCTCTGTTTCCTTTGTCTCTGTCTCCATCAATCCGAATGTGGGCGTGTGAGAACAGTGATGCCCATGATTTGGGGAAGGAAACATTGCAGGAGCAATACTTAGTGGTGAAGAAGAGGACCAATCTGTCCCATGTGATGCAATATGGGGACACCGTTCTCAGCAAGGCCTTCCTCTCTACTTACATGGGCCAAAGCTCTAAGAAAGTCTCCTCTGTTCCCTTAGACGAGCTCTCTTCTTCGAATTCCCTGGCGGTTCTCCAACGGGATGCTGATTTGGTCTTTTTCCAACGTCAGGTCCGTCTCCATCACCATTGATTATATTGCATATTTTTCACTGGTAAATAAACCAAGGAATATGGTTCTTTTTAACTAGTGTTTTATGCTAAGTCTGTCTCGTCTCTTGTTATTGGGACACCTTGTCGATTGACTTGTTTTGGGTGGTTGTAGGTGCAGAAAGCTCCAAAAGGGTCTTCTGAGAATGCGGAAGCACAGAAGAGACTGGACGAACAAATTGCTCGCCGATCACATGCCGACCGCAGCATCAACCAAATTGTCAACCAGCTGTTTGGTGATTCCAATGCTGCAAGCATGTTGACTGATGTTCGACCTGAAGACCAACCTGTTGTTGATGACTGGGACTGCCTCAAGACATTTGTGAGTCTCGATGATCTCTTCATCAATTAATTCTCTGATCCCGGCATGATACATGTGTAATCACGGCTAATTTATCTCATAAATAGTTTCCAACATCGGATTTGTTCATTGTGATGTATAGGTGAGGACTTATGAGCAATATTGTGGACGCCTGACCGAGTACGGAATGCAATACACAAGAGCCATGGCAAACATGTGCAACGCTGGAGTAGACAAGGACGGTATGGAAGCAGCTTCTATTCAAGCTTGTTCTGGAAAGGCATAGTGAAAACGATGATCAATGTCCCAATAATGCTTTTGTGTACAGTTTCTGCAATACATATATGGAGAATATGTTCTGCTTCTAAGAAATTGGAATAAATTTACATTGGCGAGCTCTCTATGTATATCGTGAATCAGTCGGCTTGTCAAAATGTTCAAAGTTTGCTGGAAAGTATGTCCGCATCTTTTCAAATGGCTAATGATATGGTCAGCTTCTTTCTTTCTCGGCAATTGTCGCGAATCATCTTTGCAATACAGGTAATCGTGTTTGTGCCATATCCTTTTCAACCCCATTAGCCTAAATGAGACGACTGGATGATGACCACTTTCAAGGGTAGGTTTCAATTAAGGAAAAGAATTGACGTCAAGCAAGAGAAGCACCTGAGCTAGCTGTTTTAATGAAGGGATCGCATTGCTTTCACTTGAGAAACAAGAACAGGAAAATATATAAAACAAACCCTTTGGTGAATAAAGTAATAGAGGTTCAGAATGAGGGGATTACGGCATTGTGGAAATATACTGAGAGTGAGAACTTGTCTCTTAATGGACCTAATTCTTCATCCGGAGACAAAACGCCGGACAGAAAACAACCAGCATTTAGACAAACGTGAATTTAATATAATACATCATTCATATCCTTGGCTTCATCAAATTGACCTTATATATATTTTAGAGTTTTTGAGCTTCCAAGAATGCATTTGTATGTATTGACTAGCTTTATATATATGCACCTTCCAATTGTCCGAAAGCCGCGCAGCTGACTTTCTTCATTGAGTTGGCTTAGACTGTTGGAATGAGCTCTCAGTAATTAGGAAAATTAGGCAATCGAAATATAACGTGATACGAACCACCATGAGTCTGCAAGAAATGATCGGACTGAATAATTGCATATTGTTTCACTAGAAATCAGGATTTGTCCCACTTAGTGGCAAAAATAAAAGGTCGATCTTCGGTTTTTTTGTTAAAAGAGTTCAGTGGCGATTCGGACATAAATGGAATTGCATAACAAGGATGAAAAACAATAAATTTAAAGGGAAAGTACTGCTAATACAGGAAATTGGATATATATAATGATAAACTGAAAATACATAGAGAATTTGTTCTTCATTATCGTGGTCCCTCTTACAATCACTGCACACTGTCTTTTATAATCTACTAAAAATAATAGCTTACAAGCACTTAATACTCTACATGCGGTGACAAGCGTTGACAATTGCAATTCCACAATCCTTGGCCCACGATGGCACGTCAACTTTATCCGTAAATGAATAGGTAAGTGCCATCGGGTTTAACCGTGGATATCTTCCTCTTCAATAGTTATCTATACTTTTGTCTCCTTTCTCCATTTCCTTGCATCCAATACTTGGCTAAATTTACCAAAACACTGGCCAAATTTTGGTTTTATCATCAAACCGATAAGTTCGTCAATCATTCACCATCGTATATTGACAACTGTATTCCATGATCATCAATAATCATTATCTATAGTTGTTGATCTCAACGGTATGTATAATTGCGAGGAAAAGTTCAACCCAAGTGCTAAAACTTGGCATGAAATGACACTTGAGTATCAAAAGTTAGGAAATTGATACTTAAAGTGTCACTTTAAAAAAAAAAAATATTGGATACTTGAGTGTTATCTCCGGTGAACTTTGCCGAAAACTCTATGTGGCAATTTTTTTATTAATTTTGATCGCTTACGTGGCTTGTCAGAGAGTTGACTCAATAAAGAAAACCAAAAACAACATCGTTTTAGTGAGGATTTGAATTTGAATATAACAATTAATTAAATTCAATTTTTAAAAAATTATATATATATTAAAGAAAGAAGATGAACAATTGGAGGTGGCTGAGGGCTCAGCCTTGTCGCCGCCGCCTTCTTGTTGTCATCAAGAAGGGCCAGTGACGATAGAGAGAGGGTTGGCCAAGCCGTTAGGACCTAGCCATGGGCTGGCAACCTCGGCCGACTTGGAGGCAAGGGCTTGCAAGCCCTCACCCAAATCTGGGGTGAGGGTTGCGGCCCTCCCCTAGATTCAGCAAGGGTTGTAGAACCTCGCCCCGACCCAGGCCCTTGGCCAGGACATGATGACCCCGGTTGACCTTCCCCTTACCATCACCGGCCCTTCCCAGCAACGATGAGGAGGCAACGGTAGTAAGGGCTAAGCCCTCATTCGCGTCTAATTGTTTTTCTTCTTCCTCCCCTTTTTTGTAAATTTAATTAAGTTTTATATTAATTATTTATTCATGTTAGTAGCAAAACAACATCATTTTTGCACTGTATAGCCACCTCAACGTTTTGCACTTGCCTAGCCACCTCAGCGTCTTGCACTTGCCTTGCCAAAAAGTTGTTACGTCAACATTTTGGCTAGATTTTCTTGCCGTTGGCACTTAACTAATCCATTTTACTCTGATTTTGACACTTAAATGTCACTTTCCTAATATCCGGCACTTAAATATTCCCTCATACCAATTTTTGACACTCCAAGTGTCTAGCATTCTATAATTGCGATATAAAACTGTTGGTGTCCATCATGTCACTTTGTCAATAACCATATTGATCTCACAACCGAACTGTTCAACCAAATTACTTCATGAAATTATGAATTATGAGTGTGTCAATGCCATATGACATGTGATGTACATGATAATTAACAATCTTATAATGCATCGAAATATATTTCCTATCCAAAAATCACTAACCTAATTAATTGACACATTATTTCAAGCAATCAAAGTTTATTTAATTGTCCACTTACAAAAACACACGCGAGAATATTAAGGATTCCTTTAGGGTCAAAGGTCGATGCCCTAACACTGCCTTGGTTAATGTTGGAAGATATGTAGCTTGACAGAATATTTAATTGATTCTGATCCGATTTGTACAGATCAATTAGAATTAAATCTAGAATAGATTGATTTGTAGGATATTTAATTTCCTTGTTTATTCATACTCTTGTATTATAATTGCAAAGGATGTACATCAATACAATTCATTGAAGACAATAGAATATACAAAAAATCTTCTCTCCATTCTCGAGTTCTTCAATCCCTTTACTTTTTCTTCATCTTCTTACATGGTATCAAAGCGATAGAGGATTCTGTTGCTTCCGCCTTCTTCACCTCATCGCTTTTTGTCGAAATCTTTTTCATCATAGTAAACAATTTGCCTACAGTTTCTAGTGAACATCCTTAGCATGAAGATCCTGTGCAAATCACAGAAAGCCGGGACACTGTCTCCTCTGTCGATGTCGCCAGACCTCACGAACAACCCTACTCGGTTCAGCCCATTCCGGGCCAACCAATAGTGGGCCATCCTTACTAGTGGCCATTGTTTCAGATGCAACCCAACCCGTGGCTGTTTGGGCCTAACCAGAATACATCATCGCCAATTTTTCAAGGGACATGGGCCTCTGGCCAACTCAACGGCAGCCCACCAACCGTAAGCAAGGCAAGCATGACCGACGAGTCGGGTGGAGCAAATACGGGGCAGCCAGATGGATCCAACGGTTCGGGCAATGGAGGAAATCCATACTCGACCAATTTCAATGCGGGTTATGGAATCGATTCGAATCCGGGTATGGGAGCGAATCCCTACTTGGGTTTCTCACCCGGATTTTTGCCGTTTCCAGAATCGATCTTCACTAGATGGCCAGAATCCGGCGACCCCCTGTTCGTTTCCACTGCCGACGGACACCTAGCAACTTACCGGGCATGAAAACTACTCCAGGTGGTCGCAGGAATTCCGGCATGCGCTGGTGACTAAGGACAAAGATGGATTCCTCGATGGAACCATCGTTGTTCCTTCAGACGAGCACCTGGCACGACACTGGAGGAAATGCAATCAGCTTGTCCGAACCTGGATCGGCAATTGCATCTCTCCAGAAGTCGCGGCCGGACTTCCACCCACAGAAGACGCTCAAAGGATGTGGAAGAATATCAAAGAAATGTACGACAAACTCGACCGTGCCAAAAAAATTTCGCTCATGTAGGAATTGAGCAATTTAAAACAAGGGAATATGACAGTCACGGCTTGTTTCAACAAGCTATCGTCTTTATGGAATGAACTAGAAGCCGTCGAGAAAAAGCTCGAGGGGCCATAATTGACATTAAAACAGTATTGTTCTATTAAAGAGAGGGAAAAGGCTACACGCTTTTTACTAATTTTGAATGAAAATTACACTACCTTTCGCTCATAGATCCTGGCCATGGACCATGTTCCTCCGATAGACAAATCTACTAGTTGGCTATGTAGGAGGAGAGCCAATGTCTCGCGTCACCGGAGCATGCAAGGAACGACGATAGCATAGCTCTCGCAGCCTGCGGCGAACGGAGAAACGAATCTGCAAAAACCCTAAATCAAGAGAGAAGAGGCGGATTAAGGTTCGGAGGAGGAGATGTCACACGCTCCTTTAAAAGGGACAGCATCAACGGCTGAGATTCAATGCACGGATCGTACGGGCCAGATCGTGCGCGTGGATCGGACGAGCCAGATTGCGCCCGCGGATCGGACGGTCTTCTGGTGCTTGAAGGCGCAGATGAATCCGACGGTGGATATGATTCCGTGACTAAAGGAGTGGACGGCCAGATTCTTGCCACGTTGTCAAAGAATTTCCGACCGAATTTTAAGGCAAAGGGTAAAATGTTTTGCGATTATTGCAAACGTTCTAACCATATGATTGACAGCTATTGGAAATTAAATGGAAGGCCTGGAGAAAAGGAGAAAAAAAGATCAGCTGCCTATAAAGTGACTAGACCTACCGGCCAAAATGCTGACCAACCTATCTCTTATGGTCAATATCAACAATTGATGCATGCTCTACAGAGGTTGGAAACCTCTAACAAAGGAGGAAGTTTCTCAGGTATTTCACATTGCCTCATTAATTCAATTTCAAGAAAGGCATGGATTATTGATTCAAGTACAAGCGATCACATTGTTTGTGATAAGGGATTATTTACAAGTCTAAATGAGGAATTAATTCTTCCTGTTACCATGCAATTACCAAATGGAAGTATCACACATGTGAATGTGACAGGAACAATAAAGATTAGTCCTCAAATTACACTTGAGAATGTTCTTTATGTCTGAAATTCCAGTTTAATCTTATTTCTGTCTCAAGAGTATGCAAGGAGAATTCATGTCGGGTATTCTTCGATGTTGACACATGTTTCTTTCAGGCCCCTTTGACTGGCAGACTGATGGGCTTGGGTAGTCTTTCTGAAGGCCTTTATTTCTATACACATTTCTCAAGTAATTTCAATTTTTCTAGTACACCTTTCAATAAGCAATCATTTTGTAATTTGACTACCAATGAAAAGAATTTCATTATGCACTTAAGGATGGGTCATAGTACTTTCTTTCCCTATGCACAATGCCCCATATGCCCCCTTGCCAAACAGTCACGCAATCCATATTAGGGAATACTCGTGCAAATGAAATATTATCATTGATTCATGTGGATATCTTGGGCCCTTATTATACAACAAATCATGATGGGTCTCGTTATTTTCTAACCATAGTAGATGATTGTTCTCGTGCAACATGGATTTTTTTAATGCAGTCTAAGGGCCAAGCTTATTCTCATTTGAAGACATTTATTGCTCTTTCGAAAAATCAATTTGGAAAGTCCATTAAAAGGATCCAAACTGATAACGGAAAGGAGTTCCTTAGCCATGATTGCATTTCATTATTTTCATCTCATGGGATTCAACATGAAAGCTCTTGTATATACACTCCACAACAGAATGGGGGTGGTTGAGCATAAACACAGGCATCTTCTGGAAGTTGCTAGAGCTCTTAAATTTCAAGCAGCAATTCCAGATGAGTATTAGGGAGAATGCATTCTTACAGCAGCCTATCTTATCAACCAAATGCCTACTCGGGTATTAAATGGGAAAACACCTTTTGAAGTATTATTTGGCAAGGCACCGGAGCAGACACACCTCAAAGTCTTCGGGTGTCTTTGTTATGCAGCTATAGTGGGCCCTCGAGACAAACTGGATCCTCGTGCACGTCGCTGTGTCTTCATGGGGTACCCTAATCTACAAAAGGGATATAGAGTCCTGGAGCTATCTACAAAAGAATTCTTTGTAAGTAGAGATGTTTTATTTCATGAAAATGTCTTTCCTTTCAATGAAAAAACACTCTCCCACGAAGAATCCGATACTTTGAGCATTCCCCACCGGCTTGTGACAGATGATACAACATATCAAGATCCTAATTATATACCATTAGCAGTATCTAATCATGATCATTATGTACAGATGAATCCTTCAGTAGCAGGACCGATTTCTAATGAGAATTAGGTTCCTGCAAATGTCTCAAGGAATTCACTTGCAAGATTCTTCTACTAATGAAGAAGTTGAAGAAACCTTTCCTACATCAGCTGGGGAATCAACATCTTCACCTTCGAGAGTAGATCCTCCATGACGTTCTGGTCGAGCTACACGACCTCCTACTTGGACCAAAGATTATGTATGTGCTACTCTCAACTCCCCAAGTATCAAATATCCAGTTTCATCTATGTTTCCTTCAATAATTTATCATCATAACATAGGTGCTGTATAAGTAGATTGTCAGAGGATAAGGAACCTACCAGTTATAATGAGGCATCTGCTGATCCAAGATGGTAGAATGCCATAGAAGTATAATTGCAGGCCTTGATTGACAATAAGACCTGGGATCTTGTCACATTGCTGCCAAATTGTAAACCCATTGGCTGTAAATGGGTGTACAAGATAAAATATCGAGCTGATGGCTCTGTTGAAAGATTCAAGGCACGATTGGTTGCCAAAGGCTTCACTTAGCGGGAAGGATTTGATTATCACGAAACATTCTCACCTGTTGCCAAAGACGTCACAATACGTTCATTTTTTATAGTTACAGCTATTCGTGACTGGTCTTTACACCAGCTGGACATTCATAACACCTTTCTCCATGGAGATTTAGATGAAGAGATATATATATGGACGTTCCTCATGGATTACGGAGACAAGGGGGAGAAGAAAGTATGTTGTCTCCGAAAATCCCTTTATGGGTTGAAACAAGCCTCCAGGCAATGGTATGCGAAGTTTACAAGCGCTCTTACAACAGCAAGGTTCCAACAGTCCCGACATGATTATGCCTTATTCACGCGAACTAAAGGTATGTCATCTATTTATCTGATGATATATGTTGATGATATTCTCATTACGGGAAATGATGAAGCTGCCATCGGAGATTTTAAGAAGTATCTGCATGCAATTTTTCATATTAAAGACTCAGGAGCACCTAAGTACTTTCTTGGCATTGAAATTGCCCGTTTTGAACAAGGGATTTCGCTCAATTAGCGAAAATTCAAATTGGAGATTATTTCAAAAATAGGTTTATCAGGTTGTAAGCCAACTATTATTCCCATTAAACATAACATGAAATTGACCACCGCAGATTATGATAAGGGAACTTCTCAAGAAGATGACTTCGTTTTGGAAGATCCTTCAAGCTACAAAAAGGCTTGTCGGAAAGCTCATATATCTGACAATGACTAGACTTGACATCTCTTATGCAGTGCAGACTCTTAGTCAGTTCATGCACAGTCCGAAGCAGTCACACCTGAATGCTGCATTTAAAGTCGTGAAGCATCTAAAGAAGTGTCCAAGTCTTTGAATACTCTTGTCGAGAAGATGCAACATGGAGATGACAACATATTGTGATGCTGACTATGCAACTTGTCCCATGAGTCGAAGATCTGTTACTGGATATTGCATCAAGTTAGGAGATTCTTTACTCTCTAGAAGACCAAAAAACAGCCTACTGTTTCTCTATCTTCAGCTGAAGCAGAGTATCGAGTTATGGCCAAAACTACTTGTCAAATAGTATGGATTCGGGATCTTCTAAAGGATCTTGGAATACAGGTACAAGGGGCAACAAAGCTATTCTACGACAATGATGCAGCTCTTAAACTTGCAGCAAACCCTATAATGCATGAGAGAACCAAGCATATAGAGGTAGATTGCCACTTTACACGAGACAAGATCTTAGACGGAGTCATTGAAGCAAGAGGAATTGGGACAACTGAACAACCTGCAGACATTTTCACCAAACCTCTATGTCAAAGACAAAACACATATCTTCTGAACAAGCTAGGTGTCTTAGACATATACAAGCCACCAGGTTGAGGGGGAGTGTTGGAAGATATGCAGCTTGACAAAATATTTAATTGATTTTGATCCGATTTGTACAAATCAATTAGAATTAAATCTAGAATAGATTGATTTGTAGGATATTTAATTTCCTTTTTTATTCATACTCTTGTATTATAATTGCAGAGTATGTACATCAATACAATTCATTGAGGACAATAGAATATACAAAAAATCTTCTCTCCATTCTCGAGTTCTTCAATCCCTTTACTTTTTCTTCATCTTCTTACAGTTAATGCAAGGATATATTTAAATTTTAATGAAATAATCTAGGGTTCTAATGCTATCTGACATGCATTATATATCAATATTATAGAATCAATTAGGCTTTCGCCGACATCAAGCCGCAGGATCCAAGCGTGGCAGGGAGCACGGCCATGGCTTGCGGTGACCAGCGGAGATGGAATGTTGCCAAGTTAGAGAGCACTGATGGAGACTACTCTAGCACGGCGAAGTACTGAACTATAGCAGCTCAGGGACTGGCAAGGCGTAATGGAAGTGCTGCAAGGACGCCGGAGATGCTAGTAGTGTTGTGGTGGCAGGTGGTGCTGCTGAGTGTTGTTGGGATCACTAGAAAAACCTGTGGAAAGCTGCTCAACACGCTGGACTCATTGGTACCCGTGGGCAGACGCGGCGAGTCTAATGTGGGCAACTGGCTAGAGAAGAATCTGGCTCCGTGGAGTGCTAACAGAGCTGTGGTGGCCTGCGGTACTATGGAACGCTCGCTGGAGGGGCTTGGCGCGGCTGCAAGACAAGTCTAGGCGGGCAGGGACGATGGCAAGCATTGGTCTCTGCAAGTGGATCGTCGAAACGGGGGCAGCTGATAGCACGAGTGGAGCCGTGCATGTTGGTTGGATTCACTCCCATACAAAGGAAGTTCAATGAATTACAAGCCCAAAAACTTAAGCCCATATGATAATCCATATGAAGAAATAGGATTTTCTATTATCTTTTAAATGATAGCTACAAAGAACGTTAGTTGAGATGTAGTAACAAAAGAAAAAAAGAGAGAAAAAAATCTGGGTTGAGGGTAGTATATGATTTACATCAAACTAATATTAGAGGTCGATTCGTAGTCTGATTGAGTTGAAATTTGGTCAGCATGTCCATGGCATATTCTTCTTGAATCTAATCAATTTGATTTTCACTTGGAGCTCCCTACATCAAGTTTTTCATGGTTGAACTGAACCTGCATTTTTTATGAGATTTATCATAGATCTTTTATCAAAATTTATGTGTATTACCAAAAATGATGTTCTTGATGTCTTTGCTACTATGTACTTACTAGAATAGAACTTCGTTCACCTAGCTTTGTTGATAATGAAGAATTTTGGGTAGACTCCGGTCTTGTGGTTTTTATTACCTTACATTGAGGAGGTTTGCACAAGAAGGGTGATTGTTTTGTTCTGTTACGTGATTGGGTTGTTACTATTCTCCCAAGAGCACATATCATTGGAAATTCAAGGGATAATGGTATTTTCTACCCAACTTTCAAAAACTTATTGTTCATCTAGTTGATTGATTAGTAACTTTCGAAATGTGTTCATAGTTGAAAGATAGGACAACATATAAACGATTGAGCATTGAAAATCTTTCATTAGTAGATTAGTCATGAAGTTACTCCATCGACAAAAAATATGTGATTCTAGAGATGATTCTCAGAGAAAGTGAGAGAGAGACAGAGAGACAGAGACAGAGAGACAGAGAAGCCTTGGCTTCCTTTGCTTCAAGTTTCTCCCCATGTATTTGTTTGAGTTTCGTGCGAAAGTGCTGGGAACTGGCACTTATGAATGAGTAGATTCGGCGTCGTGGTGAAGGATCTACACGGGAGGCGCTGTCGATAGAGGGAGCAGATTGTGTATGGGTGCTGATTGTGCATATGCAGAATGGTGGTGTTCTTGGACGTGGATGACCGACTGAAGTGAGATGACTCAATGTGCGTGGATGATAGACGTTGAAAAAACGAGACCCAAGTGAATTTGTGTGTGCTCGTCTGTGATGGGAACGGATTATCGTGCTCTTCGTGAATGATCCATGTTGAAGAGAAGAAAACCCAGTCTCTGGCCAAATTTCCGATGATGTGTTTATGTATCTATAGGTTGCCCTTACCCAACGCTTCCAGACCTCCGCCGGCTTTTTTTTTTTGGCGAGAATAAGGAATCCCTCAGTTTCCTAATTTAGTACGAGAGAATATGTGAATCCATTCACCGAAATATTCCCTTTCTAATTCCCATATGTTTGAAATTTTCAATGATGATAGCCTTACTTGGTCAAAAAGGGCAGTCTTTCCAAGTTCAGAACCCCATATGCACATGTAATTTTTGGCCACTATAGGCCTTCAATAAGGTTGGCCCAATTTTATGCTCGTGGGCTTAATCTTGAAAATTCAGTTTAGAGCCTGCCTATTTTAATCCATTCAACATTTTTATAACCAAACCGGTTGAAATGCAATTTATGTGGGCTTATTATTAAAAATGAGAATTTTCCTAACATGTATAATGCAAGCACAAGATATTTTTATTTAGAGTTCAGAGTTGACTCCTAATTTTCTAATGCGATAATTGATTAACTATGATAGACAAAATTTAGGCGTGGGGCAGTTTCTAGTTAATGAAACGGGTTATTGCCTAATGAACTGTACTACTGTTTAGTTTGCGGACGTGATCAAGGGGTAGTTCCTTCTTTTTGACAAAATGGAAGTGGTGTTTGCTATTTAGTGTCATGAGAAACTACACCCTTGTATACTTTAAGGGCACGCATGATGAAATTTCTAAAATAAAAATCAATTTATGGCTAGAAATTGAGAAATTAATTTCTATTCCATGGACAAGTTTTTCAGCAAAGAAACGCGTTTGATAACGATTAAGAATTTCTATTTCTAGAGTAAAAATTCATTTGATAAGAGAATAAAATTTCTATTTCTAAGAGCGGCGATGGTCGACATTCGGTGGCTGGAGTTTGACATTTGGCGATTGGCGTTCGGTGTTTGGCAATTGACGGCGGGTGGTCGGAATCCGATGTTCAACGTTCGACATTCAGCATCTAACATCCGAAGGTCGGTGACTGGCGGGTGGCCAAGCCGGAGTACGGTGGCTGGCGGTGGGTGGCCAAGCCGAAGTCCAAGCAGTCGAGGATGGGGAGCCAACTACCGAAGTCCAATTGCTAGCGGCGGGTGGCCAACGGCCAAAGTCCGATGGTTGACATTCGACGACCGATGGTGACCAATGACGGTCAGTGGGGGATGTTCGGTGGTCAGCAGTGGGCCTCTGGTGTCCGGTGGTTGGCGATAAGCAACCAACGACTGACGGGCATCCAACATCTGATGACCAGCGGTCGGTGACGAGCAGTTGGAGTCTAGTGGCTAATGGCCGGCGTTTGATGGTCAGCGGTTGGTGGCGAGCTGTTGATGGCAAAGGCCGATGGCGGGCGGCTGGCGACTAGTGGCGGGCATTCGGCATCCCATGGGCAGCGGGTGGGCGACGTGTGATAACGAGAGTGAATAATGAATAAAGTTTTGATTTCTCATTTTTATTCTAGAAATAGAAAATCTAAAAATTTTAACTTTTGATTTGTACTCCACATCTATTTTTGGAATAGAAATTTGTTCCAGAAATTGAAAAATGAAATTACATTACCAAACGGATTTCTATTCCGAACATATTTCGGGGAATAGAGAAACAGAAAAATAGAGAAATAGAGAAATAAAACATTGTTATCCGTGCCCTTACATGCGATTCCATTTCTCGAAAATGAGAAAAGAAATCAATAAATTGAATTGAAATTGCGAGATAGTAAATAAACAATCAAGGAAAGCAGTAAATCTATAATGCAATCCTAAGAAAGATAAAGAGAGAGATATAATTAAAGGACAAGAAAGAAAAGAACCCGCAACTCATGGGTTTTTATACAGACGATAAGAACCCAAGACATATGTTGAGGATGAATGGTACATAATAATAGTCTGAATGGACATTGACCTTCACTATCTTTGTGTCCTCTTCATCTTCAGGATCTTAATCTAAACCTAATCTAATAACTATAACTAGGTACATACAATGGAAAGAAATAGGCATACATGCCAAAACAACCAAAAGTACAACATCATACTAAAGTTAATCACCCAAAGGAAGTTCAATTCAAAAAGAAGATTTGGGCCTCGGGGTTGGCCTTTGTAGTTCATGCATAGATCTCTCTAAGACACCTATTTAATTCATTTTATGATTTACAGCTATTATTAATCAATCATGTTCTCGTATGATCAATAACACTTATAAGTCTCTTAATCAAGCGATCTATATGATCGTAGGGTTTTTCCTCGATACATGCATCGATCCTATCGTACATCTAAAAGTCACATGTATTGAAAGAATTAAACATGTATGCAGGTCTTTTGGACCTTATTTCTCAACCAGTCAAATAAGAAAGTGAACCATTGGTGGGTCACTTATTACCAAGGGCATGTGCCAATCACAAACATAAACATCTCTAATGAATGATGTAATTGTATGCATGAGGGTACATGTGAAGTTTCAAAGACATCTTTTTCTGAAATCATCCACAAAAAACTTTAAGACAAAGTGATGTCTCAATTATGAAAGGCATTCAATTGCCTAAGCTAACTCGGGGCTTACATAAATGCACTCACAAGCGCTGTAGGCATTTTAAATGCAATTCAAATAGTAACATTTCACAATGTCAAATTAAGATTTAAAAAGGTTTGAAAATATTTCGGATTAAGGAATATCTAAGTTATGGAACACATTCAAATGCCAAGGCTAGTTTAGGACTCGCATAAATGCACCCACAAGCATCACAAGCATTTTGAATATGGTATAAACCATGACTCTTCCTTAAGTCAAATTGAGCTTTAAAAAAAATTCTTAACAAATTATTTTTAGAAACATCACATGTACCAAAACATTTTCAAGATATGAGTTGGAAAAATAAACCATTGAAAATCATTTGATAACGAAAATCAAAGGATTTAAAGCAACTCTCATGAAGATGACATGGCCTAAATTCATTCATAAACTAACCAAAATAGTCTAGCTAAACAATCACAACCAAATTCATGTTAGGAAATTTCAAATCAATCATAACAAATTAGCAAAATTGAGTAATGCCCATTAACAATCTAACTATGGAAATATTTCCTAATATGCTTGACATAATAACGAACAAATTTTATGAAGAAACTCTTTCTAAATGAGATATACATGATTTTATAAAAGTCAAACAACAAGTGACAACACATCAGAAATTTGTCAGAATAGCAAGACACTAAGTCATTATCACAAGGATTTGTCCTATAAAAAAAAGTCTAAAAATAACCAAATTTTCACATAACATAGCAAACATAATGACAAATTTCTTTTATTAAGGGATCAAGTGTATAATCCTTATAGAAAAAATAGAACAAAAATATCAAAGGTTTGTCCAAACGGGGGTTAGAACAGGGGTCCAAATTTGATCCCATGTCTAAATTCTGGCCTAATTTTGAAAAAATGGAAAGTAGTCCTAACAATGAGCAATCGACATGAAATTAGTGGCATTTGAAACTTGTAGGTGTGCTTTATAACTTCCTAGAATGGCTCAAGTCCAAACTAGGTCAATTTTGATGCTCTAAGACCAATATATCTAAAAGTGTACATATTAGTAAAAAAAGAAAACATAAGCATACATCATTTAGATCTCCAAGTCATTCAAGTAATGCACGAATGGCATGAAGAAATCATATAAGACTTAGAATTTGATGCGACAAACAATTTGGATAATCATCTAAGCCTAAGCCGGCATGCAAAAATGTTATATAATTTAATGACATTAGGAGATGATTCAAGATTCCTAATGACGTGCTTGGGAATCTTGAGTGTGATGAACATTTTTATGACACAAGTTTAACATGTGAAATGACACTTAAACAAAATGACCTAAATATGTATACAAATCTTCGGGAAAATTTTAAAAAATGACCCGAAATGTCATTATTTGCTCAAATAAGGGTCCGGAGTGGATTTTGTTTCAAATAAGGGCCTAAAGTGACTTTGGTTATTTCAAATAAGGACCCGACCATGCCGATGGCCGACTGGCTAAATTTTTCAACCGATCAATGGTATTTTTGTCATTTTGCATTTCACCTTTTTTTTTTTTTTTTTATGGTTCTTCTTCTTCCTCTTAGCTAGTGGTCAATTGGCCATGGCGATGCCCACAGAGGGCTAAGCAAGGGTCACCCCCACCGGCGAGGGCCACCTACATTGGCCACAGGTGAGGGACGGCCTCGCCCGAGTGTGGTAGCCCTCGCCCAAGGGCCATCCATGAGGGCAGCCCTAGCGGATCCCAGGTGAGGTCACCTAACCCTCGTTGGCCTCAGTTGGGGCCAGCATGAGCTGACCTTGCGAATGGCCCCTAGGTAAGGGTCGCCATACCCAAGCGAGGCCATCCCTTGCCCAGCCCTTTTGTGGGCATTGCTAGTGGCCGGTTGGCCACCGGCGAAGAGGAAGAAGAACCAGCCAAAAGAATTGAAATAAAAAAAAAGGGAAAATGACAAATGATGAAAATACCTTTGATCGCTAGAAAGACAGGTCCTTATTTGAAATGAGCATAGCCAATTCAGGCTCTTATTTGAAATAAACATAACCCTTTAGGTCCTCATTTGAAATAACATCCACTTTAAGACCCTTATTGAGAAAATGAAGGCACTCGAGGTCCTTATTTGAAACAAGGTACACTCCGAGGCCCTTATTTGAAAAAAAAAAAAGGGTACTTCGAGTCCCTTTTTGGAATTTTCCCCAAATCTTGTAACATGCGGTTCAATTGTTAAGAAGGCATAATCACAAGATTTGGTCTCTAGATGACTGAAGCAAACATGGCAATATGCATATATGGTAAGGTTTTGTTTCAACATTAACACCACATAATGAGAATGATTTTAGCCCCCTAAAGATATGCAAAGAATCATACGAAAAGTCACACTTACAAAACATGCGATGAGGAATATTTTTCATTAAGGGTCTAAGACCTAAATGAAATCACATGAGTTATGGCAAAAATGACAAAACAGACATGAATATCTAAATTATATATTACTGCAACACCTTTTCACATTGACTCATGCAATTAATACCCTAGACAACATCAACACTTTGCAAATTATGCATCAATAAAACACACACAACATGTATTCCATCTTTTATGAAGAATTTGAGATCAAACAAACTCATTTATGGACTCAATTTTACCAAAATGCAATTTGGATCAGTGCAAGGCAAATCATCTTACGCTTAGATCTAAGCGGTTTTGACCTAGTTAAACTCATCCAAAAATTCAAAAAAAAAATTACAGAATATTCTCCACACAATTAAGAGCAACTTTCATGAGGAAAATTCCTCCAGAAATCAACACAGAGATCAATACAAAAATGACAAAGTGAAGAATCAACACAGAGCGGACTAACCTAGGCTCAGATCTAAATAGTTTTGATCTAGCTAATCATGTCTAAATATTCTGAAATAAAATAAAATATAGAATGCACACCACAACAAAAACAACTTTCATGAAAGAAAGTTTCTCCAAAAATCAACATAGAGAATACCACAAAAATAGAAAAGTTAGATTTTGAAACTAGAACAGAGCTTAAAACAGACCTAAACTATTGTAGAATTGCACAACTTCAGAAGTGTTTTTTTGGGCCCAAACATCACTCAATCGGGATATGTAGTCAATCAATTCGAAGCTAGTTACATGTATAATCAAAGTCTAGAAGAATTTGAACTAAGATAAGGCTATTTCGAACCTCATTTTGGCCAAAACAATAAGCCTATTTCAAAAACCGCAAAAATACAAATTAAGACCTAACCAAGTTCAATCATCAATGATCATTCAAGAACAATCAATCACAACAAATCAACATAAAGATCCATCAATTCAACATTTTAACATGGCATATTAACCTAAAGTAGAACCTCAGCCCCGATTGGTTAATTTGGCCTTGCTTCATGAGATTTGAAATTGAGAATATTATCTTTGATGCGTTTTTGTCAATTTTGATCACAATTGAACAAAGTTTTCATCAAAACTTTGATCAAACCTCCACAAACACATCGGAAGGCGTCAGATCACTTGTGAACCGATCGGATTGTTGACTTAACACCAACACCGAACCAATTCAAATGGACCGGTTTGTATCACTGAGGCAACTCGGCTTGATCGGTTCCGATCAAGGCTAAGTTGATCACCGGCTTGTAGCAGTAGGAACAAGAATGGGTGATCATCGAAGGGCTAAATCGGCAACCGGTAGCTTGTTGACGTGAGGCTAGCAATGGTAGATCGGCAAGAATCGGTTCGACATAGAGAGAAAAGAGAGAGAGAGAGAGAGAAAGAGAGAGAGAGAGAGAGAGAGAGAGAGAGAGAATTTTCATTCAAAGAGGTCCCCCAAAAAATAGAGGGAAAATAGACATATATAATATCCCCAAATTATGTCATCTTGTCTGTTGGTTCGATTCGACGATCGAAATTTTGATTCAACAATTAAAATTTGATTTTAAAAGTTGCATCATGATCTCGAGGTGTCGAGTAATCAATCTAGTGCGTTTGATTTACAAAAACCTGAGCCAAAATCGAGAATTACATCAAAATGTCAATTAGGAGTTAATTTGCAATTTAATGAAATTTGATGACCAATCTGAAAAGTTTCAAAAAATTGAAGGCATAGAAGTAAAATTGACATCAAGAGGATCCTCGAACCAGTCGTTGGAGGTCCAGAACCGACCGAAAAGTGGCTAATCTAGCTAGCACCACCGATGGCTGATCAAATCAATTCGGTTCGATTTGGCAAGTTTTTGCTCGGTTCTTAATTGGTTTGGTCTAGTTCTGGCCATATCGCTCATTTGGGACCCATGTGGGTTTTTTTTTTTGGTCTAAGACCCACGTAGGTTCAAAAGTTATGCAATTTGATCCTTAAATAACCAAACTGAAAAGAAAATTTATTTTATTTAAGAAGAAATTGGCTAATTGAGATTTAATTAAGCTAATCAAACCTTATGAATATGATATAGGGATCTTTTATTAACTTAATTGAATGATTATCGTGAAAGACAACAGGTCAAAATCATAAGTGTTTTGAAGTGAGTCTAAAGGGCTAAAATGATCAAATTTGCAATTCAATGGATAAAATTGTTAATTGATTGAAATTGAGTTCAATTAATGCTACAATTGCCCCATCTAATTAACTAATCATATGTAAGATCACTTATCGCATTCAAATTGACCTTGAATTAAAGTACTTGAGCTTATGTCAAGAATGAATCTAGGCATAATATCAAAATTGGAACTAAATTTATGAAATTAGACCATAACCATGAATGGGTCAATTTGAATTTTGTCGGTTGAAGTTTAATTGTTTGACTTTCTTATACTTGGAAAAATAAAATTCTTGATATGAATTTCTCAAAATCCATTTCGGATTTGAACTTGTCTTAAGGAAATGAGTAAGAAACAATCATCCGTTCACAAGTCATGAAGAATCGATTTTGATTTCTCAATTATGGCTCAAAATGGCAATTTGTATTTTTGATACAAAAGTCAAATCAACATTAAAAGAAATGTATTTGTGCATTTTTTTTTTTTTCAATTTTTTTGGTCAAATCTTTGCATTTTTGAGAAAATAATTTGATAAAAATAAAATTAAAGTTAAATGACATCTTCTTTTTTTTTTAGTAAAAAGCCAAATTTTAACCCTAGGTTTACCAAAAAGTCAACTCGAAAATCAATTGTTTGATTTTTCGGATTTTTTTCTTGAAAATGAACTAGAAATTGTTTAAAAACGATAAAGCAAAAGAAAGAAATAAAAAATAACACTTTTTTTTTTTTATATAGATATAAGGCTTCGTCACAATCAGAAACCCAAATCTCTATATTTTATCTTTTAATAATGTGTCAACTAAAAATCAAATGTCAACACAACCAAAAAAAGTCATTTTGAGGTTTCATTTAGGAAAAATCCTATTAGTCCATTGGACTTAGCTCCAATTCCCATCTCTTATCATTTTAGTGTAGATTATGAGGAACACACCAACTATCTAAAGAAACTTCATGAGCAGACTCGAGAAAGGATCTTAAAGCACAATTATCAAGAAAGAGCAAACAAGCATTGATAATGGCAATTCTTATAGAAGGATTGGATTGGCTTCATCTAGGAATGAAAGATTTCCTCGGGGTCATCATGGGAAGCTAAAACCAAGGGTTGATGGACCATTCAAAGTGTTGCAAAGTATTGGTGACAGCACCTACAAGATTGAACTTCCTAGTGAGTTGCTGTTTCAACAACATCCAATGTTCCTGATTTTTCTCCCTGACATGAAGATGAAGAAAAATAAAACTCAAGGAAAGGTTTACAAGTGACAAAAGTGTATGATGCCAAAGCATTCCTTAAAGGCCATTAATACAGCTACTTTGAAACTAGTGAAACCTTAAGATCTATAAACAATTATATCTATTTCTTTTTTTCTTTTTAAAGATCTAGCCAGTGTCATTTATATTTCCAAAGTCCTTATTTAATTGTATTTTTTTTTAGTAAAACTAGTTTTGTCTTTCCAATGAATCTTGGTAATTACTCATGCTTGGAGGGTTGTTCCACACTTGTTTATACAAGCATGCTATGATGAATGAGAAAGCAAGACTTGGATGATTTTTAATTTGTTCAAGTCTTTGGCTTAAGAACAAGGAATTTTTTTTCTTTTGCCGTTATCCCTTTGGTGGATTTCTTACAGGTGGCGCATAACCTATTGATTTAAGTTCTCATTTATGTTACCTCCTACTTTTCTACACTCTCTTCGGCATTAGTATTGTCCATGGAAGTTGGATTATTTCAGTGAATCAATGGCTTTTGAGGAGTGCCATGGATGTTCACAATTGTGAGTGAAATTCCAATTGGTGATGGGTGCTCGATGGTGGGTTTTCTTCATGAAATCACGCTTAGAATTTAAGTGTTGAAGCTAATTAAAATCTTATGGTAAGATTTGTGTAATTCTTATCAGAAAAATATGTTTCGCAAGAATTGTGAGAGTTAAATACCATGTGAGTTATTGAGTAAAATTGGGAGCCGAGAAACACTAAAAGTGTTTGTTTCTCATTTTCATTGTATCATTTTGTCTGAGTGGATTTCCTTGATGCTCTCCTTGTACATATAGGTCACATTGGTCAAATCAAGTAAATTTAGTGTTCAATTTTATTCAATCACTTGTTTTCACAATAATTGACAAAAGCCAGGCTTAGCTAAGTTGAAGCAAATTGATAGAAATGGAAGAAGAAGAAAAAAAATCAACATATTTGATGGGAATGATTTTTATTTTTTATTTGGAAGATGCAAATGAGGATTATCTGTACCAAATGAATCCACAAGTACCAAATAAATCCACTTTTTTTTTTTTTATTGCAAAATATCACCTCTGCCTGCAAATAAAACATATGTTTTCTTTCTTCTTTTTTCAAGGAAACTTTGATTTGCGGAGGAAACTTTTTGTAATGTTTCATCTTTTTATTTGAGCAGTCATGATCAGCATGCCCTTTTGGATATTGATTTATAACTTTGGTTTGTGATATGCCTTAGCGAATCAAATATTCACCTGGAGACGGGATTTGATAGTCTGACTTTCATGGCAAAGATCATCAATTGTTAAATGAACTTTTTGCCATTTTTCTCCAAGCATCGCGTCCAAAGTTCCTTTTTGCTTAAGTTGAAAATTTCTTTCAACAGCATTGGCAAGTTTTTTTTTTTGAAATTGACGTCAAGAATACTAGCTTAAGCACTAGATCAGCTCTTGTATTATAGAAGAACTTTATCATTTCCTTGAAGTGCCGAATCCAATTTTTTTTCTTATGTAGGAACAACATTTCCTGTCAAAGAATTTGCGCCATTTTTACTTTTTATGATATTTGATATCAGTGATGAATATTGGTTGAATCAAACTGAGCGTTTGAAAAAAGTTTTCAAATGCCAGGAAATTGTTTTGGTCTGACGGGGTGAAACAATTCCATCATCCTTTCATACTTCCCGTGAATCCGCTTACAAATTCAGATGAAACATGTAAATTTGATAATTGAGGATTTAACGATGTAGCGGGTATCCAAGCATGAAATTATTGTAGACGATCTATCCATTGTGAGTATAGGAGATCATCCAAGGTAAACCCAACCTTTGGGAGGGTTTTTTTTTTTTTTTTCTTTTCCCTTCCTTGGAAAACATTGGATGAGCATGGCGGGAACTGTTCTGCAATAGAAAATTCTATATCATCATTTTCTGTCATTATCCCTGCATTCTGGACTGGAGTAGTCTCGTTAGATGGTAGTGATACTGATTTTTTGAAAAGCATCTGAGTCGCTTGAGCTTTCCTCAAATTAATCAGCATTGGATGCGATTGTTGTAATTGCTTGCTAAGTGTAGTTGTCATAAGAATGACGGGAAATCATGAAAGACAAAGGAGGATCTCTGTCTTTGGAAGGGTTTCCTGTTGGGGTTTCATGAATCATGTATAAGAAAAATCAACAGAATAAACGCAGCGGAAACAAAAATATATTTTACACATGATTCTCCTTAGGCGTTGTCTGTGCGTTTTAATCAAAAATCTATACATAAAAGGAAGTTAAACGAAATACCTCTTGAAGCGCGCTTTGAAACAAGTCGGTTCGGATGTTCTACGGTACGAGTCCCACAAGCGTCGGACCTCTAGTTCAGACACACCAACAACGAACGTCGAACGGAAGAGAGAACTTCGGATATTCACCACTTCGATTGTGCTAGCAATCACATGGAAACAAAACGTCGTATCCTTGATGTATAATAGTCACGGCCCGAACGAGATAATGCTCTTCTTTCTTGCGTCTCAAAGACACAAGAACACGCACACACGTTTGCTCTCTATTTTAGCAAAACATCTTTTCTCTAAAAACACAAACGCACGCCCACAGAAAATCTCTCTACGTTGCAACCTTTTGCAGCCTTTCTTTTTAATATTTATACACGAATCAGCAACGGTTGCCGATCGTGGGATCAGCAACCGTTGCTGATCCTTATTCTCATGCACGATCGAGCACGATCGTGCATGAATGGAACGGTCAGCAACCGCTGACCGTTTATGCACGAATTCGTGCACGATGGTCAGCGGTTGCTGACCATCCATGCACGAACAAAATTCGTGTATGGTCAGCGGTTGCTGACCATCATGCACGAATTCGTTCGTGCATGTGCACGTAATTGTGTGAAGTGGTCAGCAAAAATTGCTGACCATTTCCACTTTAATTAATCAATTAATTAATTTAGGGCATATATCTAACATTTCCACCCGTAGGTTCTTGTATTTTACTTTTTCCTTTTGACTCACTGATGTAGCCTCTGAGCGTTCTAATGTTAGGACGCTGAGGGATTAAGTATTTCTGGTAGAGATTTCTACAAATATTCTTTTAGAGCAACTCAAAAAGTTCTACTAAGCTGCATACTTTGGGCAAAAAGATCAGTTTATGCCTCTAAGCAAGAGGAAGACCATGTTCCTTGAGCTCAACAATTCGCCGTTTCACATTTCCTACTTTTTTTTTGGGTGGGCTTTTCAAATCCTTCCAGCTTCAAGATTGGCAAGCCTTTTCTCAAGATTCTTCATCATCCCTTCTATTTTAGTGGATGACTCAACTCTCTGATGTACACGATCAAACCTTTCGTGCATCATGCCCAAAGTTATTCCAATCTGTTGAAGATCTGCCGTATGAGAGGCAAGGACATTGTTCTGTATAAAAGCATTTTCGGTTTGCCAATTAAGGACAGATTCTCCGGCGGAAATCTTTTTAGGATTTCCAGCGGCATCTACTCCTGAAGGATTTGGCACCTTAGAAACATGTTCAAACTTTGGCCAGAACAAATTCTTTTAAATTCTTGTTAGCTTAAGGGTAGGTGTCAAAGGAGGAAATTCAACAGGAGAGAATATGAGTATAGCCGGAAGTTCTGTAGCTGTGTTTATTCAGTCTAAATAGGTTCATAACTGGTAGGTCTACAGGCGGATAAGCTTCTTCTAGCCCGAGCTCAATTGGTTTACAAGGAGAGGTTCTCTTGATCCACTTCTAAATGGTCTTGTAAAACGAGGAAATAGGTTTTTGCCCCAATCTCTGTGGATTTGGTTGTGAGTATAATTATGGAGGTAAATCAGGCTGGTGATTAGGGATTGGTAATGATGGTGTTCGGATTTTCTCTGGGAGAGGGGCAGGGTTTGAATAAAACACCATGAGTCGAGATCTTCCACCTTCCTCACCGAGAGGTCCTACGGGGGAATTGTTACCTTGGTACAATTCTAGAGAGGTCGCGCATATTATTCATGAATGCTAGTATTTCTTCATCTGATTGAGGAGGCGTGGTTAGGTAATACTGCTTCTTCTTCTTCTTTTTAAATATTTGGTTGTACGTGTTATGTTTGAGTAAGTGACGGTAAGCTTGATGGAAGGGTAAAAAAGAGCATTTTCCTTGGCCATGCAAGTGTGAGCGGGGCCATCAATTGTGGTGCCCAAAATTAAATTCACATGTTTATTAGCAAAGAAAGTTACATTTGACAAGTCTCTAGCACTTCAGGGTAGAAGGCATTGTGGCAATGTTTATATGGATGTGGATGGTGTTCAACTTGAGATGGAGTTGCAACCAAAAACTCTTGAATTAGTGGGTAATAGCATGGTAATCAACATTGGGTGCTTGGAACGAAGTGGAGCTTGCAGAACCAACAGCTACTAACAACTGATTTAACAAGGTATTTGTTCGATCTCCTAATAAATATGGATACATCGGTGTTTTACCTTATCTATGGTTATGGAAAATGTGTCAGAAAATCTTTATAGACTAGTTAAAAGTGCATGTGGAGTTGGTATTTAAATGAGATCCATGGTTATAGTGAAGTTCAAGCGCAACTTAGACTTAGAAGATGGTTATAGAGGTTGAGCTCATGAGGAGCTATGAAAGAGTAGCAGTGTAGTTTGGATATTTAGCAAAATGACTGTTAACTAGTTCAAACGTTGAGTTAAAATGGAGATTGTCA
Source organism: Eucalyptus fibrosa (assembly GCA_017140475.1). Taxonomy (NCBI): domain Eukaryota; kingdom Viridiplantae; phylum Streptophyta; class Magnoliopsida; order Myrtales; family Myrtaceae; genus Eucalyptus; species Eucalyptus fibrosa. Next base: position 42,244,268 of record CM029514.1, on the reverse strand, counting down.
AAATTTCTTAAGTTCGAACATGTAAACAAAGCCCAACCATAGTAAATAGTTATTTGTGGACATCCATATATATGCTATGGAAATCCAGATTCCTCTGTAGTGTCGTAGTCTAAGTTGGAGAAGGATTTCTCATTTTGTGCAAGAGTTGTCGCCAAGCAAAACTAGAAAAAGGATACACATGGAAATTAACTTTCCTGCTATTCGTTGGAGTCGTGGAGCAAAATCCAATTGGATATGTATTGTTAATGGAAGTTGGATTATTTCCATGAAGCGCCGGTTATTGAGGATTGTCGTGGGTGTCGACATGTGAGTGAAATTCCAAGTGGTGCTAGGTGCTTGGAGGTGGGTTTTCTTCATGAAATTACAATAAGAATTTAAGTGTTGCAATCAATTAAAATCTTATGATAATATTTGTATAATTCCTTCATAAGACTGAAAGATTGTTTCACAAGGAATCGTGATGGTTGAGCATTGTGTAAGTTATTGAAAACAATTAGGGGCTGAGAAACACCGAAAATGTTTGAGTGACTCGAGTATAATTATAATCTTCATTATATTATTTAATCCATAATATAATTTTTTACTGCTCTTTCCATGAACATAGTTCACAACGATTGAGTCACATAAATTTGGCCTTCAATTATTTATCTATTATGTTCTGTTTATTATATCATTCGATCACTTGCTTTTGCAATGATAGTGAGGTGTCATTAGCATGAAGCTGGATTGTCTCTTGTTTTGGTAAGAATTGGTGATAAAGTGGAGGGCGCATTAAGTTGAGAAGCTGGAGGAGGGAAACAGATGGTTTCCTTCTCTTCCACGACCCGTTTGCTTTTCCTCCTGTTTTGCTCTACCGACTCACTTCTTGTACATGCCCGAGTCGGAAAATGATGAATTGTACAAAGGGATATCCGTAAAGCATCGGAAACATAAAACGGCCTGTCGGATGCGAAGAGCTAGTTATTATGGGGTCGATATCACCATCATCAACGATATGAATCAATGCTCAACTTTTAGTCATTTGGTTTCGATGCGGTGGATTACATAAATGCAAGATACATTCCAAGCAAATCGCACCTGGACTCCATATAAGTTCGCCTCGCCTTTAACTCACAAAAAGCATCCCAAGGGTGCGAGTCAGCTTCTGCTAAAAAAGAAAGAATAGTGTGCAAGCCCAGCAACGCACGAATGAGAACGTGCGGAAGGAAGAGGTTGTGTTGGGCCGGCCGCCTTCGAGAAATGGCAGGTCAAGTCAACCCCCACGATACGAAAAGCAGTCTATCGGGAATATTCAATCGATCCCCCAGTCAGAGCTTCTAGAGGATGAACAAGAAAAAGTAGGAGAGAGAGAGAGAATCCCCCAGTCAGAGCTTCTAGAGTATGAACAAAGAAAAGTAGAGAGAGAGTCGAGGGGTCCAATCGTTATGAGGACCCAAGTCCCCCGTTCGGCCCCACCAGTCCACTAAAGATAAATGAGCTCTTAGTGGGGCACTAAAGCGACGATTACCTTTTGTACCAGCACGGAAGGATATGCCTTCGCGCACTACCTCTTGATACCGAGAAAGCAACTTCCTCCACTCGCTGTTTCCCGGAAAGATTCCAGCCATATGTATATATTGGGTGCTTTTTATCAACCCTCGTCTGATTAAGTTATTCTCCGACGGATGCATTCGAGGTAATTGAAGAAGTTGATTCTTTCTGGTTGCCAATCCAATCGTGGGCTTCCAAAGCTGAGGGAAGGATGCGAAGGAGACCACCTCTCATGCTGCATGAGATGCTCTCATATTATATGAAAATGGAGGAAATTATTTTTAAAAAAAATCATAAACTTATTATAATTGTACCAATTCAGTTTTATTGAACTTTTTTTTTTTGTTAATTTAATCTTCACTCTTTTGTATTTATATTAATTTAGTCCATCCGACCAATTTTAGCTAGCTAGGACCGATGGTATTTTTAAAATAATATTTTAATATTTTGAATTTTTTATAATTTTTTTTCTTTTATTTTCTTTGTTTTTTTCCCTTCTCCTGCCCTTAGTGCCGGCAAGGGTCATTGCCATCGCCTCGGAAGGGGAAGGAAAAAAATAAAGAAAATAAAAGAAAAAGAAAAAAAAGAGAATAATTATATAAAAAAATATTAAAATATTATTCTAAAATGTCATGTTAGTGCTAGTAGCGTCATGTCGCCCGCCGATCAAAATTAGATGGATGGTCTAAACAGGCACAAATGTAAAATGTTTAGGACCGAATTGATATAAATACAAAAGGTTTAGAATTTTTTTGGTAATTTTTCCTTTATGAAAATAGCCGGCCACGTCCTTTACCAAAAAAAAAAAAAAAAATAGCAGGCCTCGTCTTTGCAGGTCAATATCTAAATGATGATGAAACGCGTTACTGTCTAACAAATTGGACTGAGGTTTAGTATTCGAACGTGATCGCAAGGGTAATACCTTCTTTTTGACCAACTAGAAGTGGGGTTTGCCATTTAGGTGTGATATGAAATCGCCCCCTTACACCCCCAATCATTAATTTTGCCGCAATTGTTTTTGTCTAGTGGACTTGACTCATCTCATTCTGATCTCCACTGCCTTTGTCGAGTCTTTCACATTAGTGAGGTCCGTTTGTTTTGGTGAAAATAAAAGCTATAAAAAAAAAAAAATCAGTATGCTTTTTCATGAAAATCAAGAATTTTAATTTAAAATTTCATAAACTACAAAATATCATATGTTAATTTACATATCTACCTCTGTATTGTATGAAAACCTCAAATTGTGTCGGATTTGAAAAGGTCCAAATGGATAAAGTACTATGATTTTCACTGAAAATAAAACTCAATCAGGACATGCCCAAAACAAACTTTTATTTTGTATTATATATAAAATACATAGAAGATTCACAAACTAGATTATAAGAGGAATTGCTTAGGAGATCATCAAGTACTTTATTGGATGAGTATTCCTCTCGTACAAAAAGGACGCTTCTCATTTATATCAAAAAATTAGAAAGTCCAACACATAAAGGAAACCGCGCAATTCAAAAGGAAGTCCTGACCAGAATATTTGGTAGCGCAATCTTTTAATGATGTGATGATGGGGTGAGTCGTTGGCAAGTAAAAACCATTCCAATGGTTAGTCCCAATCCGAAGAAAAGCACCTAAAAGTCGATTTGATTAAATAACTATATATGAAATTGCTTATTCATCTAACAATTTATGATTTTAGAATAATTGATAGTAATCTTACAAAAATCCCAAACTAGTGTTAAGAGATAAAGAGCACCTTCATGGATTTGTGATTAAATTGAGCATTATATTTGCGAATTTTAAGGTGTAAACCTCCACAACATCATAAGCCTACCACATAAACAAACAAAAGACAAAATTTTGTCTATGGGCCAAATATTTATATGTATAATCTGAAGATGTGCTGTGAGAGCAAACTCTGGAATAAGCGGCAAGGGTATACATATCAATTAAATGATATATTGAGATGAGAGAAAGAGTTAGGAATGTTTAGGGAAATCTTTTTATTTGCTGCATGCAATTCTGCAAGAAATTGTAATTTGGTCCAAAGTTGAGATATAGTACGAAGTTGTACTTCATCTTTATTTTAAGATTCGGGTTTGTATGGGTGCCACTTGTGGATGGACTTTTTGTGATCTCATCGTCCCACAGGTCGCTCTATATCCCTCGACTTCGTCAACTACGCAAATTGCCCCGTCAGTGCTTCTTCATTAATCTCCGTCCTTCAGCATCTTACGTATCGATACCCTAATTATCTACGATAGACGCATACTTCTAAGCGCTTAAATTACCGTGTAAAGGACGCACGTAGGAAAGGAACTTAATGACTACTTCGACTTATTGAGTAATCGTTTAATATCCAGCAAATGAGCAAAGTGAAGCATTAAAGAAACTATCCAATGAATGGCGAGAGAAGATGGCGATGAAGGAGGAGAATTTTGCAATGGGTGGAGCCTACGAGAAGACTCATGTGGCACCAACGAAAATCCATTAGTACGTTGGACGTATCATTCACGTCTTTTATGGAATGGGGTCAACGCATTCCACCGAGGTGGATTTGCCATCAACAATCATTTCATGTAGACACACTTTAGACATATCTTTGCGCATTGAGTCCCCGCTTTCCCACCTCTATATAAACCTCCCTCCCATTCCCCCATCCGAGCCATCCTCTTCAATCTCATTTCTCATCAAACTCCCCATCGTGATGATGATGACCTCCTTATATGGCAGCCTTGTTCCTTTTTTTCTCCTCGCAGCACTGATGATGGCGCCTGTGAGCGAGAGTCGGAGGAGCTTTCGAGAAATTGTGCCGAAGGCGGGTAGTAGTCATGGTGAAAGTAAGGGCACCCAATGGGCTGTTCTAGTCGCCGGATCCAACGGTTATGAAAATTATAGGCACCAGGTGATCCCCACTCAAAATCAGCATTAGCTACCGCATATCATTATATTTTCATTGTATATGTATAAAATATGGTATGGAAAACTTGCTGGCAGTACATACTTCCGTAATACATGAGCAGCACGAAGATTATATATATTTTTATATATATTGACCTGTGTTATGTGTGTCTATGTAGGCGGATGTGTGCCATGCCTACCAAATCCTTAAGGCAAATGGATTGAAAGATGAGAACATTATCGTGTTCATGTATGACGACATCGCCCGTAACAAGAATAATCCCACCAAGGGTATCATCATCAACAAACCCAACGGCCCCGATGTCTACCATGGAGTTCCCAAGGTCGTAGTTCAACACTCTTTATCTAGCTACTTTTTACATCCACTGTATAGGAGGATCTATATTGAGGTGATTGATTTTCGACCCTAATTAACCAATGAGGTACTATCGTAGGATTACACCGGCGTTGCGACAACAGCAGCCAACTTGTATGCAGTCCTCCTCGGGAACAAGACGGCCCTTAGGGGGGGTAGCGGCAAGGTCTTGAATAGCGGCCCAAATGACCACGTCTTCTTCTATTACGCTGACCACGGGAGCACGGGAGTAGTGACCATGCCTGTGGGGGGCTACGTATACGCGAACGACCTGATGAAAGTGTTGAAGCAAATGTATAAGGCAAAGAAATACATGAACATGGTGATATACATAGAGGCATGTGAGTCGGGGAGCATGCTGCAAGGGTTGCTTCCCAAGGACATGGGGATCTATGCGACCACGGCATCGAATGCCGAGGAGAGCAGCTATGGCTACTACTGCCCTGAAGATTCTACTGACGGTGATCCCTCCAAGTACGACACTTGTTTGGGGGATCTCTACAGCATCGCTTGGATGGAGGACAGGTATTATTATGCCATTTCTCTATATTTGATAGGAACTGTACACGCACACTCGATCATAAGAAATGACTCTCTTTGGAAGGAAAAATAAAAAGCTAGCTAGATGAGCACACGCCTGTCTCTATATGAGGGGCATGATTTCTATGCCAATTATAGAAGTAATAATTCCTTGTTCTCTCTGTTTCTGTCTCCATTAATCCGAATTTTGGGTGTGTGAGAACAGTGATGCCCACAATTTGGGGAAGGAAACATTGCAGGAGCAATACTTAGTAGTGAAGAAGAGGACCGATCGGTCCCATGTGATGCAATATGGGAACACCGTTCTTAGCCAGGCCTTCCTCTCTACTTACATGGGCCAAAGCACCAACAAAGTCTCTTCCGTTCCCTTGGAGGAGCTCTCTTCTTCGAAATCCTGGGCAGTTTCCCAACGAGATGCTAATTTGGTCTTTTTCCAACGCAAGGTCCGTCTCCATCACTGTTGATTCTGTTGCATATTAATTTATCTGTTCTGACTAGTAATTAAACAAAGAAATGTGATTCTTTTTAAATAGTGTTTCTTGCTATGTCTGTCTTGCCTCTTGATATTGGGACTCCTTGTTGATGACTACTTGAGGGTGGTTGTAGGTGCAAAAAGCTCCGAAAGGGTCTGCTGAGAGTGTAGAGGCACGAAAGAGACTGGACGAACAAATTGCTCGCCGATCACATATTGATCGCAGCATCAACCAAATTGTCAACCACCTCTTCGGAGGCTCCAGTGTCGCAAGCATGTTGACTGCTGTTCGACCTGGAGACCAACCTGTTGTTAATGACTGGGACTGCCTCAAGACATTTGTAATTCTCCGTGATCTCCTCATCAATTACTTGTCCGATCCATATATGATAGATGTGCATGTGCAGCTAATTTATCTCGTGAACAGTTTCTAATGTCGAATTTGTTCATTCTGATGTATAGGTGAGGACTTACGAGCAATATTGTGGACGCCTGAGCGAGTACGGAATGCAATACACAAGAGCCATGGCGAATATGTGCAACGCTGGAGTAGACAAGGATCGTATGGAAGCAGCTTCCATTCAAGCTTGTTCTGGAAAAGCAAAGTGAAAATGATTATTAGTGTCCTCATAATGCTTGTTTAAAGCTTTTGGATTACATATATGGAGTATATGTGCTGCTTCTAAGAAATTGGAATAATTTTACATTGGCAACCCCTCCATTTATCGTGTGAATGAATCAGCAATTTATGGGCCATTAGCGTCCAATCTTAAAATATATCGATAATCAATAGAAATATCATAGTTATCTCTAACTTAAGAAAAAAATCATATAAAAAAATTGCCACATTAGACTTGTGGCAACACTAATCAGAGCTAGCATTTAAGCGATCACCTTGTTTTTTTCAAGAGTGGACTTAAGTAATTTGGAAAAAAAAAAACTTTTGGGAATAAAGTGAGCGTCGTACAATACTTTTGACATTTTTAGTGTCCTTCTAACCCTTAAGGAAAATGGATTGAAAGATGAGAATATCATCATGTTCGTGTACAACGACATCACCCATAGCAAGTATAATCCCACCAAGGGTATCACCATCAATAAACCCAATGGCGCTAATGCGTACGATAGAATTCCCAAGGTCATAATTCAACACTCTTTATCTAGCTACTTTTTACATCCAGTTTATAGAAGGATGCATATTTGCGGGATACAATCCTAATTAACCAATTGGGTAATATTGCAGCATTACACCATTGATGTGACCACAGCAGCCAACTTGTATGCAGTCCTTCTCAGGAACAAGACAGCCCTTAGTGGGCGGCGGCAAGGTTTTGAATAGCGGCCCAAACAACCACGTATTCTTGCATTACATTGACCATGGGAGCTCATAACTAGTTTGCATGTATCACGGTCCGTGAATCATTCCGTATTCGTGACACTTGTGAGTGGTGCTTGGGATTATCGAGTGAAGAGTGAGGAGGCAGAGGGGACGAACACAACTGGTCCATGGGAGTGACGTCAGGACAGTTGGTGCTAGGAGTTCTAGGATGGAAGGATTATATCATTTATGAGCTTTGAAGGCGGAGTTGGCCTCCTATGCACAAACTGGTTGGGAGCTGATGCCGCTCTCCCAACGAGGCCATGGCAGGTCAAAACCAGTTATTGAGCTTAAAGAGATCTGCTATCTCACTCGATGGACTAGACGCTCGATCAAAGCTGAGCATGGTACAATCTCGTATAGAGAAGCTATTCACCGTATTGTTCGCTAGAACAGCTATGAAGGAAGGCTGGCCTGGTGAATTCCACTCGTCAGGCACCGCACGGGTCAATCTGTGGCCAAGGAAATTGTAGCCCGTGACACATGGTATCAAAGCAAAAATCCTTCCAGTAAATGGGTGAGTCAGAGAATCGGACTCCTCACTCCAATGTGGGTCGAACTGAGAAGTACTAGTGGTCTACCTAGTCCTACGAGGGCGAAGAGTGAATCGCCAAGGCAAAAGGTGCTCGGACAAAGTGCGGCTCTCGACTAAACTTCTAGGATGACAATGGGAGCACTAGGAAGAGTTGGTTCCTCATCGAGCAAATAGTGAGTTAAAGAAGAACTGAATCATCGCTGAATGGGGATAACGTTCCTGGATCGATTGGTGAATTCAAATAAGAGGTCTACTGCCACGTTTTCAATATTTGCTGGGGTCAAGATGCTTAGTAGGCAAAAATGGTGTTGCCTAAAGGTGCGATTGGCGAAAAATGCCATACTTGCCAAAGAAAGTGCAGGTGACTAAGAATGGCCCGAACAGCTGAGATCAAAAGAGACTACCAATGAAGCAAAACTTGTTTTGTTGGGTAAGCGTGACCATTCGATATGAAATCCCAAAAGTGGTGCATCAATGGTTAAGGGACGCAAGAAAGCGACAAAATAGAACGCAATAAGGGTGTTGCGAAATTGAGTGTGGGAGAATGTCACAATCCATGAATCCTCCCATACTCGTGACGCTTGTGAATGGTGCTTGTGATTATCTAATGAAGAGTGAGGAGGCAGAGAGAACGTACACAACTGGTCCATGGGAGTGGCGTTAGGACGGTTGATGCTAGAAGTTCTAGGATGGAAAGATTATATCACTTAGGAGCTCTGAAGGCGGGGTTGGCCTCCCATGCACAAACTGGTCAGGAACTAATGCTGCTCTCCTAACGAGGCCATGGCAGGCCGAAATCAATTGTTGAACCTAAAGAGATCTATTATCTCACTTGACTCGGGCGTGGTACGATCTCGTATAGAAAAGCTATTTACCGTATTGTTTGCTGGAACAGCTATAGAAGGAAGGCTGGCTTGGCGAATTCTGCTCATTAGGCACCGCACCGGTCGTTCCACGACCAAAGAAACTGTCGACCCATGACACTTGCCTATGGGGGACAACATATGCGCAAACAACCAAATGAACATGCTAAAGTAAATGTATAAGGGGAAGAAGTACATGAACATGGTGATGTACATAGGGGTGTGTAAGTCGGGGAGCATGCTACAGGGGTTGTTCCCCAAGGACATGGGTATAGAAAAGAATAAAGATGTGAAAGAAAAAAAATTAAAATTTTAAATATAATTTGATATCTATTAAAAGAAGAATAAATCAAGCTATTTATAAGCTTTTCTTTATAACTATTCTAAGATAATATATCAATTAAGGGTAAAAGAACAACCCAAGTGTCAAAACTTGACATAAAAAGATACTTAAATACCAAAAATTAAGAAAATGTGTCACACCCCAATCCTCCGAACACGTGCCCATCCCTTCTTGATCGATTAAATAGCAACGTCCCAGGATGCATCGCCGACCCATTCATTTTAATACGCATGCAAAACCATATAAATAATCCCTAGACAATAAAATAATGGGATAGGAAAGTAGGGCTATATTTTTCAAACCTTTAAAAAAAAAAACACACACACACACACACACAACCACACTTTTATACAGTGCAACTCATATAGTATATATTACAATACTATTAACAAAAGTTAGGTCCTCCACAACACAGGGTTTGCAAAACAGGGATGAGGTTTCAATCCTCATCTAGATCCTCCTCTAGGTCCTCCTTAGGATCCTCCTCGACAATCTCTCCTTCTTCCATGCTCCAATTGGAGTCCTCTGCTGAGCACTCCGGAGAGTCAAGATCATCACCAAGCTTGGGATCCTTTGCATCCACCACTGATCCACCCTTAGGATCTGTTATCCCCTTCCCGAACGCTACCTCTAAAACGTACAGAGGTACATCAGATTCCGGTACATGGCCCACCCTTCGTCCATCATTGTAATGGTGATACCACGATCGGTATTTGTGGGGCACCTTTTGGGGTTCACCCATATCAACCCAGACGCTGGATTTCACTAGTACATATTCCAAGCCTTTAGGGTAATGGCGTATTGGAATGTGATAACCTGTCTTAGTGATTTCCTCAAGTATACCAAAATGCTCGGGAGGAGGTGGAGGTGCTGATATCTAGGAACCTAAAATGTTGTCCCACAACGGAATGAGACTACGTCTCGCCAAAGTCTACCCTCCTAAGACTCGATTAGGAAGCAAATACATCCTAAGGGTTGCCTAAACACACCACGGGTCAAAAAACTTACCTTGACCTCAGTTTCATCCTACAAATCAATATCATTTACAGATGCCTCAAATCACATCAATCAATAAATTCATAACATCATATCAAATCATTAATAAATCGACCTAGTCGATTATATGTCATCACAACCATCTCATGGTCGACCCATTCAATAGTATCTATAAGTCCACCCATAATAGGATTATTCGCTCTAAGCTGATAAATAGATAATATAGCTCTTGCTAAGCTGATAAATAGTGTACTGCTCTCGCTAAATTGACATATCTCATATAGGCTGATATAGCACATTAATAATGCTCTCTCTCTCTAAGCTAATCATATTACTCTTGATAAGCTGATTAGGTATACTACCCTTACTAAGCTGACATATCAAAGCCCGTAGGTTGATATAGTATATCGGTATACTGCTCGCAATCTAAACTAACATATCACATGTAGGTTGATATAGTATACCACCCCAACCAATTAATCAATTCGTCATTTTTATCATACCCGATAAAAATAGACATGTGTGGGTACACAATCGATTTTAGCTAAAATATAATAATTTCACTTTTTCAACATTCCACAAGTTTCAACAGCCCATAACATATTTTTGGTGCTGTAAACTGATGCCCGGTAATTTTTCAATTAATTACCAAAATTAATTAATTTAAGAATAAAATCCTAAAATCATAATTAAATCAATTCAGCACAATTTAGAGTTCAAATAAATAAATAGACTATATCACAATAACCGGCATAAAATTCCAGTCATTGGCTATCACAGTCCAATTTTCGAAAAATAAATAAATAATTAAATAATTATAGAAAAAATTAAATAAATGTCAATAAATCCAACTTAAGCACGTAATGCCTAATTGGATGCCGAAACGGACTCGGAAAAATTCCAAGACTCGTTAAATAAATACTAGAGTTTATTTACTTGCTAATTACACTAACTATTCACCTAACATGCATCAGCAAATAATCAAATTCATTAATCTAATCTAATCTAACCACCTAATCCATCTTAACCTAAACTAATCAACCAATAAGCTTGATTAAGCTATTAAGCGAGGATTAGTAAGTAAAAATCACTTGCTCGGCAATCCAGTCGATGCAAAATGACAGGGACGCGACGAGGCTCACTTCTCTCCAAAGCGAGCCTAACTTTCAGGGTTAAGATCAACATCAAAACGAGCCAAACCTGAGCTGGAAACCCACTGGTTTTGTTCTTTGTTCTTACTGAAATAGAGGAAAACAATGGCTAGTTAAGGCGAGCAGAGATTGGGGAAGGTTGAAGGGGCCAAGCCGGACCTAGGCGGGGATTCACGGTGGTCGGAGGAAAATCTAGCAACCTCCACGTAGCCCTAGCAGCACCATAGATGGCGGGACACAAGGCTAGAAGCAGCAGGAGACGTCGCGGTCGCACGGTGGAGGTGGAGCAGCGACGGCGCACGAGGATGGCGAATGGTGGTCCGACGGTGGCAAGCGGTCCCGACGGCGTGTTGGCTAGCTGCAGCTTCTCCTCTGGATTTTTTGGTCTTTGCACGGCAGCTTCGATGGCGGAGGATGAAGGCTTGGATGGTAGATGAGGGAGAGAGGGAGAGAGGGAACTAGAGGGGGCCACAAGCCTTATTATCTCTTCCATGGTCCCTTTGACCATCTACCACCACCAGCAGTCTTCCTTGACCTCAAATCAGCCACCAAGACTCATCTTAGGACACTTGAAATGGTCTAAAAGCCCTAGGCAAGGGAGAGTTACGAATTTTAAACATTTCTCCCTCAATTTGACACTAATCCTTCTCAACTCAACACAGTTTGGCCTCAATAAATTCAATCGACACATCTCCGATCAAATTGGTATTTTTCCTCGCTAATTGATCCCACTTGCTTCCCAATTTCGCAATAAAAAATGTCCCTGACTTTTTCTGGACAAAAACAGTTTTAGGACAACTTTTTTCAGTCTCGGTTTGTAGAAAAATCTTCCGAGACTGAGTCGACGCTCCTAAAATTAATTGTGACACAACAGAACTTTCAATTTTTGAAATCGAACTCAAATTCGCGGTTAATTTCACTCAGGGGCGTTTTTAGTGTGACCTAGGCAACCGGGTAACTTTTAGAAATTTTTAGTGCAAATAACCCATGGTCAATTTTCTTCGAGCCACAATGAACCCACTCGATGCATTGGTAATAAAATCTCGATGATTCAAATACGAACACAGGGTACCAAAACAATAGAAAAATCAGTTTAATGCTAGCTGATGAGAATTTTCCAAATTAGTAGAGTCATCTATGTTTAGCCACACATCTCAGAACCCATTTTCAACCAAAACCTCACAATCTCTCTCTTCCCTCTTGAACTTTACAAAAATATTTATTATAAAAATCAAAATTATAATTATTTTTTATTTTAATTTTCTTTTCTTTTTTCTTTCCTTTTTTTTATTTTATTTCTTCTTCCTCCTTCCGGTGGCCGGCACGGCGATGGCCGACGACTGGCCAGGTGAGCCTCGAACTCGCCGATGTCCAGCAAGGCTCGAGCCTCGCCAATTTGGTGAGACTTGAACTCGCCAGCGTAGGGTGAGGCTCTAGCCTCGCTAGATCCGGTGAGGGGCGAGCTCCAGCTCGCTGGATTTGGCGAGGCGAAGGCTTCGCCGATGGTCGGCGAGGCTCGAGCCTCGCCGATCTAGCAAGCCTCGAGCTTGCCGGCATTGGCGAGCCGGGCAAGTTCAAGGCTCCCTTATGGTCGGTCGCCGGTTGTTGTCATGGCCGGCGGCTGGCCAAAGAGGAAGAAGAACAAAAAAGAAAAAAATAAAAGAGAAAAATTAAATTAAAAATTATATTCTTAAAAAATAAAAATAATTAAAAAAATAATGTTTAAAAAATAAAAAATAATTATAATTCGATTTTTTGAAATAATTATTTTAAAAATTATAAAAATTGTCCATTAAATTTGTTTTGTATAAAACTATTTTAGCAATACCATTATATGTGTGTGTATATATATATTAACCTTTCTTTGGTTTAGTTAAATGCTATGAAGCACGGACACGTTCTCCGTGCTTCCGTGTCGTGTCCGACACGTGTCGAGCGTGTCGGACACGTCGACACGCATCGGATACGCTCGGACACGCAGTCAACGCGTGTCCGAAATCCGACACGTGGTCAACCTTTGCCCGACACGTTTGGACACGCATGTCCGGCAGACAATGAAGGGTGGAAGTGACGGCGAGGGAGCAGAGACGGACCGACAGCGAGCCCGCGACGGCAAGAGATGGCTAGAGAAAGAGCGGTGAGGAAGGGGGTCGTGTGCGGCGAGCGGCGAGGACATGGCTAAGTGCTGCACTTGCAAACCAGGAGACATGTAGAGATGGGTTTGAGGGCACTAGCGGCATTGTCAAGAGCGTCATCTCCGGAAGTCTCAACCAAATCACTTCACTAGTCACACAACTCCTCACCATGGTCCACCCATCTTCCGGCTCCAACTCCGGCGGCAGCGGAGCAGCAATTTCACCAAGGTGGAGGACGCGATCGAGGCTGTGCCCGATCATAGGACGCGTCGGTTTGTGATCTACGTGAAAAAGGGCATGTACCAGGAGAACGTGGAGATCAAGAAGAAGAAGTGGGTTGTGCGGCGAGCGGCAAGGAAGGAGACAGATCTAGAGGAGGAGGAGAGGAAGGGTTGTGCGGCGAGCAGCAAAGGAGAACGAGGTAAAGTAAAGCTAGGGTTTTGATTGGATGGCCATCACGTATTTTGGGGGAGGGGAAGTGACAGGACAGCCTGTCTGTCGATGAATAAAGTGGGGGGGAAAATGGACGACGTGGGGAGGGAAAAAAAAAGTGAAAAAAATTGGGGGGGAAAAGAGACGAGGGAAGTTTGGGCGAGGGGAGGGGTTGGTTTAGAAAAATAAAAGTAAATTTGGGGGGAGGGGGATTTCGAAAATTAAATGTAAATTTGGGATAATGAAATTAAAAAAAAGTGTAAGATTTATTAATATTATTAGTATAAATTCATTGCAAAATTTTTATTTATTTATTTGTGAATTTAAATCAAATTAATTAAAAATAAAAATGTTTATTTAATATTTAACGTGTCGGAACGTGTCAAAATTCTCTACTTTTTAAGAAATAACGTGTTGCGTGTCGTGTCGTGTCGTATCGCGTGTCCGTGTCGTCGTGTCCGTGCTACATAGGTTAAATGGGTTGAGTATAAATCGAGTCAGATATGGGTAAAAAATTTTGCACTACAATAAATGGGTCATAAACGGGTTAAATTAATCAATTTGGGTCGGACCATTTATGACCCGACCCAAACCTGACCCGACCCACCCGTTTAACAGGTCTAATATTAACCCAATTTAGACGAGGTTTCCTATAAACGGGCCTGACAGCACCTTTGTCGGCTCTTGTTGTAACAGCACATTGGTAGTTTGTTCAATCCATTGTCAATGCACTTGACCATCTTGCCCTCAACGCAGAGATGACTATCTAGCTTGATTACCGATTGGTAAGTTAGGCCTATAAGGAATGTTCCCTAAATTTGGTGGAATTGCCTCACCGAATGGTCCTATGTTATTGACGTTTGCCATTAGTCCAACAAGCTTAACATTTTCCACATTTGGCATAAGCAATTTTTGTTGAACATTTTGATGTGCCAAATTGTTATTATTATTTTTATTTGGGTTAGCATGAGTAGGACTAACTTGACTATTTCCATTAGTGGGCCTAACCATGTTTACATTGCCCTTATCTAGAAGTTTCAAGTCTTTGTAGAAGTCTCACTAGTAGTGGAATTACTTGGCCCAAATGCCAACGTTATGATACTAAGGAAAAGTTGCGGGAACATACCCAATAACTGCTGGATTTCCATGTACTGGAGATGGCTGATGGGATAAGCCTTGCCTGGAGATGAAAGTCGTTGACAGCATTGATGATCATCAGCCTAATGACATTGGAAATGTGCATCACCACATGGTTAGACGTGTCGTTTTGTTGTTCCTCAAACAATCTCTTCATGGTGGTCACCATAACTAGATTTGGCTCCATTTCTATCCTCTACTACTCGGTGGGATGCCTTGGAATGTCGACATTCCCACTTGGGTTTTGCTTTGCCGCTACTTGGGTGGTTGACGATTTGATAGAGATAGCCCTATCTTTACCATTTCGACTCGTTGTTGCCGACTGCATTGTCAAGGTCTTGCTGATTCCTAATTCTTGCCATTTCACTTCCTAAAATCGAAACACGGTGGTCTCACCAGGCATGCAAAAAAGATGTTATACTAGATATCAGGATTTTTCCAATTAATGAAAAACCTCTCACCCAAGGTTGATCTTTGATTTTATTTTTATTTTTTGTGAGTTCAGTGGCAATTTGGACAAGAGTTGAATTGCATAATAAGGATGAATAACAATGAAAAGGGAAAAGAACCGCAAATACTAGAAAGTGGAAATATAATGATAAATTAGAAATACATAGAGAATTTGTTCTTTATGATCTTAGTCCTCTTTACATTCACTACTCACTAAACAGCTGCCTACAAGCAATTAATACTCTACATGCAGCTACAAGTAGTTACAATTGCAATTCTACAATTTTAGGCCCCATTGACTCACATCGACCTTATTCATAAACAGTTACAACTCAAATGCCATTGAGTTCAACCGTCAATCGATATTTAACTTCAATATGGATCTTCACTTTGTCTCCTTTCTTCATTTCCCTGCATCCAACACTTGGGCAAATTTCCTATAACATTGGCCATATATTGGTTTTATCATTCAATCGATATATCCATCAACCATTATGTATCGATAGCTATACTTTATGGTTGCTGATAATCATTATTCATAGTTATCGATTAAACTCAACATAGTCGATAATGACATTATATAATTGCGTTGATTGTCAAATCACTTGTTGATAGCCATATTGATATTATCAAGGAGCTCTATGTTCGAACAAATCAACTTCAGATTGATAATAAAGCGTCTGTAATTTTTCTGGTGTCAGCAAATACTCAACTTATACAAAACTGCTTGGTTTCTTTGTCGTTCACTCGATGCACTTTCTTGGGAGCCGAATAACATTCAGCAATTACAATTGTCAACTTCTCGTGATTTTAACCAGAATAATTCGATGACATGATTTTGGCGAAGGAGAGGATTTGCCAGTCGGCTTGAACTGGTTATTATCCAGAGGGCCCAATTAATACTTCAAAGGCACGCCATGTGGTGTGTTTCAAGTTTCAACTCAACAAAATCGAGCCCCTTAGCATTTTGTGGATCTTCTTTTATCAAGTTATCAGGCATGGGCTACCCAGCCCAATGCCTGGAAGACGTATATTTATGTGTGTTTAAATATAGTAAGGGATTATGGAACAGACCATAATAGTCTGAGATAAGTATGCTATCCCACCAAGACGGCCATCATGCCTTTCTTTAGGGATTGCCTTTTAGTCTCCAGGCATCATGCATCTATTCCATAATGGCTTGAGGTTTCAGAAGTGTTTTCATATCCATAGGAGGTCCACGAAGTGATAAGCAGAGAGTATACTCACACCTGGAATTTCTTGTCCTGGGGGAAAGGAAAAAGGAACTCAGGAAGCCATGAAAGGAGTGTGTAGAGTGTGTCCGTTGATAAGATTACACCTCATTGGGAAGGGTGTGTACAAATCAACAATGACATGAATTAAACTTCAATTTTTAGTCAATTGTTTTTGGAGACAGCTGCTTCTAAAAGTGAAAGGAGGGTACGCAAGCCAGCAACGTAGAAGAAGTAAGAAAGTGCAAGAGGAAAAGTTTTCAGTGGCCGCCTTCGAGAAATGACAGGTCAAGTCAACCCCAAAAAAGCCAAACCGGACAACACGGAAGGCAATCTCTCAGGACTATTCAATCAATCACGCAGTCTGAGCTACTAGAATATGAACAAGAAAAGGCACAGAGAGAGTCGGGGGGGTCCACTTGAATATGAAAAATTCAAGACATTAACTTTGAATATGCAATATACCATTCTTCTTATCGTACCCCACCCGTCCGCCGTAGGGGTCTCACACTGTCTCTTGATACTGAGAAAACGACTTGCCGGAAAGCTTCCAGTATTATGTATATATTGGTTGCTTTTTCTCAACCCTCGTCCGATTAAGTCATTCTCCCACGGGAAGCATTCGAGGATTAAAGAAGTTGATTCTTTCTGGTAGCCAGCCCAGTAGTGGTCTTCTAAAGCTGAGAGAAGGATGCGAAGGAGACCACCCTCTCATGCTGCATGAGATGCTCCTATATCTTATGAAAATGGCAGGCCACGTCTTTGCAGGGTCAATACCTAAATGATGAAACGCGTTACTGCCTAACGAATTGGACTGAGGTTTAGTATTCGAACGTGATCGCAGGGGTAATACCTTCTTTTTGACCAACTGGAATGGGGTTTGCCATTTAGGTGTGAAGTGGAATCACCCCCTTGTATACTCTCATCCGCTAGTTTTGCCGCAATTGTTTTTGTCCTGGGGACTTGACACATCTTGTCCACATCTCCACCACCTTTGTCAAGTCTTTCACATTTGTGAGATCGGTTTGTTTTGGTGAAAATAAAAGCTAAAGAGGAAAAAATAATAATATTTTTGCTTTTTCATGAAAATCAAGAATTTTAATCTAAAATTTCAAAATCTATAAAATATCATCTGTTAATTTGCATATCTACCTCTATATTGTACGAAAACTTCAAATTGTGTCGGATATGAAAAAGTCCAAATGAATGAGCAACATGATTTCGACTGAGTAGAAGTAAAAAGTAAAACTCAATCGGGACATGCCTAAAACATACTTTTATTTTGTATTATATATGTATATATATATAGAAGATCCACATACTAAATTATAAGAGGAATTGCTTAGGAGATTGTCAAGTGCTTTATCGGATGGTCATTGCTCTCGTGCAAAAAACGTTCTTCTCAATTATATCAAAGAATCAAAAAGTCCAACCCACAACGGAAACCATGCAATTCAAAAGGAAGTTCTCATTAGAAAAGTTGGTTGTGCGATCTTTTAATGATGCGACCATGGGGTCGTTGGCAAGCAAAACCCAATCCAAGGGTTTGATTACATAGAGCGCAAACGATAATCATTCTCGCTGCCGCCAATCAGCGACCACCGGCTGCCACCGCCACTGATCACCATTGGCTGCGGCAGTGGCGAGCCGGTGACTAGCGGCAACAGCAAATTGCAGCCAACAACGACGAATGAACAACCAACTAATAGTAAGGACAAACAACGAAAAGAATTTTTATTTCTCAATTTTATTTCAGAAATAGAAAAATTTTAAAAAATTACTTATGATTTCTGTTCTAAACCTCTTTTTGGAGTAGATCTATTCCAAAAATAGAAAAATGAAATAGTTTTACTAAACTAATTTCTATTATAGGAACAAGTCTAGAATAGAAAAATAGTTCTAAAATAAAAATAGAATAGTTATCATGCATGCTCTTAGTCTCAATCTAAAGAAAAGCACCTAAAACTCTAGTTGATAAAATCATTATATATTAAATTGTCCATTCATCTAATAGTTTAAGTTTTTAGAATAAATGATAATGGTCTTACAAAAATCTCACACTAGTGTTGAGAGATAGGGAGCACCTTCATGGACCTATGATTAAATCCAGCATTATATTTGCAATTTTTAAGGTGTAAACCCCCACAATATCATAGGCCTACCAAATAAACGAACAAGAGACAAATTGTGTCTATAAGGCAAATATATGTATATATAACCTGAAGGTGTTGTGCTGTGAGAGCAAACTCTGGAATAAGCGGCAAGGATATACATATGAACCAAATGATAAATTGAGATGAGAGGATGAGTCAGGAATGTTTAGGGAAATCTTTCTTCTTCTTCTTGTTTTTTTTTTTTTTTTTTTTTTGGTCGAAAGGGAAATCTTTCTATTTGCTACATGCAATTCTGCAAGAAATCGTAATTTGGTCCAAAGCTGAGATATAGTGCGAAGTTGTACTTCATGTCTACTTTAAGACCCAGGTTTGCGTTGATGCTTCTTGGGATCTCATTGTCCCAAGAGTCGCTCTATGTCCCTCCACTTTGTCTACTGCGCAAATTGCTCCGTCAAGTGCGTCTTGACTAATCTCCATCCTCCAAGATATTATTTATCAATAGCTTAATTATCTACGACAGACACGTCGTTTTAAGCGCAAAAATTACCGTGGAAAAGGCGCACGTAGGAAAGGAAGGAATTTATTGACTACTTTTGACTTGTTGAGTAATCCTTTAATACCCAGAAAATGAGAAAAAAATGAAGCATTAAAGAAACTATCCAATGAATGGCGAGAGACGATGGCGTTGGAGGAGGAGAATTTGGAACGGGTAGAGTAGAGCCTACGGGAAGACTGATGGGTTACCAATGAAAATCCATGTGCTGCACTGGACGTATCATTCAAGTCTTTCATGGAATGGGGTCAACGCATTCCCCCGAGGTGGATTTGCCATCAACAGTTACTCCATGTAGACACATAGACATATCTTTGCGCATTGAGTCCCCGTTTCCCACCTCTATATAAACCTCCCTCCCATTCCCCCCATCCAAACCATCCCCCTCAATCTCATTTCTCATCAAACTCTCCATCGTGATGATGACCACCTCCTTATATGGCAGCTTTGTTCCTTTCTTCCTCCTCACAGCACTGATGATGGCGCCTGTGAGCGAGAGTCGGAAGAGCTTTCGAGAAATTGTGTCGAAGTCGGGTGGTGATCATGTTGCAAGTGAGGGCACCCAATGGGCTGTTCTAGTCGCCGGATCCAACGGTTATGAGAACTACAGGCACCAGGTGATGCCCCACCCAAAATCAGCATTAGCTACTGTATATGTATAAAGTATATTATGGACAACTCGCTGGCTGTACATTCTTCCGTACTACATGAGCAGCACGAAGATTATATGCATAATGAACTGGAATGACCTGTGTGATGTGTGTCTATGTAGGCTGATGTGTGCCATGCCTACCAAATCCTCAAGGCAAATGGATTGAAAGATGAGAACATCATCGTGTTCATGTACGACGACATCGCCAATAACGAGAATAATCCCACCAAGGGTATCATCATCAACAAACCCGACGGCCACGATGTCTACAATGGAGTTCCCAAGGTCTTAGTTCAGCACTCTTTTTCTAGCTACTTTATACGTCCACTATATAGGAGGATGCATATTGGAATGACCGATTTCCGACCCTAATTAAACAATTGTGTAATATTGTAGGATTACACTGGTGACGCGACCACAGCAGCCAACCTGTATGCAGTCCTTCTTGGGAACAAGACGGCCCTCAGCGGGGGCAGCGGCAAGGTTTTGAACAGCGGCCCAAATGACTACGTCTTCTTCTATTACGCTGACCACGGGAGCACGGGACTAATGTCCATGCCTGTGGGGGATGACATATACGCGAACGACCTGATGAAGGTGCTGAAGCAAATGCATCAGGCGAAGAAGTACTTGAACATGTTGATATACATAGAGGCATGCGAGTCGGGGAGCATGCTGCAAGGGTTGCTCCCTAAGGACATGGGGATCTATGCGACCACGGCGGCCAACGCCGAGGAGAGCAGCTATGCCTACTACTGCCCTGGAGAATCCACTGACGATGATCCCTCCAAGTATGACACTTGTTTGGGGGATCTCTACAGCATCGCTTGGATGGAGGACAGGTATTATTATGTCTTTTCTCTATATTTGAAAGTAACTGTACGCGCACATTCGATTATAAAATGCAAAAGGAAGAAGTGACTCTCTTTTAGGGGGGAAGAAAAGTAGCTAGATGAGCCAAAAAACAAGATAAGCACCTGTGTCGGTCTCTATATGAGGAGCGTGATTTCTTTGCCAAATGTACATGTACTCATTCTCTGCTCTCTGTTTCCGTCTCCATTAATCCGAATTTGGGTGTGTGAGAGCAGTGATGCCCACGATTTGGGGAAGGAAACATTGCAGGAGCAATACTTAACGGTGAAGAACAGGACCAATTTGTCCCACGTGATGCAATATGGGAACACCGCTCTCAGCAAGGCCGTCCTCTCTACTTACATGGGTCGGCGCTCCGAGAAAGTCGCTTCCATTCGCCTGGACGAGCTCTCTTCTTCAAATTCCCGGGCAGTTCTTCAACGCGATGCTGATTTGATCTTTTTCCGACGCCAGGTCTGTCTCCGTCACTGTTGATTATGTTGCATATTAATTTATCTATTCTGACTGGTAATTAAAAAAGGAAATGCGATTCTTTTAAACTAGTGTTTCTTGCTATATGTCTGTTTTGCCTCTTGATACTGGGACACCTTGTCGATTCACCACTTGAGAGTGATTGTAGGTGCAAAAAGCGAAAGGGTCTACTAAGAGTGTGGAAGCACAGAATAGACTGGACGAACAAATTACTCACCGATCACATCTCGATCGCAGCATCAAACAAATTGTCAACCACCTGTTCGGAGGCTCCAACGTCGCAAGTATGTTGACTACCGTTCGACCTGGAGACCAACCTGTTGTTGATGATTGGGACTGCCTCAAGACATTTGTGAGTCTTCATGATCTCCTCATCAATTACTCGTCCGATCCACATATGATACATGTACATGCACAGCTAATTTATCTCATGAACAGTTTCTAATGTCAAAATTTGTTCATTCTGATGTATAGGTGAGGACTTACGAGCAACATTGTGGACGCCTAAGTGAGTACGGAATGCAATACACAAGAGCCATGGCAAACATGTGCAATGCTGGAGTAGACAAGGATCGTATGGAGGCAGCTTCTATTCAAGCTTGTTCTGGGAAAGCAAAGTGATAACGATGATCAGCGTCTCCATGATGCTCTTATGTAACGTTTATGGAGATTATGTGCTCCTTCAAAGAACTTAGACTAAATTTACGTTTACAAACCCTCTAGATATCTCGTGAATGAATCAGCAAGTCAAAATGCTGAAAGTTTGTGGCAAAATATGTCAGAATGTTTTCAGATCATTAATGATATGGTCAGTCTTTTGTTTAGCAAATATCGTGGATCGTCCTTACGACACTTGTAATTAGATACGTACCATATCTTTTTTAACCCCATTAACCCAAGCGAGACGACTGGATGATCGTACCACTAGACCGATGGATCACAATTAATTCTTTTTAACTCTGCGTATATGAATATCTAGAAGTGGAATTGTTTAAAAAATTATCAACTCATCACACTTTTATCAATTCAATCATAAATCTTTTAATTGTACCAATTAAATTAGAAATCTTTTCTCATTTTATCATTTGAGTTCATCCAACTAATTTTGGTAAAAAAATGCTGAGCGTGCATATTAATCGTCCTATATGACTGACATAAATAATTTTAATATTTTAATATTTTTTTTTTTCATTTTCTTTCTTTACTTTTCTTTCATTTTTAAGGGCCACCAAGTAAGGCCCGACAACTCCCGCCGACCAATGGACAAGGGTGACAACCCTCATCCAATGGTCAATGAAGTTTTTTGCCCTTGCACACGGCCAACGAGGGCTAGCAAGCAAGGGCAACGAGCCCCCACCCGATGGCTAATAGGGGTCGTTGGGCCATTATGAGGAAAGATACGACACACATGACTGAGAGCACATGGTTAAATGAATTGAAATTGGAGGAAGATTTGGTCACCAGCCAGGTGGACAACGTGGCCATGCGAAGGTATATTTCATACTTGCCGAAGAGCAAAAAGATAATATATGATTATTCTTCGGAAGGAAAGAAGGATTGCAAGAGAGAAAAAGAGGGTAGGCCTACAAAGATATGTGAAGATCTTTGTTCACAGGGCAGGAGGCTGAGAACACACGCTGCACAATACAGAGAAAAGAGACGGCCACAAAAGATAGAGAGACATACGCAATAGAAGAGACACGGTTTGCAGGAGACGAAGACATGATCTTAGAGAGGGCGAGTTCCTACCGCCGTGCACGTCCCGCTCCGTGCTCCGCCACTCCTCACGGCTGGACCGCACGCACAACCGTACATCCTGAAGCTTCCACTCTCTGTTTCGCCCTCCGCATTTGGCGTCCTCACGTTCACAAGTCGTAACACCTGCGGTCCCTCCCTCCGCAAGAGGAGATCACGACTGAGTTGGGAGGGTAAAGTCAGTCAACATTCATCCACCGCTTAGACTTTGAGGGGGCACACGCAGCTAAGGATACAAGAAGACATTTTTCGGTGAAGTCAGCTGGGAACCTCCACCGATTCTTTATCCTTCACGCTAGGTTTTGGTGAATATTGAAGCCAGAGAAAGGGCTGCATAATTTTAGGTGCTATGTAGTGGGCACCTTTCTTTGGTTTTAATCAGCCGCTTGAAGGATTTCGGTGGTGGATTCAGCGAGACAGTTCTCTTAATTTCTTTTTCCTTTTTACTCGCCACTAAAAACATCGGATTTCTGTTTTGCGCACAATGGTACATTCTGAACGGGGAAAACAAGCTCTCTTAGTGGGAAGAGCAAGAGAGCCGGTCGATTTTTCCCGAGCATCACCGAGTCAGTGGTAGAAGAACACCACAAGTCTATAACTTGTGGCGCCGACACTTGTGTCATAACTTCAAAATTAAGACACTTGCTTAAGTCTTTTTTTTTTCGAGTGGAGACTTAAGTCACCTCTGACCGCATAGGAAATCACTGCGTGGCAATATTTTATTATTATTTTTTGCCTCACGTGGCTCGTGGGAGGAGCTCCAAATCAGCATAAAAATTAAAAAAAAAAATTTAAAAAAATTTAAAAAATTTAAAAAAAAATTTAAAAAATTTAAAAAAAAATTTAAAAAATTTAAAAAAAAATTTAAAAAATTTAAAAAATTTAGAAAATTTAAAAATTTTAAAAATTTAAAAAAAATTTAAAAAATTTAAAAATTTTAAAAATTTTAAAAATTTTAAAAAAATTTTTAATTTTAAAAAAAAAATTAATTTTAAAAAAATTTTAAAAATTTAAAAATTTTTAATTTTAAAAAATTTTAAAAAATAAGAAAATTTAAAAATTTTTAATTTTAAAAAATTTTAAAAAATAAGAAAATTTTAAAATTTTAATTTTAAAAAATTAAAAAAAAATTAAAATAAGAAAATTTTAAAAAATTTAAAAAATTTAAAAAAAAATTAAAAATTTAAAAAAAAAAAAAAAGAAAATTTTAAAAAATTTAAAAATTTAAAAAAAAGGGGGTGGGGAGGCGGCGCGCGGAGGTGGTGGCGGTGAGGGAGCGCGCGCGCGGCAAGGGAACCGCCCGTTCTTAATTTTTTTAAATTTTTTGAATATTTTAAATCTAATTTAATTAATTTATATACTATTATTTACACGTAGACGCGAAACGGCGTCGTTTTTGCATTTTCTCCGCCACGTCAGCGTGCAAAACGACGCCGTTTTGGACCGAGCTCGCCGGAAAGTCGCCACGTCAGCCATTTGGCCGGATTTTCGCCGGAGTGGCACTTAAGTGTCCCATTTTACTCCGATGATGGCACTTAAGTGTACCATTTTAAAGTTATGGCACTTAAGTGTCCCGGCGTGCCAAGTTATGGCACTCCAGGTGTCCCGCACTCCCGAGTCAGTCCACCGGCACGATCAGAGGCCACGCCGTGCCAGTTCCTTACTGTGCGTCTCAGAGCCACCGACAGTACCAGCAAGCGGCTGCATTTTCTAGAGACCCAGACTTCTCCGCCCGACGCCACAACAAACCTACCAGCCATCGTCACCGGTCACAATCTGTCTTGCGAGCAAAACCAGCAAGTCCAGCGCCGGCGTGATTCCAGCGCACTCAGTAAGTCCCTGCAGCTTCTCGTGTAATCGCTCCAACAATTCACAGCATGTATCTCAACCAGTGAATATCGCAGCATGTATGAAAGATTGCGCCAATGCAGAATGTAGCAAGATAACATGTCAAAGCATGGAAAATTATTCAAAAAGTTATACTTTTGCCAATTGTATTGAACTTTTCAATTTTGCTAATTAAGTCCATCCAGCTAATTTTGGGCGAAAATTGCTGTCATGGACATCGAGCATCCTATGTCTAACCAATCGAGTTAATTTTAATGTGCTTGCTACGATCATGGAAAACATCACTATGAGCTATTTGAATAGCACTTCGGTTGTCACGATGGATAATTATTCCACCATTATGACTAGGACCCACCCAGACCGCTCGGAATGGAACTACCGAACTAGTGGTTCTTAAGGGAACTAATCCGATTCCTGATTCCAATATGGGAACCGGTGGGTATCGGTCTAGTACCCGATTCCATTGGCAAATCCGTCCACTTACCCACCCGGACTGGACCGATTATAATATAATAATATATTAATTTGTAATTTAAAAAAACATGTTATGATTAATCTCTAATTTCAAGATATGCCCGAATTTGAGTGCGAAAATTATGCAATATCACCCTCTCAGTCCATGCCCGCCACATGTTTGAAGAAATTCCTAAACCAAATTTGTTAGGAATAATCTCTGATTTCGAATTGTCAAAAGGAGTACATGAATATATGGTGTGTGGTATAGGCTTTTTGTTGATTACTGGGTATATTTTCAATCAGATTTAATCTCTACTAAGTCTGAATCTCTTCAATCTTTGGTTTCCTTCGCTTTGTGCATTGGTCATATCTCTGTGAATGTCCTTTGCATTTGTGATGGGGCTACAATCGTAAGCCTTAAAAGGATGATGATGAGGATGAATGCTGGCAAATTCCCATTTGGTGGTTGGAGGCAACCAAAGATGGAGGTATGACGATAGGTCTTTTGTTTGAGCATGCGGTATTATAGGAGCTATGGCATTCTAGGTTTACTGTCCTATTTCTAGGTAATGGGATGAAGAATTCGATAAAGAAATAAAATAAGACAAAAAAGGGAAGAAAAAGTTTCTTGATCAATTCCATGGATCCACTCGAGAAACGAACCAGACCGATCCGTTTCCCTGGTGGTCCATGCAACTAATGAGCAATTTTCGATTCCAATTTTTAGAAACCAATCATTAACGGGTGGTTCCTGGTTCTAAGGTGGGAACTGCCCACCCAAACCATGCATACCCCTAATTATGATGGACTCCTATGTCTTCGAATAACCATCATAATCAAGTAATTTTGATGTTGTATCAGTGAGAGATATTACGCATCAATGTTAGATTGAGCGACAATGGTCTATTTCTTGCTACGCCATGATATGAGTAAGATACCAAGAAAGAAGCAGTAGCCTATAGTGGAGTAACGATCAAGAGGGTTACCAGCTCAATCAGCATCAAAATAAACATTTAACTCCAAAGTAGAGTTGGCAAAAATGATTAAGAGGTTTACCAGCCCAATCAACATTAGAATAAGCCTTTAACTCCAAAGTAGAGTTGGCAAAAAAATGAATACCATGAAATAAGGTAGCAAAGTGAGTTGTATGCAATGTGGTCATGAACTGACTAACTAAATCAACGGCATAGGCAATGTCAAGACGAGTAACAGCGAGATATACAAGACTGCTAGTCAACTGTCAATAAAGTGTATTATTCAAAAGAGCAGTTCTATCGTTTGCATCAAATTTGGCATTTGCCTCAATTGGAGTTGTAGCAGTTTTGGTATTAGTGAATCTCGTGTGAGAAAGAAGATCAATGGTGTATTTTGCTTGAGAAAGCTAATAACTTAAGGATTCCGAGGCAACCTCCAAGTCCAGAAAGTAATGGAGTCACCAATAACTTTCATTTCAAACAACTGACTGATATACTGCTAGAGTCTTGTAGTACCAATATGATCATAGCCAATAATAACTATATGTTCTACATATAATAGTAGTATAATTTATCCACTATAAGTTTTCTGAATGAATAGAGAATTGTCATGGGACTGGATCTAAAGCAATAGACGTTCCATGATGGAACTGAACTTAGAATACCACGCATGACATGTTTCAGTCCATATAAAACTTTACATAAGCAACATAATTTATTAGAATCAATAGTGTACCTAGTGATATTGCTAGTATGAGTACCTAGAGGGGGGGTGAATAGGTATACAACGAATTTTCTTGGAGATTGCACAATACTTTAGACAGTTAAAGAATTTGCAATAATTAAATATCAATCGAGAGGCGAGTAAGGGAAAGAGAGAATTGAACACTCAGTTTATAGTGGTTCGGCTTGATTCAAGCCTACGTCCACTCTTCTGCACTGACAGCCGATTGGCTGGATTCCACTAGAATCAAAGAGCTGTTACAGTGTTGATCTTCCTTGAATTCTAGGTGTAGATGATCTACCACACTCACTCAAGGTCTCGCCAAGTACAAATACTCTCTGTATACAATTTCGCTCGAACAGTCTCGACTAATAATCAAGGGTCTTCAGACTCTGGAATTTTTCTATCAATCACACACTTAGAACAACTAGAACGTCTTCCTTTTATACTCCTTCATGCCATCATAGCTGTTGGCACTTACCAAAGGAATTCCTCCAATCTACCCGTTGGACGGAATCAATCAAGAAGATCATCCGAGCTATTTAAGGAATGCGATGATAGCCCATCAATCCCTGTTCGCCCATACAATCGGGATCTTGGTTTCCAAGAATAGAACATTCCAAGAATACTTCGTCGACCATCGGATCTTCAATCGATCTTAGATAAGAATTAAAGAATCGAAATGATTATCCAACCAAAGAATCTTTTCCAGAGGATAGGATCGAATCCTCAACCATAGACCTCGGCTTTGGATTTCCTTCGTCATTGGATTGGAAAGACTATCAGTGAGAACAGACTTAAGTCTTGAGTCTTGAGTCTTAAGTCTTGAGTCTTGAGTCTTGAGTCTTGGGTCTTGGGTCTTGAGTCTCGAGAATACAAAGTCTTCGACTTTAAACCGTCGGTCTCCAAACATCCAGACTTAGGCGATAGAAACGTTTTGTCGGCTTCAAAATATTCCGGAAAGATTTCTCCAACAATCTCCCCCTTTTTGATGGTGACAAAAATTTCTTGTAGATTTGAACAACTTTGACTGCAAAAACATTTCTCAAGCAATATGGCTAACTCAAAAAGATTAAAAAAACAACCAGACTCGCATCCACGAAAATTGGTTAGACTTTCATGAGAAACACCATATAACACATTTGAATAATGCAACCAGTCAAGCATCACAATCCATAATCAATTCAGTCAAATTAACACCCAAGTTCAAGTTCTCAAGTCATACTCAAAAATAAACATAACCACTAAAAAGTTTTAAATTAAAAGATGTTGGTTCAAATTGGTTCTCCCCCTTTTTGTCAGCATTGAAAAGGGTGAGAAAGGAGTCATGTCTGCTTGGGAATGCGCACGATCTGGAAATCCCCAATGGACTGGACTACTCCTTCGAGCTTCTTCGGGTCTTCTCTCAGATGAGCTACCTCTTCTCCCTTAGCATTGGCTTGAAGTTGCAGCGAGGTCTTTGAATTTATCCTCCGAGAGACTGAAGATGCTTGTCCAGCATTCTTCAAAGCTTGGATTTCACGGTCCGAACATATATCCGGCTACGCATTTCCGAAGAATATTTATGATGCTACGAAAATCTGCAGAATCATCCGTACGTATGCTGGCATGAGCTTTCTCTGATTGAGTAAATGCAGACGATGGCGCTTCAGTATAGTCTGGCAGATTTGGAATCGATGCATCACCTTCTTCAGGCAATTGAGAGACCTAAACTTCTTCTGGGTCTTCTGGAGATTGTCTTAGATCTTCACTGACAGCAGCATGAGGTGTAGACCTCTCTTGCTCGCTAACTCCCCCTGTCTCTAGGACATCGAAAGGGGAAGAGTGATGATCATGCTTTTCATTTCCCTTCTCTCCAGATTTGTCAGCAGACTTTTCTTGTTCTCCTTCTTCTTCTTCTTCAACTTCTTTCTCCTTCTCTCTCTGTTCTTCCTCTTCTCTGCTCTGCTGAAGTACTGTCGGATGAGACACAGAACGTCTTGTTCTTGTCAGCGCTTGGATAGTAGGATCTTCATCATCTTCATCTTCATCCTCAAGGATGAGAGTTCTTTTCTTCTTCTTCGATGGGGCACCAATGGCCTCCTTTCCTTTCCTTTTTGAAGCAGACTGGATTGGAGATTTCACTTTGAATTTCTCCATTGCCTTGGAGAGTTCTTGCAGACGCATCTTCATTAACATTTTCAACCCTACCACCATCTTATCACACGGTCGAACACAAAATGTATGTGGCGAGATCAATGTTCGGATGTGCGAAGATCTTGGTCACCGAGACCGGGATAAGGCAATTGTCCTTTGTCTTTTGACACCGCTTCCGTACATATGGAAGAGAATAGTGTGCGGGAGAGAAAACTTCCGTCCGAGTTGATCGCATACATCAACTTTGCTTGAGAAAGAGACACGAAGTCTTTGATGTAGACTTCGGTCCGAGACGATTGATCACAATCTTATGAAGCACAATGTTGATGGCATTCATCCGGAATAGGTAATTTTCTTCTCTACGTCCCTATCTTTGACAAGATCCAGAGTAGTACGAGCAGGTGAGACTTTGATTGGAAGATAACGTCCTCGTTCAACTCCAACTATGTCCGCCAACATATTCACATCTACCATGTAGACTTGGTCTCGAACACTGAATGAAATTCTATTCGCATCCAAAAAGCTAAGATTTGAATAGAAATAAGCGGTCAGTTGAGCATACCCGTCCGTAGAGTCAGAGCAAAAAGTCTCAAGTTGAAGCAAATTCAACTTTTCTCTTAAGTTTACGTTGATGGTGTCTAGGAAGTCAAAATCGACACTTCTAGGGTTTATCACCCCTCTTTTCAACAAACTTAAATACGCTTTTTCCGATCCTTGGATTTAAACAAATCCATCCGATTTCCTTTCACCTTTTTGCCACACCCAGCCTAGGTTTAAATTCAAGGAACATTTTGTCATCATCGTTCCCATCAATCGATTTTGTCCGGCATACGAGGATCATTGGGAATGTTTTCAAGAGCCTCCTCCGCCCTTCCTTTAGGAGCAATTCCCAAATCCTCCATTTTCCGCAGAAAAAGATACTCATTCCCATAATTTTTGTCCTTAAGGAAGTCATCTATATACTTTAATGAAGTACCGGTGCTTTTCAACGCACGATAAAGTTTATAGATACGAGGGGTTTTGGACTCTTCTTTGGTCGGCATCCTCGATTATCTCTTCTTCCGAGATGTTGACTTCCACCTTGTGGGGCGGAGACGATGAATGACGTGGAGGAGAGCGAATCGGACTTTGTCGCCGACTTGATAAGTCTTCTTCCTCGTAAGATCGAAGTGAGTCGGTCCCTTCTCCATTCTTTGTGGTCCCCGCTTTGCGATTCTTGATGATTTCCTCGAAGACGACATCTTTCTTTGTCTATTGGAAGATTCCTTCACTTGCTTTTCCCAAGAAAAATGACCACTTTCTCGACGATGAACAACAAATAGAAACAGTATCGGGAGGAGAGTGCCTTTTAGGGTTTTGAAAATTGGGCGAAGAAAAACTGTATATATATACCTCGGATTTGAAAAGAGAAGTTTAATCGGTACAAGGAAAGTGTACGAACACTTCTTTTCAAAATCAATAACGCCAAAATTAATTCCTTGAAAAAGACAAGTTTTCAAATTTTTCACACGAATTATTTCGAATGAAAGAACGTACCTTTTCGAGATAAAATAGCAACTTACGAGTCTTTAGCCAAGAATGTTGAGTCTCATGATTTAAAGTCGAGAGTTCGAGTCTTAGAGTTGGTGAGTCTCTAGACTTTAACTTCTTCAAGCTTCAAAATGTTGAGTCTTGAGCGAATAAAGTCGAATTGATTTTTCTCCAAAGGCTTTGTGAATATATCGCTAGTTGACTCTTCGAATCAACAAATTGAATCGAGATTTCTCCATTTTGAATATGATCTCTAATGAAGTGATGTCGAATCTCAATATGCTTTGCTCTTGAATGAAGAATTGGATTTTTGGTGAGATTGATCCTTATTTGGTGTTGTCACATCGATTTCGTGCATGAGTCTTCAATGCCAAAGTCTTGTAGCTGTTGTTTTATCCATAGAATTTGCGAAACAGCAGCTTCCAAGAGCTACATACTCGCTTGTCGTTGAGAGAGCTACGGTGCTTTGCTTCCTTGAGAACCAAGACACGTCCCGTTTCCAAGCGGTTGACAAGTTCCGAAGTGCTCTTTCTATCGACTACGCAACCGGCCAGATCAGATCGAGTATCCTAGAAGATTAAAGTCTCCCCTCTTTGGATACCAAAGACCGATGCTTGAAGATGAGGCAACGTATTTGATAATACGTTTCACGGCAATGAGATGTGATTCTCTAGGGTCTGATTGAAACCTAGCACAGACGCAAACACTCAACAAAATATCAGGTCTAGAAGCAGTAAGATAAAGAAGTGAACCGATCATGCTCCTGTGCAGCTTTTGATCTACTTTCTTCCCTTCTTCATCCTTGTCTATCTTCTGAGAACATGACATTGGTATGTCGGTCTTTTTGCACCTTTCCAATCCAAATCTTTTGACAAGATCATTAGCATATTTTTCTTGGAAGATAAAAGTTCCTTCCTTCAATTGCTTTATTTGAAGACCGAGAAAGAATGTTAATTCTCCCATCATACTCATTTCAAATTCGTCCTGCATAGACTTAGAAAATTTCTTGCAAAGACTTTCATTAGAGGATCCAAAAATAATGTCATCAACATATATTTGAACAAGTAAGAAACTTTTGTTTTTCTTTTTGATGAACAGTAGTATCTACTTTACCTTTGACAAATCCGTTACGTAATAAGAACTTACTTAGTCCGTCGTACCAAGCTCGAGGTGCTTGCTTTAGACCATACAGAGCCTTTTTCAGTCTGAAGACTAAGTCTGGCTTCTTTGGGTCTTCAAATCCAGGCGGTTGTTCCACATAAACTTCCTCTTGGATAAATCCATTCAGGAAAGCACTTTTGACGTCCATTTGGAATAACCTGAAATTTTTGTAACAAGCAAAAGCAAGTAATAGACGAATAGCTTCTAACCTTGCAACTGGTGCGTAAGTCTCGTCATAGTCTATTCCTTCTTCTTGTGTGTATCCCTTGGCCACGAGTCTTGCTTTATTGCGTACGACTTTTCCTTCTTCGTTCATCTTGTTTACGAACACCCATTTGGCTCCAATAACAGTTTTACCTTTCGGTTTAGATGTCAATTCCCGGACATCATTAATATTGAACTGTCGAGCTCCTCTTGCATAGCTTCGATCCAGCTTTCATCGATAAAGCTTCTTCTATGCTTTTTGGTTCAATTTCGAAATGAGAGCAACAAAGACTAGACTCTTCACGCCTTTTTGATCCGGTGCGGATTCCTTCATTGATTTCGCCAATAATGAGATCTTTAGGATGATTTGGATTTGTGTTTCCGATTCTTGGTTGATTTGCTTGGTTGATGATCTCTTTCTTTATTTGAATCTTCATGAGCTTTTTGATGTTGAACTTCCAGAGTCTGAGATGCTTCTTGAGTTGAAGACTTTGGAAGGTCTAGAGTAAGTTCAAACTCTTCATATTGAGTCTGGCTGTATTCATCTTGCGCTGAGTCTTGGAATTTGACATTCATTGATTCTTCCACAAACTGGCTTTTCTTGTTATAGACTCTGTAGGCTTTGCTTGATGTAGAATATCCAAGGAAGATGCCTTCATCTGATCTTTCTTCAAACTTACCAACACGATCGCTTGCATTTTTCAAAATAAAGCATTTGCAACCAAACACATGAAAGTATGAAACAATAGGTTTTTTACCTTTGAATAGTTCATAAGGGGTTTTCTAAGAATAGGTCTTAGGAAGACTCTATTGATGATATAGCATCTTTGTTGAAACAGCTTCAGCCCAAAACCGTGAAGAAATTTTGCTTTCAATTAAAAGAGTTCTAGCCATTTCTTGAAGAGATCTATTCTTTCTTTCCACAACTCCATTTTTTGAGGAGTGTATGAGAGGAAAATACATGTTTAAAACCAGATTCATCACACAATTTTGTGAAATCTTGATTTTCAAATTCACCTCCATGATCTGTTCTTATACTTGAAATAGCACATCCTTTTTCATTTTGAACCTTTTTAGCAAACTTCTCAAAGTACGAAAAGGTTTCGACTTACTTGCAAGAAAATATACCCGGAGTAAAGCGAGAGTAATCGTCTACAATTACTAGACAATACTTCTTACCTCCAATGCTCGGGTTCTTGTTGGTCCGAAGAGATCCATATGAAGCAACTGCAGTTCATGATTAGTAGATACATGATTTGTTTGCTTAAATGAATTTCTTACCTGCTTTCCCAGAATGCATGGAGTGCATGAATCGACTTTTGGTATGGTAATTTGGGTAGTCCTCGAACAAGTTTGCTTTGATGAGATTTTGGCTAATTGCTTCATATTGACATGGCCAAGCTTTCTGTGCCATATGCTTGCTTCATCTTGGATTGAAATTAGACATTGAGCTTTATTCAATTTCATGTCTAAGAGGTAGATGTTTCCATGTCTTCGACCCATGAAAGACTCAAGTAGAATCTTTACTAATTCCATAGCAAATTCCTTCTTGAAAGGAGATCTTGAAACCGGTATCACACAATTGGCTAATCTTTGAGAAGGTTATAGTTGAGTCCTTCTACTAGAGAAACATTGCTTATTGTGAGATTTCCAATTTTCACAGTTCCAAACCCCACGATGCTTCCTTTGCCGTTTCCTCCAAATGAAACATTTCCGCCGTTTACTTGAACAAGCTTTATGAAGCACTTTGAGTCTCTGTCATGTGTCTTGAGCATCCGCTGTCAAGATACCATTTTATCTTTCTCTTGACGGAGACCGCATTCAAGTGAAAGTCTCAAGCTTTCTTTGGTACCCAAATTTTCTTGGGTCCTTTGGAGTTAGTAGGATAAGCATTATTGGGCCATGCTTTCTTAACGGGTTTCCAAACTATAGGACAGTCTTTTTCAAAATGATCTAGACTTGTTACACTTTGAACACCTTAGAGCATTTCGACCAACAGACTTTACGAAAACTTTCTTGAAATGATTTTTGTAAGCTTCTCTTGACGGTCTTTTCTTAATTCTTTCTTTAACTTTAGGAAAATCAATCAAGGGAATTGTTTTCTGTCATGCCTAACCCAGATTTATTGAAATAGGGTCTTTGAACTGAAAGCACTTTTTCAAGCTTTTCGGATCCTATCGAAAACTTCTTTGAAATATTTGATAAGTCCGTTTTTAAGAAAACATTTTCTTTCAAAAGATCATCTTCTTTTTCTTTAAGAGCAGAAACATTTAGGTCTAGACTTTTAACTCTTTCTTCTAAAATGACTTCCTTTTGTTTTAGAGCTGAGTTTTCTTTTTTAAGTTCGGAAATTCTTTTGAGAGAAGTCTTAAGACCTGAAACACAGTTCATCAATATATTTAGAGACTTTGACAGGAATTTTAAAATCACTTACCTCGAATTCGTGTCGAGTCGATCCCATTGAGTCCGAGTCCGAATGTGCCATCAAACATATGTTGGCATATTCATTATCACTCTCTTCACATTCTCAGATCACTCCGGGTTTCGGCTTTGAGAGCCTTTCGAAACTTCTCAGCTTTTCCTCTTTTCTTTTCGAAGAGGACGGTTGGGTCCGATGTGTCCCTTCTTTTTACATTCGAAGCAAACTACATCTTTGTTTGGTTCCTCATCATCAACGAGACTTAGTCTGCATTGTCTCTAAAAACTTTGTTTCCTTGGGATGAACCTTCTGCCTTTTCTATTCAGTTTTCTGAATCTTCTTATCATGAGAGCGAGCTCCTCATCATCCATATCATCTTCGAATCTGCATCATCGAATCGTTATTTGATTTTAGTGCAATAGATTTCTTACCTCTTGGATCTTCGTCTTCATTAATTCGTTCCACTTCGTAAGACCGAAGAGTTCCAATCAGCTCGTCTACGAGATAATGGCATGATTCTTTGCGTCTCTCTTATTGAAGTCTTTATATGATTCCAATCCTTGGAGAGTCCACAGAAGCTTGTTCACCTTCATGGGATCAGAAATTTTTTGTCCTTGGTTCTCAAGACCATTGACAATGTCGTAAAACGACTAAACATGTCGGTTATAGATTCTCCTGGTTTCATTTTGAAGGCTTCATATTGACCAAGGAGAATGTTAATTCTCGGTCTCCTTCACTCGATCCGTCCCTTCATAGGTGATGTGTAATCTATCCCATACTTCTTTTCTTTGTAACACAAGAAGATATTCTATTATATTCAGTTGGAGATAAAGCACAATATAAGGAGTAAATTGCTTTTGCATCGAGTGCTTGTCTCTTGTTTATCTCTTCCTGAGACATTCCGCTGGTTTCAATAGTATCTTTCCCTCTTTCGAGATTGATGCAGCGGGAGTGATTCCTCTTTCCACAACGTCCCATTCCAGAGGATCCTTTGATCGAAGGAAAGCTTTCATCTTGTTCTTCCGGATGTTGTAATCCTTTCCATCGAAGTAGGGAGGCGGTATTGCTTTGCCCTTCCATCAGCCCGGTGCTAGCATACTAGCCATGGATCTTTTACTCTGAAGTAAAACACTTCAAACAAAGTGAGAACACGGGCTCTGATACCAAATGATATTGCTAGTATGAGTACCTAGAGGGGGGTGAATAGGTATACAACGAATTTTCTTGGAGATTGCACAATACTTTAGACAGTTAAAGAATTTGCAATAATTAAATATCAATCGAGAGACGAGTAAGGGAAAGAGAGAATTGAACACTCGTTTATAGTGGTTCGGCTTGATTCAAGCCTACGTCCACTCTTCGCACCG
Organism: Eucalyptus fibrosa; assembly: GCA_017140475.1. NCBI lineage: Eukaryota > Viridiplantae > Streptophyta > Magnoliopsida > Myrtales > Myrtaceae > Eucalyptus > Eucalyptus fibrosa. Next base: position 42,208,566 of record CM029514.1, on the reverse strand, counting down.
ACGCCCGATTGGCTGGATTCCACTAGAATCAAAGAGCTGTTACAGTGTTGATCTTCCTTGAATTCTAGGTGTAGATGATCTACCACACTCACTCAAGGTCTCGCCAAGTACAAATACTCTCTGTATACAATTTCGCTCGAACAGTCTCGACTAATAATAAAGGGTCTTCGACTACGGAATTTTTCTATCAATCACACACTTAGAACAACTAGAACGTCTTCCTTTTATACTCCTTCATGCCATCATAGCCGTTGGCACTTACCAAAGGAATTCCTCCAATCTACCCGTTGGACGGAATCAATCAAGAAGATCATCCGAGCTATTTAAGGAATCTCGATGATAGCCCATCAATCTCGTTCGCCCATACAATCAGGATCTTGGTTTCCAAGAATAGAACATTCCAAGAATACTTCGTCGACCATCGGATCTTCAATCGATCTTAGATAAGAATTAAAGAATCCGAAATGATTATCCAACCAAAGAATCTTTTCCAGAGGATAGGATCGAATCCTCAACCATAGACCTCGGCTTTGAATTTCCTTCGTCACTGGATTGGAAAGACTGTCAGTGAGAACAGACTTAAGTCTTGAGTCTTGAGTCTTAAGTCTTGAGTCTTGAGTCTTGGGTCTTGGGTCTTGAGTCTCAAGAATACAAAGTCTTCAGACTTTAAACTGTCGGTCTCCAAACATCCAGACTTAGACTGATAGAAACGTTTTGTCAGCTTCAAAATATTCTCGAAAGATTTCTCCAACACCTAGGAGCTATGATGCACGGACATGCTACATGTGCTTCCGTGTCGTGTCCGACACGTGTCAGAGCGTGTCGGACATGTCGACACACTCGGACACGCGTTTACTGTGTATCGGATTTGTCAACGCGTGGTCAACTTTTATCGACACGTTTTGACACCCATGTCCGAAAGAGAATGGAGGGTGGAGGCTAGGGCGAGGGAGTAGTGACGAGGCTGCAAGCGGATGGCAAGAGACGGCCAAAGAAAGAGAAGAGACTAAGGCGAGGGCCGTGAGGAGGAACTTCATGAGGGAGGCGCACGTGGGGGAGGGCGGCGTCGTTAAGTGGCGGCGGTGGCAACGGTAAGGGGGAGGAGGAGAAGGAGTTTGCAATGGTGTGCAGTCTCTCGGCACACAAGGACCACGCGTTCCATCCCTGGTAAGTAGAGGTCAAGAGGAAGAGGAAGAGGAGAGGAAAGGCATCTTGCTTCTGTGGCGAGGAGGAGGAGAAGAAGGGGCTGCTAGGGTTAGGATTTTGAGAAGGAAAATAAAAGAATAAAAAAGGGAGGGGGAAGTGAAGCCTGTCGTGTGGAGGGAAAAGAAAGTGAAAAAAAAAAAAATTGGGGAGAGGGAAAAGAATGAGGGAAGGGAGTTTTGGGGGGGGGGGGTGTGGAAATTTAATCGAAAAGATTATTAAATGAAATTAAAAAGTAATTTTGAAAAATAAAAGTATTGTGCGTATGTTGAGTGATTAGTGTAAATCCTTTGTAGGTTTTTTTAATTATTTATTTATTTATAAATTTGAATCAAATTAATTAAAAATAAAAATATGTATTTAATATACAACGTGCCCCAACATGTTGGAATTTTCTATTTTTGAGAAATGACGTGTCGTGTCGCGTGTCGGTGCAACCTAGCCTAGGAGTTGGCTCCATATATACTTTCTTAGTAAGACCACCATTAAAAAGGGCATTTTTAACATTTATCTGGAATAGAGGCTATTGTTTAATAGCTGCAATAGCACGAAGACTTCAAACTAAAGTTAGATGTGCAATTGAAGCAAATGTCTCGCTATAGTCAATTCCATATTCCTGAGTGAAATCTTTTGCTACTGGTCTAACTTTGTAGCATTCCACCATACCATCTGCCTTAGTCTTACTTTTATATGCCCATCTACAATCTATAGCTACTGACTTTCCAGTAGGCAAATCAACCAATTCCCGAATATGAGATTTGTCTAACACTAGCAACTCATCTGTCATTGCTTGCTGCTAAAGGGGTTTAGTTCAAGCTTCTCTCTATGTACGAGGCTCATGAAGGGAAGCAATAATAGAGTAACAATGAAAATCACGAATAGAAAGTTGACTTACTCAGGTGGAGCAACAAACAAGAGAAAAGGGAATTATCAAGGGTGAAGAATCTGTGGATGGTAGTCAACTCAGGAGCTACCAAAGAGGTATTACCAAAGGTACGCGCATCAAGATTAGAAGAAGACAACTCGGAAAAGGAAGATTCAATCATGTATCTTCAGTAAATAGATCCACCAAAGAATTGTAAAAAAGGAAAGAGCCGGAGAGAAGTTGAAGGGATGAAGCCAAGAGAACATCTTGTATTCCCAAAAGGTAACATGACGAGATATACGGAGATTATTAGAGATAGGATCCCAACATCGATACCCGTTGTGCTCAATCCCATACCCAAGGAAACGACATAGACGAGGACAAGGTTCTGATTTCGTGCGTTTATTTGGAAGAAGATGGAAAAAACAAGCATTGCCAAAGACTCGAAGAAAATTATAATTAGGAACACTACCATACAAGAGCTCATACGGAGATATATTACCTATAACAGGTGATGGAGTATGATTGATATACATACAGCAATATGAGAAGCCTCTCCCCAGAACTGTTCCAAACAAGAGGCTGAGATTAGAAGGGTGCAAACAACATCTAAGATGTGTCGATGTTTATGCTATGCTCGACTATTTTGTTGAGAAGTCCCTAGACAAGAGCAATTAATGACAGTACCGTTTTGAGAAATAATTTGAAGAAATTTTGTGTCTTTATATTCCATAGCATTATCAACACATAAGATCTTGATGTTTTGAGAAAATTGTATTTTGATCATGGCAACAAAATCACGATAAATACAAGGCAATTCCAATCAATGCTTCATAAGGTAGAACCATGTATGATGAGAATGATCATCCACAAAAATCACAAAGTGGCAGGATCCTCCCATAGTAGGAGTAGGAGTGGGCCCAAAATGTTAAAACGAATTAAATCAAAGGGAGCATGAGAGACAGATTCACTAAGATCAAAAGGTAACATGTGATATTTTGCCAACTTACTTGGCAAGCAATCAAACTATTTATTATCAACAAAACCAATGACCACTAGAAATTAGATGACTTAATCTAGAAAATGAAGTATGATCCAAACGAGAATGTCAAGTTTCAAATGATATTGTGGTAGCATAGTTACTAAGAGCATTTGATCAAAAGGTAACATGTGATATTTTGCCAACTTACTTGGCAAGCAATCAAACTATTTATTATCAACAAAACCTAAATGACCACTAGAAATTAGATGACTTAATCTAGAAAATGAAGTATGATCCAAACGAGAATGTCAAGTTTTAAATGATATTGTGGTAGCATAGTTACTAAGAGCATTTGGAATCTTTAAGGAGATAAGCTCGAATAGCCGTCTCACTTTAGGCCTATCCCAATTATTTGTCCCATTCGTGGATCCTATACATGACAACCATTAGAGAAAAAGTGAATATCAAAGCCAAGTTCACATAGTTGACCCTCATATGTCTAGTTAAAGGAGAGTATAAGAATCACTAAAGTGTTTGATGGTGACAATGTGGACATTGAAATGTTTCCTCTATGGTTAACTAGCATCTATGAGTTATCAGCCGTATGAATAATAGGTATTTGTGAAAGTAACGACTTTGACTTAAACAACTTGGTGTTAAAGTCATGTGATTGCAACAAGGGAAATCAAAAAACCATGAATTAGAAGTACTTGGTGTCACAAACAGAGCATAAGTGCTAAGGATAGAAAAATTAAAGGTACCGAATTCTCAAAGAATGGAGCAAAGATCCTCTAATGACAAAGTAACAAACGAGTTATTGGAAGAAACCTCAATAGTAACAGCAACGGTAGATGAGTGTGCAAGTGGACCTATCAGTTGCTTGTCCCTATAGGTTGCCTAGGTTGTCACCAATAGCAAGTAGACGCAAAGTGACCAACCAATGATAATACGAGCAATATTTACTATGGGATGAGGAAGAGGCAGGCATGGCAAGTATTGCATATGTAGGAGTGGATAAAATCAGACGGTGCGCCTATAAAGTAGCAATCTAAGCCTCTTTAATCAATAACTCTAAAACAATTGTCTCAAGTCGAAAGTAATGGATCGTAGGAATGAAACTCGTATAGGTTGAAAGTCATCATTAAGCGCCATTAAATATTGCATAACACGCATATCATGATTTTCAACAAACTTGTGAGCATTACCATCAGCTTCGCATGGAGCAAAGAATACCAAAAATGAATCAACACGTCAAAATACCTCGAGAAGCGATTGGTCAACTCTAGTCAATGGTCAACGATTGTGGTCAACGGTTAATAGTTGGTCAATGATCAACCCTCAACTCTGATATGGTGGTGACGTGGTAGTAGACGTCGAGGTGCCGTGGTGGCGGATGATGCAATGGTGAATGATCATGTTTTATCTCTCTTATTAAATTTTGCAATCCTCACCTATTGTAGATCGTTTACATTTATAGTCAAAGTCGAATGTGTGGCTTTGGAATGTTACAATGAGCATCTTTATTTTTTAAGCTTTAGATCATATGATAATTATTGATTTATTGATGGAGGTTATCTTCGTTATGCATTTGCAATTTCTTTAATAGAGAATCATGGGAGATCCTTAAGTCTATTTGTGTATTTTTAGGTTCATTTATATTAATATACTGTCCATATCAAATAATGAACACGATAGTTTCTTATTGTGATTCACCAAAAAATGAATAAAATATCACAAATTTCCTAGATGGATTACCAAAAGAAGCTTGAATTTGGAAAGTGATCTTTGGGATATATTCAGAGTCATTGTTTTGCGACTGCTTTAATGCAATTGATTTGTTAACGGGTTTGTAACTTTGTTTTGATTTATTTCTTTATTTGCTTATAAAGAGTAATTCCAAATCCCAATAAAAACATACCGTGAATAAGAAATTCTATCATTTTCATTCGTTTTATCAGCTGCGTTTATTGTTGTCCATATTCCCTCTATACATTCGATGCGGAGTATAGAGCAAGATCTGTCGTCACTACCCTGAGAGCGGGATTATCTGGATATTTTTGTTCTTATTTTTCATCTTCTCCAAACTCTCCATCTGATGATGATGACCTCTTTATACGGCAGCCTCGTCCCTTTTCTCCTCCTTACAGCACTGACGATAGCAGATGTGAGCGAGAGTCGGAGGAGCTTTCAAGAAATTGTGTCCGAGTCGGGTGGTGATTATGGTAATGGAACGGGCACACGATGGGCTGTTCTAGTCGCCGGATCCAGCGGTTATCAAAACTTCAGGCACCAGGTGATCCACCACTCTCAGAGCGTCAGCTACAGCATATCACCATATTCTCTTTGTATGTTTATAAAATATATAATGAAATGGAATGACTTGTGTGATGTGTGTCTATGCAGGCTGACGTGTGCCATGCCTACCAAATCCTTAAGGCAAATGGATTGAAAGATGAGAACATTATCGTGTTCATCTATGACGACATCGCCAATCATCAGAATAATCCCACCAAGGGTACCATTGTCAACAAACCCAACGGCCCCAATGTCTACAAAGGAGTTCTTAAGGTCTTAGTTCAACACTCTTTAGCTAGCTACTTTTTACATCCACCGTGTAGGAGGATCCATATCAGGTGATTGAAGTTCGACCGTAATTAACCAATAAGGCAATATTGCAGGACTACACCGGTGATGAGGTCACAGCAGCCAATTTGTATGCAGTCCTTCTCGGGAACAAGACGGCTCTCGCCGGGGGCAGTGGCAAGGTTTTGAACAGTGGACCAAATGACCACGTCTTCTTCTATTACTCCGACCATGGGACCACAGGAGTTATGACCATGCCCGCGGGGGACTATATATACGCAGACGACTTTGTGAATGTGCTGAGGCAAATGTACAAGGCGAAGAAGTACAAGAACATGGTGCTATATATAGAGGCATGTGAGGCAGGGAGCATACTGCAAGGGTTGCTCCCCAGGGACTTAGGGATCTATGCGACCACGGCATCCAACGCCGAGGAGAACAGCTGGGCTTACTACTGCCCTAGTGGCCCACCGGGGCGCGTGCCTATTGGCGGTGATCCCGCCAAGTATGGCACTTGCTTGGGGGATCTCTACAGCATCGCTTGGATGGAGGACAGGTACTGTTACGTCACTTCCCGACTTTGAAATTACACACGCAATCAATAAATGCAAAGTTTCAAAAAAAAAAAAAAGCTAGCTAGATGAGCAAATATCAAGATAAGTATTTGTGTCTGTCTCTATATGCGGGGCGTGATCCCTTTGTCAAATGCACGTGTACTCATTCTCTGTTCTCTATGTTTCTGTCTCCATTAATCTTAATTCGGGCGTGTGAGAACAGTGAAGCCAACGATTTGGGGAAGGAAACATTGCAGGAGCAATACTTAAAGGTGAAGGAAAGGACCAATCTGTCCCATGTGATGCAATATGGCGACACTATTCTCAGCAAGGCCTTCCTCTCTACTTACATGGGCCGACGCTCCAATAATGTATCTTCCATTCCCTTGGGGGAGCTCTCCACTTCGAATTCCCAGGCAGTTCCCCAACGGGATGCTGATTTGGTCTTTTTCCAACACCAGGTCCGTCTTTATAACCATTGATTACGTTGCATATTAATCTATCTATTCTGACTAGTAATTAAGCAAAAAAAAAAAAAAATGTGATTCTTTTGAACTAATGTTTCTTGCTATGTCTGTCTTGCTTCTTCATATTGGGACACCTTGTCGATTGACTACTTGAGGGTGGTTGTAGGTGCAAAAAGCTCCGAAAGATACTGCTGAGAGTGTGGAAGCACAGAAGAGACTGGACGAACAAATTGCTCACCGATCGCATGTTGACCGCAGCATCAGCCAAATTGTCAACCACCTGTTCGGCGATTTCAATGTTACAAGCATATTAACCGCCGTTCGACCTAAAGACTTACCTGTCGTCGATGACTGGGACTGTCTCAAGACATTTGTGAGTCTCAATGATCTCCTCATCAATTACTTCTCCGATCCCTACATGATACTTGTGTAATCACAGCTAATTTATCCCGTGAACAGTTTCTAATGTCAAATTTGTTCCTTCTGATGTATAGGTGAGGACTTACCAGCAATACTGTGGACGCCTGAGGGAGTATGGAATGCAATACACCAGAGCCATGGCAAACATGTGCAACGCTGGAGTAGACAAGGATAGTATGGAAGCAGCTTCTATTCAAGCTTGTTACGGGAAAGTAGAGTGAAAATGATGATCAGTGTCCCGACAATGCTTTTTATAAACAGTTTCTGAATTTCATATGGGGTATATGTGCTGCTTCCAGGAAATTGGAATAAATTTAAATTGGTGAGCTCTCTACGTGTCTTGTGAATTAGGCGGCTCATCAAAATGCTCAAATTCCGTTCGAAAGTATGTCGGAATGTTTTCAAATGGTTAATTACAATACATGTAATTGGATATGCACCATCACCTTTTCAACTCCATTAACCTAAAGGAGATGGCTCGATGACGATCACTTCAAGAGAATGTTCTGATGAATGGAAGGATTGACGCCAAACAAGAGAAGCACCTGAGCCAGAGTAGAGTGACAACTACTTTCTTTATGAACCTAATTCACGAGTTGGAGATAAAACGATTGATAAAAAACAGGCAGCATGCTGCATTTGGTTCAACTTTGAAACCGGCTTTCAGCTTTCAATTTATCTTCAAAATACTAAAAGCCTAAAGCTAGTCCGAATGCTAAAATTATTTTTTCCTTTCCAAAACTGCTTTCACTAATTCTTCATATTTCCAATTTTTCCCCTGATTTTTTTTTTTTTAATTGCAAAAGGATGCAACCCTTCACCAGACCGGGGAAGGGGCTACAGCTGCCGACGAGCCAGATCTAATGTCGGTGGCCGTCGGCTGAGGTTGCCCGAGGTCGCGTGACCCAACCGAGGGCCACCGGAGGTCGCCTGACCTCGGGCGACCCTCAGTGAGAGTCGCTCGACCTAGGGGCTGCAAGACCCAGGCGAGGGCCGCAAGACCCAGACGGTAGTCACTTGAGTTGCACGGCCCCTAGGTCGAGTGACCATTCACCGAGGTCGCCCGAACGACGGTCCTTGGCTGGGTCGCGTGACCCTTGCCGGAGGTCACCAACCTCGAGCAACCTCAGCCGATAGCCGCCAGTGCCAAATCTAGCTCGTCGATGGCCATAGCCCTTCGCCAGTCCGACAAAAGGTATCATATATATATATATATATATATGATACCCATCAAAACCCATTGTAAAAGTTTTTTTTACCAAACGCACATTCAACTCAAAATCCATTTGCAAAAAAGTTTTACCAAACACAATTGCATTTTCCTAAATAGCTTTGGACTTTCAACATTTGTATTGGACTCAAAACCCTTTACAAATGTTGAACCAAACATAGCTGTAGACGAGCGTGTACTTAATCTGAGGCACCACACCTCAATTCCATCAAACTGAGCTCATAAATACTTTACATTCATTTTAAAAGTAGGTTAGAGAGCATTGTCAACTAATGCTCAAATGCATTTTGTACTACTCAAAGGGATCATTTAATTTAATTTAATTTAATTTGGTCATTTGAGTGGATCGAGAATAAGATCTCGGCTTTTCTATGTGGAAAGGCGATGGCTCAACCGCTGAAGGTAAAATGCAATTATGCATGTGGCTATGAGACTGATACGGTGGATTCTTGCAGAAGCAGGATCCATTTTTGGTTTGCTTGGTTGGTTGCGGTTAGGCTGAAAGGCGAGTGGTTTTTGGACTCTGCCCGTCTCAGCCAACTCCTCATTCATTTGAAGGAAAGATTTCGAAGCTTAGAAATGACGTCGCGCCCCTTATCCTTCTTCTTTTTTTTTTTTTGTGGCAAGATGATCGGCGTCCCGTATGCCCTTTTGAGCAGCTGATGTCATACGGGACGCAACGACTGGTTTTGGCCTCCTGCTGTAGCTTTGCTTGATCAGAGGGCTTTTGGTATGGAGAGGGATTTGTCGCTGGATTTGTGTTGAAGTTGATTGGGGACGTGGCTAGCTTGCTTCAATGGGCGAAAGCTCTCCTTTGTCCATGGCTCGAAATCTGTCGCAATTGTTACACTAATTATCGTGCGTTCGAAGCTATTTAATGTTTCCAGTCGAAACAGTGGTGCAGTACCACTCATAAAGGAATTGAGCAATCTTTAGCACTTTGTCTAGAAATTATTATCGGACGATATCATTACCGGCCCGTAATTTTGCATCCGTTCCAGCGTATGTACTTGGACCACAATAAAACGATAACTTTGACGTAAACATCAAACTAATTCACATGATTTGATGGGGAAGTTGTTGGGAGTGCGTAACAAAACTCCGATACCTTCCGCTTAGGGAGATCACTAAGAGGGAGTCCAAATCCAAACTCCGTAAATATATCAAATTGAATCCACATTTACTCAAGAGCTTACGTTAACGAGTTATAAGCCAATTATGATATATTAATTGCTTTACACCACATTAATTCTCTGATGTGGGACTTCCGTGCATCATAACAATCTTCCCATCACGCGTGAGATTAGTGTTAGGCCCTGCTCTCTTTTAATTCAAGTATCTTTTGACCTAATATCATCCTTACGGGTCCACGTCATTACACCAGAGAGCCTACTAGTCTGGAAACCACAACCATTGACTTTGATACTGCTTTGATATGAGAACAATAATAGCCCAAACAATGTTGGATTAATGCAACATGATAGAATAATCTCCCATCTTGTGTAAATTTAATAGAAACCAATATAGTAGAGCAAAATAAATATTAAGCACGTAAACATAGGATGATTTTTTGACAAGTTAGGATTTGAGCTCCTTCTTGGCGATCTCCCTAGGCAAAATGTATCGAGCTTTTGCTACACATTCTCAACAAATGGTATCAAATCTCGGGTTTACTAATAAGTCTAGACCCAAGAGTTATAGATTGTTGTGACTCCTAATCAAGGCCCAATATTGGGATTTATTTCATTTATGTTGTAGAAGGAGTAGGTGGTTAATTTATAAGTGTGAAAGAAAAGTTCATTTCTTAAGCTAGTTTTTGGAGGGGAGAAGTTCAAGATCGTCCACTAAACATATCTATATGTTTATTTTTTTTTCCCAAAAGAAGGCCATCACTGTTTCCACATTCGCTAAAATTTGCTTCTTCTAACGCTTGCACAGATACTTCATAACTGTAGAATTTTTCGTTTGTCTTATTATTATTATTATTATTATTATTATTATTTTTTTTTTTTCACAGCTACAGAATTATCCAGAACAATTAGATAACGTATTTTCAACGGGGAAGAGAGAGAAAAAGAGAGGCAGAAAAGATGACATGGCAACCAACCCGATCGAGCTTTGCAATTGATTGGTTACGTGGCGGGACGGCATTGGAGATCGTGACCTGTCTGAGAGAGAAGCGAATATGCCGAAGAGAGCGTATCGACTGCAAAACTTCTAAACATTTTGGTGAAAAAACGCAGCCAAGACCAAAACGAAATATATATATATATATAAAAAAAAAAAAAAGGGGAAGAAGAAGGAAGAGAAATCAGAAACCGAAGAAGACGAAGAAGAAGAAGAAGAAGAAGGGAGGACGAGGAGCGAGGGAGTTTGTAGTTTCTTCGGGGACAGAGGGAGCACCCGCAACCGCACCCATCCGTTTGCTGAGTTGACTCGGATTCCGATCGATCCTGCACCTCCCGTCGACTTCATTTGCAGTCCGAAATCAATCAGTGGCGTCTCGGGCCCCGGGCCACGATACACAGCCGGGCGCGCCATTCTCTCCCGCCGCCGGTAGCCAGCCCACCAGGTGACTTCCCGGAATCCCTTCCTTTTTTCCCGTATCTCGACTCGAGAATGCACCGCTTCCCTCGATCTGCAAGTCTATCCCGAGATGCCGAGTCGCCGCTGCCTTAGATCTTCCCTCGGGAGTTCGTCGCCGTGGCCTCGACTGTTCGGTGGTGTCGGATTTTGAACAGATCTTGGGGTTTCGCGTCCCTGTTTTGCTTTCAGTGCCCCCGACTGCGCCACTCGTGTCTGCTCAACTCCGAGCGGGCTCTTTTATTTTTGTGTCACGCGGCTGTTTTGGTCGAGACGAGCCCGAAGAATGTGACCGCTGGATTTCGATGATTTGGTCGTGGTCGCGGATTTGCGGTAGAAACCTCTCGCTATTTGGTCATGTAGCTGTGTTGCGGTTATGCTGGGCATTGTGCGAGTTTGCTTTTCCTATGTCGATTGTTAGTTTCCTTTTGTATGTGATACGTGCTGGATACTAGAGTGCCATGGACATTGCTGTTGATGACTTATTGATGTCAGATTCTTCAGGCATTCGTTCTTGGCTGGGGAAAACCGTGTCTAAAGTAGTCTTGCCTCTGTTTAGATTTCTTGGTAAAGGACTAGGGAAGAAGTTGCTTAACTAGAAGGAGAGCGGAGCTGTACTCTTTCTTTAAACTTGAAAACTCATCCTAGATTTGGGCTTGCAGATTCTGCTCCTGGTGGCTGAAGCACGAGTACCAAAATTCAGCGACCAGGTTTAGGGGGTGACTCCCCCCAAGTTGGTGAGTACAACCCTTTTCCTGTTGCACGGAGAGTGAACTCCTCCCAAATGATTCCCATGGATGATGACATGGAGAGTGGAGCTTTGAGGTCCTACCAGGACAAGCCCAGGACGTTTCCAAGCATGCGCAGTAAGCCTCACACCCCACGGGTAAGGATATGCTGTCTTCTTTTCTGCAATTTTTTCATCAAAGTGTTAACTTTCTTTGGTTTTACTGTCGCGGTGGTCATTTAGCCCTGTGTATGCTGTTAGTTTGTCACATCTTTTCCATTTTCTTCCCTACTTGTATCCTCCACCTGCCATTGACTTGATAACGATTCCATTGGAACAGCATTTTGATGCATTTTATAGGTTGCCTTTACAATAGTGGGTTTACTTAACCATACCACTTTACCCAATTTCTTGTTTCAGCATTGATTCGTGCTCATCATAGTTTACAAATTGTGTAAAGCTTTCAAGGATACGTGTGGCTTTTCTTGTTGACACCCTCTTTTAGTGGTTGACTCTCTTGCTTGATGAATGATAAACAGTATGTTGACTGTTGAGCATCTTTATTTGCTTTTTATAACTTGAGTTCAATCTCAGGGATATATTGACCCCATTCTATTCTTCAGATTATCCGCTTGTTGATGGGAATCAATGTTCGGGTTCTTCTTATATTGCTGCTTTTGGTATTTGGAGGGGTCTTTTACATTGGTGCAAAAACTTCTCCAGTCATAGTGTTCGTCTTCTCTGTTTGCATTATCAGTTTCCTTTTGTCAACACATCTCACGAAGTGGGTACTTTCAAAGGATGAGGGCCCTCCTGAGATGGTTCAGGTACATTGTTTTTGGCAATTACCTCATCTATATGTTTTGCTTCTTATTTCCTCTTATTTATGTTCTTTCTTCTGGGCTTAAGTTTTTTTTTTTTTTCGTCTGACCATTTTGAACTTATGATATCACTTGTTTAGATATCAGATGCTATTCGTGATGGCGCTGAAGGTTTTCTGAGGACCCAGTATGGGACTATCTCCAAGATGGCAGTATTACTAGCTTTAGTCATCCTCAGCATTTATCTGTTTCGCACTCCCTCACCACAACAAGAATCTTCTGGTCTGGGGAGGTGATTTCCACTGTTACTGGTTGAGTGTAGTCTTTTCCTCTTCTTTTTTATCCATCAATTGACAAGCATATTCATTGGGCTGGTTGGTACAGGTCAGCATCTGCTTTTATCACTGTTGCTGCATTTCTTCTGGGGGCTTTGTGTTCAGGTATTGCGGGCTACGTTGGTATGTGGGTGTCTGTTCGTGCAAACGTTCGAGTCTCTAGTGCTGCCAGACGATCGGCAAGAGAGGCATTGCAGGTTTTTCATCTTCTTCTGTGCTGATTATTTGTTGGTAAAATATTGGATTATGTCACTATCAATGAGAATTATGTACAGATAGCTGTTCGTGCGGGTGGCTTCTCTGCATTGGTGGTGGTCGGCATGGCTGTTATTGGAATAGCTATCCTATATGCTACATTTTATGTTTGGCTGGATGTGGACTCTCCAGGTTCCATGAAGGTTACTGAATGTATGTCTCAATTACTCCTTGAGTTTTCCATAGATATAGTGCCTTAAAGTAAAAAAGATTATGCTCTGGGATAAGTTTTGGTCGATCATCTGTGGTTAGCTCCTTATTGTTTTGTAAATCAAGGACTATATTATGCATGGAGCATTCTTGTTGTTCAGTGCAGAGTGAGATTCATTCCTAAGATCCATTTATCATTACATTAGGCCACAAATGCTAATAGGGTATTCTAGCATTTTTTGTTTGCTTTCCCGAGAGAGAGAGAGAGGAAAAGAGGAGGGGGGGTCTGCGATGTTTGAATGGTGCCTTTGGAGGCGTAATGACGTTATAAAGTCTATGACATGACTTCTATGTTTGTTATTTGCAGTGCCCCTTCTATTGGTCGGATATGGTTTTGGAGCATCATTTGTGGCTCTGTTTGCTCAGCTGGGTGGTGGAATATATACAAAAGCAGCTGATGTCGGTGCTGACCTCGTGGGCAAAGTAGAGCAGGGAATACCAGAAGATGATCCACGGAATCCTGCTGTGATTGCTGATTTGGTAATTGGTTGTTCACTCGTGCTTTCTAAGACCAAAGATTATTTGCTTTATGGTGCAGACATGTATTACTGTTGTTTTTGCAAGTTTCTTTAGTAGCATTGTAAATTTTTGTTTCTAGAGGTCAGGACCATTTATATGGTTGGTGAGACAGTTACATGATGTTATTTTACTTGCACTCCCAATTTCTATTTTCTTTACACATCTCATGGAGAATAGCATCGCACATTTGGCTTCTTCTTTGGATGATAGGAGGTTGGTCTGTCTTTCTCAGTCATCAGGTCTCCTGGGTTCCAATATGATGCACTGTTTGTGTTGATTTGTTGACTGAGTTTTAAAAATGAAGATTGGGGATGGTTGTTTGGGGAGATGCAGTTTTCTTCAGTTGTGGCATTTGGTAATATTGGGGAAAGAGTTCATTGCTTTAAGCTCAGGATTTAAAAAATATCCATCGTATATAAATAGACAATCCACAAAGACACAAGGTGCATGATAAGTAATTCACCAGAAATGAATGATTTTCACAACCTTTGTGGTGAATGAATGTTTTAATGTAATGAACCTGATTTGGCATCCTTAGTTGAGCAGCTATTTTAAAAAAGGATTTGAATTGTTTTTTTTTTTTGGTAAAGAAAAAGGATTTGAATTGTTGGTTGCTCATAATGCGATTGTTGTTGGAGTCGTTTTACTTCGTGCTGTTGATTTGGCATCCTTGTGTTACTTTAGATATGTAAATACATTAGTCCATTTGTAGCATCAAGAAGCAAGCCTTTTTCCTCCACAGTCCTAGACCCTGTGGCTCAGATAGGTGCCTTCTGTCCACGTTGCCCTTTCTTTTGTATGTTTTTTCTCTTCCATTGGTGTGTACTGAGATAAGAATCCTAAAGCTGGCTTCTAAGCATCCGTTCAGCTAAATTTGTCTGTTTGCCAAATTCTTTAGCAATTTTGGCTCTATGGGTAGGAACTTTTCCTGCGAAGCAAATTATCTTCTGAGCAGCAGACTTAAGTTTGTTCATTGTAGGTAGGAGATAATGTGGGTGATTGTGCAGCTCGAGGGGCTGATCTTTTTGAAAGTATTGCAGCTGAAATCATTAGTGCTATGATACTTGGAGGAACAATGGCCCAACGTTGTAAAATTGAAGGCAAGTCTTCCTGCCCCAACAGAGAAATAATCAGGTCTTTTAGTACAAAAGTAAGATAGATGAAGAAATGACACATTTCTTGGTATATATTCTTTCTGCCGTATACTTATTTTGAATTTAAAGTTACACATGTTTGAATCGAGCAGTTCTTTTGGCATGATATAGCCCATTGTAGTATGAATTTAAAGGGGTGCAACCCAACTACTGTTGCAATATATAGGAGAGAGAGGCCTGTCAAGTAAAACATAATTTTCATTTTCTTTTTTGAACTGTATGTCACAGTGGTTTTTATTTATTTATTCTCCAAACTAAAGCTTGGTGTGTCTTGATAGTTTTAGTTTGGAAGTTGTGTTGCAGCAAAGTTCACTTAGCCAATGCGTAAGTCCGAATGAGTGAAGTTGAATTGGAAGTTTTGATAATCTGATCACACTCACAGTTAGTTCAATGATTGAACTACTGTGAGTGGTGAAAATTTAGGACATGGGAGTGTTATTTGTTACTTTAGAGCTGGAAAGACTGGTTAATGTACAGCATCTATTTTGATTGGGGACAAATGCTTCTGTGGCTTCAGTATTGACTCTAATTAAAATTTCTTCTTCAGCATTTGTGACTGAAAGGAGAAACGTGAGACATTAAAAGTCAATCAATCAATGGAGTATCTTTTTAATGGAAGAGCTAACAATTGGGGAAAGGTGCTTTCTTTATGGGTAAATAATGCCTTACAGCTTAAAGTTGATAATGCCAAACTCTGTAAGAAAACAGCATACAAGTACAATTCTTGAACCCTACATTCTACCAAACATAATAGAGGACCTCTATCAAACAATAAGTTGGAAAGTTCTTCCCAAAAATCTCATCCAGAGCTCACCGAACAACCTACAGAGGTGGTTGTGGTTTCTCTGAGTGAACATGGAAAATAACAAAGTTGTAATGATCCACTCTCGTTCATAAAATGGTCTCTGAAGTTGCATTTTTAATAGCCAAAACAAATGGTTGTAATTTTGTAAGAGTTTCATCTTTGAAAATCAACTCGATGGAAGTTGTCACACAATTCGCCATGCAAAGATGTTAAGAAATCACAGATTGAAGTGACAACCACTGCACTTCTTTGCTTATTTACAAAGACTAATTTGGTGGTTTGCTTTCATGCAGATCCATCCGGCTTCATCTTGTTTCCTCTTGTTGTCCATTCCTTTGACCTGGTAGTGTCGTCAGTTGGAATACTTTCAATCAGAGGAACACGTGAATCTGGTCTGAAGGCGTCCATTGAGGATCCAATGGCAATTCTTCAGAAAGGATACTCTGTTTCTATAGTTTTAGCTGTTCTTGCTTTTGCTGGGGTATTGTTTCTCTGACTGTTCTCAAATTTTTTTCCTTTGCTTTCAGTATTCATTGAAGGATAAAGATGCAGAAAACGCTTTCTTGTAATTATTTCTGTTGTTTGTCAAATTTAAAATTCACCAACTTGCCCTTGCCTCTATTTTTGGTATAAGTCATGTGAATAGGTTCTGACACTTGATTTTACTGGATTGAAATCTACACAGTCTACACGGTGGATGCTTTATACTGAACAAGCCCCTTCTGCATGGCTGAACTTTGCTTTGTGCGGACTGGTTGGTATTATGACAGCCTATGTTTTTGTATGGATCACAAAGTATTACACGGACTACAAGCATGAGCCCGTGCGCACGCTAGCTCTTTCTAGCACCACAGGTCATGGGACTAACATAATTGCTGGAGTAAGCTTGGGTTTGGAATCAACAGCTCTTCCAGTCCTTGTTATAAGTGTATCGATAGTTTCAGCTTTCTGGCTGGGCCAAAGTTCTGGTTTGCTGGATGAGAATGCCAATCCAACTGGAGGTCTCTTTGGAACAGCCGTAGCGACAATGGGCATGCTCAGCACTGCTGGCTATATTCTCACTATGGATATGTTTGGTCCAATAGCTGATAATGCTGGTGGAATTGTGGAGATGAGTCAGCAGGTAATGACTGTATTTCTTTTAAATTTCCACTTAATTAAAAAAAGTTAACTTGAAGGAAAGGTCAAAAAACCTTAGTTGAGAGAACTTTAAGCACTTTCCTAAATTTGAATGGTGTGGACCCTCACATGCATGCATTATTTCATGCAGCCAGAAAGCGTTCGGGAAATTACTGATCTTCTAGATGCAGTGGGTAACACCACTAAAGCTACAACCAAAGGTTTTGCAATTGGATCAGCTGCACTTGCATCTTTTCTTCTGTTCAGTGCTTACATGGATGAGGTGTCTTCATTTGCTCGTGAATCTTTTAAAGAGGTGGGTGATTTCTTGGTCATGTAAATCCTTCTATTTGGATAGCTTTTGAGTGTAGCGTCTCACCCCACAACTGTTATTTGATATTCAGGTTGACATTGCAGTTCCAGAAGTCTTTGTTGGGGGGTTGCTAGGATCCATGCTTATTTTTTTATTTAGTGCATGGGCCTGTTCAGCTGTTGGCCGAACTGCACAAGAGGTTGTTGCTGAAGTGAGGAGACAATTTATTGAGAGGCCTGGTATAATGGTGGGTATCTATTATCAGAGTGTATTCTCTGGTGCTTATTTTGGTCAGGTTACTTGATGACCATATCCTTATTTTGTTGGCTCAGGACTACAAGGAGAAGCCTGATTATGGTCGATGTGTTGCCATAGTAGCATCTGCGTCATTGAGGGAGATGATAAAACCCGGGGCTTTGGCTATTGTTTCACCTATAGCAATTGGTGGGTCGTAATTGTTCATATTGTGTGAACTTATTGTTAGTTGGATGATAAGTAGGTCATGACTTCTTGTCTGTTGTTTTTCCTCCTCGGCCACTTCTGAGCTATAAGCTTATGCTGTGTAGGCAATGAGATGTCCGCCATGGTCACTAATCTTTGCCCGTATCTTTGCAGGTCTTATTTTCCGGATTTTGGGGCATTACACAGGACATCCTCTTCTTGGGGCCAAAGTTGTGGCTGCCTTTCTAATGTTCGCAACAGTTTCTGGTATTCTTATGGCTCTCTTCCTGAATACAGCAGGTGGTGCCTGGGATAATGCAAAGAAGTACATCGAGACAGGAGCTCTTGGGGGCAAGGGTAGTGAGAGTCATAAAGCTGCAGTCACTGGAGACACGTGAGTTTGACAAAACTTTGCCATTTTGCTTAAATAAGGGCGAGAACATCTTATAAAATAAGTGGTGATTATGTTTGATGGCATTGCATAAAGATGCATGGTCATGCCTTCCTATGTGTGCTTGCTGTGCTTTTTATGACACGCTCATTTGTGCTCTTGTATGCTGCTGCTGTATCTACCAGAATTTGAAAACCTCGTGATAATTCCCTCTTTACACATGAACAGCAATAACCTAATTGCTTACTGATTTTGGTCTGTCGGATGCAGTGTGGGTGACCCCTTCAAGGACACGGCTGGACCATCATTGCATGTGCTGATAAAGATGCTTGCGACTATAACACTTGTCATGGCTCCTGTGTTTCTGTGAGAGTTTGTCCATATTTACCGGGATTTTCAATAGTGAATCCAAGCCGGCACCCATCTTCATCTGAGTAGTATACTTTGCCAAATGCATTAGATAGGAGTTTTTGATTTGATGTATATCCCCAGGGTGTCGAATTGAATGTCATACTAACATCTTTGTTTGAATAAAAAAGACGTTTAAGTTGCTATTCATTCTAGTACACCTGGTGTAGCAGAAAATCAGTTGGGGGCTTTAAGTTAGGAACGAAGGCTACTCTAGTGCCGTGAGTTGTGGCAGCACAGTAGTGGGGCTTGGTTGGGCGTGGATGCGCAGTTTTGTAATTCTCTGCTGTCATGAAATACTGCTTCATTGAGATTAGGTAGCTTTCTTTGGAATGGTGTTGGTTCTGTTCTTCGTGCAGTCAGACTAGGAATTTTGCTCATCTTTTTCCTCATTTTTGAGTTCCAACTCTTTAACACGAGCATTCAAGGAGTGAATCTCGAATGTATCGAATCAATGAAAGCGCGTGCCCTCTTTAAATTACCAGAAGAGATGGACTTGTCGAATCGCAAGAAAGTTGATTTAGGCTTCACCGAAGCGCTAAAACAAAAGGTAGGTGCGCACGTCTCAAAGACTTTTTATGAGTACCATCGGATTTCAATTGCAGAGCGCTAAAATTAGATTCTGTATGACCGACGCTCACGAATTAAATGGGTGTTTCATCAGCGGCACCCATGACTCATGGCTGAATCTTCTGAAGGAAGTCGAAAATATTGATTAAAAGTTCGTTATAGAAGGAAAGATAAGGCGAGGTGGCATCGAGAGAAGATCGACGACTGATCATGTCATTCCTTGTGATGTGATTTATAAGAGGTATTTGTGGCCATTTCGCGAATCTGGGGAAGGCAGAAAATGTCCCGCGATCAAGAGAATAACTTCAGCATTCCCTCCAGCAATAACCTCTCGGCATTCGAGGAAATCCACCCAAAAGAAAAAGAAACAGCGGAGATCAGCTAACTTTGGGCCCAAGCCCAACCCCAAAGTCTAAAGCCCACATCGATTTCGTCAAATCGGAGTGGGAGCGAACTTGAAAAGCAGAAAGACCAGAGTAGCTTTGCCTCTCTCTGTTTCGGTCTTTTTTGCAGGTCCCGGTTTCTTCTCCTCCTTATCTCTTTCCCTCTCTGAGAGAAGCCCATCCTGCAGCACCAGCGAGCGGCGTTGCCGGCTTGCATCTCCCCACTCTAGGGTTTTGTCCAAAAACCCCCCCAACTTCACTCCCCAAGTCTCTCTCTCTCTTTGTGTGAAGGAAGAGGAGGATGCAGAAGCCGGGGAACCCGGTGGGCGCACTCCCAGGGCAGGAGAAGACGAAGGCGGAGGCCCCCGGTCAGAAGAAGAAGATGCCCAAGATGCCCAAGATGCCCTCCCCTCAGGATCTCCTCTCCCACTACGAGTCTCAGGGACTGGACTCCCGCCAGGCCTCCCTCAAGGCCATCGACGACCTCCAGAAGTTGCTCTTCCGCGTCGTCTCCTCCTCCCGGGGCCCCAAGGCCGACAATAAGGCCCCGCCCGACCAACCCGCCCGGAGGCTGGACGCCGTGAATGGCCGGCTCGCCGTGCTGGAGATGAAGGTGGACTCCAAGCCCGGGTACGCGGGGGCGTTCGCCGTCGGGGTGGCTTCCGGGGCCGCCCTCAACGGGATGGGGAGCCTCTTTCCCCACGTGCTGCGCTCCCTCTCTCAGATTTGGACCTCCGTCACGGATCCTCACCGTCACCAATGAAAGCCAAATTACAGCAGCAGCAGTAGTAGACTGATCCTTTGTTGCTTTCCACCGTTGCCCATCAATCCAATTCGAACTCGGGACTATCTTGATTTGTTGTTGGGTTTCTCTTTTTCCAATTCCGTATTTGAAAACGGAGGAGGAGCAGTCTGTGGGTCGTCGTTGCCAGCCGCCATGTACCCGTCGCTCCTTCGTTATCGCATCGCCCTGTGGGTGGATAACACGGGAGCACGGCGATATCCGACGTTGTCATTCCTACTAAAGACCCCAACTTTAAGATCAAAGAGGCGCCCTACTGTTCCAACTCTTGACTTTTATTATCATTGATATTGGTCCGTTGAGTTCTAATAACATTCCGAATTCTGGGAATAAAAAATCGTTAAGCAACACGGAAATGTAATCGGCTCTGTAAAGATTAAGAAGGAAAAAGAAAAGGATCATAATATGGACTGAGATTGAGCGGTTTCTTTGTCCCCCTAAAGGAAATGGTACATTTTTCGTGCTACAGAGAGATTTCACTTTATCAAAAGTGCAATAGTAACAAGAGCTTATGACGTCAATAAGAATTCCAGCAAAGACAATTCATGTCTCGGTGCAGATGTTGTAGATGATGTAATGACTAGCTCCACATTATTATTGGCGTATTCTCGAGAAGAGAAGGGCAAGAACTTATTCGAGATTTGGTTTCCAAGATCGATTTGGTGAAAGAACGCCATTGGATTGCCATGCCCGTCAAGCGTGACCATTTTTTGTTCACATTTCCGGGTTTGCAATTATTCATTCTATGGGCTTAAATGAACTGATGGGGGAAGAGTAATTCTGGCAATTGCTTAAGTCAATCTCAGCTCCCTCTTCCATCCTCCAGCCAAGTGTAGTGTAGGTGCTGCCCGGCCACGTCGACGACTGACGTGGCAGGTGAAGGATTTAGATATGGTTTTGGCCAATGGTTACGGTCCTGTCAGGAGATGAGCAGCAAGCAGCTCGCTCGAAAGCCACACAGGTAAAGGCGAGCGCGAACTGAAACGGCGCCGATGGCGATATGATAGCAACTGTTGCTAACTTCTTTCATCGCCCTTTTCGGAGCAAGCCCACCGTAGTTTCGTGCCATCTTTGAAGTGACGATGCTTCGATGATCCCCCAGAGCTCCGGAGCAGCGACGAAGAGGCGGGTCCTTCGGATTATGTCTCTCGCGGCCACCCCCCACTCCGCCACTGTCTGCCGGAACTTCAATCCATTCGGCCTGCGACGGATAACATGCTCCTCCTCCGAATCCAACCCGAGGCGTGGCTTTGGGACCAAGAAGGTACGCCACCTTCTCTCCCTCTTCCTGTTCTTCTGCACGTGCTTCTCCATAACGAGTTCTGAGTCAGGGAGTGAACTTTGCTTTTTTCTCAAATTGTCAGACCAACAAAATCTCCAAGGACGGTGATCCCTCCTCCCAAAAGAGGTATACCCAAGATCGCCTGCACTCCCATTTTCTGGTTCTGCAGTTTTTAAGCGCAATCCTGACTAGCTCATTTTAAAGCCCATTCTTTTTCTTGCTTGCTTTTGTTTCGTTTGCTATCTCCTAGGTGAATTGTTCCGTCCTGGCAGGCTGTTTCCCCGCGTCGGTTTCGCTAATCTCATGTCTTTGCTCGGTGCAGGAAATCCACGCTCGATCAGCCTGGTCGTGTACCGAGTCGTAAGTCCATGAATCACTCTCGCTTTCGTGGCCAGCCATATATGGATGTTGTGCTTTTTTCGTCTGCTTGGCAAAACCGAAGCTTCCAAATGATACTCCCAGATTGTTAGATTTGATTTTCCTGCTCAATGGTGTCCCCATAAAATTACGAGTACCAAATGGTTGTAGGATCAAAATTTTAGGACCAACTGTCGAATAGAATGAGTGCTCCAGCTGGATATAGCTTTTTCTGTTTTGAAAGAAAGTTCATCCCTTGTTCCTTTTTTTTTTTTATTTAAGTGGGGTAGCATCACCTGCTGCAATAGTGAAGTCTCAGCTTGTGTGTCTTTGAGTATTTGCTGGTGTTATGTCAATGCTTATGTGTCCCTCATGGTTCACCATGTTTAAAATGGATGTTCATGAAACCACATTGTCTTTTTGTCTTTCGTTTCTTCTCCATTGAGTTCTTAGGTAATGCATTTCAAGGCACAATTCATTTTGATTTCATTCGTTTTCTTCATCTCCAGCAGAAGGCCCATTTGTGTTGTATTCTTTAGAGTTATTTTTTTCTTCTTTTTGCTTGTATTTACATGACATAGGTAGGAAATATTTCTGTCTTTGATTGTGCATCATTTCTCTTATGCGGAACTTTTCTTGTAGAGGCACCTGGTGTAAGTTCCAGGTTCGATGGGAACTATAGAAAAAGTACTTCTACCGACCTTGACTTTGAGGAACGGCTGAAAGCAGTTAGAAGGTGCGGCCTCACCATATAACACCTTGCTTCATGACATGCGTCACTATGAGACACTATCTGAAGATTGAGGTGTGTCCAAGATGCTGCTTGCATCATTGGGACATTCACCGTCTGCAGCAGTTGAACCATATAGACATCTAACTTTTAAGTCATTCTTGTCACTTGGACTTGCTAGAGAAGCGCCGTTCAGATGTCCAGAACAGGCATATTATTCTGTGTGGTCATGATCTCTAGTTCACATGTTGTGACATATTGATAGAGCTCTCCAAATGGTTGAATTGGACACTTAATCTTTCAATTGATAATTGTCTCCGGGAAAACATTTTCTCCGTTCCTTCTCAATTTTCTTCTTCCTTTTCTTCGTGTGGAAGAGATTAGGTTCTTACATCAAACTAAGCATCCTCTTCAGGTCAGCAATCGAGCAGAAAAAAGTAGATGAAATGAAAGGATTTGGAGCTATTGACTATGATGCACCAATTGAGACAGATGATAAAACCATTGGACTTGGTACAAAGGTATCATTGTGATCACATGCTGAATTTAGAAGTTCACATTTTGGAATTGTGGTCAGATGATCCTAAACCTCTGATTTGAATTTAAATGTCAACTAGATTGGAGTTGGACTAGCAGTTGTCATCTTTGGTTTGGTTTTTGCTCTTGGAGATTTTCTTCCCTCCGGAAGGTACGCTTTAATGAAGGCCTTTTCTGCATCTTTGAACTTGTGGGCATGTTGATCCCTTTTCCAGTGTCACTTCTGTTTGGATGAGACTTCTTGACTTAAGACAGGCTCATGTGTGTCTGCACTCAGCAAATGCTAAAAGATTGTGTGATTTCCCTGTGCAAATGCACATTTGTGGGATTTCTTAGTATTATAGACTTTGATTGTTGGCAAAGATGCTGTTCACTAATTTCTACTCATGCTCTTATCTTCCTTATAGGTTTTCTTGAACTACTACTCTATAATAAACTATCCATCTAGATCTTCCTCCTGTTCTTCCACTCAGTTCGCATGCTTGTTCTTTTTGTGGGCTTTCTTGTGACTCAAGGTGCTCTTAAGCTCCTCATTGTCACTAACAAACTTTTGACATTAGTGACAGCTATCTACTCATTTTTGGCTATTATGCATTAGCTTGGCTTAGGCCTTCTCTTGCACCGCATCACGTTGTGAGTGAGTGTGAGAGTTTAATTACAGAAAGCTAGACTTAGTTTTTCATTTCTCCTAAAATCACTTCTCATATACCATGTAACTGGCTTTAGTGAAACTAATAAAAGTTGAATGAGAAGTAAAAATTGCCAACAGTGAGAATTATTCAAGGTTTTCTTTTTAGTTATTTGGAATATAGACTGAGAAGTAACCACAGAAATAATCTGTCTATATCCTACACGATGAACTTTTAGCAGCATGGCAAAAGAAATGGAGGAAACTCATTAAGCCAAACCAGCTACAGTTGAGCTAGCCAACAAGGACCATTGGTAGTTATGTGCCCTTAGCGTCTCTTAAAACCTCTTTCTAAAGGGTTGACTGCAGTCTGCACACCATTATGGTTGGAGTTATTGATATTTTGAAACCTTTATATTCCAGTGATAGTCCCTCTGAAGAAGCAGTGGTGGCCAACAAGAAGCTCTCAGAAGAAGAGAAAGCTACTCTTCAGGTGCTTGAGAACGAGGGCTTGATATTTCACTGGAAGTATTATTTTCTGCATGAAATAAGCCAATGTTTGGTCTTGAGGAAAGTTCACATTTTCAACAGACTTTGACTTCAAAAGCAATGAAATCCTTGCATACCACTATTTACTTGCTGAAAGTAATCTTCATTGCACATATTTCAGTGTTGTGATTGAATTGTTCTCTTGAGAAGAAGTATATGAGGGAGATGAAGTGTAAAAGAATAGAGTTGAACGATATTTTGTTTTCCTACACTTAAAGCTAAGGTAATTAAATTTTTTGTGAGTTGCATGACACATGTTATTCAAAATCCTTTTCAATCTGAGCTCTTGGTCATCTCATATTTACATGTATTAATCCGGTAGGATGACAGATACTGTTGCCCTTTCTCTTGAGCTTTACATTGAATGACCCAAGAGAATGCAAGATTATTCAGTCATAGTTAATACTCAAATTCTTTTCTTCTATTGAGATCTGTTACAGAAAAGGCTGCAAGAGTTTGAAGCCACACTTACTACTTCTCCAAGAGATACCACAGCGCTTGAAGTAAGTAATGAGTTTAATATCAGCTCTCCATTTGTGTTTTGCTCTCTATACCAGATATAGACTCATAAGTTTATATCTGCTATGCATGGCTTTGACTTTTAACTTTACGTAGAAGAGAGGATCTATGCTATTCCTATATATGACAATAGGTGACCTTGAAAGGTGCCCATTTATTGAGTAAGAATTATGAACTTTCAGCTTGCATGCTGGTTGAAACACTCTCAGGTTGAAGCATGTATAGAATATTCAAAGGTGGTCATTCTATAAACTTCAACATATATCTATATGCCATATACCAGGGCACCTGAACAATGAGATACACCATAAGTGGATAGATAGCTGTGCCAATTGTCTTTCTTTTCTCTGTGTATGCAGGTTTGCCTTTTAGTATGTGCATCTAATATGCGTTTATTAAAATTGCTTCATCATCTCTGCTGCATCAGTTTCTTTTATGTCTATAGGGAGCTGCAGTAACATTGGCAGAAGTAGGGGAGTATACTAAGGCAGCTGCTCGGCTGGAGGAGTTGACTAAGGTTTGTTGTTAGGCCAACATGCTTCTAAGTATAACGTGCACTATATAGCAAGCATCTTAGGCTCCAACATCTCTGCAGGAGAAATCTAATGATCCTGATGCTTTCCGTTTACTTGGGGAAGTCAAATTTGAACTCAAAGATTACGAAGGGAGTGCTGCTGCATACAGGATTGCGAGCAAGGTGTCCTTTTAATCTTTTTCAAAAAATGCAGGACTATTGTCTTGTTATTTTGATTTTGTTGCTTAAAACATAGGGCTCTAGTCGAGTCAAGTAGACATGAGTTCTGACTTTCATGGAACTTATTAAAATTGAACTATTTTGAGTTTCATGCCTATATGCATATCATTTGTGTATCATGGCTTGTCAACTTGGACAACAACAGAAGAGGCAACTTGGCTGGTGTTGATCTTGCCCTTCTAGAAAGCTCCAAGGGCTGATCCCAATTCAACAGACTGTTCATTGTATCATAAGTTGGCTGTGCAAACAGAGTGGGATAATGCTTCTGAAAGTTTCAACTATTCCATTGGCACTTGCACGTGAAGAAACTATTAGTAGTTACAGGAGCATGCATGTGAAAAAGATGATTGCTTTTAGCTACAATTTATGTGTAAAAATATAAATTGGATTCCATGAATGCCTTAACCCATGAGATCTGCTCTTACATTGATATCATCAACGTATCCTTTTAATTGTCTGCAGTTGTCCACAGATATCAATTTTGAAGTTCTGCGTGGCCTTACAAATGCACTACTTGCTGCCAAAAAACCAGATGAAGTGAGTCATGGATGTCATTTGAGTTGTTATATTATAAGCTAAGAATATTTTGGTGAAGCTGTGTTTTAGCATTAAAGGTATACTAGATACAACATGATGTAGCATAAATTGTCTATGGTGGTATTCATGGATTTAGCAGTAGATAGCCTGCAGGCCTTCTGAGGCAGTAGGAGACTTCTGATAAGGATACCTGCCCTGCCCCAGAGACAATGCTTTTAATTTTAAGCAACTTTTTGCTTGGATGTGTCTTCTTATTTTCAGCAAAATGAAAAGTAAACAATGCATCCATTAAACAGATTAAGCTTTGCATTAGCCAATTTTCACCACGCTGTAACATTGTGGTCTCCAATTTTCACCAAGGTGTATTTTTTGCTTCATTTTTTTTTTTTTTTCAATACACAGATCATGGTTCTAATTACACAGACTATGTAGCCTTAAATAACCATATAATACCTTGTATTTTATAATACATAACTTCATCAGTAATGTGGTTTCTTAAAATAAAGCAAGAATTTGGCAAAAAGTCTTAATTATGTCATGGACGTAGGCTGGAATCTTGAGAAGTTCATTTAATTTATACACGTAGCTCTGCCTCTTGATCTCTCATCAGAAGAGTAGGGAGTTCATTGTATATTTTGTGAAGTATCAATATCTCAGTACTTGCGCCACATCAGTTTGAGTCTTAATTTCCACAGGCCTTATCTGCACCTGTTTTAGCCTATTCTTAATACAGATTGTGTACCTATTCATCTATTTGGTAGTGTTCAAGCTTATCAAGTTTAGTGACCTGCAGCCATTTATGAAATTCTTTGATGAGGTGGATCTGCAGGCTGTTCGAGTACTCCTGGCCTCTCGAGACCTCATGAACTCAAAAAAGCCAAATGTTGAGGCAGATGGCAATACAATGGAAAGAAGTAAGCAGAACGTGGATCCTATTCAAGTGAGTTCCATTATATTCTTATCTTCTATGATACTGAAGTTTATGCAAACACCTGTTTGGCTAGATAGGCACTAAGAACATTAAGAAAGCAGATGGCATCAACTTCTAGATCACACATTAACTGGAAAGAACCCTGCTTGTGGAGACCTACGATTCACATGTGATGCTAATGCTGGTAAGCAGCAGTATGTTTTGAGACGAAGATTGGTCTAGGCTCCGCCTAGAACAATTGTCCATTTCAATTTATTATCTTTGCCTCATTTCCCTTTTCTTGGTTTGGGGGGAGGTAAGAAAGTTCTTCTGTTAAGAGCTCAAAGTGGCATATCCATGATCTGGTGTCCCTGCAGATGGAAAATAGCCAAACAATTAGAGACAGATGAATGCAAAAGTTTTAGTAACTAGATTAACTACCTGACCAAGTTCTTAAAAAGACTTAACTAACCCTCCTTGGCTGCGCTTAATTAAAGAGGGATCATTTAGGCGCTTCTCAAATATGAGCAGAACACTTCAGTATCTCCCCTTGCTCCGCAACACCCCCATAGGTTACAGCTCAGCAAGAGAGACTAACCACAACACTCATCACACAGAAACTTCTCACCTGCCATATGCAGTTTCATTTTGAAGACGCCCTACAAGCTGATACCAAACAGCAGGCTTTGAAACATGGCATACACTGCTAATCATCTGTGCAACAGCCCAGTAGCACAACAGTGTGATGGGTCATTGCATTCATGTCCCTTTTTTCAAATGAAGGTGAAAATTTTAGTTATAGTTAATTAGGGGAGGGTGTCAACAATCTTTAAACATTACAAAGACGGAAGAGCAACAATCTTTAAACATTACAAAGACGGAAGAGCATAAGATTCTGCCACTCATAAGTCCTTAGTTTCTCCATAGAGATAGTAATGGTAATTATGCTGAATTTGTGTCTTTATGTTGAACTTGTGCTTATATTCTTTTAATTATATTCGGGAAGATTTCAAGAAAAGATGAGCCTCCATAGAGACACTGGGATTTTTACAGAATCATTCTTACTAAATGATCCCATACTGTACTTGGCAGTGTTTGACCACCAAACGCAGTTAGCCTAGTGATTGATTTCAAGAAAAGATGAGCCTTCATAGAGACACTGGGATTTTTACAGAATCATTCTTACTAAATGATCCCATACTGTACTTGGCAGTGTTTGACCACCAAATGCAGTTAGCCTAGTGATTCTGGCACTCATCAGTAGTCAATAATGGCACAAGTTCAATTCGTAAGAGTCAGAATTTCGTAGGAGACCAGTCCATCCTCATGCAGAAAAAGTTGTGGTCTGCTAACACACTAGTGGTACCACAACGATTAGCTTGCTGACCTTAGACCCTTGGGTCATGAGTGGTGTGAGTAGGTGTGGCTCAATTTGAACATATTGTAGTGGGTGTGGGACTCCTACATTAATGTCCCAGGAGATTGCTAACATAGACTGACCCTTCCTACCCTTTTAATAAAGAACAATTGTGGCAGCGGTTGACTGCAAATGTAGGTTACTTCCAAATTACCAATAAGAACTTAACTCATCAAAGAAGGTGTTTAGCAAGTTCTTGTGCAATCTGTCAGTATGCATAGTATTTGTGTAAATAATTAGTGCTAAACCTTCTTTTAGCCATCATTTCATCCTTTCTGTTAAGACAAACTCTTATGTTCCTATTGCAAAGAATAGTCTCTATATTCAACTTTTCATCAATACATTTCAGGTTGATTTACTTCTTGGGAAAGCCTATTCAGATTGGGGCCATGTTAGTGATGCAGTATCTGTTTACGATGGGCTCATCTCTAGTCACCCAAATGATTTTCGGGGGTACCTTGCAAAGGTCTCTTTTTTCATCTAGTAATTTGCTGTTTCTCGTTTAATTATCTGATGCAATTATGATGGATATCAGTGCTGCATTTATTTTATTTCTAGCACATGCACATGCTTAGTATATTGTCATTACAGTAGTTTTTTTGTTTATCATTCCATGAATATAGCTATTTTGTTAAAAGAGGGACTCAAAAAAAAAAAATCAAAGAGGAAAATAAGATTGCGCAAGAGAGAGCTACCTTGCCAGATATAGTTAAGCCTGTAGTTGTATGCGCTTGCTGCTTCCAGTATGCATCAGACCAAATGTAGTCTACATACTTTCAGCTTTACTTGGCATAGTTGAGGTGGCATATTTAACTCTCTTTCAGTTACTGAATATGAGAGTTCGTTAGTAATGTTTATTACAGCTGCCCAATGGGTTCTGGCAAATAAAGGAAAGATAAAAGAAGAAGAAAAACTGCCAAGTTGGTTAAGCTGAAGGACCCTCTTGTTTTCCTCTTTCGGAATTGAGCCAAATCAGTTGTAATTTTAAACTTATAGCAACCATTACCACCTAAATAAGGCTAGGGATGGGATTGTTGTTCCTCAAAGTGAATTTTTTTCTTCCAAAGGTTAGCCCGAGTTTCTCCCATTTTCTTTTTCTGGTATAAAAGAGGCTTAAACGTGTTTTTTTTTTTTCTTTCTGTTATTATTATTCTTCCTGTTGGCTTGTTTACTGTTTGGCTTATGTGACCTCTGGAAAATTGAACTGCCAGATAACATATTTCTTTCTGCTGTTTTCCAGGGAATTATATTGAAAGAGAATGGTAGAGCTGGAGATGCAGAGAGGATGTTTATACAAGTGAGTATAAAAGCTTGGGCAGCCATAAGAATGTCTTAATGGGCATATGCATGTGGTTTTTGCAGTCTAAGATGAAGTTGATGGCCTCTAGTTAGAAACTTTATTGATAATGATGCTCAACTCAAAATCATCATGCGATATAGCTGGTGTCATGCCTTTCGCATTTTTTTTGTAATGGTAAATCAGTTTAATTGTCACTAATGGAGCTTTACAGCATTCTGCCGATATAGTCTTAGACAGCTGTTAGAAGAGCATTTTCATGTACGTAATTTAATAGGCAGGGAAGCAACATGCAACCAATATGAGTTGTCACCTTAAGAATTAATTTTACGTTTTTATGCCAAATCTTTTGAAACATGAGTCCATCACAGAGGTTCAAATATTCCTATTGTGGAAGATGTAAAATGCAGTATTCGACCCCATTTTAATTCTTTGGCGGGGAGAGTTTGCTCGCAGTCATTGTTGGTATGCTTGTTGCTAGTAGACTCAAAGTTGGATGTTTTCATTGGAATCTTTTAGCATTAATTTACTCAAATTATATTGTGAACTTGACTCAATTGCTTACTTTGCAGGCACGATTTTTTGCACCAGAGAAGGCCAAGGCACTTGTGGATCGTTATGCAGGACAGTGAGTGACTTTCTCCACTGCATTCACTTGTTAGGGACGGGAGCCTTGACTCAATTTAAAAGTCCATTTGGCTTAATAGGATTGTATAGACATGAGATAGATGACTGCTTGTATGATTTCGTTTGAGTTGTTTTATATAATGAATGGATATTAGAAAGGTTTATTTCTTGTAGTCTGTCGAAATCTAGAGCCATCAAAGACCGAGGTTATGCTGTTCTTTTATTTTTGGCTCCCATTATTTGGAATTTCATTTTGATGGATTAATTCATACCCTTGATGCCTTGTCGTGTCTCTTGGTTCATTTTCTCCTCTGTTTGATAATAAACTGCATAAGCTCAGTCCAAATCTATATATTGCATAATATGTGGCTTGAACCACTTGCTTGCTGAACTTGTACTCCGTATGTTGTTATGCAAAGACATGAGCAGGGGCATGGACTCATGCTCCTGCTTGAACCACCAGTCTAAATGTCATTCCCTGGAAACTGGTGAGACTATGGCAGTGACTATGATCATCACACGCACTAAGAACACAAGGCATTTTGATCTTTAAGTTCAAGTCCAAGTGAACGCGTAGATCCTCTCTGTTTTCGAGGGAGTGTGGCTGTAACTTTTTAGAGGTCTGTGGTCTTTATTGGAAAGAATAAGACAGGATACGATAAAATAATAGATATTTTATGTGCACTTTGTTCTACTAATCCGAATTTCTAACATGGTATAAGAGCTAGTAACCCCTTACGCAAAGGTGTGTGGTAAAAAAATTTCACGTGAATGTGCAGAGTCAAAATTCCCGTGCAATTCGCAATCCAACTTGCTCATGAGAGGGGTATTGAAGTATTATCCCACATCGATTGACAACTGGTCATAATGTACTCTCCTTTCACCTATTAGCTTAAGCTTTTGAGCTAAGCTGTTGGATTGGAGTTTCTAACACTTATTCATGCAATTCGATAATGATCTAGAGAGTTATAGTAGACATTCATGTAGGATAACTCTGTTTAGCCACAGGAGTGGACTAGAGTCGATCTTAATTTCAGAGTACATGTAATGGCACAATAAGGGAAAGAGCATGGATCAGATAATGATCTAGAGAGTTATAGTAGACATTCATGTAGGATAACCGTGTTTAGCCACAGAAGTGGACTGGAGTCGATCTTAATTTCAGAGTACATGTAATGGCTAACAAGGGAAAGAGCATAGATCAGCTAGAAGCATCAGTGAGCTGCAAGGTGGTAATGGTTCGATTTCTGCTTCATTTCATGGTAGATATAATTAAAGAGAGTAACCCTTGGTTTTACTTTTCTGTTTTTATGGCCAATAGCAACCCTTGGTTTAAAGTCGCCAACTAAAAACTATTTCTCACCAAAACAAGTCTGCCTTTTGGCCATCAAAGAAAGCCCACCTTATTCACTCCTATTTTTATGTTGCTCTGTTCTTCATTGCCACTCCTACATTGCCTTTAAAAGTATAAGTAATATCACTCAGAGGACCAAAATACATAAAGAAGAAAGTAAGAGAGAAACGTGAAAGCAGAAGTTATCTGCACATTTGGGGGTGATGAGAAGGTGTGAGCTCACAATCGGATGAGCCACAGCTAATGGCATCTTTCTCTACATACTCATGCGAGAAGAATGTGACGTCTCTTTTTTCCTCGACGGCCTTCAAGATCATCTCGAAAACACGCACTTCACATGGAATCTTGAGAACTCCTTCCTGTTGGAAGCCAAACTCTTCTTCTGCTTCTTGCAGAAGTATCCCGAATGCCGGGTGTCTTAAATGCTCAGTAGGGATCACAAATCTCTTCAGCTCTTTCCCCACAGAGACGGCCAAAAAGCCTTTGGGGACAGCGTCACTAGACGATGCTGTGACGTCCGAGAAGGAAAGAGTTCTCTTCAGAAACTTGATGCTTTTGCTGCCATTTCCCGTGGAAGTGGTAGTTGAATTGGAGTTGCCTGTGCTGCTATTGCCACTTCTGTTGGTGTTCTTCGGGGCGTTTGCGATCTTTTTCCATTTCTTGAGGATCTGTTGAAGCCTAACAATGTCACTGATCTTGTTAGACTTCTTAGAATCCATGAAGTTGATGTGCCTTCAAGAAACTGGGTTTTTCGCAAACGTCTCTTGTGTTGGGGTCGAGCTCAAATGGTGGTGAGGTTTCGGGGTTTATAAGCTAGTTGAGGGGGGTGCTTGGTCAAGGTGCGTCGGAATATTCAATGCATGTTCTACTCCGTTATTTAAGCAATACATCGAACTTAGAGTCCGTCAGTTGCCGGTTGCAACTGCCTCTTACGCATAATTAAAGGAAATACCTGATGCATTTGGCCTTTCTATCTTGGTTTCTGTGGCCCTTTTTACTATATTCTCTTTCCGTGCCTCGGATACAGATCCACATGAAAAGTCAGTACTGAACTGCTAGGCAGTGCTCGGCTTTTCGTGCGTTATATTTTATTAACTGTAAATGTGTGTTTGTAAAGCAAATTATACGGTGCTAGACATTAGACAATCTGGTGCAGAGTCTCCTCTTTCCTTACGGATATTACTGGTTTCTTTCTGATTCAACTGCCTCAACAGTCAAACCGCCTAGAAAGGCATCATCCTCATGCATGCTCCTCGTAATAATTGACCCTGCACAGCACATTGGTGTTGGTGTTTGGAGCTCTGGTTAGTAATTAAATGCACTGATTGATGATATATTAATCATTGGCGAGCTTTTCACGACCCCTTTTGTTTAATGGGTTTGGGATGGCCGAGCGAATCCTAGAAGCGAAATGGCTTTGGAGAAACCCATGTGGCCTCCCCTTTCTTTTTCTATTTATTGCAAAGTATGGAATGATGTTAGAATAAACCATGAAGCCCATGGGGTTGACTTCTTAAATTGCACTAATGAAGCGAAGGGAACATGCAACCCCTTTCTTCAGCTTTCATCTTCACATATTCGACATCATCGGAGCAATGCATCATCACCATGCCAAAGTTAATCAACTTCATTTCTTCTTAAAGTAACCTTGATGCACATGATATGATCATATTTTGCGATGTATGATTATCTTTGGAGGACTAAAAATATGCTGTAGGAAGATCTCTCTGTATAAGAAAATGTGGAGATGCGGAGATATCTGGTGTACGTCTTTGTACCTTAGGAAAAAAACATAATTAAATGCCATCTCCATATATTGTCAAGATGATGCTGCAAACGATGAGCTAAGTCCATGTGGCTTGATCGGTTACCTCATCATCAAGAATATATATAATAGTTTGAAGGGCAAAGGCTCTAATGAGAATTAGTACAATTTGCATTGTATAGTTTTATTAGCGAGGGGGCTGGAAACAATGACAAGACATAGTTGTGGAGCATCTTAAGATAGTTTGACCAAGTGGAGAGCTATTTTATGCGTCAGAACTAGATAAAACAAAATGGTGCAACAGTTAATTAAGGATATAAAGTGAGGGGGCACTTGCCCAATTTGCAAGGGAAAGAGGAGATCTGGTTTCTCGGTCAAACTTCGATGGAGACGGACAATTCGTACAATTCCCATTAAAAGCAAGGCTTTGAGCTCCAAGCTTATGCTCTCCAACTCAATAAACAAAAGAGGATTCCTTCGGAAGAAGCAAATGGCTAATTAAGTTAATCAACCCATGATTGCAGGGCTCATGATGAAATCCCACCTCCCGAGGAGGGAGAAACATTTCTTTTATCATTCTTAGTTTTGGCCTCTCATGGGTTTCCCATGGCTTATGCTCTGCCCCTGCTAATAATTTGGATCTGGTTCACATGACCCTCCTCATTTGAAAAATACAAGGAACCTCCTCCAATTCAAAGCAACGAGTACCTCTCTATCTCTCTCCCTCCCATCATCTCATCTGAGTACTCGCACTGTATGCATGTGCTTGTACGTAACATCTGATAAACTGCAACTTGACCAAGAACAGTGGGCGATGATGGGTCGTTTCCACCGGCCATTCCTAGACTAGTAGGGTTTGAAAGCCAGAGCTGTCCATTAGTGTTTAGCTTAACCTGAAACTGAAAGTCTCTTGACCCGATACTACTTCTAGATAACTCCCCATTGTAGCAGAGAACCAGATTAAATTAACACCGTCCAAATGGCACAACGACGTCATCGCCATAAAGACCATTTTTAGACTACAAGCAATCATAATTCAGTTCTGGATCTAAGCCCTCTTAGCAAAACCAAATCGAATTTTCTTGGCCGATTGGCTTGATCGTTGGGTTTGGTTTTCACACGACTCCCTTTCGTTGAGTTATTGATTCAAAGGGACCAGATATCAAAATTGTATGGTCCTCATTACCGTGTTAATTACTATAGATATAGAGTGATTGATGGTCCTCCTATCAATCTAATCTTTTTTTTTTTTTCTAAACCTTTTTATTTATTTTTCTGTAGAATGGACAGCATTCTTTTATAATTCATCGTCCGTTTGGGGTATATAATCCCCTTGACATCGTCACTATGAAATCAACTTGAGTTGAAACCATCAGTATGTACACAAGATTCCAATATGACTTCTCTAGAAGCTACTGCGTAGAAGGACTACAATTCAATATACGTTCCACTGAATTAAAAAGAAGAAAAAAAAAAGGAGCGAGAGAAATCATTGGGGGCGGAACCGGACGGATCCAGCAGCTATGGACAAGGAAAGAGGAGCGATGAATCTCTGCTCCTGGCTAAAGGCCATCATCACTCACGTGATGTATATAAGCCCCGCAGTCGAAAAAACTGAGGAACAGTGATGGGCTTCCACTAGCCCAGTCACATGTCAGGCCATTGCTCTCCGCAGGAAATCCAGTGCAGCACATTCCCACATGTGTCGGATTGGGGGATGGAAAATCATCGCCTTCGAGTCGTGAACGTATACCATGGGCTAAGGAACGACGAACGTCAAAATCACGGGTACGAATATCATTAGGCTCCTGCAACGTTACTTCCTACAAAGAGGTGTACCGAAAAAGGCAAACGTCAAGTGGGGAGGTGGCAATGGCATCTTCAACTTTTGGAGGGAAAGCAACGGGCGAGCCTCTTTGGTCAATTCCGATTTTGTCTGCCACTGCAAAAGCCTTCCTTGCCTTCACCATCCACGCGGAAGAACACGAATGGGATGGTCCAACTTCGCAAGAGAAGAGGGGACCATCGATCGTGTCTTCTTCTTGGGGCCATTTGTCCCACTTCCCTTTTGAGGATTCACACGTTATCATCGAGGCAACGGCCCTCCATGCGACAGATTCCATTTTCACCCTTCTGCCTACACTTGCATCACCTCAAGTTTGTTTTTTGATTCTCGCAAAATGTACTTACAACCTCCTCATAGCAAACCATCAACTCCCCTGTCTCCACATAAATGATCGGGTTTGTTTTCCCGTCATGAACCCCATAAGTTAGTGATGTTAACTTGAAAGGCATGTGATATGATATCGTGACCGTTACAGTCAATATTTAACAAATGAATCATATAAATAGGATGCTCACTAAAAGTTAAACAGTGCATATATATATTGTAACATGGTAGCCTATGTTTGATAAATAAATGTTATTTGTGGATTAATAAAATTTCTATCCATCATCCCAAAAAATTATATTCCATGCTTGACAAATAGATGAAAATTAGAAAATAAAAAGCTACTATTAGCAACTTACTAGAAAATGTCTATGCATTATTGCGGAAAGTCTACAGAACGAAAATGATATTTATTTAGAGGGTATAATTATTGATAACTCTTATGATAAAACCTTCTATCTATTATATTTCAAATACCCTATAGTTTATGAGAATGCAATCCAACACTTGCTATTGATTAGGGATAAGCATGGTTCTAGGATAAAACTGAAAAACCAGACCGGTGAGAATCTATCCGATTCCGGGTTTCAAGGTATGCAAGGTAAGTTCTAAGTTCCAAAAGTTGGAGAACTTGTTTCGGCTAATAGGCTTTAGGTTCTAGGTAGATAGAACTTGAAACAAGTTTTTGTGTTTTTCTTGATCTATACCTTTGCATGATCATACAATATTGCTTTGCAAGTGTATAATCGTGAACTACAAATCTGAATTTCCATTTTATTATTAAGACTTTTACTTTATTAATATTTCATATTTTTTGTATAAGTCAATATAAGTTGTGAGAAGTGATGGTTATTAAAGATGATAATTCACTGTTATAATTCGATTAATAATACAAGTAGAACTTGAGTAAACTCTAAAACTTGTGATAAGGTGACAAGATAGGTTTCAAGTTCTAGCATATGCAGAATATGTGAAACCATTTGGTAAAGCATTTTGCTATATTGTATAGATAAATAGCATTATTATATCGATAATGTGTTACATGACATGATACCAAAATTTTAACAAAAAAAAAATTAAAGTGATCTAACTTGGATGTTAGCACATATTTTACATGCAAATACAAATTAGCAAGTTAATAATAGATTACCGAAAAAATTGTCCAAAAAGTCTTAAATTGATTGCAATGTTGCTAATTCAGTCATAAATTTTTTAATTATGCCAATTAAATCCTAAATATTTTCATAGTATTGCCAGTTAAGTCTATTTGGCCAATTTTGATAGAAAATTGTTGACGTAAATGCCAATTATGTCACGTAGGACAACTAGCATCCGCATGAGCAATTTCCAACCAAAATTGGCTAAATAGACTCAATTGGCAAAACTTGAAAAAGTTAAGAATTAAAGTTGCATAATTGAAAGGTTTTAGAACTAAATTAGCAAACATGCAATAGGTTTAGGATTTTTTAGATAATTTTCCCATAAATTACCCGTTAACACAATTACTTTATTGAAGAAAGAAAATGACTTCGAAAGGGCACTAAAACATAACAGTGCATGCATGATGCTAGAGGATAATTAAAAAAGTCAAATAACACGATGCCCTCTCTATGACAAACAAATAATCCTAGAGGATCAATTCAAAAAATTCGTAACTAAAGAATTGTAGCTAATCTCTTACAGTTAAAGTGGCTATTATCGAATTGATAAAATAGATGCTATTAGATAAGTAAGGATGCTCGAACCCATGAAATGCCAAAATTTAATACGGAGGGACACTTAAATGTCAAAAGTTAATAAGTGACACTTAAGTACTAATCAGAGCAAAACAGATTAGTTAAGTGCTAATTACGAAAAAAAATTTGGCTAAAATGCTAACATGACGATTTTCCAACTAGACAAGTGCAAAACGATGTCATTTTGCATACTGATATGATTAGACAAGTGTAAAAACAACGTCATTTTATTGATATGGTTAGATAATTAATATAAATATTAATTAAATTAAATTAAATTAAAAAATAAATTTTAAAAAAAATTGAAGATGCAGATTACAAGCGGCGAGGGCTGAGCCCTCGCCACTACCTCCCCACTGTCGCTTGGAAGGGCTAGCAACCCATTTAGATAAAGAAAAGGTTCTAAAGAGATATTTTGAATAAAAGAAAAAAAAAAAAATCAAAATACCTCTTCATTTTTTAAAAAAAAAAATATAAATATTATAATTTAATTAATATTTATATTTAAAAAAAATTAAGAAAAAGACAAAATTATGTCATTTTGGTTCTTTATTGCTAACTCAACTCTGCGATATGCCATGTAAGTGAGTTATATTATTAAAAAACTGTCACGTAAGATTTCCGATCACATTGGCCGAATTTGGCACTCAAGTGTCTCATTTTAAAAAAAGAATGTTACTTTCCTAAGTGTCATTCCGTGCTAAGTTTTGGCACTTTAAGTGTTCTTTTGCCAATAAATAAGAGAATCAATCCTGGCAAAAGGTATTATAACATATGTTTTGTCAAAATTTCTCCTAAGATGAATTTTTTTTTATTATCAAAAGTCATTATTCGGTTTTTGTCAAAAGAAACGAGTTTTATGACAACTCCGGATATGAAATATCACAAGTAAACAAGAAACAATTATAACTTTATTTCATATGAATTGTACAAACATAAATCGTACCAGAATTTAATCGATGACAAATTGGAAATACATCCACTTCTACGAAATCAAACATAAATAGATCATGCCGGAATTTAATCGACCACGAAATTTGAGAACACAAAGATACTATACCGAAATTTAATCGACAACACAATACCTAGGATATAGATATACACCGGGATTTAATCGACAACATAAATCTGAAAGCTACACTCAAGAAATACACCGAAATTTGATTGACAACATGAGTTTGGAAATTAAAAAAGATAACTAAAAGATAGTAGATTTATTTATTTTTGTGCACATTGGGTCATCTAGTAGATGAATAATGGTATTTGTAGTGGTTGTGCAATAATCATTTCTAAGTAGTTATATTGCGATTGCGGCAATGTTCCCCCATATCCGAGAGTTTTATGCCCATACTCTCACGACATCATGATCTTGTCTTCAAATGGTTGTTCCTTTAAAATCGCGCCTTAATTGCTCCACAAACACCCCCCGGGGGCGGTTGTATTTTCTAGTGACGTCAAGCTTAAAACTACATCTTGAGGCCCTTCATGCATTCTATCCTTTCTAGATGTCTTAATTGATGATATGTTGACCTTATTAACCAATACTTTTGTGGACGACCGTCAACCATATATTGTCGGACATCAACAACTTATCAGCAGCAGTCATCGATATGCATTAATATTGGTAACAATCCTTGTGGTCATCAAACATGGAACGCATGCTTAATGATACTCTATATTCTAGTCACGTGCTTTTATTCATATCGACAACTTAGCCAGTTTTTGGTGC
This sequence comes from Eucalyptus fibrosa, assembly GCA_017140475.1. Lineage (NCBI taxonomy): Eukaryota > Viridiplantae > Streptophyta > Magnoliopsida > Myrtales > Myrtaceae > Eucalyptus > Eucalyptus fibrosa. The sequence continues at coordinate 42,169,527 of CM029514.1, read as the reverse complement.
AAATAATACCATATGTTGTCTTAGCCAAGATATTATCACGTCAGAGGGTCATTTTACTTTATTATGCATATTTCATGAATAAGAAAAACTTGATAACCCTTATGATTAAGTGCACATTTGGAGGCATTCTTATCATCTTGCAATTTAGATAATTGTGAAAGATTTGAATGATATATAGGTACATAATAATACAAAATATTTACTAATAAATGATTTTAGAGAATCATTAAAAAAAAAAAAAAAAGCATGTACGTTGATAACTTTGAAGGATAACGATGTTAAAAGATTATTTAAAAATTACACGTCATTCTTACATATAATTAAGTACAAGAAAATTAATAAAAATATTTTTCCACAAATATGGCCTTAAAAATGAGAAAATTTCAAATAAAAACCTAAAGTTGAGTCATTTTCTTAAAGAAGTGCCTGAAGTGTTAGCTAAGTTCACTCCCATGTGGAGGAAACCCAATGAATAGCAAGCCTAAAAGGGCTTGAACACATATAATAAGTCATATCGAGAAAATGATTTCTCACTATCTTTTAAATGGTAACCGCAAAGAAGTTATCAGAGATGTAGTAATAAGAGAAAAACAGAAAACAAAAAATTTAGGGTTCTAGGATTAGTCTAATTTACATCAAGTTAGCATCGAAGGTCGATTCGTGATTTAATTGTACTGAAATTTTGTTAGCGTGTTCATGGCATACTTTTCTTGAATCTGGACAATTTGATTTGCATTTGAAGCTCTTTACACTAATTTTTTGTAGATTGATCAAAAGTTGCGTTTTTGTTAGATTTATCCTTTATTTTTTGTGAAATTTATGCGTATTGTCAAGAATGATGTTCTTGAGATCTTTGCTACTATTTATTTCTAGTATTTACTAGAGAAAAACTTTGTTAAACCCGTTACCAAAAACTTTGTTAACCCAATTTTGTTGATAGTGAAATTTTTTATTGAACTTCAGTCCCGTGGTTTTTAATCTCCTCATACTGAAGAGGTTTCCATGTAAAAAAATCGCTTTGTGTTTGCGTGCTTGGAACCCATATTAGGTTTACATAAGAGAAGAGAGTATTCTATTTCGCTGCGTTAATCCGATATTATTTGGATTGTTATTGTTCTCCCATCAAAGTGGTATCAAAGCTTTGGTTATTGCTTGATTTTTTAATTTTATTTTTTGCCTTGTTGTTAAATAATGGAAATGAATATGAGTAGAATGGTTACATTGAATAGGTCGAATTATCATATTTGGAAACGAAAGATGGAAGATCTTTTATATGTGAATGATTATTATCTACCCCTATTTGCTTAAGAGAAACCGGAGAATAAAATTGATATTGAATGGTCTATATTTCATCGTCAAATGTGTGGTTATATTAGGCAATGGATGCATGATAATATTTTGAATCATATCATTAAGGAAACACATGTACACAGTTTGTGGACTAAGTTCGAATAGTTATATGCTTGAAAAATTGAGAATAATAAATTATTTCTAATAAAACAGATGATAGCTTTGAGATATATGATGATACTCATTTGATTGATCATTTAAATTCTTTTTAAGACATTATCAATTAGTTAGTTGCGATGGAAATCAAGTTTGATAATGAGATACAAGCACTATGGTTGCTTGGTACTTTGCTGGACTCGTGAGAGACATTTTGAACATCTTTGTCTAATTCTACCATGGAAGGTATGATTACCATGGATTTAACCAAGAGTAGTGTTTTGAATGAAAATATGAGAAGAAAGACACGGGATCATCCTCTTCACATTACGATGCCCTGGTTATTGAAAAAAAGGGGAAGAAGCAAGTCTCGAGACCTAAGAAATAGAGACAAAAGTAAAGATAAAAGCAAATGCAAATGCAATAAATTTGCTAATGTTTAATGTCATTATTGCCATTTGAATATACATATTCAAAGGTTTTGCCATCAATTCAAAAAGGAGAAATAGAAAGAAAAATGTAAAGAAAAAAAAGTGATAATGATAACAATGACAATCATGTTACTGCACTTGAAGAAGGCTTTTAATTGTCTTTGATGGTGATGTAGTGAATCTTGTATGTCATGAAATCAGTTGGATAATTGATAGTGGTATATCTATGCATGCTACATCTTATAGAGATTTCTTTACATCATACAAGTTAGGTGACTTTGGATTTGTGAATATGGGAAACAATGGACTAGTTGAAGTTGTAGACATTGATGATATATACCTAGAGATCAACAATGGCATGAAGTTAGTATTGAATAATGTTAAGTATATACCTGATATTCATTTGAATTTGATTTCCACAAGCAAGCTAGAGGATAAGGGATATTACAACACCTTTAGTGATGGTCAATGGAAGTTCACCAAAAATTATCTGGTTGTGGCTGAAGGTGAAAAATATTCTTCATTATACATCATGCAAGGCAAAAGTTGTCTAGAGAAAAAATCAATGCAATAAATAACGAAGGAAAAGGCAAGTTATGACATAAGAGGCTCAATCACATCAGTGAGAAAAGTTTGTTAATATTGGCAAGAAAAAGCTTCCAAGTATGAAAAGTTTAGGGCTGAAGAGGTGTGTTTACTATTTAGTAAGAAAACAAAATAAAATTACATTCAAAAGCTCTCATCCTTCAAGAAAGTCATGTATACTTGATTTGGTACATACTGATATTTATGGTCCTATGAAAACAAAATCACTTAGTGGTTCTCTTTATTTTGTTACTTTTATAGATGATTATTCGAGGAAAATATGGATTTATATCTTGAAAACTAAAGATCAAGTGTTAGATTATTTTAAGCAATTTCAAGCTTTGGTAGAGAGACAGACTTGAAAAAAGTTGAAATGCATTAGAAACGATAAAGGGGGAGAGAGTATATTGGCCCTTTTGATGAATATTGCAAATAATATGGTATTTGACATTAAAAGACACCTCACAAAACGCCTCAGTTAAATGGTTTAGCTAAGAGAATGAACAAGACATTGGTTTAAAATGTGAAATGTTTACTATCACGGTCAAGTTACATGGAATCCTTTGGGGTGAAACTTTAAGTACAGTTGTACATGTATTAAATCTTACCTCATGCGTTCCTCTAAAGTTTGATTTTTCTAATAAAGTTTGGGTAGGCAAAAATGTTTCTTATGATTATTTGTCTGTCTTTAGGTGCAAGGCATTCGTGTATATCCCCAAAGATGAGAGGTCTAAATATGATGTGAAAATATGAGAGTACATATTTATTGGCTATAAACAGGATATATTTGGCTACAAATATTATGATCTAGTTAAAAAGAAAATTGTAAGAAGCAAAGATGTTATAGTTATGGAAGATCAGACAATACACGATATTGAGAAATTAAAGATGATTTCAATGCCATAGGTTAGTGATGATTTGGTTGACTTGGATCTAGTTCCTCTCACACATATTCCTACACAAGTTGATGATAAGCGACAGAAAATGAATATTCTAGACAATAAAAATGTCCCTGAACATGTTGAAACAGATGATATGATTCTTGAACCAAAAGCTCCATTAGATGCTCCACTGGATATTCTAATTCAAAGATTTGTTAGAGACCAACAACCTTTCACAAGATATTTTGAATATGAGTATGTATCATTGACTGATGCGGGTGAACTAAAGTACCATGCAAAAGTAATGGAAGATGGGTGCAAAAGCAAATGGCTTGATGCTATGTAGGATGAAATGCAATCACTTTAATATAATCATACTTTTGAATTGGTGAAGTTGTTTAAAGGCAAAAGAGTTTTAAAGAACAAGTGGGTATGCATGTTGAAGTAAGATGAACATACTCCACAACCACGATACAAAACTAGATTAGTTGTTAAGGAATTCGGTCAGAGAAAGGATATTGATTTTGACGATATATTTTCTCCGATGGTAAAAATGTCTTCTATTCGTGCGGTAATAGGCTTAGCAGCTAGCCTAAGCTTGGAAATTGAACAAATGGATGTCAAGACAACCTTCTTATATAGTGTCTTGGAGGAAGAAATATATATGGAACAACTAGAGAGTTTCAAGGTGAAAGGAAAAGAGGACTATGTGCAAGCTGAAAAAGAGTCTCTATTGTCTAAAGCAAGTATCGATACAGTGATACAAAAATTTTATGTCAGTTATGATGGAATAAGGTTATAAGAAGACTTCATCGGATAACTATTTGTTTGTCCAAAAATTTTATAATGTTGACTTTATTATTCTCTTCCTTTATGTTAATGATATGCTAATTGTTGGCAGGAATGCATCATGAATTGAGTTGTTAAAGAAATAATTGAGCAAGTCTTTTGCCATGAAAGACTTAGGGGCAACGAAGTAAATTCTTGGCATTAGAATTACCTAAGACAAAGATGCTAAGAAGTTGTTCTTGTCGCGAGAGAAGTACATTAAGAAAATTCTTTAGAAATTTAATATGGACAAGGCTAAAATGGTTAGCACTTTTCTTACTGCCCACTTTAAGTTAAACGCAAAGTAGGGTCCTGTGACTTATAAATAAAAGAAAGACATGGAAAGTGTTTCGTATGCTTCAACTATAGGAATCTTGATGTATGCAATAGTATGTACACATCTAGACTTAGCACATGCAGTTGACATTGTTAGTTGTTATATGTCAAATCCAGATAGAGAATACCGGAATGTAGTAAAGTGGATAATGAAGTATCTTCAAGGAACTTCTAGTTTGAAACTTAGTTTCGGGACCAAAAAACTTGAGTTAGTTTGATACATAGATTCCTAGTTGGCGGGAGATATTGATACTTGTAAATCTACTTTTGATTATTTGATTTTTTAATTTTTTTTACCGATGAGGCTATGTCATGGAAATCAAGGTTGTAGAAGTGTATTGCACTTTCTACAATATAAGCTGAATTTATTGCAGCAACTAAAGTTAGTAAAGAGATGTTATGGCTAAAGAAATTCTTGGAAAAACTCAAGTTCAAGCAAAAAAGGTATGCGTTATTTTGTGGCAATCAAAACAAGATTCATCTTGGTAAGAATTCATTTTTTCATTCTAGATCGAAACATATTGATGTTAGATATCATTGAATAAGAAATGTTCTAGATAAAAAACTGTTAAAACTTGAGAAACTTCATACAGACCATAATAGTTCCGATATGATGACGAAAACTCTACCAAAGGAAAAGCTTGAACATTACCGATTGATAATAGGGATGATGAACCCCTCCACATCATCGTGAGGGGGAGATTTGTTAATTGGGTCCACTCTCATGTGGAGGAAGCCCAATGAATAGTAAGTCCAAAAAGGCATGAACTCATAAGATAAGTCACATACAAAAATAGGGTTTCTCACTATGTTTTAAGTGGTAGATGCAAAGAAATTATCAGAGACGTAGTAATAAGAAAAAAAGAGAAAGAAGAAAATATAGGATTTGGGAATCAATCTAATTTACATCAAATTGACTTCAGAGGTCGATTCCTGATGTGATTTAGCTGAAATTTTGTCAGCATATTCGTGGTGCACTCTTCTTAGATCCGGATGGGTTAATTTTGTTTAAAGCTCCCTACATTAGGTTTTTTGTGGATTGATCAAAACTTACGTTTTTTGTTAAATTTATCATTGATCTCTTGTGGAATTTATGCATATTGTCAAGAATAATGTTCTTAAGATCTTTAGTGCTATGTACCTCTAGTATTTACTAGAGAAGACCTTTGTTCAAATTTTGTTGATAGTAAAGAATTTTGGGTGGATTTCAGTGCCATGATTTTTTTATCTCCTCACACCAAGGAGGTTTTCCACGTAAAAAAATCACTTTGTGTTACGTGCTTGATATTTATTTTGCCTATCATGAAGTAGACCTTGTCTCAAATAAAAGTTTAAAGTGGTCAAGTTAGTCTCAATTAAGGGCTTGAACTCACCAACCAACCAAGTCTTAACCGGTTGACTTTTTTTTTCCGGTGACTAAAACAGGGATAATTTTGTTCAAAACTTGCAATTGGGTAAAAAATGCATGAAGTCCCCAAATTGAATCAAAATTAGGGTTGTTCCATTTGTTTCTTCCTCTGCTTGCTGCTAAAGCAAATTGCTCTCGCCCTCTCACACACATACACATCACACAGTCACGATGGCATTGTCGTGGTGGCTCCCAAATTTTTCAGCACAACTTTTATATTGGAAGTGCACAAAAAAAGTCAAATACCTTTACTAGGAAGATCACCAAAAGTTAGCATAAATCCGAACCCGTCAATATATTCAACTAGACCCACATTCATTCAAAAATTTAAACCAATAAGTTGTGAGCCAACTAGGATATATCAACTACTCAACGCCAGATCAATTCTTCGATGTGGAATTTCTATAACACAACTCATGTGTATCTCTCATTCATGTGTGAACTCCAATGTTTGGTTTGCTCCCCCTTAATTCGAGTATCATTTTGCATTAACTTATATTTACTTGAATCTAGAACACGCAATTTCATCCTTGATCTTTTTTTCCAAACTAAACCATCAAGTCTGTCATCAAATTGAACTCACGTTGTTACACCGCAATGCCCACCTGCCCAAAAATCATGTTGGTAACCAAATCCCTCCTTGAGATATTCATCAAACACCGATGCACATTAGGGTGGGCCATCAATCAACTATCGACTCTAATACTATTTGTTGGGAGTACACAACAGAAGTTCGATACCTTCACTAGGGAGATCATTTAGAGAAAACTCAAGTCTAAGCCTATTAATACACTTAGTTTGACCCACATTCACTCAAAAGCTTAAGTTAATGAGTTATGGGCTAAATAAGATATATTACTGCTCAACATCACACTAATTATCTGATGTGGAATTTCGCTGACACAATTCACACATATATGCAAACACTTCAAGCATAATGCAAAATGGCCACAAAAGATCTCATAACACTCATTCGATAGGTTTTAAAATGAATTAAAAACGAATTACAATGGATAAGAGGGAGAGAGCACCTTCATTGAAGAAAGAGAGAGAGAGAGAGAGAGAGATAGAGAGAGAGTGGCAGGCAAGGATTTGGCAAGGAGTGGGCAAGAGCAATTCGCTTAAGCAACAGGCAAAGGAAGAAGCAAACAGAAGAATTCCAATTCAATCTGGGGACTCCATGCATTTGTACGCAATTGTAAATTTTGGACAAAATTATTCCCAACTTAGTTGCCAAAAAAAGTCTGGTGGTGGCAAAGACTACCTGGCCAATGAGTTCATGCCCTTAATTGAGATTAACTTGACTATTTCAAATCCTTATTTAAGACCATATTTATTTTTGGTCATATCTTGAGAAAATGACTCAATTTCAAGTTCTCATTTGAGATTTTCCCCTTAAAAGAAAACGATATTAAAAAATTCATATAGTAAAACCATAAAAGCTTATTCAATTTTGAATTGAATTTTCATCAAAATATTCTCATTTTTTTATACTAAATCGATTCTAAAGTAAAATTAATACTAAAATCTAGTAAAACTACTCCAAATCTAATTTTTTTTTCCTAAATTGCTGAATTTTTATTTTATTTTATTTTTTATTCCAAAAAATTGGGACTCGGATCGAGTCAAGATATCGAACTTTATGTCGATTGTATAAAGATAAGTATTGTGTTTCATTGAGCTTGTTATTCTAAAATTACCTTATTTCTCATTTTATTCTTGAAAACAAAGAATTAATTTTTTTCTATTTTTGTTTCCATATTAAATCTATTTCCTAACCATTCAGCTATTTCGGATAAGGAGAAAATTAATTAATGTTACCAAATAAATCTATGTAGTTTTTCTGTTCTGGGAAAATATATATATATATATCGAAACTTTAGCAGACACATCCAGGGGGCTTTTTGCGCGTTTGAGAACGCATCTCGTTTAAAAATTGTCCGGGGAACGAAATAGAAAAAAGTGTTTCTGTTCCAGGAACAATTTCGAACAAAAAAGCGTGTTTGGTAAACTTGTTTAGGGGAACAAAAAATAAACGAGAAACATGTTTGGTAAATTTGGATAATTTTTTTATTTCTTTTATTTTTTATATTTTTTTCTTATTTTTCCTTTTTTCTTTTTTCTTTTTCATTTTTTTTTTTCTTTTGGCCGGTCGCCGGCCAAGGCCTTGGCCGGCGACCGGCCGGCGAGGGCCGAGCTCGCCAGGGCGGGCGAGGCGCGGCCTCGCCGGCCACCGCCAGCGAGGCCGAGGCTCGCCGGCCGCCGGGCGAGCTCGGCCTCGCCGGCCGGGCGAGCTCGAGGCCGGATCCGGGCGAGATCGAGCTCGCCTGTGCCGGCGCGAGGTCGGCCTCGCCTTGATCCGGCGAGGCCAAGTTCGCCCCGGCGGGCGAGGCGCGGCCTCGCGGCCACGCCAGCGAGGCCGAGGCTCGCCGGCCGCCGGGCGAGCTCGGCCTCGCCGGATCGGGCGAGATCGAGCTCGCCCGGGCCGGCGCGAGGTCGGCCTCGCCGGATCCGGGCGAGCTCGAGCTCGCCCGGCCATGGCGAGGCCGACCTCGCCCGGCCTACGGTGAGCCTCGGCCTCGCCGGGGACGGCGAGCCTCGGCCTCGGGGGGCCGAGCGAGCTCGCGTGGCCGGGCGAGGCCGCCGGCCCTCGTCGGCCGGTCGCCGGCCATGGCGAGGCCGGCGACCGCCAAAAGAAAGAAGAACAAGAAAATAAGAGAAAAAAGAAAAAAAAAAAGTATTTCTCCCATTTGTGTTAGAAACAAGAAACACAAAATTTGTGTTTCTTGTTTTTTCTTTTTTTTTCGGATAAGGACAAAATTAATTAATATTACGCAAATAAATCTATGTAGTTTTTCTGTTCTGGGAAAATATTATCCGGAAAGAAACTTTACCAGACACATCCAGGGGGCCTTTTAAAGTCCTAATAAATGTAAGGGGTGAGCACAGTGACATGGAACCCACTTGCGCTCTTTTGCCAACGAATCTGGAGACCTCCCAAATTTGACAACCTCCCAAGTAAACCCTAAAAGTCTCCCGGACAAGAGGCAGATGAATGCCCCCCCGAAATCACTCTGTTCAGGCTCGATTTTCCCCGAAAAGGCGGAAAAGGTGAAAAGAAGAAGGGGAAGAACCCTTCAACTATGAGCTCCCTCTCACCCAAAATGATGAACGAGGAGGTACCAACCGATTCCTCGCAGAAGTAGTAATCTTTTGTCGCTGAATTATCAAAACTGTGCCCATCATCGCACGACAGGGAAGCGATAAAACGAGAGGGAGAGAAATATCTGTGCTCCTCAAGCCCGTCCAATGAACCCCAAGTCTCCTTCCCAGGCACGTCAATCTCATTCCTCCCAATCTTTTGTCCTCTTTGTCCTCAATTTCCTCACGCTTTTTGTGCTTTGCTTCATTTGGGTCTGTGAATATCTCCACGCTTGTCATCTGCATCTTTAAAAAAGGAAGAGAACCCAGAAACAAAATCGTTAAAAAGAGAACAACTTGCATATTCTCTGTTCCTGCAAAAGCTTTAGATGTAAAGTTGGCTTGATACTGATAAGAGCTTCGATAAAAGAAAAAAATTTAATCTGGGCATGGAATCACAGTCGCAGAAGAAGACTTATGGCGGGGTCAATGCGGGCTTTGGCGACGTCTATGGAGTGTTGATGCTTCCCAAGGAGATGATCGATCTTGACAAGGACCCTCCTCCTTTTGAGCTCCGGTTTCAAGTTCCCGACGTTAAGCTCGTTCTCAAAGTAAGTAGAGTGCTTTTTTTTTTTTTTTCCTGGGTAGTTATTTTCCCTTTTGCGCTCTGGACTTTTAGTCTTCAAGAAGTGTTCGATTGTGGATGAACACGGGATATTCTCTTTCCAAGAACTGCCTTTTAAGTGAATAAGGAGTTAACCCATGATTTACTGAGCTTGTAGATGAACTTTTTAGGAAAGCAGGAGCCACTTTTTATAGTCTGGGTTCCATGACACTCCGCTTTTTTATGTGTTTGGCTGATACGTGGTATAATCTGATTTTTTCTCCTCTGAAATCTGCTCTATAAAGGTTGGCTGCTGAAAAAATTGGCAATTGGCTGAGCACAAATATTCAACTTTGGATACAGCGCGTAACTGCTTTCCCAGAGCAGAATCTTTGATGATCTTTGTTTGATTAAAATGAGATTGGTTGTTATAGACTTCCCCATGGTTTGAGTTGTGGTAATATGTTGTTGTCCCATTTTGGGCTCTTCACTACCCAGCTGATTTTAGTTGTTGGTGATAGCCTATTAAGTCGATTCCGTTGTGAAATTTTTCTGCAATAAACCAGAGTCAGCTAAGTAACAGGGGAAGTATAGCTGTTGGGTTCGTTGGAGATTACTGAAAAAAAATGTTCTTACATTAGTATTCTGGATCTGGAAAAGCAAATTACAAATCAAGCTAAACAGTCTGTCATTTAAAATCTAGACTATATGTGCCATCTTTGTTTTGTCTTGTAAAAAGAATCCTTATGCGAGGGTTAAAGTTATCTTATTATGCTGCTTGAACTCTTGGAGCTCTCCGTTGGAATTTCTTGGACACATTCCCTCTATTTACATGAGCATCTGTAGATGCTACTTTCCTGTAGTCTTGTATTATTTGCGGCTTACCAATTGCAAAGGTCATATTGCCAATTCTCCAGAATCGAATTTTTAAGTCCATCATTCATTCTGTGTAAATGCAGGATTTCTTCAGGACTAGAGAAGTTGGCGAGTTTCTTAGTGGGGCTTTGGCTGGAGCCATGACCAAGGCTGTCCTTGCTCCTCTAGAGACAATCAGGTTCAAATGGTTCTATTGTCATCGAGCATGTTTTTTGCATTTTTCTCACAATATGAAATTTCAAATGCTATCCAGTCATGCTTAACTATTTTGTAGACAAAGAAAGTATTCTGTATGATAGCTTTTTTCAATTCTTATCTTGTAAATCTTGTTCCATAGGCCCCCAATACATGTAAAGTTTTCAGTTGAGGTGTTTTCGGAATTACTAATTCACTGCACTTACAATCTATTATTCTCATCTCATGGTTTAACTTTATGGAGGACATGTCTGTCCAGGAGAATCTGTGATAATTATTAATTGCAGTACTCTTGTGACTTCAATTTGCAAAAACCAACTTTATAATCCAACTCCACCCTTTTAATCCACTGACTTTCGGTCCTCTGTACTCTGAACCTCTCTTTTGGTAAGTGACCAATTGATGGTTGTATTCCTACCCAACCTTGGCAGCTATGGTGTTGAAATTATTGCCCCTGGCCACCTTAAGATTTCTCTTATGAAAATCTTCAAAATATATGAGCTCAGTTGGCACTTGTAATTTACAGGACAAGAATGATAGTTGGCGTTGGATCAAAACATATTGCTGGTAGTTTCCTTGAGGTCATGGAGCAGCAGGGATGGCAAGGACTTTGGGCTGGCAATGCAATCAATATGCTCCGCATCGTTCCTACCCAGGCGATTGAGCTTGGAACATTCGAGTATGTCAAGCGAGCGATGACATCTGCACAAGAACAGTGGAAGCAGAATGGGGGTCCCAATTTGCAATTAGGTAGTCTGAATTTTAGTTTGTCCCTTTCCTGGATCTCTCCAGTTGCAGTTGCTGGTGCAGCTGCTGGCATTGCTAGCACTCTTGCATGTCATCCCCTTGAAGTTCTGAAGGTATACAACTTATGCTTCCTTTCTGTGTGCATCAATGTCTTGGCTTATTGTTTCTCATTGTTTGAGTTGAACGCAGACGATTATCTGTTCTTAATTCACATGGTATCAAGATGCCATATGAGCTTTTCAAAACTGATATTGTCCTAATTCTCTTGTAGGATCGGTTGACTATAAGTCCAGACATCTACCCTAGCTTAAGGGTTGCCTTAAGTAAGATCTATCAAGATGGTGGAATTGGGGCATTTTATGCTGGCATTGCACCCACGCTAATTGGAATGCTTCCATACAGTACAAGTTACTACTTTATCTATGAGACAGTCAAGAAGTCTTATTGTTCAAAAGGGAATAAGAAATCCTTGAGCCGTCCTGAAATGCTTCTAATTGGAGCATTTGCAGGTGAGAATCCTTGTTAGTTACAATGCTGGTTGATCAATGCTACCCTAGGCATTTTATTTTGTAACCTTTTCAGTGGTCTCTCCTGTATTTATTAGAATTTTTTGTCATTTAGGAGTTGTAGAACCATTGGAAGCATTTTTACTAGTTCACATGTCTGAACAATTTTTCTTTTTGCCCTTTTCTCTATCACTTGGCCAGGTTTTACAGCTAGCACCATCAGCTTCCCACTGGAGGTGGCGAGGAAGAGGTTAATGGTGGGAGCTCTGCAAGGGAAGTGTCCGCCCCACATGGCAGCGGCACTGGCCGAAGTCATTAGGGAGGAGGGTCTGTTAGGGCTGTACAGAGGGTGGGGCGCAAGTTGTTTGAAAGTTATGCCCTCGTCGGGCATCACCTGGATGTTCTATGAAGCTTGGAAAGATATTTTGGTTGTCGGAAGAGGTCCCATGTAACGGCTTGAGAGCAAGTCCGATGTAACGGCGCGAGAACAAGTCCAGCCATATTTTTGGTGATCTGGGCAGGGGCTCTTTTTTTGAGAATTTTGCTGATGTAACGTGGGTCATTTACTTTTGCCCATTGATTAATTTGACCCAACAAATTTTTATTGGAAAGAATTGTTTCCTTCTCCCATTCTCCTTTTGCATGATTTCCTTGCAATCTATAGGTCTTTGGCGTGCTTTCTGATTGATTTCTCACTACTGCAAAGGACTAAGGTTCCAGGTTTCATACAGGGTTTATTTGGAACCTAGAATTTATCTATTGGAATATATTCCTTATATTTTGAAATTTAGAACTTATCCACCCATATTATTAATTAAATAATAGCAGTGAATTAAAACATTTAATGGCTACACTTCTTGTTACAAATCAATGACCATAAAAACCCACAAGAAATATAAATATTAATAAAGTTAAAAGTGTCGGCCATAAAATGAAAGTTTATATTAGTACTTCTAAATTATATACCCATTATCAAATGGCATGAAATATTGTAAAATCACGCGAAGACATGAATCGAGAAAAACATTAAAGCCTATTCAGGTTCTAAGTTACGAGTTTCAAGTTCCCAATTCATCCGACTAAAAATCTAAAATCTACCTATCGAAATAAATTCCTCATTTTTTGGAATCTATAACCTATCATGTACACCTTAAATCTGGAATCTAAAGATTCCTATGGGTTCAGTTCTCATATTTCAAGTTTTACCCTATAACCATACTCACCCTTGGGAGTGAGTGTTCTAAAGATTTCTATTGGTTCGGTTCTCAGATTTCAAATTTTACCCTGAAGTCATACTCACTCTTAAGAGTAAGTGCTTAGTGCGGTTGTTGGTGGAGTTGGGGGGGTGTCTTTTGTTTGTCGGATCGTGTTACCCGCGTTGGGTAGGTTTTAATTAAGCACCTTAGTTTCTCTAACCATAATTTTGTCCATAATAATTTGTTTAGAGAAATTTGAAAGTACAGTGAAAAAGCGAAAATGGGATTACAAGAGGACTGCGAAAATGCGAAGCCACAAAAAAGAAGGGGGATAATGAAAGCCAAGCTGACATAGTGTGCCATTTAGTTACAACAATTGCGATTATACACTGTAAATGTATCAATTTTTTCTTTCTTTTGGATGGGGAAACCTCGACTTAAACCTCGTTTGGTTCAGCATTTCCAAAAGGTTTTGAGCCCCCAAAACCCTTTGGAAAAAATATTAAGTGTTTGGTTCACATTTTTTAGACTCCATTTGCCAAGTGCTAGCATTTGGAATAATGAAAGCCCAAAGTAGGTTTGGACCTGCTTTAAGCTTTCAGTATTTTCGGAATGCTAAGTTGAGGTTTAATGAATTTTTTTCTTGCTAATATTGCCCTTACTGAAAATCATGTTTCCTTCCTGTGCCCTCAAAAAACATTGTTCATTGTCTTCTTCCTTGGATTTGGCTACTGTGAAGCTTAGCTGGTGGGCGGCGCTCAGCTAACGGGCGATGCTCAGCTGCGAGCAGCTAGATTTGCTCGTCGAGAACCCTCACCTGAGGTCAGCACGACCCAAGTAGCTAGGTTGCACGACCTAGGGCGTCGGATGAGGTCAAAGCTACCTACCTGCCTCTCCACCACCACCAACACCACTGTTGAGCCGCTCCCCACGATTTTCCCCTCTCCATGCAATTGCATCTCCTCATCCCTTTTCTTTTCTTTTTTTCATTTTTCTTTTCACCCTAAAATTGCTTTGCAAAATATATGCAAAAAATGAATTTCCAAACACACTTGCCTTCACAAAATGCCCATTCATTCAAAGATACTTACATTGCCATTTCCCCAAAGTTAAACCAAACGGGCCCTTAGTATACAGTGTGGTATGCATCAAATCAAGAAGCGATATTGAATTTTTTCTTACTTAACTAATCATCTTTAGAGATCAACGGTCACGTCAGTCAGGTATGTAAAACGGGAGACGGCTCAAAGTAGAGATTTGGAAAGGCATGGAAAAATCTACATGCTTTTAATTGAACAAGTTCCTCATCACTGCACAGGACTGGACAACCTATTGGGACACTGTGCCTCTCTCCCTCATTTTCCCATTCCAATGCATACCCAGAACTCCTTCAAAATTTCAATTAACAGCCACCAGGGCACTAGCATTGACCGACCATACTCTACAAAAATAAATCTATGATCCACCAATGACTGTTCGGACGGCTGCTGTATTGTCCATTGAAACAGAAGCAAGTCTTTTCGAGTATTTTTGTCTCTACACCAAATCTAAATCACCTAAACAATCTCTCCAATGACATTCAACAAGGAAAAAGGATAGGAGAGGGGTCCCTATGCAACTTCCCCTCAGACAAATCCAGTTTCTTCATCTTTTCCTCGCACCAGAAAAAGTGTCCCTTGACGATCCTCTCCCTCCTAAGAACCATGGAACATAATTTCGCATCTATGAGGGCAAATAGCAGCTGAACGTCATCATCTGTTTGAGGCCATGATTTCTTCTTCCACCCTTTCTTCTTCCTGCGCAGTTCCTTCAATTTCACAGCTTTCTGCATATGGCAGCAGTCAGACCGAAGAAATCACAAAGTTTGATATTTTACTAGCAAGTTGTATTCACTGCCGGTTAACAAAACACAAACAGCAGCCAGTTTATTCCATCTAAAATACAATTTCAAGAGCTTAGCCAGTCAGATTAAAGCTGTATCGGTCAAATAGCAGTCTACAGAGAAACAATATGGGAAGATTTTGAGGAGATTCCAGCAGCAACAGCCACTGGTTACGCTCAAGAATGTAAGGGACATCAAAATGCCAAATTCAAACTTTTTCTGGTGAGCAGATATAAATAAACAATTTGAAGAAAAATACAATTACCTATCGGGAAAAGAAAACAAATAGTGAGAACTAATTAAGCCCATATATTGGAAATGAGAATGAATCAAAGACTAATGCTGCAAAGGCGATATGTAATGAGTGATGAGAGAATCTCACCTTCTCAAGAGATGACTGGACCTGCTGTTGAGGGCTAGCAAAATGGTTCTGATTTGCAAACAAATTTAGAACTCCGGTGGACTTCCTCTTGTCTGTTTTCAGGAAAAGATGAAAAGTAAGGATGGTATTCTCCATAATTCTGAGGAGATCTGGTGCAAGAACCAATATATCTGAGCCACCTTCTTCTGCCGCTTTCTGCTCCGATCCTGTCGTAGCACAAGTGGTAACTTTTACAAACAAAAAGTCCATTTGTTCTGATCACGTTATCTATTTTCCATTTATGTCAGCAAGGCCATTACCTTGGATATTTGGAACCTGAAGAAGTTTAGGCAAGCTTTTTCTTGCACGTGCATAAATTTCTGGTCGAAGTCCCGGTTCGAAAGGTTCGTTTTCGATAAACCTTTGGAGTAGAACGTGAAATTGTTGAAACTGTTGAGCACTATGGCTGTAACATGTCATATTTTCAGGCTGGCCAGAGATCTTTTGGCACAGCTGAGTGTATTGGCAATGAAGTGCCTCCCATGTTAAGCAAGTTTGAGCTAGATAAGCTGTCTCAAGATCATCATAAGGATTACCTTCCGACTGTTGCAGCTTCTCCATTTCTTCATCGGGCTCTTCAATCTTCTTCAAAGAAAGGCAGCGAAGGGGAGAAGTAAGTTTCTTAGATGCAGTTCTGGGTGATGGTGTCAAGGGAATCTGTGGAACTGCATTACAATACAATCCAGACCATATAATTGTTATCAAACTTGCAGAAGCCACTGCAGCAATGAATAGACATCTCCATACAGATGAAAATTCAATTTTCAACGCACAATTAGCAGTTCACAGTACAACTTGAAGTACATCAAGACGCTATACCAATCAACTATGATCACGTGTGCTCTTTCACAAGAATAAATGAAACACCTCCTCATACCTCATCAAATTTCTCTCACCAACAAACGAAAAAAATCGTATTGGTCCAAAAAGACAAGCTTTTTTATTAACAATAGATGAGTAATGCAAATCCTTTCTTTAGCACATATTGACTCGTTGCTACTAAAAACACTTATAATGACACAAAATGAAAGAAACCGACTGCAAGACTTCTAATATAGAAATCCAATAGAATCCGAGGGAAGTTACTAATAAATTGATTGGGAAAAAAGAATCCTGACAACAGACAAAATCATGTCAGTCCCTGTGAAAGTAATCGCAGTGTAAAACCATCAGTTGTCACCAATGTACCATGTTTCACATTAGCATATAACAAGCCTAACATGAAAAATATAACAAATTACCAGCTTCACCGAGTTGCTGTGCACTTAATCGATCAAAGATCAGCATCCTTTCACAGTACTTTTCATAGAAAGCATCAAATCCACCCCACCATTGTCGACCTTCAGCTTCGACATCTCTCCACTCACTAGAGCTTGTCTCACCCTCTCCTCCCTCTTCCTCGTCATCTTCAGGGCATGAGTCCTCCTCAGGAATCAAAACCAGGAAACTGTTCCGCCTAAGTTCTTTCAACCGTCTCTTCACTTCATTCGTTATAAAGTCATCGTCGTCTTCATCCTCCGCATCAGCAACATTATCTGTGGAGACCGACTTGCTAAAATCATCAACGCCATTTTCACCATCTGGTTCCTCATGTGGTGGAATGGACTTCCCCTCATTGTCCCGATCCAAGGTAGGCTTGCGTGCCTTCCTGAACTTCTTGACTTTGAAAAAATCCATCCCGACTCTTCTTTTATGTTGAATCAGATCGAATCCTCGAGCATTAGCTGAATGCAGTTCTTACCAGTACCGAGCCTTACGTCTTCTGGAAATAATATTTGATTAAGTTAGAAAGAACGCCTCATTTCCTATTTTTCTTTTCTCCGAATCAGACCTTCCAGGAGAAATCACAGACCAACCATATGGTAAAAATCAGTAGGCAAAGCTTACCTCAGCTCCACTATCTAACCAAAAAAAGCTTTGGTTTTTCGACCAGCACTTACATTAAATAAAAGGAAATTCTCTCACAAACTAAAGTAACAGGGGGGGGGGGGGGGCGTAACCCATCTTCCAAAAGAAAGACCGCGATATCTAACGACCCTTTTAAACCTAGGTCCATCAAGCTCCAAAAGACAGATCAATAAGCATTTAAATGGATCAGCAACCACTACAAAACGGCATCTCCTAAGATCCAGCAGTTTTTCCAGCAAGTCTACAGCTTTACTCACGAAAGCAAAAGCGCGAACCAGGAGGTCAAAGAAATCAGCATTTTTGGCGTGCCCAAGATTCAGCATTTGCGTTACGAAGCCTCAGAATCATCCACGGCTTCAGCACTCAGCAGAAATCTCCATGAAACGAGAAAGCAGAAGAGGGGGGGAACCCATAACCTTCAAAGATCCGGCTTTCGAGATCCCACCAGCTCGTCGATGGACCAGGACTAGTTGGCAGCGAAGATCCCTTTCAAGAACCAAGGCATTGCCAAAATAAAGAAAAAAGAATGTGACCGAGGAGGAAACAGCTGAAAGAGAGCCGAGAAGTAGGGTTTGAGGGAAAGAGAGGAGGGAGAGGGTGCTGGTCTCGGTCCTTGGAGAACCCAAAACAGGAAGACAGTAAAATGCAAAATGCAAAATGGAAAATGGAAATTAGGAAAGAGCGAAATGCAGAGGAGGGGAGTGAATACCGTGCGTTGGTGTTGGCAACAAATGGTCGCGATTTTCCTTCCCCGATAAAAAAGTTGGTGAAAGGCGTCCCTTGTGATTAGGGAGGGAAAACGAATCGAACGGGACGGAGATGTTAAAGCTCAAAGCCCCAGAGAAACAGTAGGAAGCAGGAGGAAGCAGTGTTCCAGTGTCAGTACCTCGTACAGAGAATATTGTCAGAAGTGTCCTTTACTCCCTCCCCTAACAAAAACCCAAAAACCCAAAAACCCAAACAAAACCCCGCGCTCTCGGTTTAGTGAGCGAAAACACATACTTGTCCTCGGAGCATTGGCATAATGACAAAGCGGGTCCCAACTTTCTCAAGGTCAAAGGTGGAATCTTGATGAAAGAGAGAGGACAGCGAACCCAACCGCGAGTTAAGGATCTTCAGATCAGGCTCTCCATCATGTCGATCCTTGTCACGCCCTCACTTATGGAAGAAAGTTCTTTTCTTTCCCGTCTTCAATTAGCTCTACTTATTACCCCATTCTTTAATCATACCATAAAGGAAAAGGCAGTATTGAGTCAACACTTGGACAAATGCGACAAGATTGGGACCGCAATGCGTGCCGGGGAGACAGTCAAATCTCATGCTTTATAACGATAAAAGTGGGGGAGTGAAAGTGAACCGATGTCACTACTGTGCTTTGCAGGTGGGTGAGCTTCGGATGGTCCCCG
Organism: Eucalyptus fibrosa; assembly: GCA_017140475.1. Classification (NCBI taxonomy): domain Eukaryota; kingdom Viridiplantae; phylum Streptophyta; class Magnoliopsida; order Myrtales; family Myrtaceae; genus Eucalyptus; species Eucalyptus fibrosa. Next base: position 42,150,730 of record CM029514.1, on the reverse strand, counting down.
GTCAAACGTTACAGATGCTGCCCGCGACATCGAGAGGATTTGCTGAGTTCAATGTTGTCTAAGAAAAGGCATTCCGTGAAGAGAACATGATGATATATATATATATATATATATATATATATATAAAGAATAATATACTAATCGAGACATAGGTAAAAGACCAACCAATCTTCTTTTATGAATTCGAATTGATAAAAATACTCTTCACATCACTCAGGCCAGACGTGCCTTTCGATTAGTTGCAAAAAAAGACTAGAAAAAGCTAAAAGAGATTCCATGGAAGTCATGCACAACAGCTACAGGGGCCTCTCGCCGCGGAGCACCTTCCTCAGCAGCGATTCCCGCCCTGGAAATGGGTTGCATACGGGCTCCGGCGCCGCCGCCGCCGCCGCCGCCGCCGCCGCTCCTTCATCTCTCACTTCCCTCCGACTCCCGCCGACGATGGCTCGGTTTTGACTTTCACCTGACTCTCTCTTCATCCTCAGCCTGTGTCTCCTCTCACTCCTCCTCTCCTCTCCTTGAGATGGCGATTCAGGCGCAGAGCACTCCTCCTTCCCTTTCCCCTTCTCCTTCCCCTTCGGGTCATCCGATTTCCTGGGGATCCTCCCGCCCTTGGAGGTGCCCAGAAGCTCGAAATCCACCCGGCCCCACCCGGCCTTATCCTCGTTGTCCCACCCGAACCTCTCGCTTATCTCCAGCAGCTCCGACACCGCGCTCCCCGAGCCCCCGCCACCTCCCCCGCCGCTCAACACCCTCTCCGCCGACTCCCACTCCATCCGGTCCCGGTACACGGGGTCCTGCAGCACCTGGTCGGCCAGCCGGGCCCACTCCTCCGTGTCGCGGGCCCGGAGATTGTTAGAGACCCACCTCAGGTAACCGGAGGGGAGCGTCCCCAGCATCTTGCCCTTGTGCTTCCCAAAGTCCATCACCCGGTCCCTCGCCGGCGTGGCTCCGCTCCCGGGAGGGCCGTTCTTGTCGTCGGGGAGCGAAGAAGACCGGGGCGGCGGCGGGGGAGGAGATTCCACTGGCTGTTGTGGCGGCCATTGCTCGACGGAGGAAGGTTCATCGTCACCCGTAGCCCGATCATCTTCGACCCTCCACTTCACCGATTGCTTCAGATTCCGGAGGTGATGAAGCAGAGAACCAGTTATGGCCGCGATAATGGAAACGAGTCGTCCTTGAATTTATGATTCGAGAAACATACGAGGACTGAACCTGAGAACAAGTAAAAAGTGCGGGATCGCCACTCTGTAATTTCCCTTTTCTTCTGGGCCAGTAACCTAAATTAACTATTTTCAAGGCGGGAGGCGAAATACCGAATTAGCCCCCGCCATGTCGACCGTAATTCCCATCGCTGCCATTCCGTTCCGCGATTAACCATCTTCTCTCCCTGCAAGATTTGATTTTGCAGGGCCACTCTCTCTCTCTCTCTCTCTCCGGTCGGGAATTTCTGAATTGCGCGATTTCGTGGATTGGAGCGACGCGGGCCTCGATCGGATCCTACCGGGTTTTCCAACTCGTCGCCTTCGTCGGAGGCTCGGTTGCAGCTCGAAACCGGCCATAATGCCGTCCGTCTACGGGGCTCGTCTGACGACCTTCGAGGATTCGGAGAAGGAGAGCGAGTACGGTTATGTCCGCAAGGTTCGTCCCATCTCGCCCCCTTCCAATCCGTTCGATCAAATCCCAGACTTTCCTCCTCTTCCCGATTTCCTCTGCTCCGTATGTCAGTTTATCCGATCAATGATCCGCCTTTTCCTCTGTCGTCGTTGGTCATTTCGTCGTCCGTTGCATCCGGGGTTTTTATCAGATCGGGAATCGTCCGTGTTGGGGAATTTCGTGATCCCGATTCTTTGATCTAGGATCTAATTGCTGGCGCTGCCGATTGGGTTGATAGGAATGCGAATCGCCCTGTCGCTGTTGGGTAGTGATTTCAGTGGCAAACAATAAGAACGAAGCCCGTCAATAATGTTTAGCGCGGTCTCGTAAGATACGTAGACAAGGCAGAAGATGCCATCTTTTTTTTTCAGGGCATGGGTGAATTATAGCCGTGCTTGGTTGTCTCCAATGCAGAACAACTGCATCATGCCGAGAACTACATCTAACTAAACTTCAATGTCGTCAGTTTCGGAATTCTGACGACTCATATCAATTGACGTGCAGGTTTCAGGTCCGGTGGTTGTTGCCGATGGCATGGCTGGGGCGGCAATGTACGAACTAGTTCGTGTGGGTCACGATAAACTCATTGGGGAGATTATTCGTTTGGAAGGAGATTCTGCAACGATCCAAGGTTTTCTTTTTTTTCTTTTTTTTTTCTCCTTAGCTCCTGAATTTATTTGTCCAAATTGTCATCCATGGGTTGTTACAACTCTTTTCTCAGACTCATTCAATTACTGCAATGCATTATAACCAAGTTGTCTTCTTAATGACGGAATCTAGAAGAAAGCTCATTGTTTTCCTTTCATTTGCAGTTTATGAGGAAACAGCTGGTCTCATGGTGAATGATCCTGTTTTAAGGACACACAAGGTGACGCTTCTTCATACTACACGCATATGTCTCCTGTACTTTTTCCAGGTGCCAAGTGATCAAAATCAATGCATCATCTGCTTGCTAACCGTGCAATGTTAATGCCATTGTAACAGCCTCTGTCGGTGGAATTGGGTCCTGGAATTTTGGGAAATATTTTTGATGGAATTCAGGTTCGCCTCTGGCTTCACTTGCAGCTTAAATCTTTTGCCCCTGATTTTTTAACTGGTGAAAATGTTTCATTCTTCTTGTCAAGCAGAGGCCCTTGAAAACCATTGCAAAAAGGTCTGGGGACGTGTATATTCCACGTGGTGTCTCTGTGCCGGCCCTTGATAAAGACATACTTTGGGAGTTCCAGCCTGAGAAAATAGGTGAATCGTGTGAATTTAATTTTAATTTCATCTAGAGGCAGCTACTATGATCTGAGATTGAGTAATCTTTGTATCTTACCTCACCTCATCATCTGGGTTTAATTTGCTGGTATCAGGTGAAGGAGATATTTTAACAGGGGGAGACCTGTATGCTGTAAGTTTATCAGTTTTTGTCTTTCTTTCGCTAAGTCATCCCTTTGAAAAATGGGTTCTTTCTATCATGTTAAGCTGCAAAGTTATTTCTCTGATGCTAGATTTGCTATTGCTTTTGTGTGATATTTTTTGTGGTGTCATCTTCTCTGACAGACTGTCTTCGAGAACAGCCTAATGCAGCACCTTGTTGCACTGCCTCCGGATGCAATGGGGAAAATTACTTACATTGCTCCACCTGGTCAATACTCGCTAAAGGTACTGTTAAGTTCCAGCTCTTGCTCCTAATTTGCAATCTGCCTTGAAATTTGATGCAGTTACCCTCATGTTGGTAATAGGGGCCATCTAAATTATTAAGGTTACTGGAGCTGTAATTGTGATATTTTCTGGCGTTGCATTGCATGCATCGCTCAAATGAGATAAATTGAGACATTGTGCGCACACTGTTTGTGAAGGTACTTCACTTCCCGCGGAAGTCTTCTCCCACCCTGGAGGGAATCAAACTTATTCAGGAAAATGCATGAACGAAGAAAACTACATCTGTCAAGGAAAATGCATGATTGAATTGATAAAGTGCCACTTCGTTGTTGAAATTTGGATAATTTGTCCTTGCTGTTAACTCTGAATGCTGAAACATTTCCATGGCCGATCGAAGAAAGAGTTCTCTTTCCCTTTTGATTTTATATGATAACAGCTGCTCTAAAAATATGCAAATTGTAAATTTCTTATTCTCTACTCATGGTATCGAATGGCTAGTTAGCTGTCTTCTTAGTTTTTATCTCGACCCAAAGAAATAGACATTCCAGATTTTAGAAGAAATGACATGCGAAATCTCCATCTCCAATTTCGTTGGTCAGTATATAGCTGTGTATCTGCTTTTGTTAATTTATATGCAATGGCAGGACACTGTTCTGGAGCTGGAGTTTCAAGGTGTGAAAAAGCAACTTACTATGCTTCAGGTTTGCTGCTCTATTTTTCATCCCATATGTTTTTTAGCTCAAGCAAATAAAAGTACAAGTTGTAAATTTGAGAATTTTCTGGATAAATTTTTGTATTTGGTCTTTTTCAGACTTGGCCTGTACGTACGCCAAGGCCAGTTGCATCAAAGCTTGCTGCAGATACCCCTTTGCTTACTGGGCAGGTAACAGATTGAAAGTTTAATTTCAGGTCGTGATGTCCTTTTTCCTCTGTTTATTTTTGTTCATGACATTTTTGTCATGTGACAGCGTGTACTTGATGCACTTTTCCCTTCCGTTCTTGGGGGAACCTGTGCTATTCCTGGTGCATTTGGATGTGGTAAAACTGTCATCAGTCAAGCTCTTTCCAAGGTGATCTATAGCTTTTTCCATGGGAATTGTGTCTTTAGTTTCATTGTATTGCCTATGCTATGAGTAATTGACTTTTTATACATTTGACTCATTTGCAGTACTCTAACTCTGAAGCTGTAGTTTATGTTGGCTGTGGGGAACGTGGAAACGAAATGGCTGAGGTGCATATCGTCCCATCATATAAAAGAAGTATCTTTGTTAGCATGTCAAAGATCTTGAGTTTGTAAAATTCTCATGATGCAGGTCCTTATGGATTTTCCACAATTGACAATGACATTACCTGATGGTCGTGAAGAGTCAGTTATGAAGCGTACAACTCTTGTGGCAAACACTTCTAATATGCCTGTGGCTGCTCGTGAGGCATCAATATATACAGGTAATTGCGTTAACTTTTATGGTTGGCTTTATTTGGTGATTGCAGAAGCAAGGTTTTAGAAATAGGTTGGCTATGCTTTGCACCCTAATGTTTAGAACTGATAGTTTTTTTTTTTTTTTTTGGTAATGATGTTTAGAACTGATAGTTCATCTCTGAATTTTTGGAGATTGTTCATTGCCCGTAGTTTGTTAAGATGTCATTTTTCAAGTGTGGAGGACAAACTTAACATGGTCTTTATAAAGAAAGAAATGTATCCTGTTCTGCATGCATGATTATTTCCTTATTTTGTCTTTTCCTTTTTTGTCAATTCTTAAGACTAATTCAAGTTCTTGCTGAAGACTACATTTGATTGATTCTCAACTTATATTTGTATGGATTTCTAGGTATTACAATAGCTGAGTACTTCAGAGACATGGGCCGCAATGTCAGTATGATGGCAGATTCAACATCTCGTTGGGCAGAAGCACTTCGTGAAATCTCTGGACGATTGGTAGGTATTTCTTCGTTAGCTTCAGGAAATCACTATTTTCTGAAAGCTCCCAATTTTGTTGGCAAGCCTTTTTGTCCATTGTTACGATGTTTTTCTCTTTTCTGGAAAGTTGTGGACTTCTGATGGCTTTGTCATCTAATAGGATGTTATCTTGTCGTCTTGTTACGCAGGCAGAAATGCCTGCAGATAGCGGGTACCCTGCTTATCTGGCAGCACGTTTGGCATCTTTCTACGAGCGAGCTGGTAAAGTGAAGTGTCTTGGTGGTCCAGAACGAACTGGTAGTGTTACAATTGTTGGTGCTGTCTCTCCTCCTGGAGGAGATTTTTCTGATCCTGTAACATCTGCAACCCTTAGCATAGTGCAGGTATAGTTGAACCCCTTATTTGAATCAGTAATCTTGATGATGCTTCCATCACATGAGTTCAATCGTATGAGGGAAAGTCGAAACTCTAAAGAGCACGAGTGTAACGACCTGGAGAATTTACCATACTTCATGAAAGTGCAGATGAGAACTCTTTATTTTGCATCTACTCTCTATCAATATGCTTTTTATCTGAAAGACATACTTTTTCACAAATTGGAGGAGATAAAATATATGCGCAAACACTACTGAGTTAAACGCGGAATCATAGAATTGCTGTTGAGTGGATGGGAGGTGGGTAAGAGAAGGAAGATTCATAGACCATGTAAATACCGGCCTTTTTACTTGAGGCCCTCATATTGACACCTACATTGGGAGTGGTGAAGTTTATCACTTAGGAAATTAGCCCTAGATCCAACTAGTCTTAGAAGATACTATCTTGAGGAGATCATTGACATTCTTACAAGAAGAGAAGGTTGAATTTGTTCTAAAGTCACCATCTGAGATTATATACTATTGAAATGCAAAAATACTATCCTGAACTGTCACAGACTGCTTATCTGACACAAAGTCTGAGACCTATGCATTTTGGTCCATGGGTCATTAATTTTCAGCTTATTTCATCATGCATAGGATGTCTGCCGTTAATTTGTTCGCCAAAGTTGGGTGGAATAGCTCAAGTTTCATCCAATCAGGTGCTAAAGCTTCATGCTGATGATTATCCTGATGGGTTTCAGGTCTTCTGGGGTCTGGATAAGAAACTTGCTCAAAGAAAACATTTTCCATCGGTGAACTGGCTCATATCCTACTCGAAGTACTCATCAGTGAGTTCTTGAGCTGTTCTCTCATGCATGCAAGAGTTTTTGTCATAGGTGAATTCCAGTCCACCTAATGCATGCTGCAGTCATATATAATTATTGGGATTTTCTTTTTCTCTATGGTATATAGGCATTGGAGTCCTTCTATGAGCAATTTGATCCAGATTTTATCACCATCAGGACAAAGGCTCGTGAGGTACTGCAGAGAGAAGATGACCTCAATGAAATTGTTCAGGTACTTTATTTGTCCGGTGACTAGGAATGACTAGGCACTAGATGAATCATTATACAACTGATCCAAAAGTTCTTCATAAGGGCATTACTGGTTGTCATTGCATAAAGGACCTGATCTTGGAATTTTTTATCTGGTTTTTCCACTCGTGCTTGCAATTATGTGAGAATGGACGAGAAATTGCATGAGTGCAATAAGACTGAATTGAACCTTTAAATAGTTGTCTTCATTATTTCTGGTTCTGTCTTACAAATATAGACCAGTTTTCACTCTTCATGACTTTCTGCAGCTTGTAGGTAAAGATGCTTTGGCTGAATCTGATAAAATTACACTGGAGACTGCGAAACTTCTGAGGGAGGACTATCTTGCTCAAAATGCCTTTACCCCGTAAGAGGAAGCAATTCTTGTGCTATCTAAAAAAATATGTTGTTCATGCTTTGCTATGTTTTCTTTCTCACTAGTGTTGCTTTGCCCCTTTTTTTCTTTATGTAATAATCTGTCTTGCTTGATTGCGACAGATATGATAAATTTTGCCCCTTCTACAAGTCCGTGTGGATGATGCGCAATATCATCCACTTTTATAATTTGGCCAATCAGGTAGATTTGTACCCTTTGCTACTTCGCCTCTATTTTTTAATATGCTTTCTAAGTCACAGGATCATGGTGATTACATGAACCTGTCGTATCTTTGGGGGAAAGGTAGATGATATTGGAAGGAGAAATTTGGAAAGTCTTTTAACACCGGGGACTTTTACTCCAGAAATAGTCACTTCCTATATTAGGATTAATCTGTCACTCCCTATATCAGGATTAAGTTAGTTTAATTAATAATGTGATTAAATGTGAAAATCAGAGTTATACATGGGGAAATATGCATAAGGAACATGCCTTTGCTTGCTTGAAGGACAAACTTTCTAATGAGCTATGCGTAGCGAGCAAAATTTTAGTTTTTTAATTCCTGTTGACTCCCAAAATGTTAATGCAGGCTGTCGAAAGAGCTGCTGGTATGGATGGGCAAAAGATAAATTACAGCCTTATCAAGCATCGGTTGGGAGATCTATTCTACCGTTTGGTGTAAGTACCGTACTTTGCTAATTAGTGATGGAAGGTTTTTCCTCCATGGAGCTTGTTCTAGAAACCTAATTCTCTGTTAATTCAATTCTATAGGTCCCAAAAATTTGAAGATCCTGCTGAGGGGGAGGAAGCTCTAGTGGCCAAATTCAAGAAGCTACATGAGGATCTTACTGCAGGTTTCCGCAACCTTGAGGACGAAACTCGATGAATTGAGTTAGGAACTTCGATTCTTAATGGATTTTCGGCACAAAGTCACCCGGTCACCTTTTCATTCTATATCTCAGCTTTCTGAGTGTCCGTGAGGGAGAGATCAGAGTATTAGATTTTTGTGCATCCTGCATTAGAGATTGTTTTGGTGATTTCTTGGTGTTTATTCAATTGTACCTATTATCTTTTCATGTATCCTACCCCTACTTATAGTTGTGACTTTACTGATAAGATTTTAAGATCTATGGGTTTCCATGGATAAATGTATTTGTGCAGTGTAGTAACAATATTGCAGGATGTGTTTTATTAGTATTTGGAAATGGCCTCATATGGCTGTAAGCTTTATTCCCCATTTCAAGTCTTCTACCCCTGCCTTTCGGAGTTGACACAAAGATTGCACTGCTGATTCAAAAAATAGGAGGGTTTGCTGAATCGACGAATTAAAGGCTAAAGCTAAAGCTAGCTGCTTGAAACTTTTAAGTCGTCTGGCTTTCATGTAAAGGAGGAATATATTATCTTTTCATGTATCCTACCCCTCTTATATGGCTGATAAGATTTTAAGTATGGGCATGGATAAATTATTCAGTGTAGTAGCAATATTGCCATATGGCTGTAAGCTTTATTCCCCATTTCAAGTCTTCTACCCCTGCCTTTCGGAGTTAACACAAAGATTGCACTGCTGATTCAAAAAATAGGAGGGTTTGCTGAATCGACGAAGTAAAGGCTAAAGCTAAAGCTAGCTGCTTGAAACTTTTAAGTCGTCTGGCTTTCATGTAAAGGAGGAATATATGATAAGAAGGCCCGCTACTTCCGCGCCCGCCTTCCCAACCCCCCCCCCCCCCCCCCCCCTTTCTCTTTTTTTGGGACAATCGGCTAGTTCCTTTGAACGATGAACTTTTGTAGTCAGCTATAAATGGTGAAAGACCATCAAGAATAACTATCGAGACTTTCTTTTCTTCTTGGGAGAAGCATGAGGCACCTAATGCGACCCTATGATGACATAACCTGTAGGCGTGGGGCTCATCATCTGAGCAGCTTATTTGTGCGAAGTAGCACATTCTCAATCTTGTTCATAATTTTATGTAAACAGGGAGCCTATAGTATATTTTCTCATGATTTGGGATCCTTTCTCTTTTAGGAGGCTGGCTTTATTTCCCTTGGGATAGCATAAAATATGACTCTTGGAAATTAAATTAGTTATTGAGATGCATTGACTTCGCGATGTCATTATCTTGTCAATGTAAATTGAGTCAAATAAAAGGGATCCGACCTTTTTCTTCTGATACCACGGCCAAAAGAGAAAAGGAAAAAGAAAAAAGAGAGAGAGGAACTCTCATTTTTTTATTGTGACCATTAAGGTTGCATGAATCGCAAAGCATTAACAGTATGAACTCTCTTTAGTCAGATTACATGTCAGCAACTGAATGATCGATCTGCATAGAGAACGTCATGAATGTTTTTGGTCCTAAATAAATCAATGCATAGGGAATCACCAGGTAGCTGATGATGACTGGTTGGCCCATGACCGTTAGGTTATAACTACGAATCAAAAAACTGCTGGGAAGCTGCAAATCCTTGTAGCTGGTGCAGCTCGTACTGACCAGTCAAGAATTGAGAAAAGAAAAAGATGGAAAGATCAGAGCTTGCCAAATTCAACTCTTCCCGAGCATGTCCATCCTATCTTCCCATTAGTTTAAACCCTGGCAATCCGAACTACCGTTTCTCTCTCCCTCTCTACACACGCCATTTTTGCCACCAGTTGCCAGTTTACATTTGCCTGAACGCCACTGCCGGCGGTGTTGCTGGCTTATAAAGAAGTGGATGAATTGCAAAATAACAGGAGTTCATGCCTTGAGGACTGGTAAGCCTTGCACTCTCTTCCCTCCACGTTATTTTTCTTGATAACTAGACAGAATGTACTGGTACTACTGCTCTGCAGAGTTTGTTCTTCATAAACTCTTCTGCTGTGAGGAAAATGTAACCTGAGCCTGACTCTAAATTGTTCGAAAGCACTTCTTCATCCTTTTGGATTTTATGGAAGGAGTAGCACATCTGCTCCCTCACTTGCAACGAATACGAACGCTATCTTTCTTTTGAGCTTTATAGCTAAGAATACATTATAAATCATACTACAGCGTTGTTGCGTCCTTCTGGCACTTAATTAGCTAGAAGAGTTTTGAATGGGAATGGTAAGTTTTAGAACCCTTTTCTTTTGAAGTTCAACTAGTCGTATTAACATTTGGGCAGGAAGCATCCACCCACCAGTCAAAAAACTAAACTAGCGAACGTGGAGAGTGATTTCCTATTCAAAAGGAAAGCACAAGCAGCGCTACAAAGCTTCTGAATTGGAGTTGGAGCTATATTGTATTCTTTTTGCAGGTTTGCATATGCAGTTTATTTGGGTACTGAGGTTGCTGCCTCTGAAATCGATGTCACTTGCTGTTGGATGCAGCATGGCTTTCCATTGTTTCAAGTTCTCATCATGATGAACATAGGTCGGAGTGGTTTATACCATATGCTGCGATCATTGGATTGACTCTCAAAAGTTTCTCGCGACATTTGCTCGAGTCTGGTGATGAAGGTGGCCGAGGATCATCTGTGTACATTATTCTTGTAGGCTTCTTGACTTTTTTTTTCCCCCTTCCTTTTTCCAGTTTCCAGGAGAGATCCTTTTCCTCTGACCCAGCTCATATCAACCAGTTAAAAAGAACGAAAACAAAGAAGCCAGGGAAACATCAGAGAATACCGAATGCAATGGAAGATGTGGAAGAGGATGGCCAAATTTCTCCAACTTCATCACCACCAACACCGCCATCACCTCTTCCGATAAGTACAGGACCTGGCAATCAAAAATACTATTTCTCACCGTCTCCAACTCTTACCCCGCCATTTTCACCACCGCAGTCCAGTCATACATCTGCAGAAAACCTCCCCCTTCTGCAGGAGGCATCTGGTCCTAGTCGAACGCCGCCTTTGGCATTTTCCTTGGACCTTAAACAAGCGGATGGAGCGGAGGATTCCAGAAGTTCGTGCCTTAAGGACTTGTAAGCTCTTCGTTCTTTTCTTTGCTAATTAGTAGGTGGGCATCAATTTTCAACAGGCTTAGTATCACTTTCAACGGTTCCTGGGACTTCAATGGCTTAGCAGATCTTTGAATGGTAGGTTTTTAGTATTCGAAACACCAACTACTTGGCTGTGTAGACATTTCTGAGCAGGAAGCCTGCAACTACCAGTCAAACCTAGCAATCCCGTTAAACAAAAAATGCGGGGAATCAATTTCCTCGGAACTTTTCAGAGCAAGGAAGCGGAGCTCATATATTCATTCAGCCGGTTGGCTACACGACCCGGGCATTAGGCCTGCTGTACCTTGCTAGCAAGTGCATGGAAGACAAATACAAAGTTGAGTCGCATGTTTCCAGACCTTAAAACTGACGAGCTTTTCCTGAACACAGGTTGGAGTGGTTTGTTCGAAGATGCTGCAACTGCTACATCGAGTCTTAAATTTCAAGGAATCATCAGCTAGAGTAGCATCGGCGAGCGGTTAATCATCAGCTACAGTAGCGACAGCGAGCGATTGTTTGTAACCATTATTTTTTTGGATTGTTACTGTTTCTCAGGACCAATTAGAATCTTCTAACCTGCAACCTGACTCATACGTCGGAGATTGTAAACTTTACACGTTCATGTGTAACTGCCCATACGAACAAAAACATCAAATTTGTTTTAGGAAATGCTCAAATTTGACCGGGAAGATCCGAGTTCGTTGGTCCAGAAAGTCCCTTTCCTCCAATCATCGTGACATCCTTACGCCTGCATTCCGTCTCTTTGTTTGAAATAACTCGGCCCACTTCGCAGAACAAAGAAATGAAAATCACAAAAACACACACTGCGCCCAAAACTGTGAAGCAAAAATTTCCTTTTCTTCTCTATTTTGCCAAAAGTGAAGATCAGAACATGCGTCTTCCTAATCAAGCTTTTCCCTCACCATATATACTCCCCAAAACAAGTTTCTATAAGCAGGACTACGCCAAGAAGTTCCACCCTCCAAGTATCGCAGTGGTAACCCCTGCATCAATCCAAGAGTACTGAGATGCTCGAGCAACCGCAAATATCACCACGAAACCAGTGTCTCACTGCTGATTTTGCTGCCTCTGTTGTGAGAAATTGGGGTGATTCTGGGATGCGTTTGGTAGGGTTACCATCCCAGACTGCAGACCCTGAGCATTTGGTGCCATGTTACCAAATGCGCCCTGTGAACCAGGTGGCTGCTGCTGCTGCTGCTGCTGCTGTACAGGAATCATATTTGTTGCATTGGCTGCTCCCATATTATAAACTGCAATGTAAGAGGCCCATCATACACTATCACCATAATCCATGTTTGACACTTTGAATCCAAGAAACATTCATTTGATCATGCACCATCCTCTCCCTTATACAGTAAGTGAATTTCAAATGCCAAGTAACAGAGAAGAAAGTGAAAGCTCATACTTTGATCGTTCAACATCTGGGAAGCATGGCTCCTTTGGGGATTGGTTCCAGATAAGCCAAACTGAAAAAGAAATTCCCAACAAGAGAATAAATAGTGACGGAAATTAACAGGCCAATAAGAGTTCTGCCTCGAATATTTCACCAAAACATCAAGTCTATCATGAGCTAACATTCACCAGTGAAGAAAAGGCATCTTCATCAAAGTATTGCATGAACAACCAATCAAGTCAAGATACCAAAGTAAATGTAAGATTCTCATTTTATGAAGCTCAGTTCTGAAGTGTCAGCACCAACTTCATCCAGAGCACGCATTCAACACCATCATGACAGAAACGAGACATAATACTGAACCAAAGGAACTTCTGGCATAACAAAGAGAAATTGCATTTGACCACCCGTAAGTGTGAGTTTGTGATACTTACAGCCAGAAAATTGGCTCCCCTAGAACTATCACTTTTGCAACAAACAGCCTTCATTATATTTATCCATAAAATTCAAATGAATCCAGGAAAAATGGTGCAACGAGATTGTATAAAATTTTGTGAAACCCCTGTCAACTATTCTAAAACCTTAGGTGATTAAATGAAGACATAATTTGAGATTTAATTAAAAATGTTAATAAACAACTTTTTTTCAGTTATATCTTTATCCTTGGATTGAAGCTATAACTATTTAGTTACACCTCCATTTTAGGAGAGCATAAACTATAAAAATGTCTCTATTGATTTCTGCCACCTGTTAAAGGAAGTTCATGAAAGATGTTGATAACGGCATTCCCCCTGATTGAGGAGAAAAAGCCAATCCCTTGATCAGATAAAACTGCTTGCCCAAAGCGTGACCTAGGACCCACAATTCAAAATGTACCTTGCGACAAGATGCGGACATTCCCCATGCTGTGGTTCCCTCCGGTCCATTCCATGGGTGTCGATGCAACAACAAAATATTACTTGTAACAAGTAGTTTTGTTGTTTGGTTAATTGGTTGCATTTTTTTTTTCGTGAAATGAATTGAATTAGTATTAGTCTGGATACACCCCCTAAGTGCATGTCTCAACAACACAAAATGAGAATTTCGCTCGTTAAACTTTATGAAACCCCTGTTGACTATTCTAAAAACTGAAGTGATTAATTGAAGACATAGTTTGAGATTTAAATAAATACATTAACCATCCTCCTCAAGCGTAAGCTGGATTTAACCTAAGACTAAAACATGGAAATATATAATAGGTTAAGCATATAGAGGGTCTTAGCACCTGCTTTGATAACTCATTGTAATGTTATGAAATTTGTTCTAAAAATTTAAGCTCAATATTTAATTAATATTTAACAGAGATAAATAGGTGGCAAATTGGAATCCTTTTCTCATGGATCAACTAATAAAAATTTTCATCAACAGGAATTCAAAAGTCCTGCAAAACGTTAGCTATAATAAATTACGCATCTTATGGGCATCTTCTTCCATCCATAATATTTGTCCTCTCTACATCCATACACTTACACCCAACGATTTTTCTTTTGCAGGACATATGTTTTGCAATGTACTTATAATGAAAGATTTGCTTTTCAGAAAGAGGTCTATTATTTAGATTGAAATGGATCTAAAAAGTTTCTATCAGGATGAAACATTGCAGCTGAAATAAACATTCAAGGAGAGTTATTCACTTGGCCATTTCTGGTGACATTCCATCCCATGAAGAAAACTAGAAAACTGAAATTCCTCTTCTACTTGGAAGACAGAGTAGAATGCTCACCTGCATCCTTGGAAGAAGAGACTGCGACTGCATTGTAGAAATATTTGGTATCTGAAATAAAATAAACAAAGTCGGTGCACTTTGTCAGCAAAAACGGAGTGAAGATTAGCCCATGAGTTGAAAGGTAATGGAATGTCTGGACTGAGATAAGGAAGAACAAATGAAAAGAGGATGTCCACAAAACTGAAATTTATGCATCCAAATAAGAAAAGCCATGCACACCATTTGCATGCTTGAACATTTAAACGTACTAAGTGAATATGCAACTGCCTGAGGCATATTTACTGCATAAGTATGGTAAAAGGTACAAAAGTGTTCTTCAGTATTAACCACTGATAAGCCCCCGGAAAACTATGAGCCAGATTGGGAGTATAGCTAAACTAATTCTCATGAAAATTTTTAGTTTTGGTCACCATATTAAAGATTAACCATCATTTAAGGTTTTTCAAGGGAAGAAATCCAGATGATGTACTTAATGCTTGAATATGTCCACTGAAGCTCGTGATGGAATCCTAAAGTCATAAACTTGTTTGTAGTGACACAGATGGAAAGACGAAAAAAGAACCAAGGAAAGAGCGATATCTGACCATTTGGGTATTTGGTGCTGTCTGAGCAGCATTGAACAATGCGCTATTGGCAGAGCCAGAATATTGGTTTAGATGACGACTAATCATGTTTCCTTGATTGAGTTGGCCTTGACCAATGCTATGCTGCAGAGGGCCAGAAGCCAACTGCCTGCCTTGAAATTGTTGGTGCCCCAGTGTCTGAGTATACTGCATCTGAGGTTGACCCTGAAACAGCCAAAAATATATATCAGATTGAAGCAAGCATGGAAGAAAAGATAACCTTGGTCTAGCATTAGCAGAAATGGACACAAGCTTCTCAAAGTTGACTAGAGCTGCAATGCGATTATTGGACAAGAAATAATGACATTCAGCCTGTAGCACTTGCATGAGTGTCCATTTTGGATGCTGTTTGATTTTCATAAACTGTTCAGCAACAAGAAAAAGTGGGGATTGTTGCAGTGAGCTAGAAAACTTTAAGTAGACAGACAAGGCCTTTGACAATTTATAAGAGTTCTGCTTAAACTACAGAGGTACTTCCCCATTAGTGTATCAAAAAATGACATCAATTGCAACTACTCACACATCAGCCTTTACTCGGAGCTTGGTTCAAAATTCATTAAACACCGAGAATTAGCACTTGGTTAGGCTAACATGTTTGGCAACGCTAATTAGTAATCTAAAACTTCAATTAAGTTAAAGATCACCTAATGGGTTAAATTGAGAGGGGTTGATCACTTAATGGGTTAGATTGAGAGGGGTTGTTAAATGTCAAGTACAAAGATGTCCCACACTTCTTGACTATGGGGTTTGCATAGACATTTTAACACATGAGAGGGGGAACTTAAGCTACTAGTTGCATGGACATTTTAACACTCCCTTAGCGCTCTGCATTTACCTATATCATGTACAAAAATGCCGTTCTATGCACAGGTTTCAGCTAAACATCATATGCATGAATCAATACTCATTTGAAAATCTTCTAAAAGTTTATTTTATTTGGACAAAATTAATAAAATGAGGCAATTTATTTAAAGATCCATGCTACTTAACATCAAATCCAAAGAATGAGGATAATTATCCCCCAAGACAAACAAAGAGCATTAGTCTGTTACCAACAAAGTTTTGCTTGTAATCTTAGAAGTTCTTCCCATGATATCTTCAAAATGCACGCATGTAATTATTATTTAATGCAGAAGCAGAAAATTAGCCATAAACCTCACCTGGCCCAGAGCTGACATGGTAGGCTGGCGGAATTGTTGTTGAGCAAGAAGAATTTGCTGATGCTGAGGTAATTGCATCATCTTCTGCCTTTGTTGTTTGTTGCTGCTGCTGCTGCTGCTGTGGTTGCTGTTGTTGTGATTGTTGTTGAGGAGATGGTGTGTTCATATTTGTACCAGACCTAGGGGAATTGGCATATGGCATTGGAGATGCAGAGCTGTTATCAAAAGAACTGGCACCTGGAGAAGCAGCAGATCTTCCAAGTAGTTGTGTCCCGGTGCCCTGCTCAATTTTAGGTCACACGAGAAGCTCTAAGGATAAGAGGAGAAAGTCCAAAGACTTCAAAGGAAAGGTCAAGCTCAAAGAAGACATTGAACATTAAATCAAGCGATTTGTCCCGAAAGTCCATAAAATGGGACCCATTCTAAGACCAAGGGAGCCTGCACAAAAAGATAAGGAAGGACATCTTGCTAAAGCATATACAGAGAAGAAGCAGTTGCCCATGTGACTAAACAGCTATTTGCTTAACGACAATCTCATTTTACAAAGATTCACGAAATGGCTCAAATTCTTGAGGACCACAAGTTAGGACTGTCCATATCGCCTAACCAGGATCTTTGCTTCATAACTTCTGCGGAAAATATACAGCATGAACCAATGAAATGGAAAAAGCAAAGCATATGGGCACACCTGCAACAAAGCTCCTGTACCACTCATGTTGTTTGACGATACAGAACTGCTCTTTTGGTATATTCCTGAAAAAGAAGCTTCCAGAGTTGCTTAAGAAGTTATCTATGTGCCATGCAAAAGATGATAGAATTCGAGAACAGGCTTTCCAGAAAACAATCCAGGAAAACAGCAAAATACTTCATTGTCAAGTAAGAAAGTTACCAGATGCATCAGTCAAATTTTGCATTCCATCACCTACATGGAGCACATTTGAGAGATGCATAGGAAGTGCTGGTGGCATCTGCCTCTGGTCTCCAGATATTCTTAATCCTTTATTCACAAATACCGTGCTCTAAATCAGTGTGAGAAAAGCACTCAAAGGAAGTGCAAGAGCACCAAGAACTGACATCATTGACATTAGGAAAATGCAAAGAAAATGAAAGAAAGAACTGGATAAGATAACACAGCTGCCGTTGCTACATACATACGGTTTCCAATGTCATCATTTTGGTATCACAAGAACCAGAACCATCAACATATCACCTTCCAAATTGATGTGTTTTATGTGCTGACAAGCAACCTGTTGTTCCTCATGACAGATTGATTTCCCCATATGCCTAACTTACCACAAATTTTGCAAGAATGCATCATCTACTTCTCTATACAGTTCAAGAATATGTAAGCATTCATTCCAAGTTGTACAATGACCCTTGAGTAGAGAAAGAGGCGAAGGAACAAAATGCAGACATGATCAACCAAGGTAATGGATGAAGATAAGAGCTTTGGAGTAATCTGTTAACACCTTCACCAATATTTACAGCAGCTCTGAGAATATTTTCCTGTTCTTGAATTTTAGCAGCCTGAGCCTTGTCCAGGGTTGGAGCAATTGTTGGACCTTGACGAGCTCCAAAACCATAAGCTTTACGTGTATCCGACAGAACTTTTTCGGCACTTTCACATGCAGCAGCAATCATGTCAATTCTTGCCTGCCAATGAAAAAGAATGTGCATTTTCATACTCAGTACAAAAGGTCATTCCAGAAGGCATGTGCATATCAACCTTTTAAGAGTTTTCAAAACAGCATATTACAAATCAACATCCATATCACTTAACCAAAAAAAATGGCATTTATATCAATCATTTCACATTTCAATGTGTTTTTAACATACGGCGACATTTTGGGAGACAGAAAACCAAGTAGTTGTTGATTCCTTAAGGCTTCTTTATCTTTTCTATTGCTTTACTAGTCTTGACTGATTGACTAAGGTACCCCAGGGGTTTGCAGCAGGCTGCATGACTAATGCCCCATGCCTAGATATGAATTTAGTTGAGTATATATTGCTTACAGGAAGAACAAGGACAAGACTGGAGGCATAAGTTTAAGAAACATGCAGAAAAACCATCTGATAACCACCTTCAATTTCTCAATCTGTGAGGCAACAGGCAGGTTTTGCATCCCTTGCAGCAACTGCTCTCTCTTTGAGTTATCATCTGTCTCCATCTCAGGTAATAGCTTTGACGACAACATTACAGGAAGAACTGTAATATCAAAATTTCCCCAGTACTTCAGTCACATGCAAAGTGGTTATGCAACACACAGGATTGGGTATGAAACCAGTAATAGCTTGGACACTCAGTTTTCCATAGTTCTATCCATTACTGTGGAATCCAAAGAAATTTTACCATCAAAAGTATTACTCCCATTCTCACAAGTTTTGGTCAGTTTTTTACACCATATAGGAAATTCTCCATTCAGACATGCTTGCGATGCTGTTTTAGACAATTTGCAATTATTATTAGTTTCTTTCAAGAATTATGTCAAATAAACAACATTTTAAGTTCAGGTAATATAATAAAATTAGTAATGCACTGCTATATTTGAATGCTCTATTAGTAGAGATACAAAATTCCTTAACAATAAACCCTAAACTCTAAAGAAAGTAATTGATTTGAAATTTTAGAAAATAAGAAGTCAGGCAAAAATTATAGATCATCTGATATTTAGGTTATTGATAGATAATAATTAATGAGCAATGCCTCAGAAAGAGCATTTCGATTTTCCATGGAATGATGATCGTACCAAAAGTTTGTAAAACTTTTTTTCTAGCCTAAATGTCGATTTTATTTAGATTTAACTGATATTTTTTTTGTATCAAATTGATGGATGAAATAAAACACAGAATGATAAAAAGGATATGTTTCATGAAAAAAGGAAGTGAACATGTGGGCCTGTCTCATGATAAGGGATGAAGGAACGAGAAACCTAAAAATAAGAAAAAATAAACTAGATCAGAAAAAGGGGAAAAAGTACCGGTGCCAGGTTATGTTCGAACCTGGGATCTTGAGTATGCTAAAAGAGGCTCATAACTACTAAGCCACCCGTCACTTTTTGAAATGAAGTTAGATCGAATAACACATATAAAAAATATGCAGCAGTGATGATGAATTATTCACATACAGACACGCGGCTCCGCAGGATAGCCTGACCAGGTGCAAGCACGTTAATGTAAAGTAAAAATCTTTGATGGCTACAGAATGCATTTGATTAGCAGAAAGAAAACAGGAAGGCCTGCCATATATTGACATGGTCCTGAAGAATCTGGAACAATGGAAAATCATAAACAATGTACTCATGCATGAGTATGGAATGGCGAGGATACCATTTCAACTCTAAGTTGTCGGACACTTTGACAGAGATCAGTAACTTAAGGGCCAACAGAACTTGAAAAAGGAAAGACTCCTCATCCCCAGTTGATGAATTGCTCTCCTCAAACTCAGAACACCAAGATAATGGGAAGGAGATATGTACATACTTGTAGAATTCTCTGCATTGACATTCTTTGGGTGCACAAGGAACGCCTTGGAAACCGTCCTAATCTCCTCCACGATCTTGAAAAGCTCAAGATTAACCATAGCGTACTGCCCCAAAATATCTTGCCTGGCAAACAGCACAAGGATTTGAATACAGCTGGAGAAGGGGAAATTGAAATCGCACATTTAGCTGGACAACAATAAATCACGGCGATCAAAAAAATTCGACGAAGGCCAGATGTTGATGCGATCGTGACAGCGCAATTAGGCCGGTACAAATCTGCCGTCTATATGAGCACGTTTAGGCTCGACGGAGCAACTTAACTGAAAGAAATCGGCAGTCGAACCAGGATTACACAGAGGATTCAAGTCTCGGATGTCCAATAACCAGGCCAGTAACCCGCCCTAATCCATATTCAAACTGAAATACCAATGCGTGCACGATGACGGAATAGCCAATTCTGAGCAATCGAAATCGAATTGGAGGTCCATAGTTGAGAGAGAGAGAGAGAGAGAGAGAGAGACCATTTAGGAGTGGCATTGGTGCGGGCGTAGACGTCGAAGTCTTCGAGGATGCGGGAGACGGCCTTGAAGAGGGTCGTGGCCCTGCCCTTGACGGCCTCGAGGCGCAGCTGCTGCTGCACGGCCGCGTTCAGCCTCTCTGCGGCGGCGGGGGGCGGCGGGGGCTGCTGCTGCTGCTGCTGCTGGGGTTGCTGTTGAGGTTGGAGTTGGGACTGGTTCGGGGGGATCGCCCCTTCCATGGCCGCCATCCTTCCAACGATCCTGCTCTCTCTCTCTCTCTCTCTCTCAGTTGTTGTTGCTGCTGCTGCTGCTGCTTTTCGACGTCGCCATCGGAACTGCAGCACCTGCGCGCATTTGCTCCCGCAATTCGGTATTGGCGAAATTCAATTTGCAATCGGGCCCTTCGTTTTTTTTCACTCGATGAATTGGACGTCTAATCCTTTCTCTTTCATATAAAAGATGTATTTTCTCTATTATGTATATGTATATATATATATATGATGTATTTTGAAGTAGCCGATTATATGATAAAATTCTTTTCTTTCTTTATGAAAAAATATGGCCAATAGGAACTTAATAGTGACGCATTTCTTTTGGGTAGAAAATCAGGTTTGCCCTAATGGAAAAAATTGACAGTGTTATGCAATCTCGGCAAACAAGATATCGATCTTTAAATGAAATGTTACCTCGTCACATTCTATATAATTTTAAACAGTAAAATGGTGATGTTGCTTTTCGAGGAATTTATAATAAATATTTCACCTAACCCAAAATAACTATTATCTTTGAGAAAATATTAAAAGTAAAAGTTGTAATATTGAATTTAAATAGTGAAGAAGTGATAAAGCCATGTTGTGGGCTTTTATTTATTTATTTATTTATATAATTTCCCTAATTTTCCACTTTTCTCATCGCATTCTTAGTTATAAATGCAGTGTTGAATATTATGCTACTTAATAAGAGAATTAATTTGAATAGTTCAAAGGTGATTTCATAAAGTTTTGATCATTTTCATATATGGAGCTCTTTGATTAATGTGCTTATATTCTTACCATTTCCATCATAAAGTTCATATCCCAATGCATATGATAAAAGAATATATTTTCATTAAGATGGAATGGGGAGTACGAGTTACATTTTGTTGAAATGTTCTTTTTAGAATTTTCCTTTTCCAAATTGAAGAATGAGAAAGTATATATCATAATATTCATGAAAGACTGGAATAGGATAATATGGATAACATTTTGGAGTTATGGATTCATTTGTTTATCCTTGTTGTTTGAATTGAAAAGTATGCAATTAGAGATATTCTTTCGCTTCTTTTCTTCTTCTTCTTCTTCTTCTTCTTTTTTGTGATTTTCAAGCCAAATAATAAAGCCTGACCAATAAATAAGGTAAAAGATGATTGGTGCAATGCAATGCCCAACATATAAAAACTTTAGCTTTATTAAAACTATATCTTTCTACTTTTTAATTTTGCATATTATTATTTTCAATACTACACGTTAAGAAAGTCACACAATACCTATCTTATCATTTTTTGTACACCTTGCCTTGCCCAAGTTCAACCGCTTAATGATACTTCATCATCAAATTTACAATAGATTTTTTTTTTCATTAGTTGATCATATATTATGTTTAACGGTGATGTTACTCCATTAACACATGTAATTTACACAACTACTACACAACAATACGATTAACAAGCCATTTTGCTTTTTAGCGCTATCTATATAAGGAGTTTCGTGAGTGATAATCTAGACACAAATCAAATAACGAATGTGAACTTCTAATAAATTGCTTTTCATTAATGGGCAGACAATTGTATTGTTGACTTCTTGCATTAACATTATCAAGATAAAAATTATTACACGTATAATATTTGTCTAATTGACTTATGGACACCCTTCTTTATCAAATTAAAATGGAAAGTGAATTAGATGGATTTGCTATTGTCTAGACAGATGATTTGAATTTCTATTACAATTATGTTGATTTGATTTTCTTTTATATGTTCCTGCATATCATGAAGTGCTATTCTAATTCCCTTCTCTTGAGTGCGGGTTGCAAGATAATTGCCATGATACTACTTGGACAGTAGTCCGTCGAGAGTCGACTCGAACATAATCTAAATAGAAGGAAAATCATTATATGTTTTTTCAACTATAGAGAATACAATTTTGAATAGATTTAAATGGACAGAAAATCTAAAGAAAACATTTTTACTTTTTATTTTGACGATTTTTGAATCTTTTAAGAAGACAGGGGTAGTTACTATGAAGTAAAAAAAAAAAAAAACACATATGGAGTTCTAAAAGTACAATAATAAAGAAAAAAGAACAAAAATCACAAAAGCTAACCCCAAAACATACTCTACATTTACAACGACTTGTGCCAAAATCACAAATGCACATTAGAGAAACTTGAAAATTTACAATTTAACAAAGCAGACAAACTTCATGAGGATTAGGTTTTCCTATCCAGGTAATCATGTAGGGTGAACCATCCCCAGAATTCCCTAGTCCATTTCATAATGTGTTGTAGTCTGCATGATTCAAGAGATCGATTTATCGCTTTATAAGCGTGGAGTGGACCAGTCTCATGCTGCAGATATGCTAGTCACTGTGCTTGGTCGAGGAGTTTCCATGTTCATCGCATGACAGTGTGCTGGTATAGCCAACAACGACATCTCCACGGGGGACTAGAGTTCCGACAGCGTCTTCTTGACTTTCTCCGCCGCCTTGCGGGCACTCGCATCCGCCATCTCCGCAGCGGATCTGGCCGAATCCTCCACCGCGGACTTCCCCTTCTCCAAGCTTTTGGCCACCGCCTCTCTCACCTTCTCTCCCACTTCCTTGGCCTCCCCGCCTCCTTTCTCAAAGTCCCCCGATCCTCCCCTAAAACTTCAACCCACAGACACGTTCCACATGAACTTGGAATATGAGGAATGGAATCGCAACAAGTTGCAGCGTAACTTACTCAAGGTTCGGGGGGAAGAAGTAGGCGTGGGCTTGGCAAGCGAGGGCGGCGAGCTTTTCCCGGTTGAACGACAAAGCGCTGCTCATGATTTGATGAACCATCGACCGAGGTTTCTGCTCGGGGTGACGATCATCCGCTACCGTGGGACGCTCTGCTAATACAAACCGAAGCACAAAAAGCGAGCAAAGGAAGATCAACGTTCCTCTCATGGCTTTATCCATGGTCGACCCCTCAAGTTGATCGTGCGGAGGAGCAATGAAGAAGAAGAAGAAGACGAAGAAGAAAAAGGGTTATCTTGACACGTCCGCGTTCTGATGAGAAGCCATGCAGTGGATGTCGTGGAGGACGTGGGCGGTGTCCACGTTCCCAGACGTCCATGCGAGAAGCCTCTCAAGCTTCCTGCACGGGACGACTCGTACAATTTTTATAATCTTTTGTCTTGAAATTGAATCATTGGGCAACTCAATCCTTCATTTATTGACGTGGCGATGTCTTACACGATGACTCGATATTTTTCATCATTGAAGCAAATAAAATTCGCATAGCATTTTTAACATCGAAAAATGGAAAGAGAAAAAGGATATTGTCCCTAATCCAATGAAATATGGGGCAGTCATTTCGAAATTGGTGTCCTCCTCCCTATGAGCATTTTACCTGCGATGCCTGCGTTGGCTTTTGTTCTTAAACCCACCCGACACCTTTGTCACTCCATTTCGTTTCGAATTGTGCATTTGCACAGAGGAAGGGAAAGAACTCCAATAAGGGATATGGTCCCTTGGACGTTTACCTGCACTTTTTCTTTTTCTTTTTTCAAACTCGTGATTTGCAGAGGCTTATGGTTCAGTGCAACTATATATTCCTCCTCGTAAATTTCTTTTGCGGTAGTTTTTGCTCATTATTGGTTTGGTTTTTGTAAAGCTCGGTTCAAAAACTCGTATCCCGAAACTCTCTCTAGAGTAATTTTTCTCCGTTTTCTCCTTCCATTTCGCTTTTCTCGTGATTGTTCCCGGTCGCTAGCCAGAAAATCTAGCTGCGACTGTAATGAAGCAATGCCAGAGGTATCAAGATTACTCAGCCGAGCTTGTCGATCGACTAAATAAATGAAGTGTTGAAGCAAATTGAATTCATGCATGTTGAGATGGCTCGCTTTTCTTGTTGCAAGTTCTTTAATATGATCTCGTTGCGCCTCGTAGAAGTCACTCCATAATACCCGATAATCTGCGTCAGCTGCCGTCAGTTCATTTGTCTTTATACTACATTTATCATTAGTTTACCATGAAACCAACAAATTATGCATTGGAAAGAGAAGATGTATAAAATCAGGAACCGTTACGGATTTCATTAGAGATAACTTAGCAAGCGATATCAATTGAATGGTGGTAAGTAAAAGGCCTGTTCTGGACCTCCAAATAAGAGACTCTTTGGCTTGAGGATAGCAGATGATGATAAGGTATGAACACACGATCAAGAAGCGTGGGAACGCTGCGAATTCGAACATTGTAACGTAAGTTCTCCAAACCTAATGAGAAACAAAAACGGAAAAGTACATTGATGCGGCCTTATTAACTGGAAAAAAGACTTATGTAAACTAATGGAGCGTGCCTGGGTGGTTACGCTTACATTTTGTCGTTTCTCTCTATAGCCACGGTCGACTCCTCCACTTGGCGGGCATGCATTGCAGATCCCAGCTATATACGTACCCCTCACGTCGTCCTATAAACTGCAGAGGTAACATCGCCCTGATCTGTTCTTACAAATAGCAAAAGTCAAGACCAGAGCAATTCCACAAGATGGCTCGGCCTCAGTACCCTCATCAGTCAACAGTGATGCTCGGAAGTCTTGCATTGATGATGGTTCTTTTGTTTGTTGTCGCCGGCGGCGACAGCCACATTGGTGGCAGCCTCCAAGGATGGGATTCCAGCGCTCATGCCACATTCTACGGCGACATGCGTGGCAATGAAACCATGAGTAAGCTACTTTAACTGCAAACTGCACTGACTCTAATCACGCACGCGCACAAGTCCCTCATATCATTCTTGTTGGCTTTTGCACATAGGCGGAGCTTGTGGGTATGGCGACCTGTTCAAGCAAGGGTATGGACTGAAGACAACAGCCCTAAGCACCGTCCTCTTCAACGACGGAGCGACTTGCGGAGCCTGCTACGTGATAATTTGCATCCATTCCCCCTGGTGCTTACCCAACCGGCCCATCATCCGCGTCACTGCCACCAACTTTTGCCCGCCCAACTACTCCAAACCGACTGAGGTCTGGTGCAACCCGCCCCAAAAGCACTTTGATCTCTCCCTGCCCATGTTCCTCAAGATCGCTCACTATCGTGCCGGGATCGTGCCTGTGGCATTCCGCCGAGTGAAGTGTGGTCCGAAGCAAGGAGGTACGCATATATATAGTCACGCAAGAACTAAAAAGAGGCCTCGAGTTCGATTCCCGTGTTATGTGCTATTCTATTTAATGTTATAAGTGAAGTGATATGAGTGAGCATACGAACAGGGATGAGGTTCGAGATGAAAGGGAACGAGTGGTGGTTGCTGGTGCTTGTGTACAATGTCGGGGGAGACGGGCAAGTGGTGGACGTGAAGATCAAGGGGACGAGGACGGGCTGGGTCGGGATGACTCGGAATTGGGGTCAGAATTGGCAAACCTCGGTCGTCCTCCGAGGCCAGGCCTTGTCCTTCCGGGTCACCACCAGTGACCGGATGGTGCTCCAGTCCGACAACGTGGCGCCGCCCGATTGGCAGTTTGGCCGGACTTATGAGGGCAGGAATTTCGCCGATTAATGGTGGTGTTCGAAGTTTGCATATTGCCCTTTGTAATAATTTCGAGATGGTTTTGTATTGTTAGAGTAGAGAGGGGGAGAAACCGGGAAAATCAAGAATCACAAGTGTTGAGCTAATTAGTGATTTGATGAAAATAGCCAAAAGAATCAAACCTGGCAGATCGCCCAACCATTTTTCTTTTGACGATAACCAGACTGATGTTTGGGACGATTCTTGATGGAGTTTTGCCCTTTTTAGTGGGAGTTTTACAAAAAAAAAAAAAAATGCTTATGAAAACTGATTAAACATTCATAAACAGATATTACAGCCAATTCACGTGACACTGATTACGTGCATAAAAAATAAATAAAATAAAATAAAATAAAAGGGAAAAAAAGGAGCTAGTGCCATTGAAAACTAAAACAAAATCAATTTCATAGGTTATGAGTTCATATAGTAATGTTTTTGTTCCTAGGAAAAGTTTCTTTTCAAAAACATTTTTTTTTTCTATTTCTGTTCTCGGGAACAATTTCTGAGTATTTTAAGATGTTTGGTAACTATAAAAAATTTCTGTTTTGGGACCACCGGCCGTTGCAGCGTGGAAACAAAAACACGTTTGGTACAATCCCAAAAACTTTTGTGACTTAAATATTTTTTTAAATATATTAATAATTTTATTACATTTTTTGACTTAAAATTTCTTTTAATATATTTTTCATTTTTTCCTTCTCCTTCCTCTTTTTTTCCTTCTTGGCCATGACTAACCAATGACTAGCTAGATGAGGTCGCTGGCCTCAGGGGAGCCTCACCAACCATAGGCGAGGTCCCTCGAAGCCTCGCCTGGCCACCATGAGGCCCGGTCTAGCGAGGCTGAGCCTCGCCTAGCCACTGTGAGGCCTGGCGTCGCCTGGCCTCGCTAGATTTGGGCGAGGTCAAGCCTCGCCCGGCCATGGTGAGGCTCCCTAGAGCCTCGCCGGTGGCCGGCGAGCTCAGGGCAACCTCGCCGAGGGCTGACGAGGCTGTGGTGAGGTTGTTGGGCTTCGTTTGGCCGGTCACCGGCCATCGCCAGGCTGATGACCAGCTGGGGAAGAAGAAAGGAAGGTAAAAAGAAAGAAAAGAAAAGAAAAGAAAAAAAACATGTTTCTTGAGTTGTTCCCGGGAACAATAAATGATTTTTTTTCTCGTTTCTATTCAAAATCTATTTCTAAGAACAAAAAAAAAAATTTACCAAACGTGTTTCTATTCTATTTTTGTTTCGGGGAACAAAAAAACAGAAATGGGTGTTCCTCGGAATGTTACCAAATAGCCCATAGATATTTTGGTAAGTTTTCAATTGGCTGTGCCTTTGACTTCCTTACTCCTTCTCTCCCTCCCATTCTTCTTTCCTTCCTCTCGTGCGTGCAAAACCCCCACCTCCAGCAAAACAGCCCCTCTCTCCTCTAATTTTCTCTTCTTCTTTCACGCGGCTTCCTCCCCCTTGATTCTAGTTCTGCTTTTCCCTCCATCTTTGCTGCACGCCTCCACCATCTCACCTCAGCATCTCCATCTCAACTTCATCTCATCACCCCATCAATTACCCCCATCCATCTCACGCCCGACTCCACCACAGCACCTTCACACCGCCCCTTGCACCAAGCCAACACCACCCCAACAGCCACAGCTCCACCACCACTTTCACGCGACCAGCAGCAACCCCATCATTGTCTGCCAGCTCCACATCCAGTGGCCTCACCACCACACCACCACCAGCTTCACTGTCCAGCCAAGCCACCGAGACCAGCCCCCAAGTAGCCGAGCTCTCCCCCTTGGGCCGAGAGCTTGAGGGGACCGTAACCGCCACCATCGAGCCTTCATGCAAGCCGTGGTTGTCTCGTGTTTTTGTCGTCATTGCGCCGCTGTCGAAAACCATGATTTAACTTACTAATCTTTGATTATGCCATTAATTGCGCTTATGGATGGTTAGATTAGTGCTAATGAGGGTAGTTTAGCTTGATCTAGTGGATTTCAGGGTATAAGAGCTAGATCTATGTAGGATTTTAGCTTGTATGTATTTTGTGATGTGGGAAGTCTTGCATGTGAGTTTCTTGAAGGTTTATGACTACTAAGCTTGCAAGAGACATGCTCAAAGGAGTTAAGTCTGGATTTCTCTTTAGATTTGTTTACTAGACACTTGCTATTTGTTATTTTTGTGAATTAAAATATGCTATGATTTTGAGGTTGTTTCCTTCTTGAAAAATGTTCTAAACATTTTTATTTATGACATATATTTTACTCAAGATTTTCTGAATTTAAAAGAACAAGATTTTAGCTTCGTTGCATGCAAGGTAGAATCTCGTTGTGCTGGAACCCGTGACCTTTTGGTGTTTAAAATTTTTTTATCAACTCTTAAGGTTTGATTTTTGAAAGAGTTTCTTCACAAAATTTTTTCATCATATCTTGAAGTTTAACATAGTCAAAATTTAGAGCAAACAGATGAGTTTTGAATCTTGAACCAAGCTGGTTTTGGAAAACATAATTTATGGATAGGGACACAGTTTTGGTAACAATTTGAGTGATTCACTGTTCATATTCTAGAAAGATCTAGGTCAAAGTGTCTTCATAAAAAGTGTTTTTTTTTTAAGTTTCTTTTATAACATATTTAAATTTGAGAATTTTCTGAACTCATTTGATTATAATTCTGGAATTAATCTTGGAGACATGCAAGTGGACTTGGTTTCTGCCGATGAGGGCCGGTTGTGGTCTTGTGATTGTTCTTGGTGTCTTGTTTGCTGGAAAATGTATATTTTGTGATTTGGTTGATTTTTGGCCTGTTGAAAACTTTTGTGTGATTCCGATGGCTTGTACATCCTATGTTATGTAGTTGATTGCTTGATGGTAGTTACCAATTATTATTACAAAACTCGGTTTTAAAGGCAATTAAATTGAAAAATGCGAGGTGTCGGGTTTGGATGCCAACTTTTATGTACTAGATAAAACTGTGAAGTTTTAAAATGGAAGTGTACTAAATTTGACCATTCGATTTTGAATATGTGACCACGCATGATTATTTTACCGAGATTTTTAATAAAAAGAAAAATTGGCCAAGTTCATTATTTGAAAACAAGGCATTTGAACACAAAGCATGGTGTTCTTGGCCAAATATATGCTTGTATGGTCACTTAATGGAACCCGTCCTCATGCGTTTATGCGGGATGATACTTGATTAAGTTCGGATGCTCCCACGTCAACAGGATGCCGAGTCGTGGTTGAGGCCGGACCGATACTCCTTTATGGAATGCCATCTAGGCGGGGAGTGCTAGACATTGCCGTGCCCAATGGGATGGGACAATGCCCGGTTATGCCAAATGACCGCCAACTTTTGTGTTGGATGTGGCCGAGGGGTCATAATAATCGGAACACGCCTGAATGGTTGTGATGCTTACGCTGATTATGGGGCAAAATTGTTAGGCATGGTATGGGATGTGTCATAACGGTTTTATCTTATAATCGAGGCCCTTGTAAATGTTTGGAGGGTGAGAATTATGTGTTTTGATTATTGATTTCACTTATTGTATTTATGACGGCATATGTGATGTGCTAACCTGTAGGGGTGTGCCGAGGCGAGGCGAGTTTGTTTGTGGTGCGTATTTAGGCTGCTTCTGGGCAAATTTGCATCCTAATCGGGGTTTAGGGTTTAACTCATTGAGATTTTATCTCATCCCGTCGTAATTAACCTTTTTCAGGGCCGTAGTGTAGAGATCTGCTGAGTGCGGATGTGGTGAGCGCGAGATGCGACACCTTTTGGCTAGCCTTATCACTAGTGAAGTTTAGGTTAACCCTAGTCCCGAGGATTTTTGAGAGGGTTGATAGGAAGTGGCCATAGAAAGGCTTGTTAGTATTAAAATCCTTGGGTTAAGCAGTTGATAAGGAAATCGTTGTTTTTGGGAAATTGTTTCTAGTGTTTACTATCCCTATTGTTTGTTTATTGACCGGGGGTTTATTTAATTCGTTTCTGCATGCGTTTAATCGAAAGATAAAAAGAATGGGTTGGCGACGTGTTTTGGGACATCGTATTTTTAATCGACCGCCGAGAGATGGAGCGCGCTCGGGGTTCGGGGCGTGATAGTGAGAAGGAAGACACGTTCCATAACCTTTTTCTACATGGTGATTACCACGTCTATTGAAACAATCTCTTGCTGCTTAACTACGGGTTTACATGCTCTTTATTTTCCCATTGTAGTTCTAGGCCATAGTCCAACCTACATATAAAGAGCAGTGGTAGAATATTTGAATATTGAATCAATCATTCATTTGACTATAACTTTATATAGATGTGGTCTCCCTCCACCTATTAACTTAGAGTTCGACTTTCTTATCGGCATCATCCATGAAATAATCTACACCTACACCTACTAAATTCCAATAATTAGAAGACTTTAGAAAGATTTAAACTCAGAGTTTCCTACTATAATATAATATGAGATTTTTTTAGACTAATGCCATTTGTTATAAAAGTTTCAATTGTTAGACGAAGACGTGGTTTAATATGTAAATATTGTAACAATTATGATGAAATTAATCAAACTCTCAAAGAAACTCAAGAGTGTTGTCCGCCATTGATGGCCTCTTTCTCAAATTAAATCAGCTCAGATGTTGCCTCCCAAAACAATGGATATATAATTAGCACAATTCACTTCCTTTGGTTATATCATAACATATCTTCGAAACATTAATAGGTGACTTATGTAAGTATTACAATCTCGATACAATAAACGAGTCATCCAATCAATATCAGTTGTTGGGAAAATAAAAACAGGTAGCCTCGCTCGTAGTTCAATTCATTTACTTATTTTGGCTCGAGCCATGTTCTTTTTCGAGTTTTCTGCTTCATTCGCAGTGACCTTGGATCACAGCGACCGGCCCTTGTTTTCGCATGTGTTAAATACTCTTTAGCGGTAGCTCTTGCTTTACAACGATGTGTTTATGGTAACAAACCTGTGATGAAACCCAATAGCTTACTCATTCCAATTGTTAAAAAGAGCTAATTTTTTTTTAATTTGCTGGACATGATCATTAAATCAACGGGTTGTCTAATGTGCCCCGGCACGCCAAGATTTGGTGTCTATCGTATCATACTGGTAGACGAGTCAAAACACGTGAAATAAGGCATCTATATCTCTAGATCTTGATTTTGCGTGAGGTTTTCATATGAACTGTCATGGAAAATACACGCTAGTAGTTAGCCCATCTGCTTCTTCTTCAGTATCATGCATTCACTTTCATAAGCCTCTGCCCAGCAATTTCTCGGCTACAAGACGAGCGAGCAGTGTTGCATCCAAACCTCACAGGAGATTCATTTTTGTCGTAGTCCTTGCAGATCAAGTACATGAGATTTCGATTCATGAAACAACAACTTAAAGTGCGCGCAAGACGAGTGAAATAATCTCCTTAGAAAACACAGGACCACCAAATCAACAATTCGACATTGCGGCTTGAAGATTGTCGCAATTTTGTTCAACGAATAAACGTCAGTTCTTGCGGAGGATCAGTCCAACTCTCTTAAAGCGAAGACGATGGGCAGAATTTGCCTTGTTCTCTTTCTCACAGGCATCGATCTATCCGACTTCTCCTGTGTAAATCCATTAGTGATTCATTGAGCAGAATTCCACCTGCAAACCGAACGAAAATGAGTCATTCCTTGGCGTAGAATGGAAATCTGGAATCTCTATCAGATTAGCTTTTGAGTAAAGGATGCGTTTTTTCGACCGTAAAAAAAATAATAATAAAGGATGAGTTTTACAACTTTGTCTGATATATCTTAATATAATATTTAATTCCCTTATTTTAGTCGGACTCTTCCTTTAACTTAATGTAAAAAATTAATTTAAGCTTCATAGTTGTTAGCTTTATGACTGATTATTGAACTAGTAATGATTTTCTTTCCTCTAATGGTGTTTCTTTCTACTCTCTTCTGTCTATTTTGTTAAACAACTCTTGTGTCAGACGAAAAAAATCCTGCAACAGGAATGAAGAGTAATTGGAGTAGTTAATATATCTTAATTGATCAATAACTTATTATTCTAGTTTTTGAATAAAGGTGAGTCCAACATGAGTTTAGACCTAGGTTCCGTCTTGGTGAATTTAATGGGTAAATTTATTGGGCTTCTATTGCATTGCCTAGTAAGTGGTATTAGAGTTGATAATTGACTGATGACCTCCTCCCTATGGGTATTATTGTTTGGTGAATATCTCCATGAAAGAAAATGTTGGATGTGACATCCAGATTTTCAGGCTTTGACTTCGATGGGATAAATTGGGCATTTCATCGACGCGACTACAATGTTTTTCTCTGAGTTAATTACTCACGAGATAACTAAACTAGCTAGATAAGCTATTAGGGACTTTAAGGCAAATAGACTAAGAATTCGACCAAGAATCGACTTCTCGACCGTGCTCATCTTTAGGGATCATTGCGGCATAGTATAAAATCGATTTGAAATCAAAGATAGGTCGGTTCGACTAAGATGAATGACTGATCATGAGTGACTCCACTAAATTAGAAAATTCTCATTGATCGGTACTAATTTGATTTTGCTATTGTTTGGGTACCTTGTGTCCGTATTTAAATCCTAGAGATTTTCATGACAATTGAGAGTCGCCAATGTGTCGAGTGGGTTTATTGTGGCTCGAAGAAAATCGACCACGGGTCATTTGTCCTAAAAAGTTCTGAAAACTATCCTGGTAGCCTAGGTCACGCTAAGAGCACGTCGGAGTGAAATTAATCGCCAATCTAAGTTCGATTTTAGAAATTTAAGAGTCTGTCATGTCATAGGTCATTTTAGGAGTGTCGGCTCAATCTCAGAAGATTTTTTTGACAACCGAGACTTTTTGGAAAAAAAAAAGTTGAGTTAGGGCCATTTTTATCGGAAATTGCAAAGGACCGTTCTTGAATTCGAAATTGGGATGCAAGTGGGCTATACTAGTAAGAAAAAGTACCAATTTGATCGATGAGGTGTTGAATGAATTTATGGGGGTCAATTTAATTTGAATCAAGAGGGATTAAAGTTCAATTGGGAAGAAAACCTAGCAAAATTCGGATGCCTAATGGATCATGCATTTTGAACTATCTAAGGGCTTCTAGAAGGGGGCATATTTGTCTAAAAAGGGTGGGTGGTGGACAGCCCACAATGGTGGGCCATGAGAGAGAATGTGAGAATCGGTTCTTCCTCCCTTCTCTCTCCATCACCGTCTCTCTCTTCGAGCTTCCCCTTCCCTTTAGTTTCTTCTTTAGCAGGAACCAAAGACTAGCGAAAAACCTAGCAAGCCGAAGTAGCAGGTTCCCTCGCCGTTGCAAGAAGCTGCCGAAGCTAGAGTCGCCGCCGCTGCACATCGTCGTAGCCACGTTGGAGTTGCGTCATCTCCACCTGCATTGACCGTGCGACCACCTTCTTTTTCCCCCCTCCGTCTGCTGCTCGAGATCCCAAATTTGGTAGGATGCCGAGCAAAAGCAGCAGCCGACGTCGCTGGGAGCCGCCGCACACCGCCTCGCCGCCGTTCGCCTCACGCTCGCCCGCCATGCGCTGTCTGCCCCTATTCGAACGAGCTGCTGTCCAACCTCTGTTCCGCCTCGGTTCAGTTCCATTCGACCACCTCAGGCCACCACTCGACCACCTCAGGCCACCACTCGACCACCTCCGGCCATTGTGAAGCCTCGCTTAGGTCCGGTTTAGCCCCTCCGTCCACTTCCAACCCAAACTAGCTTTAGATCCGCCCCTTTCACCCCCAATCAATAGCGCACAAAGAGAAGAAAAATGGGTTTTGCAGCAAGGTTTTGGCCTGTTTTAGCCGCCTTCCTGAGCCCGGATGCTCGACTTGCTTTGGGGAAAGTCAATCCTCGCGTCGATGCTGTCGTTTTGAGTGAGTTTTGCTCACTAATGCTTTCTTAGTTTGCTAATTACACTTAAATGTTGATTAGTGTTAGTTAAGTGTAATTAGGTAGTTGGATTAAAATGGATTAGTGTTTATTAGTTAATTGCTTTGCATATTAGTTGTTTAGTTAGTGTAATTAGATAGATAATTGCCTATAGTATTTATTGGATGCTTCTTGGGATTTTTCTCGACCCTTATCGGGTGTTAATTAGGCAATTCAGGCCTAAGTGGAATTTTTAGTAATTAAATCCAATTTAGGCTCTTATTGCCTAATTGAAGCTTGATAAGGGTTGGGAAAAATCCTAAGAAGCATCTAATAAATACTATAGGCAATTCTCTATCTAATTACACTAACTAAACAACTAATAAGCAAAGTAATTAACTAATAAACACTAATCCATTTTAATCCAACCACCTAATTACACTTAACTAACACTAATCAAAATTTAAGTGTAATTAGCAAACTAAGAAGGCATTAGTGAGCAAAACTCACTCAAAACAATGGCATCGATGCAAGAATTGACTTTCCCCAAAGTGGGTCGAGCATCCGTGCTCGGGAAGGCGGCCAAAACGGGCCAAAACCTTGCTACAAAACCCACTTTTTCTTCTCTTTATGCACTGCTGATTGGGGGCGAAGGGGGCGGATCTAGAGCTGGTTTGGGTCGGAAGAGGACCTAGGCGAGGCTTCACGGTGGCCGGAGGTGGTCGAGCGGCGGCTTGAGGTGGCCGAACGGAACTGAACCGAGGCGGAACAGAGGCTGGACAGTAGCTTGTTCAAACAGGGGTAGATGGCGCACAGCGGGTGAACGTGAGGTGAATGGCGGCGAGGCGGCGTGCAACGGCTCTCGGTGGCGTGCGGTGGCTCCCGGCGACGTCGGCTGCTACTTCTGCCCGACGTCTTACTATTTTTAGGATCTTGAGCAACAGACGGAGGGGGAAAAGAAGGTGGTCACACAGCCAACGCAGGTGGAGATGACGTGACTCCGGCGTGGCTGCGACGGCATGTAGCGGCGGTGACTGCTACAACGGCGAGGGAACCTGCTGCTTCGGCTTGTTGGGTTTTTTGTTGGTCTTCAGTTGCTACTAAAGAAGAAACTAAAGGGAAGGGGAAGCTCGAAGAGAGAGATGGTGATGGGAGAGAGAAGGGAGGAAGAACCGATTCTCACATTCTCTCTCATGGCCCACCATTGTGGGCTGTCCACCACCCACCCTTTTTAGACAAATATGCCCCTTCTAGAAGCCCTTAGATAGTTCAAAATGCATGGTCCATTAGGCATCCGATAGGTTTTCTTCAAAATGATTCAAATCAAATGACCCCCATAAATTCATTCAACACCTCATTGTCCATTTTTAGGATTATCTAGGTATTTAATATAGTGTTTTAAATGGAAGATGTTTTTACCTAAAAAGAAAAAAAATTTAAAAAATATATAAAAAGATTAAAAAAAGAAGAACAGAAAAAAAAGTTGGGGCCGATGATTTGAATGTGACTAGCCAAGCCCAGGAGGTCAGATTGTAATTAAAACATCAAGTTGAGGCCAAAATGCAATTTCCAAAAGTTGAGGGACCAATTTGCAATTTTCGCAAAAGTTCACCCGGGCCTTTAAATCATCATATGGGCCTCCAATCGAGTTGAAATTGAATTTGGGTTGGGTAGAATCTATTAAATTGGGCCAAAATAACCAAACTTGCATTAAATTGGGTATTTTCGGATAAGAAAATGGCCAACTTTAAGGGACCTTTTTGCAAACTCGGGTGGGCAAAATTGCAAAATCCGGTCGAGATCTTAAACTACTATACATGAGCTTGTTAATTGATCAAAAATCGCAGCCAAATTCATGGATTAAAGCAACTAAACCAGCTGACAAATCCCAGTCTACAAGTTGGTCTGAAGTCGAAGTTGTTGAGTAAGCAACTTGGTGGCCCCACCATATCCTCCTTAGCTATCCAACCGGCCTGATCTTTGCATGTGATGGAAGACCGTAATGAGTAGTGCAAGTGGACGGAAATTTGCTAGGGATAAGCTGCTGAAAGCATGGGAAAGTTGCAACAAAATCGGCACACTCAACATCTGCAAGATTTGAAATTCTGGCTAAGTCAGAAAGTGAATGGATAGCTTAGTTGGCAGGCTTGGTAGGTGGACAAAAAGCCGACTAAGAGATTGATGAATCCAGTGGAGAAGATCTATGAAGCATGCTCTTTTGAGGGAAGAGAGAGAGGAGATGAGAGGGAGAGGAGAGAGCTCACGGCCATCCCCTAAACAGCTCCTCAGAAGCAACTCCAGAGAATTGAAAACCAAGAAAATCCAGACTAACATTGAGAGAGAAAAGTGAAATTTTCACATACCTGCGGCAAAAATTATCCAAAATCTTCAATTAGAGAGTGAAACTTCACTTAAAGATATTTCTATCCATAGGTCGCACGTCCCAAATAGAGTTCGGGAAGGTCTCCTAAAGCCCCTTGAAAAACACCCACCAAGCGAGCCAAGAAAAACTGAAAATTTTTCGGAGTGTTGAGCCCAGTTGGTCACGAGTGGAGAAAAGCCAGTGTTTTTGAGAAAGTTGAGAAACAAATGAGGAAATCCATGACTTACAAGACAAACTATAATACATATAGTTTGGGTTTGTTTTAATTTGGACAACAAAAGAGGTTTTGAAGCTTGATTTTGGAGGTCAATGAAAACCTTCGTTATCATTTCTTTCTTTGCAAATCTTGTTTTCCAGTTGAAGAAGCCAACTTCCACGGGCCCCCGAGGATAATTTCTCGGCTTCCTCAGCCAAGAGCCACTTGAAAATGAAACTATGAAGCAAGGTAAGAATCCTAGATGTATTTTTGGTCAATTTTGAACATGTTTCAACCATGAAAAATCAAGAGGAAAACTAGTCCAAGAAACTGATTTCGAGGCTGGAATTTTTCTAAGTGTTGAAATATCTTCAAGAGTTTTGCATGTGTGCTTTTTAGAGAGATTCTTTTGATGTGTTCGGTTGGTCATTCTCTATAATGTTTGTTGCATTTGAAAGCCCATGTTACCTACTTTCACTCGGATTAAGTAATGTTTTCTTTAGATCTTGCATGTGATAAGTGTCAGGGCTTGAATATGAGCATATAACTTGTTTGCTTGACTTGGGTTCAAACCCAGATTTGCAAAATCAGCTCAAACCCGTGTATTTGAGGACGATTTTAGCTTGGTTCTAGTGTGTTTTAAGCTATGATTTCTATCTAATCTTGTTTTTTGCATGTGGTAGTATAATCTTGATATTTTATTTCCACATAAGTTTGCTCATGCGTTCAGATTGAAGGCCGCAAACAATGCTTGAGAAAGCTGGTTGGGCTAGTTTGAGGCATGCCAAGTGCTCGAAAAAATGCGCAAACCAAGTTTCGATCTTCAAACGGTCGATTTGAGCGCGGTTCTTATTATATTCATGTACGGGGCAATTCCATATTAGTATAAATCAGCATATATTGGTTTAGGGAATTAATTTTAAATAAAATTTAAAAAAATATGAAAATTTCAAAAAAAATCATAAAAATGATGGATGATATCAAATTATGATAGAAATGACATCTAGGAAAATTTTCTAATTTTAAAAGGCCATTTTCTTAATTTAATGATATTTTGGTATTTTATAACCATTTTTGTAAATAATCTATTTTGTGTAGATTAAAATTAATTAGAGTAATCTCATGCATATTTAAATTCCCATTTTGCTCACGGGGGTCCTATCCCAGGGCGTGATAACAAGGCCATGTAATATTATTTGCCCGACTTGTATTGGGTCTTTCTTTTCTGCATTATTTTCAAGTCATTTCAATTTCTTAGATGTTATTTACCTCACCGCTTTTCAATTATTTGAGTGTAAATTTCTTTTCTAAATTATGTTAGGATTAGTCTAGACATTAAGGAAAACAAACCTACAAAAACATTTGCATGGACGCTTAATGGTTTTATAAGGGTTATAATTGATAATCAAGATTGCGTGGCCATTTAGATGAACAACCTTTCAAGTTAGTGGTACCGCAAGGGCACTAATAGAAACATTAGCATAAACAAGTCCCCGTTCCTAGAAATCTCTGGTTGCGTAGGAATCGAGACAACACTCCCGTGTTTCGATTGGTTTTTAGCCGACCCTAATAGGCTAGTGTGACTCCTAGAAATATTTAGGTTGTTAAGAACTAAAAATTAAAATCTAATGTCGCGCGAGGTATGGGCTTGAGAGAGCTCGCGCCTAATTTAGGGCCATTGGTCCGCCTCTTTAGGCAAATACCCCAAAACCTTTCTTCCTTTTCCCTCGGACGAACAAGAGAGGTCATGACACTCATCGATCAAATTGGCACTTTTTCTTACCAGTATAGCCCACTTGCATCCCAATTTCGAATTCAAGAACGGTCATTTGCAATTTCCGATAAAAATGGTCCTAACTCAACTTTTTTTTTTTTCCAAAAAGTCTTGGTTGTCAAAAAAATCTTTTGAGATTGAGTCGACACTCCTAAAATGACCTGTGACATGAAAGACTCTTCAATTTCTAAAATCGGACTTAGATTGGCAGTTAATTTCACTCCAACATGTTCTTAGTGTGACCTAGGCTACTAGGTAGTTTTCAAAACTTTTTAAGACAAATGACTCGTGGTCGATTTTCTTGAGCCACAATGAACCCACTTGACATATTGGTGACTCTCGATTGTTGTGAAAATCTTTAAGATTCAAATACAAACACAGGATACCAAAACGACAGCAGAATCAGATTAGTGCCGATCGATGAAAATTTTCCAATTTAGTGGAGTCACCCACAATCGGTCATTCATCTCAGTCGAACTAACCTATCTCTAATTTCAAATCAATTTTATACTATGCCGCAATGATCCCTAAAGATGAGCACGGTCGAGAAGTTGATTCCTGGTCGAATTCTCAGTCTATCTGCCTTAACGTCCCTAATAGCTTACCCAGTTAGTCTAATTATCTCGTGAATGACCAACTCAGAGAAAAACACTGTAGTCGCGTCGATGAAATGCCCAATTTATCCCATCGAAGTTAGAGTCTGAAAATCTGGATGTCACATTGGATGTATCCTTAATCAAGGCGGTGGATGGTGCCTCCCTTGCTTCTCGCTAAGCTAGGTTAGGCCAAGCAATTGAGGTGGAGTTTGAGGGGTAGATACCGTCCTCATCAACGGCTACCAAACTTGGTGGGCAAGTAGGAGATTCTTGAGTTGAAATAATATCAATGCGAAAAGATATATGTACTAAGGGGGAAAATGCCTTACGCAAGTTACTTGCACGTGAGAAGAAGATTTGTTAAGGTTCGAAAAGATATTTGTACTAAGGGGAAAAATGCCCTATGCAAGTGACTTACACATGAAAGGGAGATTTGTTAAGGTGTACATTTGAGAATGCTAGGTGGAAGCCTCGCTTCGATGATTAATATAATACGAAGTAGTTGGGATAAATACACCGCAAGTTTCATGAAAGAAATGGTCATAGTCGGCTGCAATATATTTTTTATTTGTTGCTTCAAGAATGACATCCGCATCGCAAAAAGAAAAGCAATGTTCGGGACTCCTGGCATGTGGGTTGCCTAGGATTTATGGAAATGATAATAAGGATGCCGTCGAATGGGTCTATTGTGACATCCCAGATTTTTTTTTTTTTTTGGTAAAGGTAAAGAATGACATCCCGGATTTTCGATCATGTTTTCTATTGAATAAATCATGCATTTCATTTACACGCCTATAGGACTATTCTCAGAGTTGATCACTCTCGAGATAGATAGACTATCTAAGGAAGCCATTAAGGAATTTTAAGACAATAGATTTGAAAATTCGATCAGGAATCGGCTTCTCAACTGTGTTCATCTTTAGAAGCCATTACGGCACAGTTAAAAATCGATTTGAGATTAGAGATAGGTTAGTTCAACTGAAATGTGTGGCTAATCGTGGGTGACACCACTAAATTGGAAAATTCTTGTTGGCTAGCACTAGACTGATTTTCTTATTATTTTGGTACCTTATGTCCGTATTTGAATCCTCGAGATTTTCACGACAACCGAGAGTCGCCAATGAGTCGAGTGTGTTCATTGTGGATCGAAGAAAATTGACCATGGGTCATTTGCACTGAACTTTTTTTTTTTAAAGTTACCCGATAGCCTATATCACGCTAAAAATGCACTAAATGAAGATTAACCATGAATTTGAGTCCGATTTCATAAATTGAATGTTTTTTCATGTCACAATAAATTCTAAGAGTGTCGAATCAGTCTCAAAAGATTTTTCTAAATTCGAGACTTTTTAGGAAAAAGTCGTCCCGAGGATCGTTTTTGTTCAGAAAAAGACTAGGATCGTTTTTTATTGTGCAATTGGGATGCAAGATGGATCAATTAGTGAGAAAAAAATACCAATTTGATAATTGAGGTGTTAACGGAATTTATGGAGGCCAAATTGGATTGATTTAAGCAAGATCAAGTGTTTAATTGGTGAAGAAATGTTGCAAATTCGTAGCTCCCCCCTTACCTAGCCAAAATGGACCAATTCAAGGTTGCAAAGAGAGGCTTTGTTGGCTGAATGAGGGCCAAGGAAGATGGTTTGTGGCTGGGTTAGTTAAGGGAACATTGAAGGAGAAAAAGAAGCCAAGTAGGGCCCTTGTCCCCCCATCTCTTTCCTCTAGCCCTTCCCCCTCACCAAGATCGATCGACAGCCTCTCCTTCTTCATTCTTCTTGCCGCCTTGTGTTGGAGAAAACTTCCTTATTGTTTTGAAGTTAACAAAGCGTTTCCATCAGTCTAGTATGAAGACTTATAAACTCAAGTGTTAAAGTCTGACGAACTCTAGACTCTGTCATCAAAGTCTGAAGACTACAAGACTGCAAGACTCAAGACTTAAGTCTACCCTCACTGATAGTCTCTAGACTGATGAAGGAAATATTAATCCCATGAAGAAGACTTATCCATATGCGAGTATATCTTTAAGGATTTGGTTCGTACGGTTGAAGAAGATCTCACGACTGGAGATAGCATCTTGTGATTAGTTATTCTTATTGAAATCAATTTGGATAATTAGATGTGTTGATTGGCAAAGTATACTTGGAAGGTTCTACTTATGGAAACCTAGATCCTGATTGTATAGGCGAGCAGGATTGATGAGCTATCATCACATTCCTTAAATAATGCGAGATCTCCGTAAATTGATTATGTCCAACGGGTAGATTAAAAGAACTCATTTGGAAGGTGCCAAAGGTTATAAAGGCATGGGGGAAGTATATAAGGAAGATGCTCAAGTTATTTGAGAGTATGCGTGAAAGAAAAATTCCAAAGTCTGAAGCTTTTAATTCTTTGATGTTTCAATCATTAAGCTTAAATTGTACTTAAAGAGAGATTAAATACTTGTGAGACCTTGAGGAAGTGTAGCTGAGTTTCTACACTGTGAAATCAAGGATATGAGACTGTAAAATCTCTTTTGGTTTTTAGTGGAATCAACTAGTGGGCTGTCGGTGCGGGAGAGTGAACGTAGGTTTGGTCTAAGCCGAACCATTATGAACTTTATATTTCAATTCTCTTTCCCTAATCTCTTTACTTTAATTCGTAGCTTTATATAATTGTTTATAGTCTTTTACATCTCCAATCTATTATTCTCAGAAGACGAATTAATATGTTAAGTTTTGCGAAAACTTCTTTAATCACCCATTCACCCCCTCTAGGTGTTCTTACTAGCCTTATCAATTGGTATCAAAGCATGTGTGCTCATTTAATTGAAGTGTTTTACTTCTGAGCTAAAGATTTATGGCTAGTATTTTGGCTCTAGGTTTAGTTGAAGGCCAAAGTAACACCGGACCTCTTTATTTTGATAGAAAGGAATACAATGTATGAAAAAACAAGATGAATGCATTCGTAAGCCTAAAACGATTTTCCCTAAAACTCTAACCACCAAAAGTTTTACCACTCATTAACCTTTGACAATCAATAATATGCTAAATAATCTTAAAGGTTTTTTTCTTAATGGCAATGTGACCACGCAGATCCGTTATCGAGTAGTGGGTCGCCCGAATTTGACCGGAATTTGAAATTCGTTCCAAGCCACAAAAGATCTGAATTTTACCATGCATAATTCAGTAAAAACACACAAATTCCAAAATTTTCACCAAGGCGGAGATTATAAACATGCTTTGATACCAATTGTTAGACTAAATCTAAAAAAAAAACTAATTGTTCTGATCTATCATTCACAAACAAATATGTGCATAATTCAGGATTGATTTGCGGAAAAGTAAATATCAATATACCTCCAGCCATTAATAAAAATCTATAATTGCGGAAAACCCTAAAAACCTTGGACGGATGCACAAAGCATGATCGATCTGCTGAACATATTGTTCCACTAGCTAATACCCTTCATACATGATTGTATGTTTTCTATAGTGATAGGGCTTAAACTAGACAACTTGACATTTTTATTCCATTTCTTATGTTACCGACATTTTCTATCAAAACCGTTAAGGTAGCATATTT
Organism: Eucalyptus fibrosa; assembly: GCA_017140475.1. NCBI lineage: Eukaryota > Viridiplantae > Streptophyta > Magnoliopsida > Myrtales > Myrtaceae > Eucalyptus > Eucalyptus fibrosa. Next base: position 42,108,620 of record CM029514.1, on the reverse strand, counting down.
GTTGATATTGCTAGTATGAGTACCTAGAGGGGGGTGAATAGGTATACAAAGATTTTTCTCGATAATTTCTGTATACTTGCGCAATACTTAGACAGTTGAAGGATTTGCAAAGAGTAATAATCAATGTAAGACTGAGCAAGGAAAGAGAAAATTAAACACGCGGTTTATAATGGTTCGGCTTGATCCAAGCCTACGTCCACTCTTCTGCACTGACAGCCAAGTTGGCTGGATTCCACTATGAACAAAGAGATGTTACAGTGATGATCTTCCTTGATTTCTTGGTGTAGATGATCTACCACACTCACTCAAGGTCTCGCCAAGTACAAACACTCTCTGTATACAATTTCGCTCGAATAGTCTCGACTAACAATCAAGGTTCTTCAGATTCTGGAATTTTTCTACCGATCACACACTCAAAACAACTTGAACGTCTTCTTTTTATACTCCTTTATGCCATCATAGCCATTGGCACTTACCAATGGAATTCCTCCAATCTACCCGTTGGACGGAATCAATCAAGAAGATCATCCGAGCTATTTAAGGAATTTGATGATAGCCCATCAATCCTGTTCGCCCATACAATCAGGATCTTGGTTTCCAAGAATAGAACATACCAAGATTGTTTCGTTGACCACCGGATCTTCAATCGATCTTAGATAAGAATTAAAGAATCCAAAATGATTATCCAACCAAAGAATCTATTCCAGAGGATAGGATCGAATCCTCAACCATATACCTCGGCTTTGGATTTCCTTCGTCACTGGATTAGAAAGACTGTCAGTGAGAATAGACTTAAGTCTTAAGTCTTGAGTCTTGAGTCTTGAGTCTTGAGTCTCGAGTCTCGAGAGAACAAAGTCTTCAGACTTTAAACCGACGGTCTCCGAACATCCAGACTTAGACTGAAAGAAACGTTTTGTCAGCTTCAAAATATTCTGGAAAGATTTCTCCAACAATCTCCCCCTTTTTGATGGTGACAAAACTTTCTTGAAGATTTGAACAACTTTGACCTGCAAAACATTTCTCAAGCAATACGGCTAACTCATAAAGATTAATAAAACAACTAGACTCTGCATCCACAGAAAATTGGTTAGTCTTTCATGAGAAAACACCATATAACAATACTTGAATAAATGCAACCAGTCAAGCATCACAATCCACAGTCAATTCAGTCAAGTTCACACCCAAGTTCAAGTTCTCAAGTCATACTCAAAAATAAACATAACCACAAAAGTCAAAGTTTTTAAAAGATGTTTGTTCAAATTGGTTCTCCCCCTTTTTGTCAGCATTGAAAAGGGTGAGAAAGGAGTCATGTCCGCTTGGGAATACGCACGATCGGAAATCCCCAATGGACTGGACTACTCCTTCGAGCTTCTTCAGGTCTTCTCTCAGATGAGCTACCTCTTCTCCCTTGGCATTGGCTTGAAGTTGCAGAGCGAGGTCTTTGAATTTATCCTCCAGAGAGACTGAAGATGCTTGTCCAGCATTCTTCAAAGCTTGGATTTCACAGTCCAGAACATATATCTGGCTACGCATTTCCAGAAGAATATTCATGATGCTACGAAAATCTGCAGAATCATCCGTCTGTGTACTGGCATGAGCTTTCTCTGATTGAGTAAATGCAGACGATGGCGCTTCAGTATAGTCTGGCAAATTTTGAATCGACGCATCACCTTCTTCAGGCAATTGAGAGACCTGAACTTCTTCTGGGTCTTCTGGAGATTGTCTTAGATCTTCACTGACAGCAGCATGAGGTGTAGACCTCTCTTGCTCGCTAACTCCCCCTGTCTCTAGGACATCGAAAGGGGAAGAGTGATGATCATGCTCTTCATTTCCCTTCTCTCCAGATTTATCAGCAGACTTTTCTTTTTCTCCTTCTCCTTCTTCTTCAACTTCTTTCTCCTTCTCTCTCTGTTCTTCCTCTTTCTCGTTCCCGCTTTTCTTCTTCTCTGCTCTGCTGAAGTTCTGTCGGATGAGACACAGAACGTCTGGTTCTTGTCAGTGCTTGGATAGTGGGATCTTCATCATCTTCATCTTCATCTTCGTCCTCAAGGATGAGAGTTCTTTTCTTCTTTTTCGATGGAGCACCCATGACTTCTTTTCCTTTCCTTTTTAAAGCAGACTGGACTAGAGATTTCATTTTGAATTTCTCCATTGCCTTGGAGAGTTCTTGCAGACGCATCTTCATTAACATTTTCAAACCTACCACCATCTTATCACACGGTCGAACACAAAATGTATGTGGCAGTTCAATGTTCAGATGTCTAAAGATCTTGGTCACCAGACCAGGATAAGGCAATTGTCCTTTGTCTTTTGACATTGCTCTGTACATATGGAAGAGAATAGTGTGCGGGAGAGAAAACTTCCGTCCTGAGTTGATCGCATACATCAACTTTGCTTCAGAAAGAGACACAGAAGTATTTGACGTAGACTTCGGTCTGAGACAGTTGATCACAATCTTATGAAGTACAATGTTGATGGCATTCATCCTGGAATAGGTAATTTTCTTCTCTACGTTCCTATCTTTGACAAGATCCCAGTAGTACGAGCGGTGAGACTTTGATTGGGAGATAGCGTCCCCGTTCAACTCCAACTATGTCCGCCAACATATTCACATCTACCACATAGACTTGGTCTCGAACACTGAATGAAATTCTATTCGCATCCAAAAAGCTAAGATTTGAATAGAAATAAGCGGTCAGTTGAGCATACCCGTCCGTATAGTCAGAGCAAAAAGTCTCAAGTTGAAGCAAATTCAACTTCTCTCTTAAGTTCATGTTGATGGTGTCCAGGAAGTCAAAATCGACACTTCTAGGGTTTATCACCCCTCTTTTCAACAGCCTGAAATACACTTTTTCCTGATCCTTGGATTTAAACAAATCCATCCGATTTCCTTTCACCTTTGCTGCCACACCCATTCTAGGTTTAAATTCAAGGAACATTTTGTCGTCATCGTTCCCGTCAATCAGATTTTGTCCTGGCAAACGAGGGTCTCTGGGAATGTTCGCAAGAGCCTCCTCTGCCCTTCCTTTCGGAGCAACTCCCAATTCCTCCATTTTCCGCATAAAAAGATACTCATTCCCATAATTTTTGTCCTTAAGGAAGTCATCTATATATTTTAACGAAGAACCGGAGCTTTTCAACGCACGATAAAGCTTATAGATAAATGAGGGTCTTTGGACTCTTACTGGGTCGGCTTCCTCGATTATCTCTTCTTCCAGATGTTGACTTGCACCTTGTGGGGCAGGAGACGATGAATGACGTGGAGGAGAGCGAATCGGACTTTGTCGCTGACTTGATAAGTCTTCTTCCTCGCAAGATCGAAGTGAGTCGGTCCCTTCTCCATTCTTTGTGGTCCCCGTTTGCGATTCTTGATGATTTCCTCGAAGACGACATCTTTCTTTGTCTATTTGAAGATTCCTTCACTTGCTTTTCCCAAGAAGAATGACCACTTTCTCGACGATGAACAAGAAGTAGAAACAAGATCGGGAGGAGAGTGCCTTTTAGGGTTTTGAAAATTGGGCGAAGAAAAAACTGTATATATATATATACCTCGGATTTGAAAAGAGAAGTTTAATCGGTACAAGGAAAGTGTACAAACACTTCTTTTCAAAATCAATAACTGCCAAAATTAATTCCTTGAAAAAGACAAGTTTTCAAATTTCACACGAATTATATCTGAATGAAAGAACGTACCTTTTCGAGATAAAATAGCAACTTACAGTCTTTAGCCATGAATGTTGAGTCTCATGATTTAAAGTCTGAGAGATCAGAGTCTTAGAGTTGGTGAGTCTCTAGACTTTAACTTCTTCAAGCTTCAAAATGTTGAGTCTTGAGCGGATAAAGTCGAATTTATTTTTCTCCAAGGGCTTTGTGAATATATCCGCTAGTTGACTCTTTGAATCAACAAATTGAATTGAGATTTCTCCATTTTGAATATGATCTCTAATGAAGTGATGATGAATCTCAATATGCTTTGCTCTTGAATGAAGGATTGGATTTTTGGTGAGATTGATTGCGCTGGTGTTGTCACATTTGATTTCTGTGCATGAGTCTTCAATGCCAAAGTCTTGTAGCTGTTGTTTTATCCATAGAATTTGCGAATAGCAGCTTCCAAGAGCTACATACTCTGCTTCTGTCGTTGAGAGAGCTACAGTGCTTTGCTTCCTTGAGAACCAAGACACTGTCCTGTTTCCAAGCGAGTTGACAAGTTCCGAAGTGCTCTTTCTATCGACTCGCAACCGCCAGATCGCATCCGAGTATCCTAGAAGATTAAAGTCTCCCCTCTTTGGATACCAAAGACCGATGCTTGAAGATGAAGCAACGTATTTGATAATACGTTTCACGGCAATGAGATGTGATTCTCTAGGATCGATTGAAACCTAGCACGAGATGCAAACACTCAACAAAATATCAGGTCTAGAAGCGTAAGATAAAGAAGTGAACCGATCATGCTTCTATACAGCTTTTGATCAACTTTCTTCCCTTCTTCATCTTTGTCTATCTTCAAGGAACTTGACATTGGTATGTCAGTCTTCTTGCAATTTTCCAATCCAAATCTTTTGACAAGATCATTAGCATATTTTTCTTGGAAGATAAAAGTTCCTTCCTTCAATTGCTTTATTTGAAGGCCAAGAAAGAATGTTAATTCTCCCATCATACTCATTTCAAACTTATCCTGCATAGACTTAGAAAATTTCTTGCAAAGACTTTCATTAGATGATCCAAAAATAATGTCATCAACATATATTTGAACGAGTAAGAAACTTTTGTTTTCCTTTTTGATGAACAGAGTAGTATCTACTTTACCTTTGACAAATCCGTTCGTAATAAGAACTTACTTAGTCACGTCGTACCAAGCTCGAGGAGCTTGCTTTAGACCATACAAAGCCTTTTTCAGTCTGAAGACTGAGTCTGGCTTCTTTGAGTCTTCAAATCCAGGCGGTTGTTCCACATAAACTTCCTCTTGGATAAATCCATTTAGGAAAGCACTTTTGACGTCCATTTGGAATAACCTGAAATTTTTGTAACAAGCAAACGCAAGTAATAGACGAATAGCTTCTAACCTTGCTACAAGAGCGTAAGTCTCATCATAGTCTATTCCTTCTTCTTGCGTGTATCCCTTGGCTACGAGTCTTGCTTTATTTCGTACGACTTTTCCTTCTTCGTTCATCTTGTTCCTGAATACCCATTTAGCTCCAATAACAGTTTTACCTTTTGGTTTAGATGTCAATTCCCAGACATCGTTAATGTTGAATTGTCTGAGCTCTTCTTGCATAGCTTCGATCTAGCTTTCATCAGATAAAGCTTCTTCTATGCTTTTTGGTTCAATTTCAGAGATGAGAGCAACAACACTAGATTCTTCACGTCTTTTTGATCTGGTGCGGATTCCTTCATTGATTTCGCCAATAATGAGATCTTTAGGATGACTGGATTTGTGTTTCCAGTTACTGGTTGATTTGCTTGGTTGATGATCTCTTTCTTTATTTGAATCTTCATGAGCTTCTTGATGATGGACTTCCAAAGTCTGAGATGCTTCTTGAGTTGAAGACTTTGGAAGGTCTAGAGCGGATTCAGACTCTTCATATTGAGTCTGGCTGGATTCATCTTGCGTCGAGTCTTGGAATTTGACATTCATTGATTCTTCCACAGACTGGCTTTTCTTGTTATAGACTCTGTAGGCTTTGCTTGATGAAGAATATCCAAGGAAGATGCCTTCATCTGATCTTTCTCCAATACTCTGAGTTCTGGTTGGTCCGAAGAGATCCATATGCAGCAACTGTAGTACATGATTAGTAGAGACATGATTTATTGGTTTAAATGAATTTCTTACCTGTTTTCCCTGAACACGGGGTGTGCATGGATCGGACTTTTGATATGGTAATTTGGGTAGACCTCGAACAAGCCGCTTTGATGAGATTTTGGCTAATTGCTTCATATTGACATGGCCAAGCTTTCGTGCCATAAGCTTGCTTCATCTTGGATTGAAATTAGACATTGAGATTCATTCATCTTCATGTCTAAGAGGTAGATGTTTCCATGTCTTCGACCCATACTAATTCCATAGCAAATTCCTTCTTGAAAGGAGATCTTGAAACCGATATCACACAGTTGGCTAATGCTGAGAAGGTTATAGTTGAGTCCTTCTACTAGAGAAACATTGTTTATTGTGAGATTTCCAATTTTCACAGTTCCAAATCCCACGATGCTTCCTTTGCCGTTTCCTCCAAATGAAACATTTCCGCCGTTTACTTGAACAAGCTTTATGAAGCACTTTGAGTCTCCTGTCATGTGTCTTGAACATCCGCTGTCAAGATACCATTTTATCTTTTTCTTGACGGAGACCTCAAATTCACTGTCTGAGTCTGAACCAGAATCTGAGTCTGAGTCTGAATGTGCCATCAAACATATGTTGGCATATTCATTATCACTCTCTTCACATTCTCGTATCACTCCAGGTTTCGGCTTTGAGAGCCTTTCGAAACTTCTCGCTTTTCCTCTTTTCTTTTCGTAAGAAGAGGACGGTTGGGTCCGATGTGCCCCTTCTTCTTACATTCGAAGCAAACTACATCCTTCTTTGGTTCCTCATCATCACCGAGACTTGGTCTCGCTGTCTCGAAAACTTTGTTTCTTTGGGTTGAACCTTCGCCTTTTCTATTCAGTTTTCTGAATCTTCTTATCATGAGGGCGAGCTCCTCATCATCCATATCATCTTCAGAATCTGCATCATCAGAATCATCATTCGATTTTAGTGCAATAGATTTCTTACCTCTTGGATCTTCGTCTTCATTAATTCGTTCCACTTCGTAAGATCGAAGAGTTCCAATCGGCTCGTCTACGAGATAATGGCATGATTCTTTGCGTCTCTCTTATTGAAGTCTTTATATGATTCCAATTTTTGGAGAGTCACGCGAAGCTTGTTCACCTTCATGGGATCAGAAATTTTTTGTCCTTGGTTCTCAAGACCATTGACAATATCTCGTAAAACGACTAAACATGTCGAGTTATTGATTCTCCTGGTTTCATTTTGAAGGCTTCATATTGACCGAGGAGAATGTTAATTCTGGTCTCCTTCACTCGATTTGTCCCTTCATAGGTGATGTGTAATCTATCCCATACTTCTTTTGCTGTAACACAAGAAGATATTCTGTTATATTCAGTTGGAGATAAAGCACAATATAAAGAGTAAATTGCTTTCGCATCGAGTGCTTGTCTCTTGTTTATCTCTTCCCGAGACATTCATTTGGTATCAATAGTGTCTTTCCCTCTTTCGAGATTGATGCAGCAGCGGAGTGATTCCTCTTTCCACAACGTCCCATTCCGAGAGGATCCTTTGATCGTAGGAAAGCTTTCATCTTGTTCTTCCGGATGTTGTAATCCTTTCCATCAAAGTAGGGAGGTCTGGTATTGCTTTGCCCTTCCATCGCCCCGGTGCTAGCATACTAGCCATGGATCTTTTACTCAAGTAAAATACTTCAAACAAAGTAAGAACACGGGCTCGATACCGTTGATATTGCTAGTATGAGTACCTAGAGGGGGTGAATAGGTATACAAAGATTTTTCTCGATAATTTCTGTATACTTGCGCAATACTTAGACAGTTGAAGGATTTGCAAAGAGTAATAATCAATGTAAGACGAGCAAGGAAAGAGAAAATTAAACACGCGGTTTATAGTGGTTCGGCTTGATCCAAGCCTACGTCCACTCTTCGCACTGACAGCCAATTGGCTGGATTCCACTATAATCAAAGAGATGTTACAGTGATGATCTTCCTTGATTTCTTGGTGTAGATGATCTACCACACTCACTCAAGGTCTCGCCAAGTACAAACACTCTCTGTATACAATTTCGCTCGAATAGTCTCGACTAACAATCAAGGTTCTTCAGACTCTGGAATTTCTCTATCGATCACACACTCAAAACAACTTGAACATCTTCTTTTTATACTCCTTTATGCCATCATAGCCGTTGGCACTTACCAAAGGAATTCCTCCAATCTACCCGTTGGACGGAATCAATCAAGAAGATCATCCGAGCTATTTAAGGAATCTGATGATAGCCCATCAATCCTGTTCGCCCATACAATCAGGATCTCGGTTTCCAAGAATAGAACATACCAAGATTGTTTCGTTGACCACCGGATCTTCAATCGATCTTAGATAAGAATTAAAGAATCCAAAATGATTATCCAACCAAAGAATCTATTCCAGAGGATAGGATCGAATCCTCAACCATATACCTCGGCTTTGGATTTCCTTCGTCACTGGATTAGAAAGACTGTCAGTGAGAATAGACTTAAGTCTTGAGTCTTGAGTCTTGAGTCTTGAGTCTTGAGTCTTGAGTCTTGAGTCTCGAGTCTCGAGAGAACAAAGTCTTCAGACTTTAAACCGACGGTCTCCGAACATCCAGACTTAGACTGAAAGAAACGTTTTGTCAGCTTCAAAATATTCTGGAAAGATTTCTCCAACAATATTAACGAACAAATATCACAAAATAAACATGGGTAATAAATTGGGCAATAAATCAGAATTAATTGGGAAAGACAAAATTGACATCACATTTAGAATAATAAAATATATTATAACATTTAGTGCATGGTACAGTGATTGAGCTCATATTCAAGGTAAAAAAAAGGTTTGAAGCAGAGGTATTAATGCGGACCTAAGTTGTTAATATTTTTATGGCCTGTGCCGCATCATTCTTCATTAGAACTGGTAAGATGTCTGAAAATCATTCGTGATTTTCCTTATAAGTTTTTTTTTTTTTTTAATTTTTTGGTGTCTGTTAGCTTTTTCTGTTTATCCTCCGCGTCATTTAAATCTCCATTTCTGTACGGGAACGTTAGAGCAGATGCCGGTAACTTTTCTCAAGATGAGAGGGAGAGGAGCAGAAAGTGGCCGTTGATTTAAATCTGTTATCCTAATCACTCCAAATTAACACGAGAGTTGATTGTATGCGGCACTTCCTTTGATTCGGTTCCGGCATTTCCTTTGATTCGGTTCAAACTAAGTGCTGTGCATCATATGTGCCATACGAATCATGATCTCTTCCATTAATCAATCCAATCTCCCTGTTCCTCCACATTGCAGTATCAATTCCTAGCTAAAAGGCCGAAGACATGTATCGCGTCTTTTGTCAAACAACTTGAAGATGCAGACTTTAGGTGCTGGCAGCTTCTAGAGAACTAGAGGAGAATATTTCGAAGGAAATTGCTATTTAATTAAATGAGACACAAGCATGGGAAGGGAAGCTGTGAAATTTATGTAAGAGGAACTTCACAACTGAATTACAAACAAAAAATCAACTTGCTCGCTTTCAATCCCTTTCTCACGCGGCTCAAGTCAAACGTGGAAAATGAGAAAACAAAGCACATCAAGAGCATTCTGAAGTAGCCAGAGCTTGTATCCAACAGCTACTAATACTCAATAGGACAGGCAGCTGTTAGCTTCATCCGATTCCGCTAAGGGCCGAATCGTACGATGAATGCAGGGTCGAGATTCTTGTACGGTGTAAATTCTTTGAGCCTCTCAAAGTATGATATCTGGAGACCATTCTCCTCAGCAATTGGGGATCGCACCCGCCAAAAGCGATTTCCCCGCGCACCAGTGACTATAACAGTTGTATCCTTGTTGGCCAAATTAGCTAGCACAATCATTGCGTCTGGCTCGGAAGTGGACGATGCATCGACAAGGGAAAAATGACTAAAGTGTCCCGCGTTGATGCCTCCATTACGTAGCCTGAAGCTACTCACAAAAGTCGAAAATATTACCTTGAATCTTTGGAGTTCCTGGACGGGAGGTCAAATGAAACACTCTTCTTTCTTTTTATACAGACACGAAGGGATAATGTCACCGAGCGCGTCATGGAACTCACGGAAAGCAGCATTTGCTCGAAATATTTCGGAATCTAGGATTTTCTTCCTCAAGCTTCTCAACAGAACATCACACGTTTTGTTCTTTGGTGCAGCCACAAGAATCCTAGGGTCTCTAGAGTGTTGGTGTACTTGCAACACAGCATCCCGAACCACTCCTCCAGCCCTCGATAGGCCTAGACCACATGTAAGAGGACCCTCCACAAAAAAATGGTGCCAGGGGGTCGCCCCAGCTAGTGGCGGCCCTCCGGCAACCCTTGCCGAATCTAAGGGAAGGCCATGACCCTTGCCCCAAATATGGGTGAGGGCTCGCAGGCCCTCGCCTACGGTCGGCCGGGGTCGCCGGTCGACCCTTCCCCCATTGTCGCTGGCCCTTCTCAGCGATAGCGGGGAGGCGACAGTGGAGAGGGCTCAGCCCTGAGCTGCTTGCAACAGTTCGTCTTCTTCCTTCCCCTATTTTTTTTTTAAATTATAATTTAATTTAATTAAGTTTTATATTAAAATTCAAATTTATGCCAAAACGACGTCGTTTTTACATTTCTTTGCTAAGTTAGCTCTCTGGCAACCCATGTAGTCAAGTAGAATTAATAAATAAAAAAATTGCAACGTAAGATTTCTGGCGATGTTTACGGAGGTGGCACTCAAGTGTCCCTTTTAAAAAAAAAAAATAACATTTAAGTTTCACTTTCATAATTTTTGGCACTTAAATGTCCCATTGTGCCAAGTTTTGGCACTTCGAGTGTACTTTTGCCCATCAACAATTAGAGGGATCTATACCCTCATGCGGTTTATTATGTGGTAATGTGTGGAACTGAGGCCTAAAAATTTCAAGTTCTCTTCTGAAAAGTGCACGAATTACTTCGAGACAACAATCACCTTGGTAGTGGCTGCGATTCTTAGAGGTTTACAACATGTTTGGTAATTGGCACATGAAAAATGGCACCAAAGAATGCTCTTGTTAGAAAATTGCTGAGTGTCGAGACTCTTCGCTAAACAACAGTAATATGCTTTGATAAAAATAGGTATCTTTGACCATTGATCAGATGTTAGTGACAAAGTTTGTTGCTATGGTTTCTCAGCTTTGTAATATGCGGTCATTCACTATGGTCAGGACAACCTATGATCCTTTTGATGGAGGAAAAATTCAGGACTGGCCATTGGGCAGATGGATGCCAAACATCACATGATTGCAAAGGTTGTTGCTATTTGCAATGATGCTAAGGTAGAAAAAAAAAATTCTGGACATCATTTTGTAGCCAGTGGAATGCTCACTAAGGCGACATTAAAGGTGTTGATTGAGAAATAAGATTTACCGAAGGCATTGATGACGGCTTATCTCGTGGTTATAGTAATGTACTACGTTGTTGCCCCCTATGGATATACTCGAATGACAAATTGCTACTCTTGAGTTTGATCATGACCGATAATCCATGGGGGTATTGCGAATTCAAGATGCCACTTGTGAAGGGTACAGTTAAAAAAGGGGATGTCCAGTTGGAAACTCGAGGCAGAAGCAAGGTGCAAATTTTGCTTGATGGTCAAAGTAAGTGCAGATTTCGAGAACGAAAGGGTAAAATGCAATACTTTGATTGGCAAAGGGTGGGGCCTACAGAAAAAAGAAAAGAAAAAGAAGAGTTGAACGGTTAAAAGAAGAGGAAAAGAGTGGAAGCTTGAGCAGAAAGAGCTTTCGGGAGAAAGAAGGGGAAAAAAGAGGAGAGAGAAAAGGAAAGAAAAGAAAGGAAAAAAAGAAGGAGATAAAAAGGAAAAGAAAGAAGCACGTTTGGGCAGAAGGAAAAGAAGAGAGGAGAGAGAGGAAAGACAAAGAAGAAGAAGGAAGAGTAGGGAGAAAGAAGAGGGTTTTATGCCATGGGTCCTCATCAAGCCAACTCAACTACGTAACGTAATGTCCAGTAAGTGATCACACCCCTCATTCATCCAGTCAAAGTATTTTCTGGGTTTAGGGCTCAAATTCGGAATTCCAGGAAAATCGAGCGATGAAGTCTAATTTTTTAGTCATTGAGCCACATATTTTTATAGAAATGATAGTTTCATGTGTTATGGAGTCACGGGATTTTATGGATCGTGATTTGAGCTTACTGTTTGCCCGAAACAAAATTTCAAAGTTTCCCACGCGCAATGAATAGTTTGCATCCAACAAATTTGGGCCCATATTTTGTTGGTTTTCAGCTTGATTTTAGGATGGTCAAGTTAGGATTCTTATAGTATGTTTGAAGAGCTTTCTATTTACTATAAGTATGTTCGGAACAGGGTTTGATGAAGAAAGTTATGGTGTGAATAAGTTTTGCACTCAAACTTCGCATTGCGAACAGCTTGAATAATCGTTTTGGATATACGATTTGTTAATGCGTAGGAGTCGTTTTTATTAGCATTAAGGCATAATTTAGTCGTTTCATAGTTGAGGTGGAGTTTTATTTGATTTTAACATTATTTCTCGATTATTTGGTAGGGCCGCGAGTTCAACAATAAGAGTATTGTTTATAGTTTGGTCAGAGAATGGTGCTATCTCTTCTACAAATTTGTCTATGAAGTGAATGGTGTTATCTCTTCTATGAATTTGTGAACTCATATCTTAAAAATGGTAGAGATTCAAGATATTATAAGTAATGAAAAAGCATGTTTATTGCATAAAAATCTGGATGAGGCAATTACTACATTTCATGTTGGTGAATGATTTGAGAAAGATTTTATGAAAGCCATTTCATTGTGAATGTGGTTTGTGAAAGAAATTCTAAAATGGTTCGAGAATGGTTTTAAAAAAAATGTTGCGAAAAGTGTATGTATGTATATATATGTATGTAATGGTTACCAATTGATTTATGCAATGAGTCTATAATGATTTGATTAACCTTTTATAAAAGGCGTTTCGAAATGTCGAGGGTTTATGAAATGGATTTCGAAACATTATGAGAAATGTCTTGTGAAGTTTATTTTATTATGGACTGAATTACGAAAAGTTATATGATTGGTTTATGAAATGCATTATGAATTATGAGATTGATTATGGATTGAATCTCTGGATATTGGAAGGTGTGGGTTTGGTGCTCAATATTGTTGTGAGCCCATTAAGGAGTTGATGGGTATGCATATCAAGTTTAGGATATCTTTCTAGGCTGAGCCACCAGCTTTGTAGGTGGAGACCTTATTAAGGGGGAATTTTAGTTGCCTTGTCACAAGCCATTGTATCATGATCATAGTTTGATATTGAGTAAAAGATTAGTCGATGGATGGACCATCGACGTGTGTTTGATATGAGATTGATCAATGGATGGACCATTGATGTGGTTTTTGATAAAGATTAATCAAGGGAAAATGTCACAAATGATCCCTATACTATTACTTAATGTGCAATTTGGTCCTTGAACTTTCAATCGGCTCAATTTGGTCCTTGAACTATTGATAAATGTCCAATTTGGTCCCTGAACTTTCAATCGGCTCAATTTGGTCCTTGAACTATGTGATAAATGTTTGATTTGGTCCATGAACTTTCGATTGGCTCAATTTGGTCCATGAACTATTGATAAATGTTCGATTTAGTCCTTAGTTACTGTTTTTTTTTTTTTATTTTTTTATTTTATTTTTTTTATTTTTTTTAACTTTTAATTTTTTAATTTTTTAATTTTTTTTGCTTCTCTTCTCTTCCCTCCGCCAGCTCCGGCAGAGGAAGCCGGCTCCGGCGAGGGCGGCCCTCGCCGGCATCGAGCGAGGGGCTCCCTCGCGCAAATCTAGCAAGGAGCCTCTCACCCGGCGCCTCCTCGCGATTTGGGAGCCCCCTCCTCGGCGTTGGGCGAGGAGCCCGGTGTCGGCGAGGGGCTCCCTCTCCCCGACGGTCGAGGGGCTCCTCGCTAGATTTGCGAGGGAGCCCTCGCTCGACGCCGGCGAGGGCCAGCCGACGAGGGCGACCCTTGCCGGAGCCGTCTTCCCTCCGCCGGCTCCGATAGAGGGAAGAGAGAAGAAGCAAAAAAAATAAATAATAAATAATAAATAAATAAATAAGGAAAAACAGTAACTAAGGACTAAATCGAACATTTATCAATAGTTCATGGACCAAATTGAGCCGATTGAAAGTTCATGGACCAAATCAAACATTTGTCAAATAGTTCAGGGACCAAATTGAGTCGATTGAAAGTTCGGGGACCAAATCGGATATTTATCAATAGTTCAATGACCAAATTGAGCCGATTGAAAGTTTATGAACCAAATTGCACATTAAGTAATAGTATAGGGACAATTTGTGACATTTTCCCATTAATCAATGGACTTGACTATTGATGCTTGAATAATGAGGATGCTTTAAATGAGTATTTTCTGAGTTGTATGAAGTTTCTTCAAATGAAACAACTCTTATATGATTTGGTATGTATATTAAAGAGTTGAATTATGAATTTCTGATAGTTCTCTATACTTATATATATATGCATAGTAGTTGCTCGATCTGTTTAGAAAATATGTACTACTCACTAAGTTTGTGGTTGCTCACCTCTTTATTTGCCAACCTTTCCATGTTCTTTGATTAGCAGTTAATAGAGCGAGAGCGCTATCAATGGGGACTTCTGGAAGTGGACTTGAGATATGGTTTGAGGTTGTGTCACTCCCATCTCTGTAGTTTTCGAGGTGTGACAACATAGTAGCTAAGAATAGGGATGACAAAGCTCTCCTTCCATCCAAAAAACAAATCCTCAAACATAGATCAACGACAACATATTATCAAAATATATACACTTCCAACTTAAGTAAACCTAACAATTGTCATTTCAGACATGTATTAAATTGTCTCAACTCATACCCAAAATTTCAACTACTGAAATTCTTTGTTGATATCACTCCCGTGCTACTAACTGCTGGCTTACAAACTTGAAAAAATAATTTGAAATGAATGGATAAGCTACCATAGCTCAATAAGTACTACATAGCTCTTCTAAGTAGATCAAACGCCCACTATACATATTTGCAAAACAATACCGAGAGGCATTTAATTCAAATACATTGTATAACATATGTACAATATCAAAATTGAATTTTATCTTTTCAACAAAGCTTTATACATATCAAGAATACTTATTTCATTAGTAATATCAAAGTATATATCAATGGTGCAGTCAATTAATTAATCCTATCAATTCATATATCAATAGTTTATTCCATTGATTAATCTCATATTACATACTAGTAGTATATTACATGGATCCATCTCATCAAATCATATGTTAATAGTCCATTCCATTAACCAATTTATTGTTTAATATCAAACCTTGGTCACAACAAAATGCCCGATTGACAAGGCGACTAAGATTCCCTTAGTTGATGACTCGACCTAGAAGGATACCTAAAAAATAGTTTACATACCCAGAAACCCCTAATCGTGTTCACGATGATATTGAGCATCAAACTATCATCCTCCAAAATTGGAAATCAAATTCAAAATCCATCTCATAGATCATAATAAAGCCAAAACGTATATCCTTAACAAACAATTTCCAAAAAACCAATCCAGAATCAATAGCATAAGTCATTTTCACAATACCAAATATATACAATTTTACAATATAATACATTTCATAAATGAGATTCACAAATCAACAGATATATCTTTTTTGCAATTTCTTTCATAAAGCATTTCTCAAATTATTTCACAGTAATCAACTCATAAATCGTTCCTGAAAATGCCTTACATGCCATTACAAATATTTAAAATGTAGTAAATGCCTCATCCAGATTTTACACATAAAATATATTATAAACATCACTTTTCCTTTTAACCAAATTACACATAATATGTCTAATCCTTTTTTTCATTTTCGAATGAGCTTAGAAATTCAAAAAAATATAGAACCACTCGTTTGGGAATATATCCAAAACCAACTGCTTGATCTATTAGGGGCAAATTGTATACATACTAATACCTACATAATTTTTGTCCCTTTCTCATGCCACTCAGCTCAAACATGGAAATGAGGAAACAAAGCACATCAAGAGCATTCTTAATTAACCAGAGCTCGTATCCAAGAGCAACTGATTACTCAATAGCTGTTAGTTTCATCTGATTCCAGCTTAGGGTCCAATCGGGCGATGAATGCAGGGTCGAGGTTCTTGTACGGTGTAAATTCTTTGAGCCTCTCGAAGAATGATATCTGGAGACCGTTCCTCCGAGCAATTGGGGATCGCACCCACCCTGAGCGATTTCCTTGCGCACCAGTCACTACAACAGTCGTATCCTCATTGGCCAAATTAGCTAGCACAATCATCGCCTCTGGCTCAGAAGTGGACGACGCATCGATGAGGAAAATATGACTGAAGTGTCCTGCGTTGATGCCTTCATTGTGTAGCCTGAAGCTACTCACAAAAGTCGAGAATATTACCTTGAATTGTTGGAGTTCCTGGAGTTGAGGGCAAGCGAAACACTCGCTTTCCTCTTCATAAAGACATGAAGGGAGAATGTCATCAGGCACGACACCTATCTTACGGAATGCAGCATTCACTCGAAATATTTCGGAATCTGGGATTTTGTCCTTCAAGCTTCTCATCAGAGCATCGCACGTTTTATTTATAGGCGCAGCCACAAGAATCCGAGAATCTTTAGAGCGTTGGTATACTTGCCACACAGCTTCCCTAACCACTACGCCAGCCCTTGATAGGCCTAGATCCCATGTACAAAGAGGACCCTCCATGAGAAACGGTGCTGAACCTTTGAGAGCTAGAATCTGACGGATTGCGGATCTTTGCTCCAAGTGCACGCCATTTGAAAAATAGAAAGATGGCAAGGCAAACGAATCACGTCTGACTGGACATTCAGGGAAAATGAAGTTGTGGAATGAAGGATCGGCGGCGGCTTCAACTGCTTGATGAGCTCTCTTCAAGCAAACTCTATTGAAAGAAAAGCTGATGTTGTATCTGCTGCTTGAATGATGCTGGGAGTGAAAATCATCTCCAAACTCTGCTAAAACGATGGAACTCTTCTTCACTCGATGTACAAGACCCTGCTTTTCGAAAAAGAAGATTAATACCAAGAAGGAGTACAAATGACACTTAACTAAACGTTTTATGCATCAAACGAAGGTAATTAACTGAGATTGCTGCAAGACTCTGCAAAAGAATAGCAGCAGAAGAGTCTGCATCTATTTCTTACTGATGGAAACAGTACAAACTAAATGCCTCCTCTATAGTAATACAAGCCTTCCTTGTTCCAGCCCCTCAAATTTGAGACGTTGCATGGACGGAATAGCAATTCGAAATATAAAGTAAACAGAATTTTGTCAAATTCGGGAAAGAACAATTTCTGAGAGAGGCGTTGGTGTGTGTTCGCACGCGCAAGGACATGGTTTTGCACGTGCACATGCTTATGCTTGTCAGTGGGTGGCATGCATCTGCGAAGATAGTCGTGCAGACATTTGTAGGCCTTCATGGAAGCTGCCACACTTCACACTGAAACAAGATTCCTGGCGAACATATCATAATCAAGTGATCTTAACATGAAGACCGCTGTATTTTTCAGCGCTCAACTATCAGAAAGATTTCACTGATGATCGAAAAAATTGGAGCCACTGTATGGCCGTTCAATTATCATCAAAAAGTAAATCAATGAAGAAAAAGCAGATGCAAAAGCACAATCAGCAAACAGATGGGAGGTGAAATATGACATTTTTAAACAGAGCACAATACTAACATCTTAATTTAATCTTGAATGTACTTGAAAAGGACTAACCTGAAACTGTGTATCGCTCTTGCCCAGGGGCTTTGCAAAAACAAAATCCCTTGATAGAAGGAAGGGTCGATGCTCTGGTATGGATTCCATCTTGAATTTGACAAAAGTTACACGGACTTTCTCCCCACAAAAATCATTGTCCCCTATATTCTTGTTAATAGTCAATTGATGCAGCTCCAAAGTGACATCCTTCAGAATGAAATTAGTCCATTTCTGATTCAAATACAAGAATGATTTTAGACCATCATAAAAGCAAATCCTGAATTATTCACAGGGAAGACCTACGTCTGCTCAAAGTGTTAGAGTCATCTTAAAATGAATTAGTTTACAATACATGATGCTTCACAGCAGTAAAGGTAACTCAAATTCCTACTCCATCAGAGACTGTTGCATTTATAACCAAAGTTTCATCTTAAAAGCAGGTCATTTCATTGCTCCTGAAAAAAGCAAGCACGGTGAAATGGGGCATGAGTGCTTGACAACTCTGATTATCCATCAACAAATAGGTTCTATCAACCTCGAAGTTTGCATATGCAAGTGACATGACGACAAAAAAAACAGCAATTAAACTTTTCATGCATTGTGCTACACTTCGTAGCAAATCCTCAGTAAGACCTTGATCCTCAAGGCCTGTTTGTGGTCACCTTCCTTCTTGATCTCTTAGTCTTTTTATTCCCCTTTTGACCTTCGCCCTCATCAGAGTCACATCTCCTCACCTGAACGTTGAAGGTCACTTTTGCATGCTCTAGACGAGCTGAGACGAGCTTCTCTCTTAATCAGGAATGTGCGACAAAGCAGACAAATTGTCCACACCCCACTGCTAAATAGCCCAATATTGCAGATCAAGAAGCTTCTACTAAAATTTTAATTCCATGGCCACGAGTAAGCTGAAGATTACTTAAACACAGAAATCAACAGAGAAATTTAGCATGCTACATTTAAATGAGAAGATCATATGCCGCTTTCCAACTTGGGAATCCGAAGTAAGCATGGCCAGTAACTTATGAAGGTCTCTGCCACACAGTACGAGCAGTTAACCAATCTAAAATCTTGCAAAGTGATCCAGAATCCGTGATACTCATAACATCTCGTGGCATAGACACGGGAACTAAATGTGTCAAGCTTACATTTGAACTTGTCAACGCCTCTTTCCATAACTAGTCTTCCCTTATTGCATATCCTCTGACACATATCCTCTTCTCTCGCCTCTCTAAACCATCTATTTGCAGTCGTTACCATTTGGACGATGGATTGTACAATGGGATCGAACACATTCGGAGCGCACACAAAATCTGGGGACACCATTCAGCCTGACCCGGTAAGTAAATGCTTACACGTCCTTGGGAAAATGAAGCCTATGCTTGTTTTGGGTAATATTGTGGGTGTCACTATGACCATGTTAAAATAGACTCCACCGGTTTCACACCCAACTCCATATCAACATGGAGTTTTCCAGGTCTTCCAAGTCAAAATTTCTCTGAAAAATGAGGTCATGACATTGCAGTGGCTGGCAGCTATCCTAATGAACCTATATGAGAGCAAGCGATAATTAATAAGTACTGCTACCGGCTTCATCCACCACACTTGATTGCATTCTCACATTGCAAGTAGTCATAAAAGATTGGGAGGATGGATAGAAGGATTTCAACCTCTCTAGCCAAACTGGCATTGTCACATGTGGCACTAACATTATTGCCAACCATTAATTTTCACAGCAAAAGGGTCATGCATCGCCGTTACCTCCATATAGAAGTCCTCTGCATATAGAAGAGCTGCAAAATAATCCCTATATGTTGATGGAGATAGTGGTTTCTGGAGAACGCCAGGCACAATGTCTCGCTTTATCAAATCTTCAATATCCTCGGGGATGCTGTAAATAGGGGAAGTATCTTTCTGAACATAAACGGTCTCCTTCTGCTGATTCGGCAAAACTGGGGAAACTGCACGTAAGACTGGCTTGAATTGTTTAGCAGAACTTTCTCGTGTTTTTGGGGTATGAGAGGTTGTTCCTGACGAAGAAGGAGAATGCACATAAGATGAAGATGGTTCATCGGAAGGCCGAGGCAGTTTTACTACATTCTGATTCAAGTGAGTGGATGTTGGTGGTGGTTTGGTCCCTGAAACAAATGGATCGCCAGATTTTGATACAGAAGGGGATGGTTTAGTAGCCGAAGGGGTTGCTTTGAAAGGAGATGAAGTTGGCAGGTATGTTTTCGAAAGAGGAGGATGTCCCAAGTGACGTAAAGACGGCTTATTCAAAGATTGAGATGACTTTGACACATGCTGATTCGAGTAAGCCGGAATGGCCGTGGGTTTGGCCGGGGAAACAAATGGGTCACTAGAAGTGGCGGTTGATGGCTTTGACACAGAAGGGGATGGTTTTGGAGAACCGGAAGGGACTGCTTTGAAAGGAGATGTGACATGAGAAGACTGAGATGAGCCCACAGCAGTCCTCCTCAAATTTGGCTCCCTTTCAGGGGTGATCTGGTCAAAGGATTGTGAATGGTTCGTTGCTTCTGGTTCATTCCTTTGACGATGGTGATGACCATCTTCTTCCTTAAAACTGAGGATGCGCTCAAGCAGTTTCCATGCCAAAAACAGAGGAACAACGACAAAAAGAGCCCTCATTTTTTCCTCTCCTTCGAACAACGCAGTGAAAAGGTCGAATGAAGGTCGAGCCGAGGCAAATTCGAAAGGAAAATTCACGATGCTGCCTTCATGATATCAATGTGTGATCAGATTCAGACGGCGAATGGGAAGAAGCGAAAGATCAAGAATGATGGACTTACTTTTGGAGGTTGCAGAAAAAGGTTGAAACCTTTCTTGGAATTTTCTCTTTTGGACAGTGTAAGTGAAGAGCAGGCGAAGGACCAAGAGAAGCAGTTGTCTTCACTGCAGATCTTTCTCGGACTGAATTAGTCGCCCCATAGGTTGCTTGATTCCGACGCTAACTACCTTAAATGAATATATCAAATCACTCTATCTGTGAAGAGCAGGGGAAGGACCAAGAGAAGCAGTAGTCTTCACTGCAGATCTGTTAAAGAAGTGATCCATTTTTTGAAAGCTCTAGACCACACTAGACTACAATTGCTTATGAATTAAGTATACTTAATGGAGAAGGAAGAAGTCGGCAGCAACAATTTGCTTCATGCAAAAGGAAAATGAAAGTCAACAAAAGTGGCTGGGAGCTGCATGGTATAGAAAAATGGAGAATAAGGAAGAAGGAACAGAAGATTGGAAGAAAGAAGAAAAGGAAAGCAAAGTCCAACTTGGACTTTGACTAGAAGAAAAGAGCTGCAACAAGCAGAAGCTAAAGAACGCAAGCTGAAATTTTATATTCATTCTTGTACTCAAAGTCGGTAGAGAAGGCGGTGAATTCACGCCTATAAATAAGAGTTAGCAAATGTTGTTCTAAGTAGCCGAAAACTAGAAACACTCCCTCCTTTGTAATAACAACTATCATAATAAAGTTTTTTCCATATTCCCTTGCCGTTGTAGTCCACTTATATCCACCCATATTTCACAAATACACACTTGCACACACACACACGCTGATATAGCTAGTATAAGTACCTAGAGGGGGTGAATAGGTATATAAAAGATTTTTCTTGATAATTGCACAATACTAGACAGTTGATAGATTTGAGACAAACAATAATCAAAGTAAGATTGAGAGAAGGGAAGAGAAAATTGAACACGCGGTTTATAGTGGTTTGGCTTATTTCAAGCCTACGTCCACTCTTCTGCACTGACAGCCTATTGGCCGGATTCCACTATGAACAAAGAGATGTTACAGCGTTGTTCTTCCTTGATTTCTCGGTGTAGATGATCTACCACACTCGCTCAAGGTCTCACTAAGTATAGATACTCTCTGTGTATACAATTTCGCTCAAAATATATCGACTAATATTCAAGGTGCTTCAGACTCTGAAATTTCTCTATCGATCATATACTAAAGCAACTAGAACGTCTTCCTTTTATACTCCTTTATGCCATCATACCCGTTGGCACTTACCAAAGGAATTCCTCCAATCTACCCGTTGGACAGAATCAATCAAGAAGATCATTCGAGCTATTAAAGGAACCTGACGATAGCCCATCAATCCCGTTCGCCTATACAATCAGGATCTTGGTTTCCAAGAATAGAACCTTTCAAGAATATTTCGTCGACCATTGGATCTTCAAACGATCTTGATTACGAATAAAAGAATCCGTTATATTTATCAAGCCAAGAGATCTTCTCCAAAGGATAGGACTAAATCCTCAACCAAATACTTCGGCTCTGGATTGCCTTCGTCATTGGATTAGAAAAAACTGTCAATGAGAATAGTCTTGAGTCTTAAGTCTTGAGTGCTGAGTCTGGTGATCTGAAAGCCTTCAGACTCTAAACAGAAGGTTTGCAATTATCCAAGACTAGACTGATGGAAAACGTTTTGTCAGCTTCAAAATATTCTGGAAAGATTTCTCCAACAATCTCCCCATTTTTTATGGTGACAAAACTTTCCTGTAGATTTAAACAACTTTGACCTGCAAAAACATTACTCAAGCAATATGGTTATCTCATAAAGATTAATAAATCAACCAGACTCTGCATCCACAGAAAATCAGTTAGTCTTTCATGAATAAGACCATACAACAACACTTGATATAAATGCAAACAGTCAAGCATCAAAATCCACATCCAAGTCAGTCATATTCAAGTTCACACTCAAGTCATACTAAAAAACAAACAACATTCAAACACACAAAAGAAATTTAAAATCAAAGTTTAAAGAGTTCAAATTGCAATTCTCCCCCTTTTTATCATCATTAAAAAGGTGAGAAAAGAGTCAAGTCTGCTTGGGAATGCGCACAATCTGGAAATCTCCCATCGACTGTACGATGCCTTCCAGCCTCTTCAAGTCTTCCCGTAGATGAGCCACCTCTTCTCCTTTGGCATTGGCTTGAATTTGAAGAGCGAGGTCTTTCATTTGATCCGCCAGGGTAATAGAAGATGCTTGTCCAGCATTCTTCATGACTTGAAGTTCACAGTCCGGAGCATAGATTTGACCCTGCATTTCCAGAATAATATCAAGGATACGACGAAAATCTGCTGTATTGTCCGTCCGTGTGCTCGCATTTGCTCTCTCGGATGGAGTGAAGGCAGACGATGGAACTTCTGTGTAATCTTGCAAATTTGGTGTTGACGTATCATGTCCTTCCTCAGGCATTTGAGAAGCCTGAAAATCTTCTGGATTTGCTGGTAAGTGACTCACACCTTCACTATTGACAGCATGTGGTGTAGTCCTCCCTTGCTCGCCATCTCCCCCTGTCTCTAGGACCTCAAATGGGGAAGAGTGATGGTCATGCTCTTCAGCATCTTGATTCCCCTTCTCTCCGACTTCATCTGCAGACTTTTCTTTCACTGCTTCTCCTTCTTCTTCAACTTCTTTCTCTTTGTCTTCTTTCTCTTTCTCTTGTTGCTCCTCTGCTTCTCTGTTCTTTGCTTGCTCCTCTTCTTCTCTCTGTTCTTTTTCCTCTGCTTCTTTCCCTTTCTTCTGATGTTCCGTTAATTCAGGTACAGAACGTCTGGTCCTTATTAATGCAGAGATAGTGAGATCTTCTTCTTCATCTTCATCCTCCAAGATGAGAGTTCTTTTCTTTTTGGATGGGGCACCAATGGGCTCCTTCCCTTTTCTCTTTGATGTAGAAGATACTGGAGTCTTCACTCTGAACTTCTCCATTGCCTTAGCAAGCTCTTACGGATGCATTTTTGTCAGCATTTTCAAACCCACCACCATTTTGTCGCATGGTCGAACACAAAGAGTATGTGGAGGTTCAATGTTCAAGTGTACGAAGATCTTGGTCACAAGACTGGGTAAGGCAATTGGCCCTTGTCCTTCACCATTGCTCGTACATGTGAAAGAGAATAGTGTGAGGGAGAGAGAACTTCTTCCTTGTATTGATCGCGTACATCAATTTCGCCTCGGAGTTAGACACGTCAGTCTTGGATGTAGACTTTGGCCTAATACAGTTGATCACAATTTTGTGAAGCAAGATGTTGATGGCACGCATTCTTGAGTAGGTAATTCTTCCCTCTGTACCCCTGTCTTTGACAAGCTCCAATGTGGCACAAGCAATCGAAACTTTGATCGGTTGATAGCGTCATCTTTCAACTCCAATTATATCTGCCAACATGTCCACATCTACCACATAGACTTGATCTCGAACACTGAATGATATTCTATTCGCATCTAAAAAGCTAAGATTCGAATAGAAGTATGCTGTCAATTGCGCATAACCGTCTGTGGTATCGGAGCAAAATTGCTCAAGTTGAAGCAGATTGAACTTCTCCCTTAAGTTCACATTAATGGCATCCAAGAAATCGAAATCAACACTTCTAGGGTTTATCACCCCTCGTTTCAACAATCTGAAGAACAGATTCTCCTGTTCCTTCGATTTAAACAAATCCATCCTTTTTCCCTTCACCTTCGCAACAACACCCATTCTAGGTTGAAATTCACTGAACATTTTATCATCATCGTTCCCGTCAGTCGGATTCTGTCCCGATACACGAGGGTCACTTGGAATGTTCGCAAGTGCTTCCTCAGCCTTTCCTTTGGGAGCAATTCCCAAATCCTCCATTTGTCGCAAAAAGATATACTCATTCCCATAATTCTTATCTTTAAGGAAATCATCTACGTAGTTCAGCGGAGTCCCAGTGCTCTTCAACGCACAATAGAGCTTGTAAATAAAAGAGGGTTTTTGGACTCTTACAGGGTCTGCATCCTCGATTATTTATTCCTCCGGCTGTTGACCCGCACCTTGTGGGGTAGATGATGTTGAGTGACATGGTGGAGAGTGAATTGGGCTCTGTTGCTAACTGGGCAAATCTTCTTCTTCGGTGAGATCAAAATGGGTAAGCCCCTCCCTCATTCTCTGTGGTCCCATGTTCGCAATTCTTGAAGACTTCCTCGAAGAAGACATCCTTCCTTGTCGTTGAAAGATTCCTTTGCTCGCTTTCCCAAGAAAAGATGACAACTTTCTCGAAGATGAACACGAAGTAGAGACAGGATTGGGAGGAGAATGCCTTTTTAGGGTTTTGAAGTTTAAGCGAGGAAAACTGTATATATATAACTCAGTTTAAAAAAGGAAAAACCAATCGGCACAAAGGAATGTGAACAGATGCCTCTTTTTAAAATCGATAACTGCCAAATAGAAGTTAATCTTTTTGAAAAGACAAGATTCCGTTTTTTATGGAAATTATAATTAACTGAACTAAAGATCGTACCTTTTCGAGATTGACTATAATAACAACTTACAGTCTATAGCCATGAATGTCTGATTCTGAGGGTTGGAGAGTCTCTAGACTTTAACTTCCTCGAGCTTCAAAATGTTGAGTCTGGAACGGATAAAATCCAATTGATTTTTCTCCAAAGGCTTTGTGAATATATCCGCTAGTTGATTTTTTGAATCAACAAATTGAATCGAGATTTCTCCATTTTGAACATAATCTCTAATGAAATGATGTCGAATCTCTATATGCTTTGCTCTTGAATGAAGGATTGGATTTTTAGTGAGATTGATTGCGCTGGTGTTGTCACATCTAATCTCTGTGCATGAGTCTTCAATTCCAAAGTCTTGTAGCTGTTGTTTTATCCATAGAATTTGTGAACAGCAACTTCCAAGAGCTACATACTATGCTTCTGTTGTTGAGAAAGCCACAGTGCTTTGTTTCCTTGAAAACCAAGACACTGTCCTGCTTCCAAGCAACTGGCAAGTTCCCGAAGTACTATTTCTATCAACTCTGCAACTGGCTAGATCTACGTCTGAATATCCCGGAAGATTAAAGTCTCCCTTCTTAGGATACCAAAGACCGATGCTTGAAGATGAAGCAACGTATTTGATAATACGTTTCGCAGCACTGAGATGGGATTCTCTAGGATCTGATTGAAACCTAGCACAGATGCAAACACTCAACAAAATGTCAAGTCCGGAAGCAATAAGATAAAGAAGTGAACCAATGATGCTCCTGTACAGCTTTTGATCAACTTTCTTCCCTTCTTCATCTTTGTCTATCTTCAAAGAACTTGACATTGGTATGTTGGTCTTTTTGCAATTTTCCAATCCAAACCTTTTGACAAGATCATTAGCATATTTTTCTTGATAAATAAAAGTTCCTTCTTTCAATTGCTTTACTTGAAGACCAAGAAAGAATGTTAACTCTCCCATCATACTCATTTCAAACTCATCCTAAATAGACTTAGAAAATTTCTTGCACAGACTTTCATTTGAGGATCCAAAAATAATATCATCCACATATATTTGAACAAGTAAAAAAATTTTGTTTTCCTTTTTGATAAATAAAGTAGTATCTACTTTACCTTTGACAAAACCATTCTATATTAAGAACTTACTTAGTCTGTCGTACCAAGCTCGAGGTGCTTGCTTTAAACCATACAAGGCATTTTTCAGTCCGAAGACTAAGTCTGGCTTCTTTGGGTCTTCAAACCCTGGTGGTTGTTCCACATAAACTTCCTCATGGATAAATCCATTTAGGAAGGCACTTTTGACGTCCATTTGGAATAACCTGAAATTTTTATAACAAGCAAACGCAAGTAATAGTCGAATAGCTTCTAACCTTGCTACTGGTGCGTAAGTCTCATCATAATCTATTCCTTCTTCTTGCGTATATCCTTTGGCCACGAGTCTTGCTTTGTTTCGTACGACTTTTCCTTTCTCATTCATCTTGTTCCTGAACACCCATTTAGCTCCAATAACAGTTTTACCTTTTGGTTTAGATGTCAATTCCCATACATCATTAATGTTGAACTGTCTGAACTCTTCTTGCATAGCTTCAATCCAGCTTTCATCAGATAAAGCTTCTTCTATGCTCTTTAGTTCAATTTCAGAAATGAGAGCCACAGCACTAGACTCTTCACGCCTTTTGGATCTGGTGCGAATTCCTTCATTAATTTCGCCGATAATGAGATCTTTGGGATGACTGGACTTATGCTTCCAGTTACTAGTTGATTTGTCTAGTTAATAATCTCTTTCTTTATTTAAATCTTCACGAACAGCTTGATGCTGGTCTTCCAGAGTCTGAGATGCTTCTTGAGTTGTAAGCTTTGGAGAGTCTGGAGCAGGTTCGGACTCTTCATAATGAGTCTGACTAGATTCATCTTGTGTAGAGTCTTGAAATTTGACATTCATTGACTCCTCCATAGACTAGCTCTTCTTGTTATAGACTCTGTAGGCTTTGCTTGATGTAGAATATCCAAGGAAGATGCCTTCATCTGATCTTTCTTCAAACTTACCAATTCGATCTTTTGCATTTTTCAATATAAAGCATTTGCAACCGAACACATGAAAGTATGAAACAATGGGCTTCTTACCTTTGAATAACTCATAAGGGGTTTTCTCTAGAATAGATCTTAAGAAGACTCTATTGATAATATAGCACGCTGTTGAAGCATCTTCAGCCCAAAATCGTGAAGAAATTTTACTTTCAATTAAAAAAGTTCTAGCCATTTCTTGAAGAGATCTATTCTTTCTTTCCACAACCCCATTTTGCTGAGGAGTATATAGAGAGGAGAACATATGCTTAATGCCAGATTCATCACAAAATTTTGTAAAATCTTGATTTTCAAATTCACCTCCATGATCTGTTCTTATACTTGAGATAACACATCATTTTTCATTTTGAACCTTTTTAGCAAATTTTTCAAAATATGAGAAGGTTTCGGACTTACTTGCAAGGAAATATACCCAAGTAAAGCGGGAGTAATCGTCCACAATTACTAAGCAATATTTCTTACCTCTAATGCTCTGGGCTTTAGTTGGTCCGAAGAGATCCATATGCAGCAACTGTAGTACATGATTAGTAAAGACATGATTTATTGGCTTAAATGAATTTCTTACCTGCTTTCTTAGAATACATGGTGTGCATGGATCGGACTTTTGGTATGGTAATTTGGGTAGACCTCGAACAAGCTGCTTTGATGAGATTTTAGCTAATTGCTTCATGTTGACATGACCAAGCTTTCTGTGCCATAAGCTTGCTTCGTCTTGAATTGAGATTAGGCATTGCGATTCATTTGGTTTCACATCCAGAAGATAGATATTTCCATGTCTTCGACCCATGAAAGACTGAGTAGAGTCTTTACTGGTTCTAGAACATGTTCCTTCTTGAAAGAAGATCTTAAAACCAGTATCACACAATTGGCTAATGCTGAGAAGATTGTAATTAAGTCCTTCCATTAGGGAAACATTACTTATTGTGAGATTTCCAATTTTCACAGTTCTAAATCCCACAATACTTCCTTTGTTGTTTCCTCCAAATGAAACTTTTCCACAATTTACTTGAACAAGCTTTATGAAGCAATTTGAGTCTCCTGTCATGTGTCTTGAGCATCCACTGTCAAGATACCACTTTACCTTTTTCTTGACGGAGACCTGCATTTAAAAGAGAGTCTCAAGCATTCTTTAGTACCCAATTTTTCTTGGGTCCTTTGGTGTTAATAAGATAAACAGTATTAGCCCATACTTTCTTAATAGGTTTCCAAACCATAGGACACTCTTTTTCAAAGTGATCCGGATTGTTGCACTTTGAACACCTGAGGGCATTTCGACCTACAGACTTTACAAAAACTTTCTTGAAATGATTTTTGTAAGCCTCTCCCAAGGGTCTTTTCTTAATTCTTTCTTTTACTTTAGGAAAATCAATCAAGGGAATTGTTTCTACTGTCATACCTAGACCAGACTTATTGAAGTAAGGTCTTTGAGCTGAAAGAATTTTTTCAAGTTTTTCGGACCCTATTGAAAATTTCTTTGAAATATTTGATAAGTCAGTTTTTAAAAAAGCATTTTCTTTTAAAAGAGTATCTTCATTTTCTTTAAGAGTGGAAACATTCAAGTCTAAACTTTTAACTCTTTCTTCTAAAACGTTTTCCTTTTGTTTTAGAGCTGGGTTTTCCTTTTTAAGTTCGGAAATTCTTTTGAGAGAAGTCTTAAGACTAAAACACAGTTCATCAATGTATTTAGAAACTTTGACAGGAATTTTAAAATTACTTGCCTCAAATTCAATGTCTGAGTCTGATCCAGAATTTGAGTCTGAGTCTGATCCAGAATTTGAGTCTGAGTCTGAATGTGCCATCAGACATAGGTTGGCATATTCATTATCACTTTTTTCACACTCTGTATCACTCCCGGGTTTCGGCTTTGAGAGCTTTTCGAAACTTTTCAGCTTGTCCTCTCTTCTTCTTCGAGAAGAGGACGGTTGGGTCGATGTGTCCTTTTTCTTACATTCAAAGCAAACTACATCTTTGTTTGGTTCCTCATCATCAACGAGACTTGGTCTCTGCTGTCTTTGAAAACTTTGTTTCTTTGAGTTGAACCTTCTTCTATTTCTATTCAGTTTTTGAATCTTCTTATCATGAGAGCAAGCTTCTCATCGTCCATATCATCTTCAGAATCTGTATCATCAGAATCATCATTTGATTTTAATGCAATGGATTTCTTACCTCTTGGATCTTCGTCTTTATTAATTCGTTCCACTTCATAAGACTGAAGAGTTTCAATCAGCTCTTCGACAAATAGTGGCATAATTCTTTGCGTCTCTCTTATTGAAGTCTTTATGTGATTCCAATCCTTGGAGAGTCCACGCAGTAGCTTGTTTACCTTCATGGGATCAGAAATTTTTTGTCCTTGATTCTCAAGACCATTGACAATATCTGTAAAACGGCTAAACATGTCAGTTATAGATTCTCCTGGTTTCATTTTGAAGGCTTCATATTGACCGAGGAGAATGTTAATTCTGGTTTCCTTCACTCGATCTGTTCCTTCATAGATGATATGTAATCTATCCCAAACTTCTTTTGCTGTAACACAAGAAGATATTTTGTTATATTCAGTTGGTGACAAAGCACAATATAAAGAGTAAATTGCTTTTGCATCGAGTGCTTATCTCTTGATTATCTCTTCCTGAGTCATTCTACTGGTCTCAACAGTTTCTTTCCCTCTTTCAGAGACTGATGCAGCTGTAGGAGTAATTCCTTTTTCTACAACGTCCCATTCCAGAGGATCCTTTGATCGTAGGAAAGCTTTCATTTTGTTCTTCCAGATGTTGTAATCATTTCCATCAAAGTAGGGTGGTCTAGTATTGCTTCCACCAGCCCTGGTGCTAGCATACTAGCCATGGATCTTTTACTTTGAAGTAAAACACTTCAAATAAAGTGAGTACACGGGCTCTGATACCAATTGATATAGCTAGTATAAGTATCTAGAGGGGGTGAATAGGTATATAAAAGATTTTTCTTGATAATTGCACAATACTAGACAGTTGATAGATTTGAGACAAACAAAAATCAAAGTAAGACTGAGAGAAGGGAAGAGAAAATTGAACACGCGGTTTATAGTGGTTCGGCTTATTTCAAGCCTACGTCCACTCTTCTGCACTGACAGCCTATTGGCCGGATTCCACTATGAACAAAGAGATGTTACAGCGTTGTTCTTCCTTGATTTCTCGGTGTAGATGATCTACCACACTCGCTCAAGGTCTCACTAAGTATAGATACTCTCTGTGTATACAATTTCGCTCAAAATATATCGACTAATATTCAAGGTGCTTTAGACTCTGGAATTTCTCTATCGATCATATAATAAAGCAACTAGAACGTCTTCCTTTTATACTCCTTTATGCCATCATACCCGTTGGCACTTACCAAAGGAATTCCTCCAATCTACCCGTTGGACGGAATCAATCAAGAAGATCATTCGAGCTATTAAAGGAACCTGACGATAACCCATCAATCTTGTTCGCCCATACAATCAGGATCTTGGTTTCCAAGAATAGAACCTTCCAAGAATATTTCGTCGACGATTGGATCTTCAAACGATCTTGATTACGAATAAAAGAATCCGTTATATTTATCCAGCCAAGAGATCTTCTCCAGAGGATAGGACTAAATCATCAACCAAATACTTCGGCTCTGGATTGCCTTCGTCATTGGATTAGAAAAAACTGTCAATGAGAATAGTCTTGAGTCTTGAGTCTTGAGTGCTGAGTCTGGTGATCTGAAAGCCTTCAGACTCTAAACAGAAGGTCTGCAATTATCCAGACTAGACTGATAGAAAACGTTTTGTCAGCTTCAAAATATTCTGGAAAGATTTCTCCAACACACGCTTCCACAAAAATCCAACAGTGGTGTATCAGAGTCACATCTTTGGTTGGTATAGGGCGTTTGTCCTAATCACCCGTTCCCAAAATTATTCATCCAAATTTCCAACAACTAAATTATGGCCAACTCTACCTCATCCTCATTTCATATTCCTATCTTTGATGGGAATAACTATGATTACTGGAGCATCAAAATCACCATGTTCTTGATGACCCAAGACTTATGGGACATTGTCGAGAGTGGTTATGAAGCTTCACAAGAAGGTGCAAGTGTACCAAAGGATCAACTACAAAAGGATGCAAGGGCTCTTTACTTTCTTCAGCAAGCACTCTCGAAAACGGTATTTCCGAGAATAATTGGAGTAAAGACTGCGAAGAAGGCTTGGGAGACATTACAAGAAGAATTTCAAGGCACTGAACAGGTACGAACTATTCAACTTCAAAATTTGAGAAGAGAATTTGAGAATCCTAAGATGAAAAATTATGAGACTGTTCAAGAATATTGTGGTAGATTGAAACAATTAGTAAATCAAATGAGATCTTATGGAGATGATATCACTGATCAGAGGGTTGTTGAAAAAATATTGGTGACACTCACTAGAAAATACAATTCTATTGTCACTACTATAGAATCATCAAATCAGCTAATTGGCTCTTTAGAAGCATATGAAAAAAGATTGCAAGTATAGGAAGAAGATACAGTTGAAAGTGCTTTTCAGTCAAAAATGAACATACGGTCTCATAATTCTAAAAGTAGTGGAAGAAGCTCATGGAAAAATAGAAGAGGATGAGAAACTACACGGAAGGAAAAATATCCAGTTTGTGGTATTTGCAAGAAAAATAATCATTTGGAAAAGGATTGCTAGTTTAAAAATAAACCACAATGCCACTCTTGTAAAAGATATGGCCACATAGAAAAATTTTGTCGCTCTAAAATAGATTATAGAGCGAATTATGTTGAAGAAGAAAAAGGAAAAGAAAAGGAAGAAGAAAATTTAGATAATTTATTCTATACAGGCCAAGAGGAAAAAGATGAGAAGAATGATCCATGGTATATTGATAGTGGGTGTAACAATCACATGACGGGAGATGAATCTATATTCACCAATATCGATACATCGGTAAAAACACAAGTGAGATTGGGTAATGGTGAATCGGTTGATGTGAAAGGAAAAGGGACTATAACTGTTGAAACTAAGAAAGGCCCAATGTACATTCATGAAGTATATTTGGTTCCAAGTCTTGCACAAAATCTATTCAGTGTTGGACAAATGATTCAGAATGGTTATTCTTTATACTTTAAAGGAGATACCTGCACTATCTATGATAAATTTAGGAATCATGTTATTGCCTCTGTGAAAATGGAGAACAAGAATTTTCCTATTTAATGGAAATATGTCAAAGATATAGCTATGAAAGCTTAACTTGATGATTCATGGCTATGGCATCGGAGATTTGGCCACCTCAACTTTTACGGGCTAAAAATTCTCCATCAGAAAAATATGATGAGAGATTTTCCAGCCATTATAGAAATTTCAAATGTTTGTGAAGGATGTCTTCTTGGAAATCAGCAGAGGAAGTCCTTCCCATCTGGAGGCACATGGAGAGCTGAGAAGCCATTGGAACTTGTCCATACGGACGTGTGTGGTGAAAGGGCTAGTGAATACACCTACAGGGGGTGAATAGGTGTAAATAAAAATCTTCGCAGGACTTAATGAAAGTGATTTGCTTTTAGAAGATGTTAGACAATAAGCATATTTCAACTTTAAGCAAATAGACAATCAGTAAATAAAAGTAAGAAGTTCGGGGATAAGAGAAAATGAACACGGAGTTTATAATGGTTCAGTTAGACTAAGTCTACATCCACTCTCCTCGCTAACAACTTATTGGCTGAATTCCATTAAGGATCAAAAGAGATATTACAACTTGTGATCTTGACTATCACAGTGATGAGTCTTTATCGAACTCTCACACAGTCTCACTAAAAGTTTCTCTCTTTTGTATACAATGTTCAGCTCGATGAAATGAAAAAGCAAGAGACTAGAAAGCTTCAGACTTTGGAATTCTCTCTCAAGTATCGTATCGAACAACCAAAAAGTCAATCCTTAAATACTCCTTCATGCCCTCTTGACTGTTGGCACTTTCCAAATGAATTCTTCCAATATACCCGTTGGACAAAATCAATTAAGGTGATCTTGAGTCATTAGATAATTTGTGTTGAAAGCTCATCAATCTTGTTCACCCGTACAAATTACAATCTTGAGTTTCCATAAGTAGAACCTTCCAAGTTTAGCTCACCTTTCAAAGATCTTCATATCGGAGTAGTTTCCAATAAGAATAATCAATCAAGTATATGTGAAATCCAGCTATAAGATCGTCCAATAATCATACGAAATTAAACTTTGAAGATAATCTTGCATCTGGATAATTCTTCATACTTCAGTCTGGAACTGATAGTGAGGATAGACTTTGAGATGAAAATTTGGTGGTCTGTCGGTTTTCAGACTTTGACAATAAAGTCTTAAGATCTTCTGATATAGACCTGGAAAGGTTTTGTCAACTTCAAAACAATAAAGGAGTTTTCTCTAACAATATCTCCGTTTTTTATGGTAACAAAACTTTCCTACAGATTTGGAAAACTTTCGACCTGCAAAACAATACTTATGCAATATATAATATCTTATAAATTTGATTAGAAATTTAAAAAAACCTTGGTTCTGCAACCACAAAACACATGTCAGTCCAAACCAGTTATAAGTAATGTCGCAAACTTAATCATTGCACTTGCAAGCATCAAAAAATTAATAATATCCAAAGTCAAATGTCAAACCAAATCATAATAAAAAAAAAAATGTCACAGAAAGTAAAGTCCAAAGTCAATAAAACCAAAATGCAAATTTGCACTCAAACTCTCCCCCTTTTCGTCATCAGCAAAAAGTGGAGACAAAAATGATTAAAAAGAGTTGATTTGAATCAAGGCTGCTTGGGGATACGAACAAGCTAGAAATCCCCCATGGACTTGACAGTGTCTTCAAGCTTCTTCAAAGACTCCTTAAGCTGTTGAATATCCGCATCCTTTGCCTATTCTTGTAGTTGAAGCTTTAAGGCTTGAATCTGTTCTTGAAGAGAGTTTGTAGATGTCTTGAAGACAATCATCATGTGTTTCATATCAAACTCAAAAGCATATTGCTGACCCTTTAATCCTAAAAGAAGCTCCATCACTCTTTGAAAATCTGTAGAGTGATCTGTAGTAATGCTGGGACCAGCCGAATCGATTGCAAGAGTTTGAAAATGAGGGGGAACATTAGTTGTTCTATCACCATGACTAGGAGTGTATGCCTCAAAATCTACTTCAAGGAATTGAGAGGCATAGACCTCTTTTGGGTCTAGTGGAGATCTACTAACATCACTAGCAAATATGGGTGAAGAAGTACCTCGTTTTTCAGCATCTCCCTGTCTTCATGCCTTCAGGTGGAGAGATATGTTCTTCTTCATGCTCTACTTCAGCACTATAGCAATGTTGTTCACCAGTCTTTCCACTCCTTGTCTTCTCCGAATCATCGGACAATGATGCAGCCAATGTTGGTTCAAAAGAGTCAACGCGACTCCTTTCTTCTTCGCTTCTTCTTCCTTCTTGTTCTTCTCTTTTTCTTCTTTCTTCTCTTTCTTCTTCTCTTCTCTCTGTTCCTTCTTGATCTCTATTCTCTGTATGGCTCACATAACTCTCTAGATTTCGCAGGGCAAGAGCTGAGATAGTGAGATCATCATCATCTTCTTCTTCGTCTTCCAAGATGACAGATCTCATTTTCTTCATTGGTTCTGTCATGGGCTCCTTGCCTTTCCGTTTCTTTGCAGCAAAGTCTTGCTTCGCCTTCACAGGAGACTTCTCCTTAAAGCGCTCCAGCTCCTTGCTTAGTTCCTTCAACCTCATCTTAGAAACCATTTTAAGACCAATAACCATTGGAGCAATGGTTCTAGCACAAAGAGGAGCAGGAAGTTTGATCTTGAAATGCTTGAAGAGTTGTGAGATAAGCCCTGAGTAGGGAAGTTGTCCTTTGTCTTTCATCACAGTTCTATACATGTGCATAAGAATTGTGTGAGGAAGAGAGAACTTACGGCCAGAGATGATCGCGTACATGAGCTTTGCTTCGAAACAAGAAACGTTTCTCTTTGAGGTAGACTTTGGCAGGTTCAACGTCTTCAATAACCTCTTCATGTTCTTGTTGTGGGGAAGGATCTTGTGCTGCTTATTGATGCGGTTGAGAATGTTGTCTTGGTTGTTGCTGTTGTTGTCGTTGTTGAGGAGAATCTTCTTTCTCGGTCAAATCAAAATGTGTAGGTCCCTCACGCATATGCTATGGTCCTCAACTCGCGATTCTCGAAGACTCTCTTTGGGAAGACATAGTCAAAGTCTAGGGGAATTTCTTAAACTCACTCTTTCGAAAAGGTTAAAAAAATTTTGATGAAACTCAAGTAGATGAGAAAGAGTAAGATCACAGTATTCTAGGGTTTCAAAAAGAGTGCGTAAATGAAGAAGACGAGTTTCGACAATATATAAAGCAAGTATACGAAGCGTCGCAAGGAAAAGGTAAAAACTGCCTTTTTGAAAATGATAAACTGCCTTTTTCAAAAATAATAACTTCCTTTTTGAGAATGAACAATTGTCACTAAAGATAATTTCTAAAAACAAAATAGGCAAAAAGCAATTTAAAGGATAACGTACCTTTTCAACATTTTGTCCAAAAATAACTTCACATTAAATTAGAAGAAATTTATTTACATGTAACATTTGGAAATTCTAAGTCTAAACACCTTCAGACTTTACCCAACAAAAGATAGAATGTTCGGTCTTGCACGAATAAACTCAAATAAGCTTTTATCCAGTGGCTTTGTAAATATGTCCGCCAGTTGATTCTTCGAGTCAATGAATTGAATCAAAATTTCTCCATTCTAAACATGATCTCTAATAAAATGATGACGTATTTCTATATGCTTTGCTCTTGAGTGAAGAATTGGATTCTTTGTGAGATTGATGGCACTTGTGTTGTCACATTTGATTTCAGTGCATGATTCTTCAATTCCAAAGTCTCTTAGCTGTTGCCTCATCCATAAGATTTGAGAACAGCAACTTCCAAGTGCCACATATTCCGCTTCAGCTGTTGAAAGAGCTACTGTGCTTTGTTTTCTTAAAAACCATGATACCAGCTTGTTGCTAAGCAATTGACATGTACCAGAAGTGTTTTTTCTATCCACTTTGCATCCTGCCAAATTTGCGTCGGAATATCTAAGGAGAGTAAAGTCTCCTTCTTTGGGAGACATAGACCTAGCTTTGGAGTAGTTGCAACATATTTGATGATTCGCTTTGCTACACTAAGATGAGATTCTTTGGGATTTGATTAGAATATAGCACAGATGCAAACACTAAACAAAATGTCAGGTCTAAATGCAGTAAGGTAAAGAAGCGATCCAATAATGCTTCTGTATAGCTTTTGATCCACAGTATTTCCTTTATCATATTTATCCAGCTTTGAAGAGCTTGACATAGGTGTCTATGTTTTTTTGCAATTTTCTAATCCAAACTTCTTGATGAGATCTTTCGCATACTTTTCTTGGTGAATGAAAATCCTTCCTTAGATTGTTTTACTTGTAATCCCATAAAGAAATTTAGCTCACCCATCATACTCATTTCGAATTCATCCCGTATGCATCTAGAAAACTTCTTGCAGCAAAGATTCATCATTAACAACATTAGCTCCTTGATTCTCATTTTGTTGCTTCTTTTTATAGGCTTCACACGAAACCTCCGATGTCCGGTTTGGTAACAAAACCAACACTCATCTTTTGCAACCTATCTCTTACCACTTGATTATCTAAATCTTCCTCTACTTTTACTTCTTCCACGGTTCTCCACTGCGAGTGTTGTTGAAGATGTAGATGCAAAAAAATTATCTCCACTTGAGACTTTCCTTCACATCTCTTCATCCATGATACTACTCACAGTATAATCAAGAGTTAAATCATCCTTCATGGTGCTCGAAATTCCCTACACTACGGTATTGTAGATTTCTGGAAGAGAACATAAAAATAATAAAGCTTGAAACTTCTTATCTAAATTTATGCCTGCGAATTCCAATTGACCAATGACCTGCATAAAACTATTAATATGCTCTGCCACAAAACCTTTATCAAATGACTTCATATTAACCAATTTCTTCAGCAAAAATACCTGATTTGATGTGGACAGCTTCTCATAAATATTTGTTAGAATATCCATGGCTTCTTTTGCAGTTTTTGCTTTCGTGATGTGGTATGTCACACCCCGATCCTCGGGCGCGCGCCCATCCCTTACTCGGTCGATTTATTTGCGACGTCCCAGGAAGGTCGCCGACCCATTCATTTATATACGCATGTGGAAGCTTAATAAAATCCCCAGACAATCAAACAATGGGATAGAAAAGTAGAATCATATTTTTCAAACCAAGACGAGTCTTTATAGACAAACTGGTTAATTACAAACTTAGGCTGTTTACAAAATTAACGGCTTATCAAAAAGGGGACTATCTTAACGTCCACTAGTCAAACCCATTTGCAGATTCTTCAGCCTCCACTTTCCGAACTCCAGGACTTTCGGTCCTCCACGATCGTCATCTAGGGACTTGAAATATCTTTCCCCAAACCGGGATGAGACTATGTCTCAGCGAGTTCTACCCCACTAAGACCCAATTAGGAAGCCAATACGCCATAAGGGCTGCCGAAGCACAACACAGGTCAAAGGGCTTACCTTGGCATCAGTTCCTTTCCTACACATTAGTTCAATTATAATATCGATAACTACAGCAAACAATCACATTCCACCAATCGGATCGACTCAGCGATCAATCGACTTAAGCGATTAGATGCCACCACGACCTTTCTCTGGTCGATGCATTCAATACTATCTATAAAGTCCGACCATAGTCTATGACTGCTCACCCAAAGCTAATAATAGATAGCATAGCTCGCCCAAAGCTGATAGATATAGTATACTATGTATATGCTCTGTGGCATCCCAAAATTCAGAGCCAAGCCATAAGGTGTGTTAAAGTCTTTAATTAGGTGATAAAAATTTCCATGGCTTATGCTTTAGCCATTAGTCTTTTAATTAGATAATTTGTGCATATGATTGTGAGAATTTAAATTCGATAGATCAATAATTTATGCTTGGCCATAAGATTTATAAATTAAATTTCAATAGACAAGATGCCCCGAGACTTTGGCCAAGATTAAAAATGGAAATTTAAAAATATTTATAGAAGGAATTCAAAAAAAAAAGGGGAAAAAGAAGGTCAAAATTCAATTGGGCCTTAAGCCCAAGAGTGGAACTTTAATGGACCAAGTTAGCTGGCCCATTAAAGCCCACAAGGGAGCTGTCGACCGGCCCATTAGAGGCCCAAGAAGTGGCCGGATGGCCCAAGCCCAAGAGGCCCAAGCTCAATTCAAAATCCAATGTGACAAGTGGCAAAGGGGAAGGCCATGCATTGGCCATGGTTGAGGCAAAACAATCATTACAAATGATGAGCTCTAGAGGGGTATAAGAAGGAAGAGAGAGAGGGTGACCGGCCATTTTGTTCACCCAAGGAGAGAGAGAGAGAGAGAGAGGTGTGCGAGAGAGGAGGAGCGGCCGAGAGAGAAAGGAGGAGGGAACCGCCGTGTGCCACCATGTTCGCCGCCGTACGTCGTCGTTCGTCCATCCTAGAGGCAAGTGGGAGTCCTCTAGCTTCTCTTGCATGCTTGTATGTTGATTGCATGTTAGATTTTAGGTGTTTTAAGTGAGAAAAACTGAGGTAAGGTTGGCTCGTTCTTAAGTCGTGTGACTGTTCTTGCTCGGGTTGTGTGAGTCAGTAACTTGTTTGAGCTTGCATGTGTGTTTGGAGTCCGATTTTGGCTTCGATGTCTTGATGAAAGTTGTAGCTAACATCTTGTACTATAACATACTGAAATTTCGTGGAAAATTATGGAGATTTGAGGGGTTAAAGTCGTATCTTACGGAGACCTCAGATCTGGAGAGTTTTTACTAACCTTTTGCTGGATTCGTGGTTGCATGTTGGTCTTTGTTGAGAATCTTACTTCGATTTCTTCATGAAAGTTGTAGGGAACATCTTAAAATACAACATACTCAAATTTGAAGCGAAAAGAACAAGTATAGCTTGGTAAATCGACTAGATCTTGAAGACGATGATTCTGGTGATGTATTCCGAGACACCCGAGACTTAAAGGACTAAAATGAGGACTATACTCTGGTTATTTGACCTAGATCTCTTCATGAAACTTGTAAAGGACACCTTGACACATAACATATCCAAATTTCAGAGAAAAAAAAAAGAGAATATGTGGGTGAAATCTTAGTATTTCGGAGATGAAGGCACTGGACGATGCGGTAACGGGTCCAGAAGTTTCATGAGGTTGAATAAAATAATCGATAAGTAATCTGGCTTGGAGTTCTCCATGAAAGTTGTACAAAAATGTCTTGGCTATAATCCAGTAAACTTTTATAATTTTTTGAGGCCATATGGATATTTTAATTTAATTTATTCGGAAACCGTGCATTCTGGTTTCATCCAAGAAGCATAGGATGTTTTGGGAAAATTATGAAATTTTATAAAAATTCAATTTGGCCATGAATTTTGCAAGTAATTATCATCCTATGGGTTTGTTTAATAATTTCTTGAATTTTGATAATTTTGGGAATTTGTAGTTATTTTAAAAATAAATAATAAATAAATAAAAATAAATGAATAAAAGGAATTATTTCATTGGCCATAAATTCTATTCAATTAATTCATGTTGCATGTGTAATAAAGCCTTGATATGTCAATGATATTGAATTGAGATGCACATGTGAATAAGCCTTGATATGTCTATGATATTGAATTGAGATGCACATGTGATAAAGCCTTGATATGTCTATGGTATTGAATTGAGGTGCGCATGTGATAAAACCTTGATATGTCTATGATATTGAATTGAGATGCATATGTGATAAAGTCTTGGCATATGTATGGCAATTGAATCAATGCATGTGTGAATGTCATGCCTAGTATGATTTGTTTGATATCATGCCATATGCCATGTTAAAATGTGAATAAAATACAGGTAAACATGGATGATGGTAAATGAGGAGATGGTTGTGATGGCGGATGATGCTCAGAATGTATAGAGATACATTGCCAAAATTCCCTGGGAGATTCAGGATGCCCGGAATGTGGGGGGCCGGAAGCCCTGTCGGAGGTCTTTGCCCGAAGGGAATGCCTCGCGATGCCAGGATTGGAGTGCGAGATGCCTGGCTAGAATGGTAAAGGCCGGAAGCCCTGTCGGAGGTTTCTGCCCAAAGGGAATGCCTCGTGATGCTAGTTGAGATGCAAGATGCCCGGAATGTGGGGAGCCGGATGCCCAATGGCTTGGGAGGCTGAATGCCGGGGAACCTCGGAGGTCTTTGCCCGAGGGGATGATGAAATTGATGATTTGAGAAATGGGTGATGTGGTGATCAATTAAAAAGTTAAAAGTGGAAATTAAACCATGATATGATATGCATGATGATATGCATGATGGTGATGATGACGATGATAAGCATGATGATGATAATGATATGTGATGTGAAATAATGATGATCACCCATGATATGATATGCATGATGAAATGCAAGATGATGATGATGATATGATATGCATGATGATATGCAAGATGATGATGATGATATGATATGCATGATGATATGCATGGTGATGATAATGATAATGATATATGATATGACATGTGTAATGTG
Source organism: Eucalyptus fibrosa (assembly GCA_017140475.1). Taxonomy (NCBI): domain Eukaryota; kingdom Viridiplantae; phylum Streptophyta; class Magnoliopsida; order Myrtales; family Myrtaceae; genus Eucalyptus; species Eucalyptus fibrosa. The sequence goes on along the minus strand of CM029514.1, from coordinate 42,068,074 downwards.
ATGATGTCATGATGATGATAACATGTATGATACGATGATGGTACACATGTATGTGTTATAAATTGATATAATGATGCATGATAGTATGCGCATGGCTTCAAGGTAAGTAATGCCTGCAATACATGTATGATATGCCTGATGCATTGAGTTGTTATTGGATTTCCTTATCTGCTGAGTGGTTGTACTCACCCCTTTTGGGGATAACATTTCAGATTAGTAGTATGCCGCTTCCTGCCATCACGCGGGGTACATTTTACGGGATACCATCCGATGTAGAGGTCGAGTGTGCTGAGATAGATTGTCCCTCTGTTCCCGGACTAACTTTTATTCGAGTATGCTGTCTAATGATATACGATGTGGGCCTGGCTGGGGGCCCTGTTATTCAGGAGTTTATATCCGTACATGTTCGTCGGGATGGAGCGATGCAAGGGATGTTGCCACCGCCACCGCCTGATGCACCGGGTTGGGTGTGAGGCCTGTACGTGACGAGTAGGAGCTGGATCCTTTTTGGGAGTTAGTTAACCGACACGATGATGGGGAATTGTTGCACGTGTGATGTAGAGGGTCGAGAGTTTTTTGAGGTTTTAGGCTGGACATGGCTGAGTCCTAGCTTTTCCTTTTTAATGTACCGACCCAAGAGTAGTCCTATCTTGAAAGAATATGTAAATAAATTGTCGTCACTTGTTTATAAAAATCCTGATGTTTAGTGGTGTGTATTTGTATCATGGTTGGTAGGGGGAGAGACGTGATATCTAATTTGCTTCCGCTAATGAGTCGCGCTGGGACCGTTTTGTTTTAAAAAAAAAAAATGTGTCTATAAATTACGACGCATCTTTTAGAAAGACAAAAAGGTAAAAACGAGTAACATTGGCGCTAGTGACGACCTGCGAAGGGTTCGGGGTGTCACATGCTCGCCCAAAGCTGATAGATTAGGACCCCTAGGCCAATTTAGTATACTATATATGCTCGCCCAAAGCTGATAGATTAGGGCTCCTAGGCCAATTTAGTATACTATATATGCTCGCCCAAAGCTGATAATAAGGTATACTGCTCACCCAAAGCTGATAATAAGGTATACTGCTCACCCAAAGCTGACATATCGCCCGTAGGTCAATATAGTATACCGGTATACTGCTCATCCAAAGCTGACATATCGCCTGAATGCCGATATAGTATACAACTCCAACCATATAGTTAATTCATTATTTTTTTTTCATTCACAATAAATAGTTGTGTGGGGGTACACAGTTGGCCTTAGCCAAAATATAATAATTTTACTTAAAAATATCCCACCAATTTCAACAGCCCATTACATATTTTTGGCGCTGTAAACCGACGCCCGGTTATTTCTCCATCAATAACCAAAATCAAATAATTTAGGAATAAATCCTAAATTCACAATTAATTCAATTCAATACAAATTAACGCTCAAATAAATAAATGGACTGCACCACGATAATCAGCATGGAATTTCGGTCGTCGGCCATCTAAATCTTAATTTTCGAATTTTATTTAATTAATTAATTAATTTCGATAATTAATAATTAATTACAATAAATTCAATTTAGCTCAAATCGGAGCTCAATTAAAAAACAGTCTTCACCATAATCATCAGCATAAAATTCCGATCACCGGCTATCCCGGTCAAAATTTCCGGAAATTAATAAATAATTAAATTTATTCCAAATATTAAATATAATAATATTATTTTATTTTATTATTATTATAGTACAATTTCGAATTAATTATTTAATTTAAAATAATTAATTAAGGCTTAAACAAGATTACTTTAATCCAAACATTTTCTTAACTTTAATTAATTGTCCACTAAATTAATCACATCCCTTAATCCACTTAACATTTAAATAAACTAATCTAACCACCTAAACCTACTTAGTTTAATCTAAACACTCCTTAAACGTGATTAACCTACTAAGCGGGGATTAGTGAGTTAAACTCACCCGATTAGCGAGCCGAGCGGCTCAAATCAAGGGGACGCCGAGGGGATCGATTCGCTCCAAGGTGGGCCTAGCTTCCGGGGTCGGGAAGCCGACCAAAACGGGCCACGAAGCCGCTGCCATACCCATTTTTGGATGCTGCTGTCCACTGCGGTTTAGGGCCAAGAAAGGGTAGATCCGAGTTTGGTTGGGACATGCAAGGGCCGAGAGGGCTAGGTGGAGCTCCGGCGGGCTGAGGCGGAGGCGTACGGTGGCTCACGGTGGCGGGGACAAGCTCCGGCAGCTCCTGGAACTTGCGGACCAAGACGGACGAGGGCGGCTGGGCTTCGCCAAGCACGGGCGGGTGAGGAGCAGCGGCTATGCGCTCGCGAGGAGCGACGAACGGCGACGGCGTGCGGTGGCTCCAGGCGACGTGTGGCTTCTCCTTTGAAATTTATGGGTTTGAAAGGCACAACGGGAGAAGAAAAGAGCTGGTCGGCCGGCAGCAGGAGGGAAGAGAGGAAGGTAGAGGGCGAGCGGGCTGAGCGCAAGCTGCTCCGGCGGCATGCACGGCGAACGGCGGCGACTCCTCCAGCCTCGCTGGTTTGCTCGGTTCCGTCGAGCAAGAAGAGAAAATGGGGAAGAAAGGGGGCGACGGGAAGAAAGAGGGAGGAGAGAGAAGGAAAAAGGGGGGCATTCCTTTTATTTTTCTCTTTATTTAATCTCCCAAAAATTGGCCCACCATGACATCACTATGATATTATGTTCCACTATCTCCAATTTCTCACAATCTTAGTCAATGGGTCCAATTTCTCTTTCCGCCGTGACATAAAATCCCGTACACTTAATTCAACCAATTCTCAATCAATTCCATCCAATTGAAGCTTAATTAAATTAACCCATGTGTCCTCAACCTTCTTATGACTTTTCCCCATCAAATGATCCAATTTGCTTCCCAAAGATTCGATCAAAAACGGCCTTACTTTATTCTTCCGCCAAAAATCTTGATTGTAGAAAAATCTTCAGGAGATGAGTCGACGTCCCTAAAATGAATTGTGACTTGACAGAACTCTCAATTTCTGGATTCGGGTTCGATTTCACAGTTAATTTCAATTCGACGCGAATTTAGTATGTTCTAATCTACCGGGTAGCTTTTAGGAAATTTTCTTGCATTTGACCCGTGGTTGATTATTCTCAAGCCACAATGTACATCTTTGATACATTGGCGACTCTCAATTGTCGTAGAAATCTCAAGGTTTCAATTACAGACACGGGGTATCGAAACGACAGAATAATCGGTCTAGTGTCGATCGACAATAATTGTGCAATTAGGTGGAATCACCCACACTTAATCACATACCTTTGTCGAGTCAACCTATCTCCGATTTCTAATCGATCTTACTGTGTCGTAATGATCTCTTGAAGATTTGCACGATCGAGCGGTCGATTCCTGATCGAATTCTCAAGTCTAATGCGTTAAAATTCCTTAACGGCTTCACCTGATAAACTAGTCATCCCATGAGTGATCAGTTCAGGGAAAAGAACTATAAATACGTCGATGAAATGCCCAATTATTTCGATCGAAAGCAAAACCTAGATTTCAGGATGTCACATGGTACCCTGTCTTTTTCGTCAACACTAGACGAATCACACCTAATGCCTTTCGATCAAGAATTTTCTATTCGGCTTCTACTATCGGATCCACTTCCGCCATCTCGAGTTTCCAACCCACTACATAGAGATCTTTTTGATAAAGATAATCCTCAATTTGTAGTTTCCATCATCCGAAATCCTGCCCATTGAACTTATTGATTCTAATTTTATCTTCTGCCATATTGTTTGCCTTCAATTGAACATCATTGAAAAACCATTGATGTTCTCGATTAGCCAATGCAGGCTCTAATACCAGTTGTTATGAAATCGCATGTCGATTCCAGAAAAATAATGCTCGCAAACAATTCATCAAATAGAAGATAATAAAATAACATAATCAGAAAAACACGCTAGAAAATTTGTTAACAAAGTTCACTCAAACTGGGCTACGTCTCTGCGCAGAGGCACTCTGTGAATCCACTAGACTTCAAAAAAAATTGGAATACAACAATGATCTTCTCTCAAGATCAAGGCACGAAGAGATTGAGAACCCTCATAAAGAAAGAAAAAAAAAACTCACTTTTTTCTTCCTCTTTTTCTTGCCTCTATTTTCTTTTTCAGCGTCTTTTGGGCTAGCATCTTGCCATCGCTAATATAAAGGTATCACTCTTAACCTAAAAACAAATATGATAGAAAAGACAAAAAAAAAAAAAACCCTAAAAATATTTGGCTTCATCTATAACATCCTGGCTCCGGTGTGTCCAAGTCTAGTGGCAAGTCATCAGCCGTTGTTGGGAATATCGAATTCCCAAAAACCGAACTTGACACTAAATCAAACCCCTAAAATAAATGCGAAAGACGAGCCCAGGAATAACATGTATCACCGATCGAAAGTTACACTACATAATCGAGCGTACCTTATTCTCCACAGATTAAACACCAACGTTGAAGTTCGAGGAAGAATCTAATCCCGGTCTACCAAAGAGCCTACTGTTGGTTCAAAAGGGAGAAAACTTACGTTGGTTTTGGGAGAGAGGAAAAGAAAAGCGTACGTACATCCAAAAGGTACGTTTTCTTTTTCTTTTCTCTCCTTAAATACGTTTTCTCCAAAAGACGTGTCCCTTCAGTAAAAGACGTCCCCCTAAAAGTTACAACACTTCAATGTATCCCTCCATCCATGGGCCCTAATTTTGTGGGCCAGGCTTTTAGGCCCAACATGGGCGGACGCGCCAACTTAGGCCCATCACATTAAATAATTAAAACCATCATCTCCCACTCGCACATGGTAGGCTGAACAGGATCCTCTTTACCTCTCTTCAACATTCATACTGGTGAATAATCTGTGTGACCAGCATACTTTGAGAGCTCGTTGCCATACATCTGTTAGGAATATATAGCAGCTCATAATGGGCATCACACTCTAAGTAGATTTAATATGTAGTACCCTAAATCGATCCATCACATTTATATCTCTCTTGATCTCTTTTAAACAATAATATATATATTGTATTCACAATTATGATCATCCCAAAGAAAGTCATAATTGGTTAACTAGTGAATACAAAACTACAATGTGATTCTCTAAATTCGATCTTCCTCTTTCCTTCAAACTCTCAATTTCAATTTAGCTTGCTTTTCTAGAAATGTCCCATTAAATCGAATCAACTCATGACCATTGGCAACATCCTAAGATAGCAAACATTAAATAGAAATCTTGAGAATAAGTAAAAGTCATGAGGACACTAAAATTGAGGAACTCTTTTCCTCAAGAGTCTTACACGATATAAAAGTTGAGATCAAACTTTTGCCACTCTTATTGGTCATTTCATACATACGTAGTATGAAATACATATTACGGTATTAACTCCTTTCCCATGAAGTATATGTCTACACTTTTCAATACTGTACAGATGATAGTTTAGACATACCCAATGTCTAACTTGAGTTCACGTATCTACTCATTCACAAAATTCATCAGAACTCACATTTGGCATCATAGACAGATAAAGTAAAATATGTGGGTTATTTTACTTTCAGACATAGTAAATATTATGTCATCATCTTAACACCCAATTAATGTGACAAATATATTTTAAGTTTGAGCTCTCGATTATCACCTAGATGATAAGCTTAAAACAGTCCCATCTCTATTTATCACACAGTAAATAAAGGCGATTACTCGTGTGAGTGGGCTAATCTTTTATCTGTCCGACATACTTTATCAACTTAAAGTAATGCATTAAGCATTAAGATACATAAATATCAAACAAAGATTCATAGACATTAATAATGAAACAACATTAGTTCATAAATGTGAACAACTCAAGGAAATTATAATATCCAGTACATCAAACTCTACGCAATCCTAGAGATTTCACATGACCACAAAACACATCTCTAGGTATTGGCTTTGTCATAAGATCTGCTACCATTCTATGCGTAGATACGTACTGTAAGTTCACATCCTTTTGTGCAACCATATATTTGACAAAGTTATACTTGGTATCTATATGTTTGGTCTTGCCATGATATTTTGGATCTTTGGTGTACGTTATAACTGCTTGGCTATCACAGTTAACCAATAATGGATTTGCAGCACTTCCAATAACACCTAAATAATCCAAAAATCTCTTAAGCCAAACATCTTCTTATATCACTGCTGATAATGCCACGAACTCAGCTTCCATCGTGGACAAGGCTATACACGTTTGTTTCTTACTGCTTTAACAAATGGCACCATTATTCAGTAAGAAAACATACTCAGAAGTAGATTTCCTTTTATCTAAATCTCCTCATCAATCAGCATCATAATAGCCTTAGAGTCGCAGATCCTTTCCTTGATAACTCAGCGTATAATCAGCAGTTCCCTTTAGATACCTCAGTATTCTCTTAACGGCTTTCAAATGTGTTTAACCTAGATTGATTGGTATCTACTCACCATTCCAATTGCAAAACATATGTCAGGTCTTGTACACATGATAGCGTACATCAAGCTCCCAACAGCACTAGCATAAGGAACATGTTTGATTTGTTCCTTCTATTGTGGAGTTCTTGGACACAGTCTATGACTCAATCCTTCACTTTTTGCAATAAGAGTGTCTATGGGTTTACAATATTGCATACGAAATCGTTCAAGAACATTATTGATATATGTTTCTTGCGAAAGAGATAATGATCTCTTCGAACGATCTCTTGAAATCTTAACTCCAAGAATGTATGCAGCCTCACCCATATCCTTCATCTCAAAGTTGGAGGACAACCAACTCTTGACAGTATTAACAAACTCCATATTGCTGCCGGCAATTAGTAGATCATCAACATATAATGATATGATCACAAATTGATCTTTGGATCTTTTGATATATACACAATGATCCTCATCTATCATTGTAAAATCATATGCCATTATGGCATTATGAAAATGTATATATCATTGTCTCGATGACTGCTTAAGGCTGTATATCGATCTCAAAAGTCGACATACCTTTCCTTCTTTGCCTTCTTTAACGAAACCAGCAGGTTGTTCCATATATATTTCTTCCTCTAATTCTCTATTGAGGAAAGTAGTATTTACATCCATTTGATGTAACTCAAGATCCATACTAGCCACTATTGCCAAAATAATGCGAATCGAGGTAAATCTCACTACAAGAGAAAATGTTTCTTCATAATTAATTCCTTCTTGTTAGTTATACCCCTTCGCCACAAGGCGAGCCTTATGCATTTTTATTAAGCCATCAGCTTTTCACTTTATTTTGAAAACCCACTTCTTCCCAATAGCTTTGCGTCCTTTTGGAAGATCAACCAGTTCCCAAACTTAGTTTGACTTCATTGACTCAATCTCCTTTTCCATTGCATGAATCTAGTTTTCCTTATTAGGACAATTTAGAGCCTCATTAATATTTCTTGGCTTATTCTCATCTTGCGGAGCAATCATAAAAGTTTCCCCTTCAATGTCATAACGTCGAAGGGGAATATTTTTGCGACTTGTTCGCCGTATGAGAGATTGTACATTGTGCACATCATTCCCCATTATGCTCCCACTAGGATTAGATAATGATGATGTTGTCTCATCATGTGGTTGTAATTGAGAATGAGTTGAATTTAATTCATCACTTCTCATGTTACTCCCACTTGGACAAACTCCATTAATATCATTATCTTGATCCAAGGTTTCAAATAGGGAGAAATCTTCCCATATTTCGCCCTTCTTAGGAAATTCATCCTCTAAGAATGTGACATCCCGTTATTCAAATTTAGTTATACTCCCACTTTCCTATTCGCCTATGAACACATACCATTTCAAGTGTTCAGAGTATCTTATGAAAATACTCTTCTTTCCTCTGAGACCCAATTTCCCAAACTTGTGAGAGTGCTCATGAGTATAGCCAGCACAACCCCATGACTTAAGAAAACTTAAGTCTGGTTTTCTACCTGTCCATAACTCATATGGAGTGGAAGTAACTGATTTGGAAGACACTAGGTTAAGTATATAGGCAGCAGTTAACAACGCATCACTCCAAAAGGTGATAGGTAAGTTTGCATGCGCCATCATGGACCTAACCATTTCCAGTAGGGTTCTGTTTCTTCTCTCCGCAACACCATTTTGTTGAGGAGTATATGGAATAGACAATTGTCTTTCTATTCCTTTCTCATCACATAATTTTCTGAACTCATCAGATAAATATTCTCGACCTCGATCGGATCTCGATTCTTTTATTTTCTTGTCTAATTGATTTTCTACCAAGTTCATAAACCTTTTGAAACAACTTAATACTTCAGATTTATGAGAAATCAAATAGACATATCCGAATCGAGTATAATCATCAATAAAAGTGATGAAATAAACAACCCAATGCCTTTCTCTCACATTCATTGGACGCATACTTGAAAATGGATTAAATGTAGAGGAAATTCAGCTCTTTTACCTTTTCCAAATGGTTTCCTTGTCGTTTTCCCTACTAGACAATACTCACATATGGGCAAATCGACTTTTTCAATGTTGCCCAATAAGCCATCTTTGACTAGTCTATTCATACGTTGTTGGCCAACATTCATATCATTATCATATGAAGTAAAAGACGTGAAAAGGGAATAACAAATATTAACATCACCACAGTCAACATTTAGTATAATAAAACCATCCAAAAAATGACCACAACCATAGTAGTTTGTATCCAAATACAAATCTACACAGCTATTATGGTAGTTCACACTAAAACCAAGCTTAACAAACACCAAAAACAGACACTAAATTTCGACGAATCTCCAGAGCATATAGAACATCATGTAGGAACAAGGTGCGTCCACCACGCATGTTCAATTGGCAGGTGGCAATCCCTTTAACTTCAACTTTGGAGTTATTTCCTACATAGATCCACTTAGTTTCAATTGGTACTCATCGGAATTCTATGAAGGATCATCTATCCTTCGCTACATGGTCTGTTGCTCATGAATCTACAGTCTACAAAGGATTGGATTCAACCAATAATACAGAACTTGACACATAAGCAAAGTTCTCAAATGTACAAGAGGTGTTTACCTTTTTCGGCTCACAACAGTTGCGAGCATAGTGACCTTTCTTCTCACAATTGTAACACCTCACCCTTGACATTTTCTTCACTTGAGGACGTTTTCCTCTCTTATGTTGGTTAACTCTTGATTTCTTGCAATAAGGACTTGATCCTTTGCATTTCCACATATTGAACAAATCAATACGCTTGCGCTTAGAGCTCAAAGCCCTTTCTAAGCTAGAACCAGCATTGCAAATATCTATTTTCGGCTCAAATGCTGTTAGGCGGTCCTCTTCTAGCTCAAGGTGGCGCACGGCATTCTCAAGATCTTCCATAACATGGTCAAGAGCTTCTAGTGCTTCTTGTTTTTCCAGCACATATTGAATCTTCATATTCAATATTTCATAATTGTTGTCGTTCAAATTGATATAGCTAGTATAAGCACCTAGAGGGGGGTGAATAGGTGTAAAAACAATTTCTCGAGATACGAAAGCAATACTAGGCAGACGATAGAAAGGAAGATCTCCAAAACAGATTATGATCAAAGTAAAGCAGAGAGTAGGGAAGAGAAAATTGAACACAAGGTTTATAGTGGTTCGGTTTATTCCAAGCCTACGTCCACTCTTCCGTACTGACAGCCCACCAGCTGGATTTCACTATGAACAAAAGAGATGTTACAGCAAAACTTTCCCTTGATTCCACAGTGTAGATATTCTACTACACTTCCTCAAGGTTTCTCACGAATATAGACTCTTTTTTGCGTACAAGATTTCGCTCAACAAATGAATAGACTAAGAACAAGGAGCTTCAGACTTTGGAATTCTTCTATCGCGCACTCTCGAACAACTGGAATGACTTTCTTATATACTCCTTTATGCCATCATACCCGTTGGCACTTACCAAAGGAATTCTTCCAATCTATCCGTTGGACGGAATCAATTAGAAAGATTATTCGAGCTATTAAAGGAACATGTCGATAGTCCATCAATCATGCTCGCCCATACAATCAGGATCTCGGTTTCCATAAGTAGAACCTTCCAAGTATACTTTGCCAATCATTGGATCCTTAATCTCCGAATCAATCATGATCAAATAAAGGATTCCGTTATGTCATATCCAGCCAAGAGATCTTCTCCAATCTATAAGGTTACATCCTTAATAAAACATCCAGTTCTGGATAACATTTCTTCAACGGATTAGAAACTGTCAATGAGAATAGACTTTGAGTCTTGAGTCTGGCAATCCGGAGGTCTTCAGACTTTAAATAGCAGAGTCTGCAAATCTTCAGACTAGACTGATGGAAACGTTTTGTCAGCTTCAAAACACTTCACAAAGATTTCTCCAACAATCTCCCCCTTTTTGATGGTGACAAAACTTTCCTGCAAATTTGGATAACTTTGATCTGCAAAATATTACTCAAACAAATATGGATATCTTATAAGGATAAATGGCTTAATGAATGATAACACTAGAATCTGCAACCACAGAAAATAGGTTAGTCTTGCATGTGAGTAAAGCCATCCATAAGATATCAATAGTACTTAATATAAGCAATCAAACCCAAATCCAATATTCAGTTCACATCCAGACACAAAAGTCAAGTCAAACCAAACAAATATCGAAATAAATCAAAATTTCAAGTTCAAAGTTTTCAAATCTTGCATCTCTCCCCATTTTTGTCATCATAAAAAAAAGGTTGAGATGGAAATGGAAAAGAGTCAAGATTGCTTGGGAACACAAACAAGCTGGAAATCTCCCATTGACTGGACGATGCCTTCCAGCTTTTTCAATTCTTCCTTCAATTGAGCTACATCTTCACCCTTAGCATTTGCTTGAATCTGAAGAGTAAGGGCTTAGATCTGATCATTCAAAGAAACTAAAGAAACTTGTCCTACATTATGCAAATTCTGAACTTCGCATCCTAGAGCATATATCTGACCCCGCATTTCCAAGAGAACATCAAAAATTCTGCGAAAATCTACTGAATTATCGGTCTGCGTACTGGCTTCTGCACGATCAGATGGAGTAAAGGTAGACGATGGTAAATCAGCATAGTCACGTAGATTGGGCGATGAAGCATCATGTCCTTCTTCAGAAAATTGAGAGGCATAAATGTCCTCTAGATCTGCTGGAGAGCGACTGACTCCCTCACTGGTAGCAGGATATGAGGACATTCCTCTTTTCTCACGATCTCCCCCTGTTTCCATTTCTCCAGGTGGAGAAGAGTGTTCCTCATGCTCTCCTTCCTCTTGATTTCTTCTTTCCTCCTCTACATCTATTTCTTCAGCTTCTCTCTCCTCTGTTTCTTTCTCCTCTACTTCTTTCTCTTCTCTTTTTCCAGTCCTCTGTTCTGAGTCTTTCTCTAGAACAAAATGACTCAAGTTCTTCAATGCCATTGCAAAAATGGTGATGTCTTCCTCATCATCTTCATCCTCAACGATGAGAGCTCTTCTTTTCTTGGATGAAGCAACCATAGGCTCCTCCCCTTTTCTCTTTGCAGCCGAAGAGATTTGATGAGTTTTGACAGGGGTTTTCTCCTTGAATTTCTCCAACTCCTTGCTAAGTTCCTTCAGACGCATTTTAGTCACCATTTTCAGTCCTACCACCATATGATCACAAGATCGAGTACAGAGAATTTGTGGAGGCTAAATATTCAGATGTCTAAATAACTTCGTCGCAAGACCTGGATAAGGAAGTTGACATCTGTCATTCACCACTGCTCTATACATATGGAACATAACAGTGTGAGGAAGAGAAAACTTTTTCCCAGTGATGATGGCATACATCAGCTTTGCCTCTGAATTTGAAACATCAGTATTTGAAGTAGATTTTGGTCTGAGGCAATTAATGACAATCTTGTGAAGCAAAATGTTAAATGCGCTCATCCTCAAGTAGGAAATCTTTTCCTCTGTTCTTCTATCCTTAACAAGTTCCAACGTAGCAGAGCAATAGAGACATTGATAAGTTGATATCTCCCTCTCTCAACCCCAATGACATCAGCCAACATATCTACATCCACCACAAAGTCCTGATCTCGGACACTAAAAGAGAATCTATTCGCATCCAAGAAACTAAGATTCGAATAGAAATAAGCAGTGAGTTCAGCATAGGTTTCTGTAGAGTCAGAACAGAACTGTTCAAGTTGAAGAAGATTGAATTTTTCCCTCAAATTAACATTCACAGCAATCCACACTTCTAGGGTTTATCACCCCCACGCTTCAATAACTTAGAGTATAAACGCTTTTGTTCCTCCGATCGAAACAAATTTGTCCTTTTTCCCCGAATTTTTGCCGCAACTCCCATTCTCGGTTGAAACTGATTGTACAACTTATCATCATCATTCCCATCTGGCTTATTCAACCCTCCAACACGCGGATCACTTGGGATATTAGCAAGGGTTTCTTCTGCCAATCCTGCAGGGGCAATTTCCAAACGCTCCATATTTCGTAAAAAGATGTACTCATTTCCATACCCTTTGTCCTTAAGAAACTCATCGATGTAGTTCAATGGAGTTCCACCTCTTTTCAAAGCACAATAAAGCTTGTCAATAAAAAAAGGGCTTTTGAATTCTTACAGGATCTGCGCCTTCGATGATTTCTTCATTTTCTCGATGAGCATCATCATGTGGACTAGATGGAGGAGAATGACGCTGCTGAGAATGTTGTGGGCTCTGCTGCTGACTGGGAGACTCTTCTTCCTCGGTGAGATCGAAGTGCGTAGGCCCCTCACGCATTTGCGGTCCCTTGCTTGCAATCCTCGAAGACTTCCTTTGAGACGACATCTTTCACAGTCTTTGAAAGATTCCAAACTTGACTTTCCCAAGAAAGATGACAACTTTTTCGAAGATTAAACAAGAGAAGAAAACAGAAATGGAGAATCGGTGCTTTCTTAGGGTTTTTGGAGAGTAAAGCAAAGAAGAAACAACAATGCATAAACAGTTAAAAAGAGAGGCATACGGAACGTCATAAAAGAAAGTAAAAATATGCCTTTTTAAAAAATAACTGCCTTTTTCGAAAAATTAGATAATAGTCATTTAAAAAATAACTCCTTTTTCAAAAAGGAAACGTTGCAATAATCACGTCAATTAAAGATAGCAATAATCAAACACGGTTGATGATCGTACCTTTTCAAGATGAGATTCGAGAGAGAGAATAACTTACAGTCAAAGTCTTGTTTGTTTGAGTCTGAGAGTCTCTAGACTTTAACTTCTTCAAACCTCAAAATGTTGAGTCTGGAGCGGATGATTTCAAATTGATTTTTCTCCAAAGGCTTTGTGAATATATCCGCTAGTTGGTTCTTTGAGTCAACAAACTTAATCGAAATTTCTCCATTTTGAACATGATCTCTAATGAAGTGATGTCGAATCTCTATATGCTTTGCTCTTGAGTGAAGAATTGGATTTTTGGTGAGATTGATTGCGCTGGTGTTGTCACAGTTAATCTCCGTGCATGAATCTTCAATTCCAAAGTCTCTTAGCTGTTGTTTTAACCACAAAATTTGTGAACAACAACTTCCGAGAGCTACATACTCTGCTTCTGCTGTAGAGAGAGCTACTGTATTTTGCTTTCTTGAAAATCAAGACACTGTCCTGCTTCCAAGTAGTTGACAGGTACCCAATGTGCTCTTTCTATCAACTCTGCAACCGGCTAGGTCTGCGTCTGAGTATCCAAGAAGAGTAAAGTCTCCCTTTTTAGGATACCAAAGACCAAGACTTGAAGTTGAAGCAATGTATTTGATAATACTCTTTGCAGCACTTAGATGAGATTCTTTAGGGTCTACTTGAAATCTGGCACAAATGCAAACACTAAACAAAATGTCAGGTCTAGAAGCAGTAAGATAAAGAAGTGAACCAATGATACTTCTGTATAAGTTCTGGTCAACTTTATTTCCTCCTTCATCTTTGTCTATCTTCAAAGAACTTGACATTGGTATGTCAGTCTTTTTACAATTTTCCAGTCCAAACTTTTTGACAAGATCATTAGCATATTTTTCTTGATGAATAAAAGTCCCTTCCTTCCATTGTTTCACTTGAAGTCCAAGAAAGAAGATTAGTTCACCCATCATGCTCATTTCAAATTCATCATGCATAGACTTAGAGAATTTCTTGCACAAACTTTCATTAGATGATCCAAAAATAATATCATCAACATATATTTGAACAAGCAGAAAACTTTTGCTTTCTCTTTTGATAAATAGAGTAGTGTCTACTTTACCTTTAACAAAGCCATTTTGAATTAAAAACTTACTCAGCATGTCATACCAAACTCGAGGTGCTTGCTTTAAGCCATATAAGGCCTTTTTCAATCTGAATACTGAGTCCGGTTTCCTTAGGTCTTCAAACCCAGGTGGTTGTTCCACATAGACTTCCTCATGGATAAATCCATTTAGGAAAGTGCTTTTGACGTCCATTTGAAATAACCTGAAATTCTTATAACAATCAAAAGTAAGTAATAATCTAATTGTTTCTAACCTTGCTAATGGTGCGTAAGTCTCGTCATAGTCTATCCCTTCTTCTTACGTATATCCCTTGGCCACAAGTCTTGCTTTGTTTCTAACGACTTTTCCTTTCTCGTTCATCTTGTTCCTGAAAACCCATTTAGCTCCAATAATAGATTTACCTTTTGGTTTAGGAGTCAATTCCCAGACATCATTAATGCTAAATTGCCCGAGTTCTTCTTGCATAGCTTCAATCTAGCTTTCATCAGATAAAGCTTCTTCTATGCTTTTGGGTTCTATTTCATAAATAAGCCACAGCACTAGACTCTTCGCGCCTTTTGGATCTTGTGCGAATTCCTTCATTAATGTTGCCAATAATGAGATCTTTGGGATGACTGGACTTATGCTTCCAGTTACTGGTTGATTTGTCAGGTTGATGATCACTTCCTTCATTTGAATCTTCAATAACCACTTGTTGCTGGTCTTTCAGAGTCTGAGCTGCTTCTTGCGATTTAGACTTTGTAGAGTCTGGAGCAGGTTCAGATTCTTCAAGATGAGTCTGAATAGATTCATTTTGCATAAAATCTTGGAATTTGACATTCATTGATTCCTCCACAGATTGAGTCTTTTTGTTGTAGGCTCTGTAGGCTTTGCTTGAAGTTGAATATCCAAGGAAGATGCCTTCATCTGATCTTTCTTCAAACTTGCCAACTCGATCATTTACATTTTTCAATATAAAGCATTTGCATCCAAACACATGAAAATATGAAACAATAGGCTTCTTTTCTTTGAATAACTCATAGGGGTTTTTTCCAGAATAGGTCTTAGAAAAACTCTATTAATAATATAACATGCAGTAGAAACTGCTTCAGCCCAAAAACGTGAAGAGATGTTACTTTCAATTAAAAGAGTTCTAGCCATTTCTTGGAGCGACCAATTCTTTCTTTCCACAACTCCATTTTGCTCTGAAGTATATGGAGAGGAGAACATATGCTGAAAACCAGATTCATCACAAAATTTTGTGAAATCTTGATTTTCAAATTCACCTCAATGGTATGTTCTTATACTTGAAATAACATACCATTTTTCGTTTTGAACCTTCTTAGCAAACTTTTCAAAGTAAGAAAATGTTTCAGACTTACTTGCCAGGAAATATACCCAGGTAAATCGCGAGTAGTCATCCACAATTACTAGGCAATATTTCTTACCTCCAATGCTTTGAGTTCTGGTTGGTCCAAAGAGATCCATATGCAGAATCTGCAGTACACGATTAGTGGAAACTTGATTTATTGGTTTAAAAGAATTTCTTACCTGTTTTCTCAATATGCATGGTGTACACAGATCAGACTTTTGGTATGATAGATTGGGTAAACCACGAACAAGCTTCTTTGCTGAAATTTTGGCTATCTGCTTCATATTGATGTGCCCAAGCTTTCTGTGTCATAAGTTCGCTTCGTCTTGGATTGAGATTAGACATTGCGATTCATTTGGTTTCACATCCAAGAGGTAGATATTTCCATGTCTTCGACCCATGAATGATTGAGTAGAATCTTTACTGGTTCCTGAACATATTCCCTCTTGAAAGTTGATTTTGAAACCGGTATCACACAACTGACTGATACTGAGAAGATTGTAGTTGAGTCCTTCAACTAAAGAAACATTGCTTATTGTGAGGTTTCCAATCTTTACCGTTCCAAATCCCACAATTCTTCCTTTGCTTTTTCCACCATTTACTTGAACAAGCTTTATGAAGCAATTTGAATCTCTTGTCATATGTCTTGAGCATCCACTATCCAAATACCATTTTACCTTTTTCTTGATAGTGACCTGCATTTAAAAAAGAAACTCAAACTTTCTTTGGTACCCATATTTTCTTGGGTCCATTGGTGTTAGTATGATATGCGGTTTTTGCCCATACTTTCTTAACAGGTTTCCAAACCATAGGACATTCTTTTTCAAAATGATTTGCACTATTGCACTTTGAACATCTGAGAGTATTGCGACCTCTTTGGTTTTACAAAAATATTTTTAAAATGTTTTTTGTAAGCATCTCTTGTGGGTCTTTGCTTAATTCTTTCCTTCACTTTAGGGAAATCAATTAAAGGAATGGTTTCCGCAGTCATTCCCAAACCAGATTTATTGAAATAAGGTATTTGAATAGAAAGAATTTTTTCCAATTTCTCAAATCCTATAGAAAATCTTTTAGAAATATTTGAGATATCATTTTTCAAGAATGCATTTTCTTTTGAAAGATTGCCTTCATTTTCTTTCAAAGTAGAAATATTTTTGTCTAAAACTTTGACATTTTCTTTTAAAACATTTTCTTGTTGTTTTAGTGCAGAATTTTCTCTTTTGAGTTCGGAAATACTTTTAAGAGAAGTCTTAAGACTAAAACACAACTCATCAATGTATTTGGAAACTTTAATAGGGATTTTAAAGTTACTTACCTCAAATTCACTGTCTGAATCTGAGTCTATCTCGGAGTTTGAATCTGAATCCGATTGTGCCATCAAACATATATTGGCATAATCATCATCACTTTCTTCACACTTTGTATCACTCCAAGTTTATGCTTTAAGAGCCTTTCGATACTTTTCAGCTTTTCCTTTCTTCTTTCTCAGAAGAGGACAGTTGGGTCTGATGTGTCCTTTTTTCTTACATTCAAAGCAGACTACATCTTTGTTTGATTCATCATCTTCAACGGACTTAGTCTGTTGCTTTTGAAAACTTTGTTTCTTTGGATTGAATCTTCTTCCTTTTCTATTCAGCTTTCTGAATCTTCTTATCATGAGAGCAAGCTCCTCATCATCCATATCATCTTCAGAATCTGTAACATCAGAATCATCATTGGATTTTAATGCAATGGATTTCTTACCTTTAGGATCTTCGTCTTCATTGATTCGTTCCACTTCATAAGATTGAAGAGTTCCAACCAACTCATCGATAGATAGTGGCATGATTCTTTGTGTCTCTCTTATTGAGGTCTTTATGTGATTCCAATCCTTGGAGAGTCCACGCAGAAGCTTGTTTACCTTCATGGGATCAAAAATTGGTTGACCTTGATTTTCAAGACCATTCACGATTTCTGTAAAACGACTAAACATGTCAGTTATAGATTCTCCTGATTTCATTTTGAAGGCTTCGTATTGACCGAGGAGAATGTTGATTCTAGTCTCTTTCACTCGATCGGTTCCTTCATAGGTAATATGTAATCTATCCCAGACTTCTTTCGCTGTAACACAAGAAGATATTCTGTTATATTCAGTAGGTGACAAAGCACAATATAAAGAATAAATTGATTTTGCATCAAGAGCTTGTCTCTTGATTATCTCTTCCCGAGTCATTTCACTAGACTCAACAGTTTCTTTTCCTCTCTCTAAGACAGATGCAGCTTTAGGAGTGATTCATTTTTCTACAACGTCCCATTCTAGAGGATCCTTTGATCTTAGGAACGCTTTCATCTTGTTTTTCCAGATGTTGTAATCATTTCCATCAAAGTAAGGTGGTCTAGTATTGCTTTGCCCTTCCACCAGCCCTGGAGCTAACATACTAGCCATGGATCTTTAACTCTGAAGTAAAACACTTCAAACAAAGTGAGTACACATGCTCTTATACCAATTGATATAGCTAGTATAAGCACCTAGAGGGGGTGAATAGGTGTAAAAACAATTTCTCAAGATACGAAAGCAATACTAGGCAGACGATAGAAAGGAAGATCTCCAAAACAGATTATGATCAAAGTAAAGTAGAGAGTAGGGAAGAGAAAATTGAACACAAGGTTTATAGTGGTTCGGCTTATTCCAAGCCTACGTCCACTCTTCCGCACTGACAGCCCACCGGCTGGATTTCACTATGAACAAAAGAGATGTTACAGCAAAGCTTTCCCTTGATTCCACAGTGTAGATATTCTACTACACTTCCTCAAGGTTTCTCACGAATATAGACTCTCTTTTGCGTACAAGATTTCACTCAGCAAATGAATAGACTAAGAACAAGGAGCTTCGGACTTTGGAATTCTTCTATCATGCACTCTCGAACAACTTGAACGACTTCCTTATATACTCCTTTATGCCATCATACCCGTTGGCACTTACCAAAGGAATTCCTCCAATCTATCCGTTGGACAGAATCAATTAGAAAGATTATTCGAGCTATTAAAGGAACATGTCGATAGCCCATCAATCATGCTCGCCCATACAATCAGGATCTCGGTTTCCATAAGTAGAACCTTCCAAGTATACTTCGCCAATCATCGGATCCTTAATCTCCGAATCAATCATGATCAAATAAAGGATTCCGTTATGTCATATCCAGCCAAGAGATCTTCTCCAGTCGATAAGGTCACATCCTTAATAAAACATCCAGTTCTTGATAGCCTTTCTTCAACGGATTAGAAACTGTCAATGAGAATAGACTTTGAGTCTTGAGTCAAGGCCGGCACCTTATCAAAATCCGGCATAAGATAACCATTCCAGATGATTTCATGTATCATCTAATTGACCCTGACCACATGTGATACTAAATCACCGTCATGCCACCGATAATTAACTAACTCTGTCATTAGCCTTTTAAGTCTTGCATTTCCTTCGTCCATTCTCGGGAATGCAGGTACCTGTGCATAACACATCATAGTTCCTACAATAAATACAGAACTAAAAATGGATCACTTATAATCCATAATGAACATAAGGGAAAATACATAATTTTCCATGATTCATGCAACAAATGCAGAATAAAAAAAAATAGATTACTTATAACCCACATAGACATAATTGAAAAAGAAACAGATTCTTTTTCCCTTTTTTTTGGGTCAACGGTCAAAGTCAATGGTCAACGGTCACCGGGTCGAGGTCAACGGTCAGTCGAGTCGGATGGGCGGGTCGGGCCGAACGAGCCGGGTTGGACCCAACGAACCGGTCGGGCTGGTCGGACCGGTCAGGCAAACCGACCGGCACATGCGGCACGCGTGGGCAGCTGACGTCACGATGACGTCAAGTGGCGCCTGCCTCGCACGCGCCAGGGACAGTACATGTGCACGTGCGTCGCACTGCGCGCGTCGGCCGTGTGCGTGCATGCAATGCACGCGCCTGCCCTGCGAATCGACGCGTGACGCTGATTCATTCCGGCTGCACGTGGGGGCGCGTCCGGCGGCCTTTGGCAGCGTTCTACCACTCTTCGCGCTCGTCTCGACGAGACCTTCTATCCAACGCTATCAGAAATCGATTTCGACTTACAGAAACTCAAAAAAATGGATGAACAATGCTCGGGTGTCGGGATTTTCCGCCCCGATCAATGTCGGCCGATTAATTTCACGAAAATTAATAAGAAATCATCCATAAACATGAAAGGGTCGGGAAAAACATGGAAAAGGATCGGGAAACAAGAACTACGGCTCTAATACCAATGTTGGGAATATCGGATTCCCAAAAACGGGATTCGACACTAAATCGAACCCCTAAAACGAATACGGAAGACGAGCCCAGGAATAACATGTTTCACCGATCGAAAGTTACACTATATAATCGAGCGTACCTTATTGTCCACAGATTAAACACCAACATTGAAGTTCGAGGAAGAATCTGATCCCGGTCTACCAAAGAGCCTACTGTTGGTTCAAAAGGGAGAAAACTTACGTTGGTTTTGGGAGAGGGGAAAAGAAAAGCGTACGTACATCCAAAAGGTACGTTTTCTTTTTCTTTTCTCCCCTTAAATACGTCTTCTCCAAAAGACGTATCCCTTCAGCAAAAGACGTCCCCCCAAAAGTTATAACACTTCAACGTATCCCTCCATCCATGGACCCTAATTTTGTGGGCCAAGCTTTTAGACCCAACATGGACGGACGGGCCAACTTAGGCCCATCACATTAAATAATTAAAACCATCAGCCGTGAAATTAAAGATGTATGGTGGGAAGCTGAGGAGCTGGGTTCCGACACGCCATTGATGCCGTAATAATAAGCTTGGAGGATGTCGATCGAGGGGTTCGTGAAACTTATGTTGTTCACGCTTGCAGCAAGACGGGTCCCAATGGGGCCCACGCAGGAATTTGTTTGGACACGGGAATGAGTTAACGGAGATCGTGAAGATGAAATGATTGGTTATATTCTTGGGGACGTCGATGGGGTGCTCGTCGCTCGCTAAGCTTCGGAGGCTGCCGGTGAAATTGACCGACGCGGAAGTGTCGTTGTAATAAGGAAGTTGCGGCAAAGGAGTTGGCGAGGTTGGAGCATACTTTCCAGAGTATTCCACCACGGCTGTGGTGGTTGTGTTATCGCAAGCCACGCCAAGAGCGCTAGAGTAAACCCTAGCAGCCATATAATAGTGGTCAGCGTTTTGGTTGGCTTTGAGGAGGACGTCGATGGTTTGACCCGGGAGATATTGTGATGATATCTCTCGTTAAGGGCTTAGTGCAGCTTGCGTCCGTCGCGGCCTCGGCGAGGCTGTGGTTGGCAATGGAGAAGAAGAGGTCTTGCATGGCCGCGTTGATTATTCACAGCAAATACGTCTTGCTTTGCTCAACCCTTAAGAAAGTGTCTGAAACAAAATTACACCGTAAATAATTACCAACATACGGAAGAAAAACTGTAGAGAAGATACCATACTTAATGTCTAAGCCAAAAATAGTTTAAGCACAAAGTCCCACCGTTTGAATATTCCATTTGGGGAACAATCCATCTGAGCATGGTAAACCAACATTTCTTATTTTGATGGTTGGTTGAATTTATAGCATAATTATTAAAACATATTGTTCAACAGCCTTGGGTGGGAGATGGGTCTACATCAAGATGAGACAGGCATTTTTCATATTAAAGAACAGAAAATGATAATAAGAGGAGGGCAATAGCTCTTGCTAACCCCAAAAACGGGAAAAGTACCAAAAAAGTCATAAACCTATTGCATTTGTATTAATTCAGTCCTAAACTTTTCAATTGAACCAATTCAGTCCATCCGGCCAATTTTGGCCAGCCGACGCTAACGTGGATGTCGGCCGATGGCCGAATGCTGACGTGGCAATTTTTATGATTTTTTAATTATTTTTTTGAAATTTGTATTAATTTTTTTCTTTTTTCTTTTCTTTTTCTTTTTTTTTTTGTCTTCTTCCTTGCATTGGCCGGCGAGCCTTCGGTGAGGCTTGCCAACCCTGGGCAAGGGCCGCGACCCTCACCGGCTCGCCCGGCCTCTCCCAAGGCCGTAGGCGAGGTTGGCCTCGCCTAGATCGGCCGCTGGCGAGGCGGCTTCGCCCGGATCTAGGCAAGGCTGGCCTCGCTCGCGTGGCCTTGGGCGAGGTCAAGTGGCCCTCGCTAGCCACCGGCGAGGGTCGCGGCCCTCACTCCCAAGGCCACGAGCGAGGCTTAGCCCAGATTTGGATGAGGCCAGCCTCAGTCGCGGCCCTGGGCGTGGCCGAGTGAGGGCCACGACCCTCGCCGGCGGCTGGCGAGGGCCGCTCGGCCTCGCCCAGGGCTATGGCCAAGGCTAGCCTCGCCCAAATTCGAGCAAAGCCTCCGCATCGGCGACCCTGGGAGAGGCCAGGCAAGGGCCGCAACCCTCGCCGGCGGTAGGCGAGGGCTTTGCGGCCCTCACCGGCCACCGCTAGGAAGAATACAAAAAAAATAATAATAAAAAATAATTAAAATCGAAAAAATAATTAAAAAATCATAAAAATTTCCACGCCAACATCCGACCATCGGCCGACGTCCACATCAGCGTTAACCGGCCAAAATTGGCCGGATGGACTGAATTGGTACCAATAGTAAAAGGTTTAGGACTGAATTGGTTCAATTGAAAAGTTTAGAACTGAATTGGTATCAATGCAATAGGTTTAGAACTTTTTGGTACTTCCCCCCCAAAAAACTGATAATTAGGAAATTACACGGTGCATATAATTTCATTTTAGGACGACCCTATGGTTCGTCCAGCTTTTAAAATGTTATATGGCTTTCGAAAGCAAGTAGATGCGGGGTCACATCCTTACATGTTGGTATACGCATGCATTAAAGACTATGGGAATCTCTTGCAAAGCAAGTAAGCATCTTGACATTTATATGTGAATATAAAAATCATAGGTGTAGGAGATGTAGTTTAATTTTACCATTAATTTCTATCACACTAGGCAACCTTATTGCCTTTACTTGATGATTTTTCAAAAACCATGTAAGAAGTGGAAGAACAATGAAATAAAATTAGGCCAAGAAGAAGAAGAAGAGTTTAGACATGGCGTCTCTAACCTTGCTTTGAGCATGGGTAAAGATCTCCAAGTTGACCATTGATAGTATAGGCATCGGAAACATTTGGATCTCCCCTGGTTCTAAGCATTTCATGATTGACCTCCATTATCAGTTTCTTCCACCATTCTCTTGAACATATATCATTATGTTTGAAATTTTGAATGATCAAAGATCAATTATGTTTGATTGCGCTATACTTTTTTATGAAAATGTAATAGCCAACAAGCACATATTAATTACTCAACCAAATTTGTGAATTACCTAATATAATAGGTACTTCAGCATCAGGTTTCGGAAAAGGATAGCTTGAATCTTTTTTGGGATAAATAACAATGGCTCCATGCACAATGGCTCTTGACCAGTCACTGTGAGCATACCACCATAAGGTCCCTTCTTCCGTGGAGAATATCACCTTCCGACTAAATTTAGCTCCTGGCTGTATTGGACATTGGGTTATATACTCTGGTCCATCGGACCA
Organism: Eucalyptus fibrosa; assembly: GCA_017140475.1. NCBI lineage: Eukaryota > Viridiplantae > Streptophyta > Magnoliopsida > Myrtales > Myrtaceae > Eucalyptus > Eucalyptus fibrosa. The sequence continues at coordinate 42,044,893 of CM029514.1, read as the reverse complement.
CGGATATCTTGGTTGTTTCACGCCATGCCTACAATAAGATTGTCCACATTCAATTAGGACAAGTTTTCAAGCAGCCATGGAATGACGTTGAGAAATTGTTCTCGAGAACCATATCTATATTAACAAAATAATGAAAAGTTGTTGAAGAAAGCTAGTAATGAACATAGAAATCTACTAAAATAGGATATGCTCTCCATATGTTTTGAAATGGGGTGGGCTATGCCTGATGACCTTTGAGTGCCTATATTCTCAAAATTTGTGGATCATCTATGGCGATAAGGAAGACGCATAAATTACGTTCACATATAGAAGGTCAATTCTATCTAACGACCGCAGCTAATATACTTAGATGCTAATGACAGAATCATCTTCAAGACAATGCTTCATAATGTGAAAGCTGAGAAACACTATTCATACCAGTGAATGGTAATGTTGTATTTAGCCTTGTTATAGACATCAACAATGATGGTATCACCTATGTGCACATATAGAGTCGGCCCAAGAAATTGCCCATTCACCGTCAGGATGTTCTTCGTGCTACATAATCTCTTGTATGGCATTTCCTCGACCTGTAATATCTTACGCACTTGAGCAATGCAGTCCAACCAATGTTTGCATGCATATGACAATGGGGAAATGTCAGTATAACACTCAGTTGAACTTACGACGAAAGTATAACGAGCAAAGCTTTACATTGGAGAATGCCGATGAGGAAGAGTAGAAACCCTAAGCATTGAGCTTTTGAAGCCCTCATGGGGATTAACTTGGAAACGAGACGGTGGGTGTGGCTCGATTATTTGGAGATTAAGCCGCGAGTGGGAGGTATTTATAAGGCTTGAGAAAGGCTGGACTGACCGGGAAGGTAGAAGTTGGCGGCGTGGATGAAATTGTCAGCATTGAACAGGTCATTATAGCTTTGGACATCCAGGAAAGTTCTGCAACTTACTAACCTTTAGGTTCTCGAGTCGTGGAAAACCATCAGCAAGATTGTTTCGATGTCTATTGTTTTTCCTCTTCTGGATTCCTAATGAGAAGAGGGCTGCTTCCACAATTGTTACCTGTTGATTAACCCTGACTATAATACGGTTGACGATTTTCTGAGGCAACTAATTATTTCCTAACTAACGTTTCTCCACAACAATACCCTATCATCACTTAAAACGTTACTCTTTCCTCGTATATTGTCGGGCCATATTTTGCCTCTTTATGCTCTACGCAGCCAGTAGCTTGGTATATAAGTCAATCAACTTGCCTTTTGATTGATGCTAATGGCCCTATATCGTTTATTAATATCCTAGCTACGTTCTGAATCAAGCAATGCGACAAACAGAAGCACTCAATCAGTTTGGCGACGTGCAGTGGTAATCTTGTGAATCAGCTCCACTGTTCATCTACGGTGTAGATAGTCAAGGTCTTCGTTTTCTGGTCTCTAGTTAAGTAATTATTATTATTTTTTTAAACACATGCCTTTGCAAGTCAAATGTGGTGAACAAAATCATAGAATTAGGAACATCTGCGTCTCGTCATTAATATGTTCTTCCTGAGATCTCATGGTGCAAGTGCATTTTTCCAAGCCCTTTAGATCAGCATACTTTCGTGAACTCAACTGCTTTCTAAGTTTAAGCTCGTCCATCGACTTGGAAAAGTTGAATTTGTTTACGTTTCCGGTTGAACTGAAGGGCTGGCTAGACTATCCTTATCAACAGAGATTCCTATGGTCAGGATAATAGTTGCATTTGTTTCGCCTAATTTCCTTAATTACGGTCAATTTCAACGTAGATACGATGTGGATACAGAGCCACTATAGGAGGGAAAAAAAGGTGAGGCGTGAAGCAATCGCTCTCCGGAAAATTGACATGTCATTTTTCTACACCTAACAAGCGTCCATGACTTGCCCTTGTATGAGCCAGGATCATGAAAAACAACAATGGCTGTAATCAAAATGCGCCAAACACAGCCAACCCTTCGAGGAACACTCGCTAACAGCATTTGAGAGCCTAGTAAAATTCAAATCCATGCTAATTACACAATAGTGAGTGTGAAATTCCGAAATTCGGCCCCGTTTCGATATATGTGAAATGGTTGTTTCGTCAACGCACTTATGGTTATTTTACTCAGAACTGATCACTCACGAGTTAACTAATCTATTAGGTGAGGTTGTTAAGGGATATAAACGTGACAGACTAGAGAATTTGATTATAAATCGACCTCGACCATAATAATCGGCAAGGGTCAGTATGACGCCATTATAAATCGATTAGCGAACAAATATAGGTCGATTCAATGGAAATACGCAATTGAATTGTGGGTGGTTCCACACAATTGCGATATTTGCATCTAACGGCAATAATCCAATTTTCTATCGATATTATATTCGGGACACGTAATTGAACCCTCGCGCTTTTATGACAACCGAGGGCCGTCTATGATTCAAAGATGCACAAACGTGGATCGACCACGGGTCAAACGAGCTAAAATCCCTAAAGGCTACCCTATAGGTTAGGTCGTACTAAATTCGCGTTTGGTCGATTTTAACCACGAAATTTAATTCGGTTTCGAGAATCGGACATTCTAGTGGGTCACAATTTATTTATTGGACATCATCTCATCTTTCAGCGAATTTTCGACGAGTCCGAAATTTTGTGGAAAAATAATTTTTGGAAAAAAAGAAAATGAAAAAGGAAATTCGGATGGGATGAAAAATTGGGTTTTTCTACCCCAAAAAGAGTTTAATAGTGGGAAATTAGAAGTAATTTATGATTTGGTGGAGTGAGGATGAGCTTAGGACTTTTGGGGCATGGAGACTTTAGGGGGCTATGTGATGAGTGATTAGGGGTGCGTATGGTAACATTTATGTTCCCGAAAACAATTTTTTTCAGAAACATTTTTTTTTCTATTTATGTTCTCATGAACAATTTCTGAGTATTTTAAGGTGTTTGGTAACTATAAAAAAAAATTTGTTCCGGGAACAGAAACATGTTTGGTACAATCCCAAAAAATTTTGTGACTTAAAGTTTCTTTTTATATATTAATAATTTTATTATATTTTTTTCTTTTTTCTTTCCTTTTTTTCCTTCTCCTTCCTCTTAGCAGGTTGCCAGCTTGGCTATGGCCGGCCAGCGACTGGCTAGACGAGGTCATCGGCCTCGAGGGAGCCTCACCAAATCTGGACAAGGTCAGGCCTCGCCCGCCACAATGAGGCCAAGCCTCACTCGACCTCGCCCATCCACGGCGAGGCTCAAGGGGCCTCGCCCGCCACAACTAGGCCAAGCCTCACTCGACCACCGCGAGGCTCGACCTCGCCCATCCACGGCGAGGCTCAGGGGGCCTCGCCCGGCCACAGTGAGGCTCCCCTAAGCCTTGCCGGTGGCCAACAAGCTTAGGGCAACCTCGCCGTGGGTTGACGAGGCTCCGGCAAGGTTGCGCCTCATCTAGCTGATCGCCGACCATTGCCGAGCCAATGACCAGCTGGGGAAGAAGAAAGAAAAGAAAAGAAAAAAACTTGTTTCTTGAGTTGTTCCCGAGAATAAGAAACGATTTTTTTTTTGTTTCTCATTTCTATTTCTGGGAACAAAAAATTTATCAAACGCATTTTTGTTATATTTTTGTTCCAAGGAACAAAAAAACAGAAACAGGTGTTCCCCGGAACTTCACCAAACAGCCTCTTAGTGACTATCAATATCAAGGGCCAATAATTGGGTCAATTTATCGTAAAGTTGTCAAAATGAATCACAAATCCATATGTTCACTTACATTTGTTAAAATGAGTCATACATCGGTCACATAAAACTCAATATATGGGTCATGGATGGGTTTTGAGAAGTAAAGTCCAAAAAAGATGAATATTAATGGATCAGTTAGTCGCCTACTTACAACCCAAATTAAATATGGAGTCGGTCCATGAAGTCACCAAGTCTTTTTTATTTTCGGTCAAAAAACTATCCATTCTTCAAATGCGACAATTTAAGAAGACTACAAAATACGGATCTAGATCACATATGATTTAGGTACAGTTGAATTTATATTGTGTATAAGTGGGTCAATTTGGGTCAAAACATTTGTAATCTGACCCAAACACAATCCCACCCATCTATTTGACTAGCCTCATTTCATCAAGGATCACACCGATTGGTTTCAGGTGGATTTACATAGGGACCAATTCGGTTCCTAAGGAAAAAATTGAGAAACCAAATTTGGTCAGTTTCTTATGCTATGGCCTAAACCGTCATTTTAGGAGAACAAGCCATGTACTAGTTTCGAGTCTGGTTGAAAGCAAACCCACTATAGAGGCAAGTGTCACGACCTAAAGGGTTTTTGAACGAAGGACTATGGCTGATCCATGAAGAACAGTTAGACCTCGAAGATTTTGAGTCCTAGGGTTTTCTTGTGTATTCTAAAATACTCCTAAGGGCGGACAACATTGTACTTGTACACTCTTGTAATAAATCCCGTAGATTGGAAGAAGAAATTGAGGAGGGATTTACAACTATGGTTAGGCTTGTATAAATAAGGGTCTCTTCCCCCTCATTTGTATTTTGTATCATCTCACAAGTAATGGTATTCTAGAACTTCTCTCTTTAAAAACTCTTGTGAGTGTGAGCAAGTAATGCCAACCTGAAAATAATTCCTAAGATCACATAGAAGAACGTTAGATTGATCGATCCATGACAAGTGGTATCAAAGCAAGTCAATCCTAATCGCAATTGTTGTACTTTAGCTAGTTAGCTAGTACGTCCATGATGGGGTGCGATTGGACTGCACCAATTGGCTTTGATATGCTACGATGGAAAGGCACAAATGGAGGGGTATGAAGGGAGACGTATAAAAGGCTCCCGAACACAACCGTTGGATGGTTGGCCATTCATTTGCACCAAATTTCCTCTCAATTTCCATCAAAGAAGATCAAGGCGTTCCATTTCAATTTTGTAAGAACAATCGGTATTTACGCCGTGGAAATCGGGTGTTTTCCTCGTGATTACATCCAGACTAACGTGAGGAAGTATTGTTTGTGTTAAATTCGCAATTCAACGTTCGTTCCGGGGCCATTTGCTGTTTGCGCATCGGAATCAGGTAAGTCGTCTTCCACCAACTCGAATTCCTTCATTGGTATCAGAGCCCGATCGTGATTTCTGCCTTGTTTTTCATCGAGTTTTCACATTTAAAATTTGATATTGAGATCAAGAGTTTGTATTCTACACTGCTTGGATCTCTGATGGTGGGAATTGCCCTATGAAAAACTCGAATTTGAACGGAGCGAAGAACGGGTTCGGGGTCGCGTGCATCCGAGAGATTTTGGCCATTTTTCGAAACAATTTTTTGGTCAAAATAAATTTTTGAATATACAGGGTGAAAGTACTCGTCGAGACGAGTCCGGCGGTGGGTCGAGCGCCGCTAGGAGACACCGCACGCACCCACACGCGCGGCCAGAAGCCGCTGCGCGTGGGCGTCACGCCTGAATCGCTGGCGAAGCCAGCGCATGCGCTACACACGCCGGTCGGCGAACCGGCACGTGCTGACGTCACCATGATGTCATCCAACGGTCGGTAACCACCGGGATGACGTCATCGATGACGTCAGCGCTGGTGACAGTTGGCTGACCGGAGACCCAACCCGACCCGACTGGAGACCCGACCCGACCCGTTGACCAGTCAACGGTCAGACCGGTCCGGCGATCAAACCGATCGGACCGGTCACCGGTCGGACCGGCCAGGAGCTGTTCGGCTCGCTGGCGCATGCGCCACACACGCCGCGCACTCAGGCGGCGCGTGGGGGCGCGTGCAAGCTCCGATTGGAGTGTGGTTGGTCTCGTTTGGTTCGTATGAGTGTCCTCTACACAGTGACATAATTATTTTATACTTTTGAATTTTATAAATGTATGAAAATGCTTTGGGAACCCTATGTACGCATATTTTTTTGGGGTTTAATACTGTTTATTCATTTGAGGCTAGTATTTTCTTGTGATTAGGGAAATACAGTAACTAGCTTGTGTGCAAATGATGTTGTATATGCTGTGTAGAACTTGGTTCAATGATATGATGTATATATTTTAATATACTTGCAATTTTCTAGTTGCTAGAAAATAATAACAATGGTAGGAAATCCATGACACGTTGAATTGCAATTTTGATTATAATTTAAACACGATTGTTGTTTATACGATGATTATTGTCATGCTATATATATTTGTGTGTTAATAGAAAAATGTAGAAATTACATAAGATCATGTAATTATTTTTCCTAGTGGGAGTTCGTAGGTTGGTAGAATTTGAAATAGTTCTCACCTAGAACTTAAAATTTGTGCAAATTAAACTAATTAATGATAATAGAACAATTGTACATAGAAGTTGATTGGGAACATTGTGAACTTTTGCTTTTGTGTCTTTTGTTAAATTATCATTAATTTAGTTTGTCTTTGTTGCAAATTAAATATGTGTGTTACTCTGTATAGTGTACTAGTATTGATTCTGTGTTTATTATGTCAATGTATTATAGCAATTGATTATGGCTTCGGCATCCAAGACCATTGTGGTTGACCTCAATAAAGGTGAGAAGCTGAACGGTGACAATTATGATATTTGGCACCGAAAGGTTCAGTACATCCTTAAGGAGCAAGAGGTTTTGGAAACCCTCAACCATACCATGAATGAACCTGAGCATGGAACTTCAGCTCAACACAGGAGAGATCTAGAAGCTTATCAAGCTTGGAAAAAGAAAAATAGCATTGCTCACATCACGTTGCTGAGCTGTATGCAAGATGATCTCATGTGTGAGTTTGAGAGTTATGACAAAGCTCAAGCTATATGGGTTGCCTTGAAAGATAAGTTTGGGGGTACATCTGACACTAAGCTGAGGAGACTCACCATCAAGTTTGAGACATTCCGAAAGCGTCCAAATGTAACGATGAGGCAGCATCTTCGGGAGATGTCAAACATGATCCGTGTGCTAAAGTCGGCAAAACACTCCCTTACTGATGAACAACAAGTTCAAGCTGTTATAAGGTCTCTTCCTGACAATTGGGAGCATATGAAGATCAATATGGCGCATAATGAGAATATTGTCACTTTTGATGATATTGCGCGTCATTTGGAATTAGAGGATGAGCGCCTAGATGCTGCGAGATCCTCTACCCATGCTTATGTTACTGAATCGAGTTCGCGCAAAGCTTCGGGCTTCAAGCGCAAGAGGAATCTTCAATTCAACAACAAAGGGAAGATGACTGATCAGGCACCCAAGAGGGTTAAGACCTTCCGACGCAAGAAGCGTGGTGGAAGAAGGACAAGGCCAAGATGGAGTGCCACAATTGTGGCAAGTTGGGTCACTTTGCTTGTGAATGCACTGAGCCGAAAAAGGTACCCCATTACTCCATTACTTTGAATAATGCTTTTGTTTCTAAGACTGTAATGCTTGTTGAATCTTATCCAATGTGGACTGTAGACTCAAGAGCAACAGACCATGTAGCTAGAGACCGAGAAGCATTTGTAGAGTATTGTCGGATACCGCCTGGAAGAAGATGGATATATGTTGGGAATAACTCGAGAGTTGAAGTGAAGGGTGTTGGCACATGTAAATTGATTTTACGTGGTGGTCGAAACCTATTCCTGCATGATGTCATTTATGCTCCAGATACGACGAAACTTGGTCTCTGTAGTTGTTCTTCTTAGCTTAGGTTATGTATTGAATTTCCATGGTGATTGTGTTAACATTTTGTATGGAACAATTTATTATGGTTCAGATCATGTATCGAATAATTTTATGGTATTAGACATTGACTATGATCAGTACAATGTTAATGTTAATGGTTGTTTTTCTTTAATTGCGTCTTCTTACAAAGTTGAGATTGATGCAAGTACTTGGCATACTAGATTAGGTCACATTGGATTGCAAAGAATGCAAAGATTAGCTAGAGAAGGCCTTTTAGGGTCACTCACTAATGTTAGTCTATCCGTATGTTAACATTGTCTGGCGGGAAAAACAACTAGAAAACCATTCGGTAAATGGACTAGAGCTGAATTTCCATTGCATCTCATACATTCTGACATTTGTGGTCCTTTGAATGTGAGGGCGAGGCATGGAGCCTCATATTTCATCACTTTCATAGATGACTTCACACGTTTCGGTTATGTCTTTCTGATCTCCCATAAGTCAGAAGCATTAGACTGCTTTAGACAATATATAGCGATGGTAGAGAATCAGTTGTACAAAATAATAAAGGCATTGAGAACTTATCGTGGACGTGAGTATCTATCGGAGCAATTCAAGGCTCTTTGTGATGAAAAGGGAATTGTATGACAATTGACTATTCCTGGTACTCCACAACAAAATGAGGTAGCTGAGAGAAGGAATAGAACCCTATTGGAAATGGTTAGGTCTATGATGGCGCAAGCAAATTTACCTATCTCTTATTGAGGAGATGCGTTATTGACTGCTGCCTATATACTTAACCGTGTGCCCTCAAAATCGGTCACTTCCACCTCTTATGAATTATGGACTGGTAGGAAACCAGACTTGAGTAGTCTACGTCCATGGGGATGTGCAGCTTATGTTTATGATTCTTCCCATAAACATGGCAAATTAGGTCCTAGAGGGAATAAATGTATCTTTATAAGATATTCCGAACACTCCAAAGGGTACGTGTTCATAGGTGAACAAGCTGATGGAAGTGTAATCGAAATGGAGTCACAAGATGTCATGTTCTTGGAGAACGATTTTCCTAGTAGAGGTAAGATTGATAAGGACTTCCAATTATATAAGATGGAAGATCCTGATAACACACCCACTGATGTTGTAGAGGGAAATGAAGATTTACCTCAACACACAAGATCTAGTGGGAGTGTTGCATCGCCTGATGAATTGAATTCAAGAGAAATTCAATTGCGTAAAAGTAATCGTAAAAGTATTCCTCGTGGTCGTTTTGAGATTGAAGGGGAAGCATTTATGATTGCTCAAAAAGACGATGTTGAGCCTAAGACTATTCAAGAGGCTCTCTCAACCTCTAACAAGGAAGAATGGAGAAAAGCTTTGGAAGATGAGATGGAGTCAATGAGGGCAAACCATGTTTGGGACTTGGTTGATCTACCACCCAATCGTAAGGCCATTGGAAACAAATGGGTCTTCAAGATTAAGCAAAGGGCGGATGGATCTATTGAAAAGTATAAGGCTCGCCTTGTGGCAAAAGGCTATACTCAACAAGAGGTATAGACTATGAGGAAACTTTTTCACCAGTTGTAAGGTTTGCCTCAATACGCCTTATTCTAGCCATCGTTGCTAATTTGGACCTTGAATTATATCAAATGGATGTAAAGACGGCATTTCTCAATGGAGAATTAGATGAGGAAATCTATATGAAACAACCAATAGGTTTCATAGCTAAAGGTCGAGAGCATAAAGTTTGCAAGCTTAATCGCTCAATATATGGCCTTAAGCAATCATCTAGACAATGGTATCTTTGTTTTTATCGAGCAATAATAACTTTTGATTTCACGATGATCGAAGAAGATCACTGTGTATATGTCAAGCGGTCCAAAGATAAATTTGTTATTTTATCACTTTATGTGGACGATATTCTGTTGGCTGGAAATGACAAAGTTTTGGTTATCACCATAAAATCCAATTTTGAGATGAAGGACATGGGAGAAGCTGCTTATATATTAGGAGTTAAGATCGAAAGAGATCGATCAAGAAAACTCCTTACTTTATCACAAGAATCTTATATTATGAAGATTCTTGAGCGTTTCAATATGCAACATTGTAATCCCATTGATACCCCTGTCATGCAAGGTGAAGGCCTAAATACTGAGATGTGTCCTAAAACTCCAAAAGAAATCAAAGTGATGGAAACTGTTCCTTACGCTAGTGCAGTCGGAAGTTTGATGTATGCTATGATGTGTACTCGACCCGACATATGTCATGATGTGGGATTGGTGAGCCGATATCAATCAAATCCCGGTCAAGCACACTGGAAAGCAGTGAAGAGGATCCTGAGATACTTGAAGGGCACCATGGACTATCGACTTTGTTACCAAGAGAATTATTTACGCCTATTAGGTTATTCAGATGCCGATTGGGGTGGAGACCTGGATGAGCGTAAATCGAATTCTGGATATGCGTTCTTGCTCAATGGAGGTGCAATTTCTTGAAACAGTAAGAAACAAACATGCACGGCCTTGTCTACGATGGAGGCAGAATTTATTGCATGTTTTGCCGCAGTGCAAGAAGCAGTATGGCTAAAATGTTTCTTGGAAAATTTAGCCACTATCACTGAAGTTCCAAGACCGGTGATAGTTTATTGCGATAGTCAAGCAGCAATTGCCTATGTGAAAGATCCAAAGTATCATGGAAGGACAAAGCACATTGACATAAAGAATAACTTCATCAAAGATATTATAGCGCAGAAAAAAGTGATCCTGCAATACATTTCAATCAATAGAATGGTTGCTGATCCATTTACGAAGGCTATTCCTAGAGACATATTCTTGACCCATAGGATGTCACTAGGATTGCATAGAATGTGATATCTGTTATTGTAGAGGATCATTAGTTTATGTATTTGTGGACAAATGTATTGTACTTGTTTGTTTATTAGTGATTTGATGTTTTATCAAAAAGTACAAATCCACTATGAGACTAGCACAAACACACATATATTATTGAAAAGTATGTCAGCAGGCAATGATTGACTCACTCACACGAGCAATCGCCTCAAGTGTTGTAGTTAGTATGTTGAGATGAGACGTTATGTACAAATAAATGCTGAAGAGCAATTGCCTTGATGGGAGTCAAGATGAGGTCTGTATTTGGTTTATAACAAGACCGAACATGATAGTCCCACAATCATGTATGCCTGAAAGATGCCGAATGCGAGTACTTAATTGGGCGCTATAAAAAGCGAGCTGATATAGCACTCGGGCTAAACATGAGTACGTGAGAAGCACGTGACTATGTTTAGGCTAAGATCTGTATGGTGGATATATTTGATGATTGACATACGCTCTTATAGAAAGAGTAATCCACTATAGCATGTAATTCATACTACATGTGCATTGTACGACCAATAAGGGAAGATAAGTAAAATTATCCCTGTTTACTCATAGTGTGAGCCCTTGAGGTAATTTGTATTTTACCTCAATTATGTGCCATATGTTACTTCTGACTATGTTCTCGAAGAGAAAGATCAATGTTGCTACTTTAGCATATTACGGGCGGTCATGAATAGATATGGCTAATGGGACATGTCTAGGAAAGCAGTTGTTCTGAAATTGAGAGAGACATGAGTGCGAAGGAAGACTATTGTTGTTTTACATCTATCATATATATTTACTAGTCGACCAATTATATCGACCTATGTGGTTGCGGATATAATTGTAAATACATGGTGTTTTGAGAATAGTCAAGTATAGCCTTTAATGGATAGGTATACTTGGATTGATGTAACAAAATATGTCTGGGGCACTATGAGACATCGATTGTTTATATCTTTTCGGAGTTGTAACCATTATGTTATCCTTAATAGGTGCATAATTTGAGCTCCCAAGTGCAGGTGTACTCACTGGTCGCACGGCTTATTTACTAGTATGAATTGTTTTATAAAGTTGATGAATGTTGAATACCTTATATTCTTGATAGAGAACTATCAAGCCCATCATGTCTGAGTGGGAGATGTTGTACTTTAGCTAGTTAGCTAGTACGTCCATGATGGGGTGCGATTGGACCGCACCAATTGGCTTTGATATGCTACGATGGAAAGGCACAAATGGAGGGGTACGAAGGGAGATGTATAAAAGGCTCCCGAACACAACCGTTGGACGGTTGGCCATTCATTTGCACCAAATTTCCTCTCAATTTCCATCAAAGAAGATCAAGGCGTTCCATTTCAATTTTGCAAGAACAATCGGTATTTACGCCGTGGAAATTGGGTGTTTTCCTCGTGATTACATCCAGACTAACGTGAGGAAGTATTGTTCTTGTTAAATTCACAATTCAACGTTCGTTCCAAGGCCATTTGCTATTTACGCATCGGAATCAAGTAAGTCGTCTTCCGCCGACTCGAATTCCTTCAGCAATAGATCAACGTCCACCAATGGTGAGAAGCACTAAGATGGGAAAGCCATTGAGGAACCAAATAGAAGGCTACTAAGCAACAAGGTGCCAAGACAAAGAAGGATGTCTTCATCGACTTCATTGTGAACTTGCCTAAGTTTGAATGGTGATGAACTCTCATGGTCGTGGCGAATCGGTTTCCTAAGTATGTGACATTTGTGCCCGCAACAAAAGATTGTTCAACCAATGAGGCAGTCAAATTATTTATGAAGCACGTCATTAAGTATTAGGGAGTATCACAAACGATAGCGAGTGGTTGTGATCCCTAATTCATTGGGAGATTCTAAACCGAGCTCTTTAAGCTTTTGGGATCATATCTCAACTTCTCCACAAGTATCTATTCCCAAAGTGATGGTCAGATAGAACGTGTGACTGCACTCCTAGAGTTGTGCCTCGGACATTACGTGAGCACAACAATATAATCGAATTGGGCAAAGTTGATCGACATAATATGATTCTCTTATAACTTGCAATGAAGCAAGTCTACAAGCCAAAGCCCATTCAACATTGTGACGAGACAACAATCACAACTTGCAACAAAGCAAATCTACGAGCAAGAGTCCATTCAAGATCACGACAGGGCTACGACCACTCACCTAGAGTACAGTTGCAACAGGCTCTTAATTCATTAAGTAGTGGCATGGGCAAGCATACTTGGTATGGACATGTCTACATAAAGCCTTGAAGCGCATGAAAAAGGGGATGATAAGAAGCAATGGCACATGGAGTTTCAGGATGGGAATTTAGTGTTGGTCAAGCTACACTTTATTCTTTAATACCAGGACATGCATAAGGAGTTAATCCGGTGCTACGAGAAGCCATTCTGAGGACTACAATGAGTTAGGAAGGTTTGTGAAAACTAAAAAGTGCATATGATGTTATACATTAGCGTGCCTAAACCTTTTCATATAGACAAGAAGGACCTAGATCGAGGGGAGTTGCAATAGGCACCACTTGGGACAAAAACCTCATATGATCGAGACATTGACTTCATCATGGCGAATCGAGTCATATAGAAGCAACACTTGCATGCTAAAGCGAGTGTGTCTAATCCGATGAAAGGTTGGTCTAGAATTGGGAACCCATTGAAGCACTTTGACAATTCAAGAAGCAAATCGATTCATTCCATGATGAAGATGAGGACGTCAATTGATGAGGGAAAAAATCACGGTCTAGAGAAGTGACACAACTTAGAGGGTTTGTGAACGAAGGTCCTGGCTAATTCATCAAGAATAGAGTTTTCTTGTGTATTTTAGGATGAGTTTGATAGCCTTTATATTCCCGAAAACAATTTCTAATCAGAAATTATTCTTTTTTATTATGTTTTTGAAAACAAATTTTAAGTATTTAAAGGCGTTTGATAATTGCCCAAAAATTTTATTCCTAGGATAGAATTATGTTTAATATTGTCTTCAAAATTTCTAATTCAAACCATTTAAAAAATAATAATAATTTATTTCTTTTTTATTTTTTATTATTTTCTTTATCTTCTTCTTGAGCCAATCATTGGCCTTGGGATGATTGGCAACCTCATCAACTGAGCCTCACTAGCAGCTGGGCGACGCTCGTCGGTGGTCAGGGGAGGCATGAGTGAGGCTTACTGGTGGCTGCACAAGCCTCGGGCAACCAACAGTGATGGAAGAAGAAAGAAAAGGAAAAAAAAAAATGAGAAGGAAAGAAGAAGAGAAAAGAAAATAAAAAATTTCAATTGGCTTGATTCTGGAATTGTTCCCCGAAATAAAGAATCAATTTTTATTTTTTTTACTTTCGATTCTACTTCAAATCTATTCTCGAGAATAAATTTATCACTAGAAACAAAAAATTTAATCAAATGGATTTCTATTTCAAATTTATTTTCAGGAATAAAAGAATAAAATCAAACACTATTTGGCCAGTTACCAAACGCGTCCTTAGAATACTCTTGACAGGATAATATGATAAATGTACATTCTTGTAATAAATGGGGATAATTGGTAAAGAAGAGATGTAATCTCCACTCACATTAAATTGAGAATGGATCTAGGATTGTGATTAAACATATATATATATATAGCGAGTCTCCTTTGCATCAAGCAATGGAATTTCAAAGCTAGATGGACTCGCATGATGCTAGTGGTGTCATCGCCCTTCTTCCCTCCTGTATTGTCTTTGTTAGAGACCCTTCTTCCTCCAAACGCGTTAGTCTTATGGAGAGAATGTGATTCGAGGTAACAGGCAGGAGGAGAGTGAAGAAGTCTTCTCGAATTTTAATACAATCTCTCTCTCTCTCTCTCTCTCTCTCTCTCTCTCTCTCTCTCGTCTCGCCCGACTGGCTGACGCCATCTCGCCTCGTCTCCCTCGGTCTCGCGGGTAGCGGCGTCGCCTTTGTCGGTCGGACGCCAATCAGAGCCCCACTCCTCATAGGCACTCTCCCTCTCTCTCCCTTTCCATGTCGATTTCAATTTCGATTTCGATTTCGATTTCAACTTCTTCCTCGAATATTTCGATTTCGGCGGACGGGCGCTAGCTTTCATCCTCTCATTTTTATTTAGTAAAACAATCATCTTTATTTTCTGAGATTTTGCGTGTTACGACATATATATTCATTCTCTTTTTTAATTGTAGTAATACTAAAATCTCCATGACCATGACTGAGAGGACGTGAAAAGAACTGACCACAGCAAGAGGAGGTGGAAGACGAACACTTTGGGAAGCAAGATCTTCCTTCTTCTTCACCTTCTCCTTCCTGTGCAAGTGTGAATGCAATTGCTCGCCTTTCGAGCTCTGGATCCATCGGTGCGGCAGTAGATTCCGATCCGAACCGCGCCATCGTCACATGCTCAGATCTCCAGCCCAATCGGGGAGATGAGGAGGCCGGTGGGGAAGCATAAATCTGCCAGATTGGTGTTCGGATGCGTCCTCCTCTTAGGGTGCGGCCTCGTTTACGACTATTTCTGGGCTGCTTCTCCGCGTTTCACTTCTTCCTCTTCGTTTCTTTCCTCCAATTTGGCTGCTGACAATCCCCCCTCCAGCATAACCGTGCCCAGCAGCCCTGATCGGAGCTCCCTCGAGGTACCCATTCTTGCGCACTCCCTGTTTCGGCTAGCCGCGGTTACTTTCTTGTTTGTTTACTGGGGAAAGGATAGCCCACGATTCGATTTTGGCTTTTGCAAATGCTGGGAGAGACTTGCTCATTCGGGATTTACGATGAGTAATGCTTTCTTGTTGACCTGTGTAAATGAAGGCCAAGAGGGTCGTGTTCTTTTATAGGGACGACCTGCGGCGAGGGATGATGCTCCTGGGAGAGTCTTGTCTGCAACTTTTGCAGATTTACCTGGGCCGGAGCTGAAATGGGAGAGGATGGCTCCTGCGCCGGTGCCTCGATTAGATGGGGCAGCAATTCAGATAAAGAATCTGCTTTATGTGTTTGCCGGATACGGCACTATTGATTTTGTAAGCACCCCACCGACCTCCTTGGTTTGGCGTGTTTTATCTGGACTAGGAAGCAAGCTATCGACTTAAATGTCTATATCATTCTCGTACTATGTTAACTGGGCAGCTTTGCTGCTTCTCCTTGGGAACTTTTCTATTCTTGTCGTTGCTTTGTTACTCTAATGATGCATTGTGGTGAACTTTGCGTCCAATGCAGTTTGAAGTTCTGTTATGTTAAGCCTTAAAAATAGAACTATGCCAGACGAAAAGCAAGAAACTTATTCATTTTTATCTTGGGTAGATAATGAAGGGCTCAGTCAGCTAAATCCCAAATATATTGCCACGGAAGCATGACTCGAGATTGGTTTAATTCCCAGAAATGCTGTTTAGACCAGCCTCCTTGCCTGTGTTGTCTGGTGTCATGAATTGTTATATGAAGAACATGCAAACATGCCAGGAGTATGTAGTACTAAAGTACTTGGATCAGCATCATTACTTCAGTAATTTGTGAGCCATGTGAGTTGATATCTGAGGCAAATGAGCTATGTTTGGAATTGGACTGGTGAGACTTGAGTTTATGTGTGATCACCTTGAGTTGGATACCTTGTTTCCCCTTTTAAATTCCTCATGAGATATTTCATGTCATATTCTTATTATGCTAATCGCGAGTGCTCTCATAGTATTATCATGTATTCCTTCGGCCATGTTGCCTTCTCATTTAGGAGACATATCTAACCACGGATGTAAAATTGGCGTGTTTTGCATTGTATGGTACTGTATCTGAGCCTGGAGGTTCTGACACTTCCTCTTTTGCTTTAATTTTTGGTTGGCCAAACAGGTGCATTCTCATGTTGACATATACAACTTTTCAGATAATACTTGGGGAGGAAGATTTGACATGCCAAAAGAAATGGCTCATTCACACTTGGGAATGGTGACAGATGGGAGATACATATATGTGGTCACAGGACAATATGGTCCACAGTGTCGTGGACCTACAGCACACAATTTCGTGTTAGATACTGAGACCAAGCAGTGGCATGACTTGCCCCCTCTACCAGTTCCTAGGTACATTATTCGTTCTCCGAATCTTAAGTTTTAGGCCTTCTAGAGAAACTTCTTACCATCATACTCTTGTTTTCTGGGGTAATTTTCTGTGGGAGTATTTTAATAATCTTTATGAGCATGATGAGCTTTTAAAAATTATACTGAATATGTGAGATGCTATATTGTTTGTTCTTTTTTCTCCCCAACTTATTTCCTTATTGCAATTATCATTTTTCTTTGTAAATGGCTCCAATTGGATTTTACTCCTGTCGAAATCAGTGGAATTGTTCTTGCCCCTCCTTCAAGGACGTTTTTAAATTTGCAAATTTTAGGTATGCACCTGCAACCCAACTTTGGAGAGGGAGACTTCATGTGATGGGAGGCAGCAAAGAAAATAGGCATACGCCTGCAGTTGAGCACTGGAGTCTTGCTGTGAAGGATGGAAAAGCATTGGAGACGGAATGGAGGAATGAAATAACAATTCCCCGTGGTGGACCTCATAGGTTCATTTCCCTCTTTTTTTGGAGATATCCTCTCCTAATTTATTTCAGTGCATGTTATCCATTGCTATAGTTGTTTCTGCTGCTCTTAAGGATGCTCACTTGAAAATTTTATATATCTTGAGTAACAATCTTGTACGACAAGGAGCACTTGATCACTGTAGGCATAGAATCACTCTCATAAATGCGGATGTCTACATAATGGTTTTCCCTTAATCTTTGACAAATGTATGGATTCAGCATAAAAACATTGACTACTTGGAAACAAGAAACTCAAGATTACTTGGAGGACCTTTATCCCATGCAATTTGTTAGAGGCATTTCCATTTCCAAATATCCATTGGATTTTCACTTAAGCATTCTATTGGATTTTCACATAAGCATCATCACCTTTCCGAAATGTTAAAAGACATTTAATCAATTCTATGTTGTTTCACCTTGAAATTATTTCCATGCAGGGCCTGTGTTGTGGTTGACGACCGATTGATGGTTATAGGTGGTCAAGAAGGTGATTTCATGGCAAAACCTGGATCGCCTATTTTCAAATGCTCCCGTAGAAAAGAGGTAGACTGATTAGTGTCCCTCTCAAAATCTCTTTAGAGACGGGAAAACTTATGTTGTTGACCTGGTCGACGCCATTGGATACTTGTTATATAACTTAATATCTATTTGTGGTTTTCTCAGTTCATCTGTTCATGTGTCTTCTATAGTATACTTTTTGTTGTTTTTTTGTGTACCGAGGGGACAGCCTAGCTATAGCATCTATATGATAAATTTAGCTTTTGCTTAACCAAGGCAATGCTTTGTTCACTCTGTCAGGTTGTTTACGGCGATGTTTACATGCTAGACGATGAGAACAAGTGGAAAGTATTACCTTCAATGATAAAGCCAAACTCCCACATCGAGTTTGCTTGGGCTCATGTTAATAATTCTCTTATCATTGCTGGAGGCACAACGGAGAAGCATCCCGTGACAAAGAAGATGGTGCTTAATGGGGAACTGGTTCAGTTTAATTTAGATACACTGGTATTAACTCCTTTCTTCGTTATAGTTGGAAAGAAGACATGCCGATAACTGTGTCTACACTTGCCTTGGAACATAGATGGGTAGATAAAATAATTAACCATGCTCATCGTATTCACCGTTACAACACCGATCATGGTTAGAAGCTCTGCCTAATTAATCATATTTTATTGTCAACTTTGCTTGTATGGTTCTTTGCCTATTCTCCTTGTATGCCATTGGTCCATTGTTCATCAGGTCACTTAAACACTTTTAAAGTTATTCTGCTCTACAAATTCGTGATATTTCCTGAATCTCAGGGCCATTTGGTTCTCTTTGTCCCTTATCATGCACTAAGTATAGTTGTTGCATTGCTTACAATTCTGAATGATTAATTTGTCAAGTTTAAAGCATAAACATATTTTACGAGGTTTCTCCTTTGGCATCCTGTGAAGCTTGGTTTTTTGTTACATCTCAAGCATAAACACGTTTTGCAAATTTTATTTTTTTTTTTTTGACATCCTGTGAATCTTGGTTTCTGGGGGCTTTACAAGATGGTACTACCGTTTCAGGTCAAAGATCTTCATTCTCATCTCTTTTTTTGTGTTCTGTTATGTCCTTTTTCTGGTCATGTCACTGCCTTTGCTTAAGTACACTCAGCAACGATGCTATTACATGGTTTATCATCACCAGGTTCCATACCTGTCTTCCCGTTCCCCATTTTACTCAGCAAAGAACTAACCTGTTCGAGATAGATGTTTTCTCCTAGGTCAATACAACAAATAAACTTTGATTGCTCCAGCTAATGGACAGACCCCTTGATAATTTCATATCATTCAGAAGAGCTCAGTTTATTTGATACACTTCACTAATTGTACTTTTTGCCTTTTACTTCTGTCATATCCGAAATGATGCAGAAATGGTCTGTGATTGGGAAACTCCCTTATCGTGTGAAGACTACACTTGTTGGGTTCTGGGATGGGTGGTTTTACTTCACATCTGGACAGCGAGACAAAGGACCGGCTGATCCATCACCAAAGAAGGTCATCGGAGAGATGTGGAGAACCAAATTAAGATTGTAATTTTTTGTTTCCGACCAATTCTTTTATTGGGTACTTGGTATGCAATTTTTGGGTTATGATGCGTTATGCCTAGTTCAGTGGGAACAAGGGGCGGGAATGGTGTCTCCCCTAACCATGTATAGAAATGCAGGCTTCACGGGACCAATACTGTAACTGTCGAAGTTCTATAGTGTTATATCTCCATTGATTCTTGAGGAACCATTCTGGTATGAACTACTTCGTGATGAAATTGTCCATTGGAGTTTGACGCATTGGGCGCAGCATACTTGTGTCTCCTTTCTATTCTCCTTATAACAAGTATCAAGAGCTCTAACAAACATGGTCAATGCAATTCAATGCTCCCCCTATGATTACCGACACCCCAGGACTATGGTCATGAATAAGCCATTTAAAGATTTTATCTTTCCATGCTCTAGGGTATCCCATAGAAAACAACCTCGCCAATAGGAGTAGAATCGTGTCTAATTCCTTTTATTAGATGCATGGATATCATTTAATCGTAGAGTCGGCGGTACATACAGGACCAGGTAAGCGACTGAGACAAAATGATAAACTGCACCTATTCTACTGGTCTTCAGAGCTGAAGCATGAGTTCTGCCAGGAAGAGCTCCCCATCAAACCTGAGGCCGGATGGTTCTGCAGGTTGAATCAAGCCATCCACCATTCCCCCATATATATACAGGTATCTTCCAGAATGATCAGCACAAGTTCGATGAAATGATCTACAGTTGGGTTTGTAACCTCTGGAGTTCAATCTTTTCCACGACTTCCCTTCAATTGGCTGGAATCTGATGGATGGAATTGCTTTAATGTCCAACACCCAAAAGTCATTCTTTCGGCGCCTGCATGAATCCTCACCCCCGTGAATTAGCAGGCGACCTCCTAAGACGAGGTTAGCCGAGTGGCCGACTCTTGGAAGGCAAACGCCTTCAGGTATATCGCTTAACTCGTAGAACAATTCCACCCACGTCCCATTGCCCTCAGACAAATCCAAGAGCCACACATCGTTGAGCACCTCGTAGCCCAATCCTCTCCCTCCAAATAACACCGCTAGGCTTCCCCCGATGCAAGTCAGTGAGTGACCTGAACGAGCAGGGGGTGATGGCTGAGTCACAACCTCATGCCATCTTCCTAAACAGAAGTTTTCAGACAGTTCCAATACCCACGTGTCTCCTAATCGAACGCCATACAACCCTATTCCTCCGTGGACAACCATCTTCCGGTCGTCGATGCAGCATGCAGCATGTGCTCCGCGGGCTGGTGGTACGATTGAATCCACATCAAGTAGCCTCCACAATAACGTGATGCCCAGAGTCTCATGCCCTGCGACTTGCCCCACCCACGTATCATTTTGGCGGTTCCCATGGTCATTGATTCCTCCAAACAGAACAAGGAAATCGCCGATCACCACACATGTATGCCCAAATCTTCCGCTTGGAGAGCCTGCATTCACCCTCTGCCATTCTAATCTCCTCCTAAAATCTTGTCCAATATACGCCACCCAAGTGTCATCGAGATGACGTCCTAATGTGATCAAGATATTAGATAAAGAGAACAATATTCAATAGTGAAATCATGCATTTGCTGATCTACTATGGCCGAAAAAGTTTTACTCTGCTGTTGAATGCAAATGAACCACTTGCTCAAGCCAACCATAACAGATGCTCAGCTCCTAGAACTATTTGATATAAGAATATACTCTCCCTTTTAGGAAACAAACTATAAAGAGATCATTTTTCAGTTTTTCAGAATTGTCATTTGGGACCAATCTTATCCTGTATAACTCTTACAGAGCTTGATGCATGAGGCACATCCTTGAAGAAGCAATTTGCTAATAAAGCTATGAACTTTGTATGTCACTCCTCTCCTGAATTAAAAGATCCTTAAAAAAGAATAATTAGAAAAAGCTAGGATAATTTATCACACCAGCAATCAGACCACGGACTAAAGATCGAAGCAATAATGCAGAGAGCTACATGGGTGGGGCAATACGAAGATGCAAGGCAAATAATACCGGATTAATGATTAACATTCCACATAAGAAAAGCTGGTCTAACAGAAACTACTTTGCATTGAAATGACATATCACTGAAGCACGTTCACCAAGGAAAAGAGAATCAAAACTGAGCAAAGAGTTAGAAGGTAAAGGATTTCTATGATACAAAGGCTTGTATGGCAAAACCATCAAAATTGAATACAGGGAAGACAGTCATCAGCTGTTAGATTAATGTGAACAATTCCACATCTAATATCATTCCATGAGGAGGTCAGTCAGCAAGGATTTCTCGTGAATCAGCAAATCCAAGTGTTCATATACTGATAGGGCCAGATTAGAAAACCAAAAGCTATCCTCCTCTCCCCACTAAGTTTCCAAAAGATGAAAGGACGGAGGCTACGCTTTTGGTGCCCCCTCCGATCATGATTAAAGAATTCGGGACTGATGGTCACCCGTGAATATCAATTCCACATTCTCTCTCTGGCTATCTTCGTAATGGTTTGAGCCATTGAAACAATGCTGTTAGGAGGAAGAAAAGTTACCGTGATGATGCTAACAGAATATCGTCTCAGAAAGGCAAAGTGCCAGTCTATTTTCTTTGGGAGACAAACAAGTTTGCAAGAGCTATTCTGATGATCTACCCCTTCCATTGGCAGCTTCATCTCAATAAAATGCGAAGCGGTACTCATTTTGGTCAAGGACAATAGCAAGCTAAGGAATATTCATGGTGGTCATTGTCAATACCAAGCAACAAGGACTCTCTATATTAAACCAATGCCTAAGCTAGTTCACTTCAAATGCTTCTCAGACAGATTACACTTCTCATCCATGGCTTTATATTGTTTTGATGGCGTAACGATCATTGTCAATTTTCAATTATCGGTAGCATTGGGAGTATAAAAAGGTATGATTGAGGCAAATGACATATTCATGCCTCGTCAGTCATATATATGAAGTAGGTAAGCCTGCATTAGAGCATCAATTATGGAAACTTAAAGAATGTACTTTGGGCTCTATCCTGAGCCTGGAGGCCCATCAATTATGGCAAGTTTAGGCAGTTACAAAAGCTCCATTTGTACAGGGAGCTCCGAATTGGGGGGGCAAAAAAAAAAAAAGAATCAGAAATAAATAACGTGGCCAGAAAACACAATCCAAATCCTACAAATCTTTCTAGGCAGACCATGGTAGTGTATTTCTGCTGAAGACAACAGAAACCCAGAGAACTTAAGTAATTGGGAAGTATGAATATATGCTCACTGAAAACCCATCATCTTACAAACATTTCACCTCTCAACTGACAGTGATCATCATCATATTCAGGAAATAGAAAGCAGAGTTTATTTATTTATTTATTTTGGTCATAGAAAGCACAGTTTATTGAATACTTGAAGTTCCAAGAGCAATAAGAGACTTACCTCCCTCACAGCCTCCGCCAAACAAAACCAAGCAATCAGACACGAAGTTGAGAGAGTGAGAGGCCCTTGGGCCGGGCAACACCATCTCACCACCACCGGTCTCCGAAAGATTATGACATGCGACGGAGTCAAGATGAAGCACATGGTTGTAAATCTTCATCCATGGGAACTCACCCTCACGATAATACGAGGATTTGAGGGCATCCACTAAGGTGGGTCCCCAGTCTCTCCTGCATATGGACTCCCAGAGAGCATCGGAGCATGCTAAAGTCCTGATTTTTTTGCAAGTCATGGAGAAAGAAACGATTGAATCAAACGGTAGGAGGAGCAAGATTGAAAAAAGTTGGTCTGGGGCTAAATTGCTTATGGGAGATCCATCACTGGTGGTGCTGGTGCTGGTCCTGGCCTCCGCCATGAAAAGGGAGCTGTGGATGCTACTGGCCACTGTGCAAGAGTTGTGGAGAGTCAATCATTGGGATGCTCTGGTGGAGGGGGAGGTTAAGTGATGAAGCTGGTGGGCTGATATTGTCAAGAAGCAAAGCAACAATGACAAAGAATGGTGAAAACTTTCCTACTGGACAGGATGGATGATGGGGGCTCCCATGTGTTTTGTCCTGTTTCTGAAACTTTGAGCTCCACTTGTGAGCATCCTGTACTGCTTTAAAACATCAAACTTCCCCCTATCTAGTTGTGCACTGTGCTTAGTTTCTCGGTTGGGAACCCAATGCAAAGCCTGCTCCGCATCCACATTTTCACCGAAGAAGAGTGATGATTAAGCCACATCTCTTTTTGAATTGACCTCTGCTGATAGAACCCTTCAGTTTCTTTTTGTCAGTTGAACGAGAGTTTGATAAATAGAAAGGTTTTGATTTTGAGCCGCACAAGGATGACTTTGTAGGGAGTTACCGGTGGCTAGCAAGATATTTGGGCGTTGAATATTTCTAAGACTGTGACTGTGTCTTTCATATTATTCTAAATATTTGTGTCGACATTCATTTTTACAAAGAGAGAAAAATGTACGTGAAAAACCATAACATAATAGATATTCCCATTAATCAATTTTCCAATAGAATTTAAATAGAGCTTTATCTACAAAAAGATCCGAACCCCATCATGTAGATTCATCTTTTGGTTTATTATAAAGCATGCCTTCTAATTTTTGTGACGAGAGATTTATTTATTGATCTTTAATATTATTCATTCGTCAAATACGAGTCGAGTGTGATATTCATCATCTAATGTTATTATTTCTCATATACGATTTTGATATTATATATTTGTCTTCTAATATATTATTTCTCAAATATAAGATGGCTATCATTACATTATCAAACTCTTTCAAATAGAATTATGTAATAATACAAATATGAATCAAATATACGCAATAATTTATCTTTTAACATTTATTACCAAATTTTGCATTATTCTACTGAATTATGTATATATATATATATATATATTAACATATTGATAAAAAAATAATTACCATATTATGCATCAATATTAGATGCAAAATTAGAGATTTTCTTGGTTTAGAGCACGGCTAAATAACTATTAAAAACAAATTATTTCGGTGAAGCTTGCATGGAAGCGTACCATGTGATTTATGCTCATCCGATGAATAACATTCAAGTATAAGGATGTAGTTTTCAATAACATTCAAGCATATACAGATGCTTTCGAATGGAGAGATGAACCCTACCTCGAGAGTGAAAATAGAAATATGAATGTATGAATATGCGTCCTTTATCTTTAAGCCAAAACCATGTTTGGTCTCGCGCTTAGGACTAATATTCGCTTCTTACATTTAAAAAAATGATAAATGCCCATTCGAATTCGAGATAATTACATGGTTTGAGTCAAGACGTGAATTATTTTGGTGTCAAGTAGCACTTCATAATGGCTGGAAAAAAAAAAGAAAAAAACTAAAAAAGAAAGTTGATCTTCTAACAAAAGTCTGATGTCGTTGCTTTGGCTTCTAAATATCCTTAGGCTGTCCATTTCTTGCTTCTCTTTTCAATTGAGAACAAACTGACAGGGTCAATTGCAAGCATTATATGAATATTCTCAGTAGTAAAACTTGAACTGTGAAATTGAAGTCCCAAGGATCAAATCCAAACATGTCCACACTAGAGATAACTAAAAAAATAAAACAGTCAAGAGAGAACCTATACATCCAGCTGGTTTCGGAATATACACAATAAAAAAGAACAAGAGATCAAGAATTATAAGTAAACGCGTAGGATCGGGGAGCGATTGACATTATTGTTCAGCCATTTAACACAAAAGGGCACTTTCGAGTAATGAAACTCTAGACAAGACTGCGAAGAACCATCTCGCTTATTTATACACAGTTTAGGTCAAGATTTACAAAACGAGGGAAAATTGCAGTTCCTCTGAAACCTAACAACAGGAAAACCATCCCAAAACCCAGCAGTTGCTTGGCCAGCGTATAGGGAAATTTTCCAAGACCTGCATCCATCTGGAAAGCCAGAAAGAACATCCTATGCAGTAAATTGAGTATGTCACCATCAAAAGGAAGTCTCTTATAAACCTCCAAGTGTGCTCCCTCAAATTGTCTAACATCAATATCTTTTTGCTGGTTGGGCCAAGGACCTGTAGTTATGATGAATCACTAGCATTTTCAGTGATTCTAAGGACCACTTAATCAGCCCCCAGATTTGCGCTCTGCATCAATCAACATAGAGGGGAGATTTAACAAGTGAACACAATCCCCAAGCAGAAAAACAACTCTAAAGGACTCAGATAATTTAGCAGAAGCAGCAACTGGTTGCCCACCTCATTCCTGTTTAAGGAAGAAACTTGTCCACCTGGGTGGGCTGCCTTCGAAAGATCCCTTAAAGTTCCCTAAAGATCATTAAGAAATTTCTGCAGTAAGCAAATGCTTTTCAAAATCTTTTAGACTGAAGAGCCAGAGAGACAAGTCAAGACATTTCTTCTTGTTTAAAAGCAAAAACTTGGTCAAGCAATTGCAAGTGAACATGCGGATGCTAATGTAAAAGATACGAATCTAAGGCATCACTTTTACTGCACCAACACCTGCCAAACAATATCATAGTGTCTATCCTAGCCAATGGTGAAGTCTCAAAAGAATACCATTACCACAAACAGCATCAGTCATCTTTGCTTCACCAATGTGGCAAATAAACAAATCAAGTAGATCACCTAATTTTCAAACCAGGATTAGCTATAACATACTAAATCTTATAGCAATGAAATATTTCCTAATATGGTATTTGTGCCATAGTCATTGTTTATATTGTATCTTGAGAATTAGAACAGAAAAAATATGATTTGAACAAAACTCAAAACCACATCACAACTAGACTCTAGCATTCACCTTGTTTGCCCACATCAATCCGCATGCATTGCAAAGGGTCCTTGGTCCTTCAGGGCCACGTCGCATCATAGGAGTAGATTTCTCACTAATCCCACAGTGATGACATCTGCACAGATTTTCAGACAAGCATTAGATTTATCAAAAACTGAATGCAATGCAAGGCTCAATTTATACAATGTATGTTACCTGATGGCAGCAATTAAGCTATCATAAAAACATATATACATGAAGAGCTAACAGGCTACCATTGTTTGGATAAGGTAGTGCTTCAAGAATCAGAAGGGACTACACATATACCTCCCTTTTCCCATGTCCCTAGATTAAATCCTAGAGAAAGAATTTGCTCCCACTTTGAGAAAGTTGTGAGATAATCCACCATTAATCATCATGAACAAGTCAATGCGAATTGCAAAATTGTCATCATAACTCTGTTAAAACCGTTTTAAATTATGAATGTAAAATTCTTCGCGACAATCAAACTTTTCTAGATCACTTGTCATAAGTATACACAGGTTGCATAACTTGAGTAACTTTCTAACATAAGTATCATTATGTTTAGCTTACCAAAGGCTGGTTAGAATCTTACACATCAATATTTGTTGGTTCTATAGTATTAATGGAGATTATGACGATTAAACAGCCAATACAACATTCAAATAATGGCTCCGACATAATAGCAACAAAGAGACTATCTCCCATTATGAAGTGAGTTTAAGGCAATTTAGTGATGATGGAGTTGTGGAGTCTGATAGAGGGAAGTATTGCAAAAATGGTATATCTGATTTTGAAGAGTTTTCAATGTAAAAATTTGTGTGTTTTCTTCTCTGATTTCTTCTCTTTTACATTTCTCGTTCTTAATAGATGGTAGTTAGCGCTCTGGTTCAATGGAATAGTGGAGGCAATGTAGATGGACGAATGGACAGTGAAGATCAATCAATTCAACAGTGAGGACTCTGGTGTATTAGAAGAGCCTCCATTGAGAGTAAAACTAGAATTGATGAAGCAAGAAGACTGGGAATTGTTAGATCAGGTAGTGCTAGGTGTAATCATCTCATGCTGGCGTGGGACATTGCCTTCAACATTGCCAATGAGAAGATGACAGCCAAATTGACAAGCGATTTGCAACATGTACTAGAAGCCACATTAAACAAGGTATATCTGATGCATTGTCTCTTCAATCTAAAGATGGACAGAGGCGCTTCTGTGACATTACACATCAACAAATCTAATGTGATCACAACTTAATTGAGTTCAATGGCAATCAAATTTAATGACGAGGTAAAGCTTTGATTCAATTATCTCCTCTACTTCAGCTGGAGCACAACTATGACTGTGGGGAGTAGTTCGTCAAATCAGAAGAAGTTGAAGCTTTAGAGAGATTTGATTCTTGGTAAGAAAATTTACGGAAAAGAGTATGGTGAATCTTCAGGCACTGCCTTTAGTACTCAAGGTAGAGGGAGAAGCAATTAATAAGGTCATAATCCATATCCAGCGATGGTTTTGACTGATGCTTGGGAACCAGAATATTTTTCAGAAGCAATGCAAGATATAAATTCTATTAAGTGAAACTTGACAATGTAGAATAAGTTGGATTCACTCAAGAAGAACAAGATACAATTGCTAACTCAGTTACTGGATGGGAAGAAGGCATTGTAGAAAAGTGGGTGTATAGAGCCAGAAGAACCCGATGGAAGAAAGAGGTACAGAGCAAGATTGGTACTAAAAGGTTTTTGCAAAAGAAAGGAATTCCTACACAGAGATTTTCTCTCCTTTTGTAAAGTGGACCACTATCGGGTTAGTATTGAGTATTCAAATTGCTGAGAATTTACATCTAGAATAATTTAATGCATAGACTGCATATGGTGACTTGGAGGGGAATATCTACAATGTACAACTAGAAGGTTTTCAAGTTCCTGGCAAAGAAAAGAAACTATGTGTGTAAGTTATAGAAAAGTTTGTATGATTTGGAGCAAACTTGAGTGAAGTGGTACAGGAAATTCAACACATTTATTTGTGTTAACAGGTCCACTAAACATTTATTTTGACATTTTATGTGAATGATATGCTCATTACACAACCTGCCACAAAAGAGATCAACAAACTGAACTAGCAATTGCCAAAGGAGTTCATGGAGGACTTGGGAGTAGAAATCGAATTTTTCAGATGAGGATCATGCGAGATAGAACATAAGGAATTTAAAGTTGTCTTGAGAAGAGTACATTGAGGAAGTGCTGGATAAGCTCAGTGTTTGGAATACAAAGTCCATAAGAACTCCTTTAAGAAGTCACTTCAACCTCTCGAAGGAGCAATTACCAAAGACAAATCAAGAGCGGAGATTACATGGCTAAGGTGTCTTATATGTCAGTTGTCAACAGTTTGATGTATGTTATGGTGAGTAGATTGTACCAAACCAAAAGTAGCTCATCTAGTGTGAGTTGTGAGTGGATACATGGCTAATCCCAGATTTAAGTATTGGGAGGCTGAGTGACTACTAAGATACCTAAGAGGCACCTTAGATATTACACGTTTCATGGAAATAATGTGACATCACAAGGCTTTGTCAATGCAGATCTTGGTTTTGACATGGACAATAGCAAGAGCACCTCAGTTATGTATTTACCTTAGGAGGCACTACAGTAAGTTGGATTTCTAGACTTTGGGAACTGTGTGCCCCTCTCAACCACTAAAACAGAGTATGTTGTTGTATCTACAGCTAATAAGGAGATGATCTAGTTGAAGAATCTTCTGAAAGAGATAAGCAAGGAGAAGAATAGAAGTATTCTGTTCAATAACTATCAGTGTTGTTTGTCTAGCAAAGAATCTGGTATTTCACTCAAGAACAAAGCACATTCAATTGAATTATCATATATTTGAGCTGACAAATGATAAGACATTGTAATTGAAGAAAATCCTCGGTGCAAAGAATCCAATAGATATATTAACCAAGGGTGTCACTAATGTAGAAATCGAGGTTGTGCATTGTCTTAATTGGCCTCCATGGTTAGTGATAAAAACGTGCCACTGCACTTGAACAGTTTGGGTCATAAAGACAAGAGAAGATTGTGAAAGACAGTCAGCCTCTAAGTGGGAGATTGACAAAGTTGTGGAGTCTGATAGAGAAAAATTATGTAAAAAGGGTATAGATGAATTTCTCCTGTAACTTTGTAAGCCCTGAACACCTCTTATATATATGGGGGATCTCTCTTGTAATTGTAACTTAATATTGATAGTAAAAAGATTGTCATGTGCAACACCGTGATTTTTTCCTTTTTTATTTTTAAGGGTTTTCCAAGTAAAAATTTTTTTGTGTTTCTTCTTTAATTCTCTCACATTTACGTTTCTTCTTCTGAGTCCACTCTTGCTCCATCCATCAATGAGAAGAGCACAAGCTCCAGTTAGCCTAATACCTGAAGACAGCTGCAAACTAACCACTCAACCCCATCCTAATTCAGTTGTCCAATGAGAAGAGAATCTTCTATGGAGTACCTTATCATGCTTCAGGAAACTAATGGTATGCGTGTCCAGAGATCAGACCCAATGTGAAATTTCTTATCCTCAGGTGTTACTGTTTCCAGGGATGAGAGGCATGATCTTTTATTATAGACACCAGACACTGACAACATTACAGACTCATAACTTACAGGATCTCTTGATGCGGGGATCCATTCCTCTCAGGTCCCCAACTCTGGTTTGATTCCCATGTCGTCACAGCTGAAGAAGATTCATCATTGTTGGATTTTGAAGATGAAAACTGACCCTTATTTCTTTGCATCCTAAGACCATGTCAGAAAAGACAGTAGGAAAGGTAAAAGGATTGTTACTTCTGCATGTGAAAATAATCCGAGAGCAGCTACCAAAAGTTAGATTAGAGAAAGTAACCATAAAAAAATTATGAAAATTGTGTCATACCTAAGTGCCACCTCTTTACGGACTGCATAGCGAATTTTCTTGTCAAAATTTCGTTCTTTTTTCTTTTCACGAAATCGAATCAGTGAAGCCATCCTCTGTGGGACATTCGACCTTTGAGGAGTACTCATAAGATCCTGGTAAAATGCTTCATTAATGTGAAAGGCGGTCTTTAAGAAGTATTCTTCAGACAAGTTCTGATACCTGGTTTTGGTTGGTGGCTACTGGGATTGCAGGTGGATTAGGTGTCACTTCTCTCGCGCCAAGTAACAGCAGCACTGCTTGTACCTAAAGTGTGCAAAAGAAACTAATGCATGATCTCAATCAAGAATTTATAGAACAGATGGCAGCTTAACGAAAATGGATGCTTATGCTCCTGCAGAAAAGCTCCAATACAAGCTGTCAAAGACGGCATTAGCCAGAATGTTTCGGACTTCTCTTTTACTACAAGTTCTTAGCTTTGGACATCCAAAGAGTTCATGTACACCACGGCAGCTACGTCAAAGTTCAAATTTTAACCAAATAAAGAATGAACAAGAGGCAAAACAACCGCAACCTCTCTATGTTTGCTCAACAGGTGCAATCACAAAGGACCATCGTCTGTCGAAAAACGTTACACGAGGCTATTTTAACATGGAAAACCGAGCCTCATCATGACAGACCAAAAGAGGCTAATCGAAAAGGAAAAGGGAACAAGGGATGGGCTCAAGTCCCTACCTTTTGGGGCGGCACGGAGTCAAAAACATAAACTTGGCCCTGGAAAGAAAGAGTGAGCTGGTCCGCATCATCGCCTCCTCCGCGATTGTCCGAATCGTTCCCGGCGTCAGAGGGGACATCCCCTTCAACGCCCTCCCCGCCGCCGCCGTCATGATCGTGATCGTCATTCATATCATTCCCATTGCTCAAATGCGGTTGCGCCTGCAACCCATGATGATGCCGGTAATGGGGTTGCATGGGATGCCGATCGTGGGTCGGATCCCCCACATCCATTCCATCATCGCCCCCATGAGACCCGTCCATGTTTCTTCACAGCCTTCCTTCCCCAGATGCATCGAAGGCAAGGCTCCTCCTTCACACCCGCATTGCCAGAGTCACCTTCGTGTCCAGTATGATAACTGAACTGATCAGCCAAAGAGGGTAGCAAACTGATCAGCCATTCAGCTCAGTGACAGGAAATGGAACGAGCAAGATGGCTTGTTTTTGCAAGAGATAAACACAGTTCCTCACGAGAGAAACCAGAGGCGAAACTGAGGGAATCAGAGGGCTGGGATTTCTCCTTCCTTTTATAGGGCTTTTTTGAAATACAAGAAAAGTTAGGCCCTTTTTTTAAGTTTCTTGGCTCACTTCATGTTGTGCAATTTTCCTTGATTGTTGTTGTTCTGTCTTGTGATATTTTGAGCACGAGTAAATCGTTATAAAGAGAAAGGGAAAAAAATTTGACAAATTGTTTAGAGAGCAATATTATGATTGGTACTCAGGATATGATTATTTCATCAGCTTATTGTACGAATACAAATTCAGTTTGGTCATCATTACTCATATTGCATTACATATTACATGTACGATCCATACATCAATGATCCTTTTTTGTGACAAATGATTTTTTGTAAACATTGGTTGAAATGATTATATTGAAATATTGTGCACATATCTTAGACTAAATTGACAAAATCAAAAAAATTATGACTAAATTAACATTCGTAACATTTGTGCAATAAATTTAAGACTAATTTGACATTTCTCCCTCTATTCCTATGTTAAGTTTGGAGCTATCCAAAACAAGATAAGGTCTCACTTGTAGAGATTAGATAAAAGTGTAAAGAATTTCTAATATCTATAATATAAAAGTTATCCTTTCTTTTCTTCTATTTTGTAATTTTGGTTCACATTAAAACTTAATGACTCATGTGTAGCTTTTTGGATCATGTTGAAACTTCATGAAAGCAGCAAGAAAGTTAAAGCTCGTTCTCCTCCGTGCATCTTTGCTTCGTGTCTAAGCTTCATGAAAAAAGGAAGAAAGTCAAGACATTATCTTTTTCGAAATCATCATAGTGAGTGATCAAATTTATCTCTCTTACTAGATTTGGAAATTTGTGGCTAATCTATCTCGTTAATATCACTATAATCTATTCACATTCTTGTCATATTTCAAATGTCACTCTAAAATGTTTAAGGTATGGATCATAGAATAATCATGCATTATTTGTTGGAGAGTCTCTATTTGTACATTTCTAATTTCTTTGGCTACATGTGATCATCTAAATTTGAATGAGAATGTGATGGGATTAACTGAGATCATAAATCCTCCTAATATTCTCTATTTATCAAAAGTAGATTTTTTTTTTTTTTTGGTAATTTATAAGTGTAGCAATTCATAATTAGTCCGTTCCTCTAGTTAGTGATAAAATGAGTCCTTCATAGTTGAAAGATACAAAAACAATGATGAAATTGTACATAATCAAATCAAAACTATGATGAAATGTCCCACTATTATGCGTTTGAATATACTTGCCAGTTGTTATTCTAAACTATAACAAAACCAAAAATTGAAATATACATGTCAAATCAAAACCACAACTGCCCCAAAATAATTGAAATATATTGAGAGATTTTTTAAAAGCAAAACTCAAGTGATGGCAATACTTATCCCATCACCGACGAGCATCACTAACAATTATCTAGGGGTTA
Organism: Eucalyptus fibrosa; assembly: GCA_017140475.1. Lineage (NCBI taxonomy): Eukaryota > Viridiplantae > Streptophyta > Magnoliopsida > Myrtales > Myrtaceae > Eucalyptus > Eucalyptus fibrosa. Next base: position 42,012,389 of record CM029514.1, on the reverse strand, counting down.
CTATCAAATGATTTAGATCTCAAGTCACTCGTTTAAATCCCCAACTCACTTTGACTTTACTCACACTAGCACACTAGCACCTTGGTGGAGCGGTGGTCACTGACAGGCTCACTCAACATGCATTATAGCAAGAGCTCCAATCAAATGTTTGATCGCCATAATGGAACTTTTATGGTACCAACCAAAAACTGTTGCCGCCCCCATCCTTTTTACTCAGGAAAAGAAAAGATTAAAAAAAAAAAAAAAAAACAAAACAAAACAAAGCTAGCCGCGGGGAAATTTTTTTGCAGTAAACCAAAACTGAAAAAACAATTGCCACTCAGTCTTGACTTAATATTGACTAAAGCTTATACGTGACGGCATAAACTCTGGAATTAGCGGTTTATATGCATATGGTTCGGAAGACCAGGCACCAGCAAAGGAGCTGAAGATTTTTCTCCCACACTTCATCACGGCTAGAGAATGTACCCAAAAATCTGGTTACCACAAGATGCTTCGTGAATTTGTTAGCGCAAGCAATGAGAACTTTGCAATGCTCACTCTTTGGTCTGTCTCATCAGGACAAAGAACAAGTCGGTCATGCTTATGCACACATTGGTGGCAAGCTTTGCAAAAGGGTCAATAAACCCAGTTATAGGATTCGTGAAATTGGGGATGACATATGAGGCCACCAAAGAGCATCCTGTCGTGGCTAAGAAAACCATCCAATATGTACTCAGAACAATAATTCTCATATATATTGTGCCAGTTATAATCCTCTAAACCGTCTGCAACTTACCATTAAGGACTAAGGAAAACATATAACAGCCAAAAGCAAAGCAAAGGATGTATCTCAATTGTCATAGGATAGGATCTCCAAACTTGAGACTCTGACTTCAAAACTGAGCAGTCTTAACTCAAAAACGATGTAAAACCAACCAAACGTTCAAAATTCCACATTGAATTTGATCACGGTATAAAAAAGCTTAATTCATTCTACGGATCAATTCGTTAATATAGTTCTCACGGTTGCCAGCATCTCCACCTTCAACATAATGATTCCTTTTCTTCTTGAGTCCACCCAGTGGTGCCTTGAGCTTAAAGGGCCATAGGAAGTTATTGGCTTCCCTAAAATGAGGTCCCACTGTCATTATCTCGTGGATGAGATCTTCCGCGCAGATAATTCCATATGTACCCAAGGCCTGCTCACCGAAAAGAATGAATCAGGTCTCTCATAAGTCTGGAGAAGCATAGACGTCATAAGGCACGAGATGAGATAAGAACCAAAATGGACCTGTTCAATGATGGAGTTGTCTGTCAAAGCAATTCTCTGCTTGTTGAGCTTCCCGTAGCCCCTTTTGTATATCAGTTCCCTCACGCTCTTCAAGTTAGGATATCTGAAAACAAGCATATTCACTTAGCAGCCTGACAGGCGACATTGATCTAAATCCAAATTATGGAAGAGAACCACATACCCAAAAGTCACATAGGGTTCGACCCTGTGAAGCATGTTCACGGTTGCTTTATTGACTTTGAGAAACACCCCATTGAAGATCTATATCCAAAGAAAAATCAGTCAAGACGAAGGTAACAAATAGATTTGTTAATTAAAAACTTTGCTTCTAGCCACTGCACAAAAAGAGATAACTTTATAGCCAAAAGAATAGAAAGGTCTTTTAAAAACAGATTACTTAGTAACAAAAACCAATCGACAATCAGATCCTAATGAAAAAAAAAAAAAAACCGCTGGAACCGCTGGAACCGCATCAAATCAAATTAAGCCATGACAACAACCGAGCCTTCACGTAAGGCTCTTTCACTGCTGAAATAACTTCTTCAAATGCCTCCAGCAATGCAAAGACTGATCTCAATAAGTGATTCAAGACTTGGAAAGATTACCTGTCTTAGTCTCAACAACTGCAAGATTGTTCTCGTTTTTGGGTGCATGGCATTGATACTGAAAGCGAAAGATACTCGCATAAGAAATTCTGGGAAAAAAAAGTGTTACATTCATATTTGTAAGACGCAGAAGACATACCCACGGATGCGAATGATAAACAAAAGCTTAGCTTCCGGGTTAACATAAAATCCTCCTCTCAACTTTGCTTCACGCTTCAATTGAATTAGCTCTTTTTCCTGGAAAGCCAACACCCAAAGGTCAGCTCCATGGTTGGAAACACAGAATTGTCCAACAACCTTATGAAAACTAGTGTCTATGTCTATGTCTATGTCTATGTCTATGTCTATACCTGCTCGGCATACTCCTTGGCATATTGCTTTGCCCTATTGTAGATCAATTTCCTGTTCTCAGCATTCTTTTCCTTAGCGGATTCAAGCTCTTGCTTTTTAGCCAATGCCCACTCCTCATTTCTCTTCTGCTTCTTCAATACCGACTCGGGAACGATGGCCTTGACTTCTTCCCCGCCCATTTCTCTGCACTCACTGTCGAAACAACAAATATCAGCTATCCTTTTGTTTTCAAGGTTGCACCATCAAATAGTCATTCGTCAAGCTACATGCAGCAAACGACGGAATAAGGACAAAATGGTGAAAATTCACTAGTGTATCCTATCCACTTCATAACCACAATTCGCAATCGGGATGCTCCGCAAGCAACTAAAAGAGTCCTCGAGAATGAGCTTTGCAAATGGAGCGACAACCTGACAACTACAATCCCTTTTAACTATTAAAAGTCGATAGACATCGGATTCGGACAAATTTCGACTCTTCCCATATTCAACCCAGAGAAGGAACATCAAAGAGAACAGAGCCTAACTGCACTCTGCCGCACCGGAAAAAAAGGCGACAAATTGAACTACAACCACGAGCTCATCGACAATTCCACTAATCCATCAGCAGCCCGAGCTCGGCAACCCGAATGCACGTACGAATCATCAGGCGAGCCACCGACCGGGCGCTTAGAAAACAATACGCAGGCAATTGAAAAAAGACACCCCCCCCCCCCCCCCCCAACACAAAAAAAAAAAAAAGGTAGGGCAATAACGCCGCGAACTGATCGCAAGACTGCAGAATACGAAGGCTGTAAGCAAGACACGCCGAATCCATCAACCAGGAAACACGAAGTGGGCGCTACTCACCGGGTGGTATCTCTGCGAAGAAGACGACTCGGCGGTGGTGGCCAACGGCAGATTCTTCTCTTTCTCTCTCTCGCAGGAGGAGCCTCTAGGGTTTTTGTAGCGGGTTTTTATAAGGTCGGAGGGAGTCAGTAATCGGACGGCTCCGGATTGCCCTGTGTCCCGAAGGCGTATCCTGTGCGTACGTTGGTTTGAGGGCCGATTTGGGCCTCGAGCCCAATTCAAAAAGGCTTCCTGTTCAAGAGAACGTTTTCCCATTTGGTCCCTTCCTTTCGGGATAAATGGGGTTTTGCGGTGGTGCAAACTGCAATTTCCCGAAGTTTGGGCCGAGCACTCAGGGGGCTTGCCAATTTATCAATTCCCCTTTGTGGCCCAAGCCTTATAATTTTCTCTGGGTGTCGTTCATGACTAATGAGCACTTATAAACACAGTTGATCAATAAATACTCGATTTTTGAGATATTGATTGCCTGTCGTGAGAATGATTGATGTGAAATTCGTAACTTTGCCTTATTTCAATTGCTTCAAAAATCCTTCCAGGATGATTTATAATTTAACTCGGTTTTTTTTTTTTTTATTGCGATGCTTGGCATTACATATGTATTATTTTCCCTCTAAAAGGTTATGAAGAGTTAGTTTTTACAATGGGATGCTTATTCCCTACGATTAACTAAATGAAGAGTGTCAACATCATATGTTGTTACAGTCTTCAGAGTTCTAATAACTCCATTATCACTCTCCTCCTCCGTTTTGGCCGCATTCTGTTTAGCATACACAAAGGTCTTTGGGGCTTTCAAATGCCTTTAAAACAGAGTTTGAGGTATTCAAAAGCTGTGTTTGATTTAGCATTTCAAATGAGCTTTCAGCTCTGAAAGCCCTTTAGGGAAATGCTAAACCATTTGGTTTAATATTTTTGATAGCTTTTAGCTTTTAATTTTCCTTCAAAATGTTGAAAGCTCAAACCTAATAGAACTAACTTTGGGTTTTCAACATTCGGCGGAATGTTGAAATTATTTTTTCTCTTCCAAAATTACCCTAACTAATTTTTCATATTCTCGATTTTGCCCCTGTTTATTTATTATTTTTTTAATTGAAAAATGAGACAACCCTTCGCTTGTTCGACAAAGGACTACGTCGGTGAGCCGAGCGCAAGCCATTGGCCGAGGTCGCTTGACAATGGGCTGGCGGTGCCGAGGTCGAGCGGCTATGGTCGCTAGGTCTCGCGGCGACCTAGCCCTCGCCTGGGTCTCGTGACGGCAACTAGAATTGTGCGACCCTTATGAGACCCAAGCGAGGGCCGCTTGCAACCACAAGACCTAGGCGAGGGCTGCCTGCGGCCGTGAGACCTAGGTAGCGATCGCTTGGGTCGCGCGACCCTTGGGTCGAATGACCTTCGTCGAGGGTTGCTCGATCTCAGGCAACCTCTGGCGGCCCTCGGCTAGGTTGCGTGATCTCAACCAACAGCTATTGGCACCAGATCTAGCTCGCCGGCGGCTGTAGCCCTTCGCTAGTCCAACGAAGGGTTTAATTCAATTTTCTAAGGAAAAAAGAAATATATATATCCATCAAAGCCCATTGCGAAAGTTTTATTTACCAAATGCACATTTAATTCAAAATCCATTTGCAAAATTATTTTATTAAACACAATTACATTTTCTCAAATATTTTTGGGCTTTTAGTATTTGCATTGGACTAAAATGTTGAACCCAACATTCAAAATTCCAACCCAATGCAAACTACACCTAACATTAGCCTCTGGCAGCTTTTAGAGTTAATGGACGTTTTTTTCCCTGTCAACTGTGCTTTCCTGCTCATCTCACGCGGGGGATTCAGATGGAAGAAAGCGCGTCAAAACTTTCGGTTTTCTTCACGCGGGAGACGCAAGTGTTTTTTGGGGCGAGTGAAGTCAGAGCAGCACATGCGCGTGCACTTACTTTTATCCACCGCCATCCATTAAGAGGATTCACACGCTTTTGCTTTCTTACTTTTTTATGTTTTTCTCTATAACGACAGCGGCGTGTGAGTTTTGTCGTCAATTCTTTTTAGTCCACGATTTTTGTCCTCCATGCACGAGGTAAGCGAAGTGTGACCGTTCAGTTTTTTTACAGTGTCAGATTCGATTCGAGGTTTATTCTGAGATTCCTGATGGCGGGAATTGGACGCTGCTCGAGCGCAACCCTATTCCTTTTCTTCAGTTAGAATTGTCGATTGAACCCCTTAGACCAGTTCTGCTGTAAAATCGAATTTCTTTTTTGTCAATCCTATTTTATTGTAGTTTTTGCCAATCCTACTCTATTCATGGTTTAATTATTCCATCTCATTGTGGGGTGTGGAAATCAAAACCTACACTAAATGTTAAATTATTCCCATCTCAAATTCGAACCCCTACTTCTCTTTTTTTCCTTAAAAATGGTGATTATTAATTAAGCAATGTGATTGATTTGACTTTAGTTCAATTTGACAATATTAATGAAAATCTGATATCGAATTATTTATTTTTCACATCATTATTTAGAATATTGGGTTTGAATAAATTTTCAAGTTACAAGTTTTCGTGGAAAAAAGATGAAACGTTGGTCCTTAGATATTGACTCGTTCTATGACAGGATGGTTTGACTATTAGTTCCGAACTATTAGGACAATCACTTGCCATGAATGCGCCTAAAATCAAGCGGCATTTGTCAAATGTTCTCATCACGTATTACTATCAATCACATTATTGCTAACTAATCCTATCAATATGGGTCATAAATTTATAGGTCAAGTCGTTATATTAGTTATTTATATTTTGTAGATGAGTCTTAAATGGATTTAGAATGATGAAATTCAAAGTAACATGAGTGTTAAATGTGTTTATAACTTACTTAGATCCAACTGACATTCATAACTCTCTCCCTTACTCAATTTGCACATGCTAACTTCCGTTTGGGTCTAAGTGTTTCCTAATTAAGTCATATATATATTTTAACTATATGGGTCAGATGTGGTATGTATTGAGTAAGAGTCACTTGTCAAAACGGATTAAAATAGGTCCATTTCAATGAGATCATTTTCGATCAAACCTGAGCTTGACTCGATCATGTCGTAATAAGAAGTGTTTTATTATCGCGTGGAAAATCTGAGGTCGGCCTCTAGAAACACGGCCGGATTTAGGGACAAAAAGGGCCCGGGCTCCTCAACACCGCAGGTTGCGGGGACAATTTAGTACTTACTGTCTCCCACTGGGGGAGGTCGACTTGCATGGATTTTACATTAAGGTCTCTCATTTGACCCACCCTTGACAACGAACCCCATATTAATTAAGTTCTAAAACACATTTTAAAAAAACAGAAGAAGAAAAAGACCAAGAATGTCGACGTTTTTAACATATTTTATATTACACGTATTTTATTGATTAAAACGTTGCGATTCCAATCCGAGATACTATGGCTGGCCAAAAGAGGAGACGATCTACCTGCTCTGGGAAGATTTATCACTGAAGGCGCTTGAACCAATAAAAAAAATAAAAAATGACAGCATTTTCCTTAGCTTTTGCAGGCGGGTTGGCAGACGAAGCTTCGGGGAAGCTTCGCGCCAAATTATCGGCGTCTGTTGCATCGTCTTACTTTTTATATTTTTATTCGATCCAGAATTCTTAAATTTGTTAACCCAATGGCTTCACCCAGAACCTTCGCAGTAGCCCTGTTGTTCCTCCTTTTGATCTTCTCGGTTACTGGTAAGTTCTAGTGTTAAAAGAGAGTCTTTTGTCTTGGCCTCTTTGTTTTCCTCTCAAAATCACATAAATTGTGGTTCGTTCTTAGTTAACAGCTCTAGGCTTGGGTTTTGATCTCGTGCTCTGTTTCTTGAATTTGCAGGTGCAAATTCAGCAACGTTGAATGGTCAACGTGTTCTGCTTTACAGTCTGGCCATGGATTCTCTTTGGCATCCAAGAGATTTGATCACTTTTCGTTTTGTATTAGAAATCAAAATTGTGTCTTTTGTTTCGGTGCGGAGTGCTGTCAACACAATATTATTTGATTGTATCTACAATGAATTTCATGTAACGATCCAAGTGCTATGTGAGGATTCAAAGTCAAATCATTCTTCCAAAAAAACAAAGGTCTCTGAAGTTGTAAAGTAAGTCTATATCAAATAAGGTCCTGAGGTCCTGACTCGCCAGCCTCTCGGTGAGCACTTGCATCTCACATGTCACTCTCCAACATGATGAGGCATATTCCTTCGGGGCAATTTTTTTCCTCTTTCCTTTCTTTCCGTCTTTATTTGGTTTTGTTGGAATATAATACGCGAAAATGATAATATTTTATAATTTATATCAATATAAAAATCACCAAAGAAATAACAAGAAATAATAGATATCGGAAATTTACGTAATTGAGTTCAAGTATCAATACCTACGTCCAATCAATTATAATTGAATAATTAAAGTTTACAATTACTTATCACTCTCGAATTTTCCTAAAATTAAATTTAAGTTAAAACCCAAAATATTTATAAATAAATAATTTATTTGAACATAAACTCATTACACAAAATTATCGCAAAAAAAAATATATATATATCTCTACGCTTCTTTGGTCCACGTACTTCGCGTTCCTAGCCAATTCATAATCACAATTCGCAATCGAGATGCTCCGCAAGCAACTAAAAGAGTCCTTGAGAATGAGCTTTGCAAATGGAGCGACAACATGACAACTACAAATCCCTTTTAACTGTTACTAGTCGATAGACATCGGATTCGGGCAAATTTGGACACTTCCCATATTCAACCCCGAGAAGGAACATCAAAGAGAACAGAGCCTAACTGCACTCTGCCGCGCCAGAAGAAGGGGACAAATTGAACTACAACCACGAGCTCATCGACAATTCAACTCATCCCCCAGCAACCCGAGCTCGGCAACCCGAATGCACGTACGAATCATCAGCGAGCCACCGACCGGGCGCTTAGAAAACAATACGCAGGCAATTGAAAAAAGACCCAAAAAATAGAAAAAAGGCAGGGCAATAACGCCGCGGACTGATCGCAAGAATGCATAATACGAAGGCTGTAAGCAAGACACGCCGAATCCATCAACCTGGAAACACGAAGTGGGCGCTACTCACCGGGTGGTATCTCTGCGACGAAGACGACTCGGCGGTGGTGGCCAGCAGCACATTGCTTCTCTCTCTCTCTCTTTCGGAGGAGGAGCGTCTAGGATTTTCGTAGCGGGTTTTTATGAGGTCGGGGGAAGTCAGTAATCGGACGGCTCTGGATTGCCCTGTGTCCCGAAGGCGTATCTTGTGCCGATTTGGGCCTCAAGCCCAATTCAAAAGGCTTCCCGTTAAAGAGAACGTTTTCTCTTTTGGTCCCCTTTCTTTCGGGAAAAGAGGGATTTTGCGGTGGTGCAAACTCCATTGAGGGGCTTTGCTAGTGTTGCCAATTTATCAAATTCCCTTCTGTGGCCCAATTCTTTGTGATTTTCTTTGGATTTCGTTAATGGGTGCCTGGGAGCACTTGTAAAGATAGTTGATCAAAGAATAATTGATGTGAAATTCGTAACTTGCCTTATTTCGATTGCTTCACAAACTCAGTTTTTTTTGTTTTTTCTATTGCGATGTTTGGCATTATGTATGTATTATTTTCCCTTGTAAAAGGTTATAAAAAGTTACTTTTTACATCGGGATGTTTATTCATTGGGAATAACCAAATAAAGGGTGTCGACATTACATGTTGTTATGGAGTTCTAATTACGCCATTATCGATCTCCTCTTTCGTTTCGGTGCATTTGTTTCAACATTCACAAAGGTCTTTGAGGCTTCCAAATGCCTTAGAAATGGAGCCAGGTATTCTATTCAAAATTGTCATCTTCAAAGTCTCGCAGGGCAATGGACGCATTTTTTTTTTTTTTTTTTCCCTGTCAACTTTGCTTTCCTACTCATCGAATGGAACGCGGGGGATTCAAATGGAAGAAAGCGCGTGAAATTATTCGGCGCCGCGCCCCCGTGAAGCATCGGTTTTCTTCACGCGGGAAACGCAAGCTTTTTTTATTAGGACTGGCCCCACGGCCGGCGAGTGAAGTCAGAGAGGTGTTCGTGCACTTACTTTCATCTGCCGCCGTCCATAAGAGGATTCACGCGCTTTTGCTTTGTCACCTTTTTTTTTTTTTTTTGTAATGTTTTTATTTTTGTCGTTAATTCTTTTTAGTATTGCGATTTTTGTCCTCCACGCACGAGGTAGGCGAAGTGTGACCGTTCAGTTTTTTTTACAGTATCAGATTCGATTCGAGGTTTATTATGAGATTCCTAATGGCGGGAATTGGACGCTGCTTGAGCATAACTCCTTTTTCCTTAGACCAGAACAAATCGAATTTCTTTTTTGGCGATCATATTCTATTCATAATCTTTATCAATCCTACCTTATTTATAGTCTAATTATCTTACCTCATTGTGGGGGAGTGAAAGTCAAAACCCACGTTGAATACTAAATTATCCGCATCCTAACTCTCTAAAAAAGTGAAGATTCAAACTATTTATCTCCCTTTTTTACTGAAAGAAGGGTAACCATCGGGACAAATCCCAAGAATTAAGCAACATAATTGATTTGACTTAAGTATGATTTGACATTACTAATGAAAATCTGATATTGAATTATTTATTTCACGCGTCATTATTTAGAATACAAGGTTTGAATAAATTTTGAAGTTACAAGTTTTCATGGAAAAAAGATAAAACACTGGTCCTTGGACATTGACTCGCTCTATGACAAGTTGGTTTGATTATTAGTTCCGAACTATTAGGAGCAGATCACTGGCCATGAATGTGCCTAAAATCAAGCAGCATTTGTCTAATGTTCTCACCGCACATTACTAACAATCACATTATTGTCAACTGATCTTGTCAATATGGATCATAAATTTATAGGCCGAGTTATTACACGAGTTATTTACATTATGTAAATGGGTCTTAAATGGATTTAGAATAATGAAACCCAAAATAACACGAGTGTTAAATGTATTTATAACTTGCGTAGATCCAACCTATATTCATGACTCTCTCTCCCTTACTCAATTTGCATTTGCTCACTTCATTTGCGGTCTCAATTCCGTTGGGATCTAAGCGTTTCTCAATTAAGATAATATTATTTTAATTGTATGGGTCGAATGGAGTATGTATTGAGTAAGAGTTACTTGTCAAAACAAATTAAAATAAGTCCATTTTGAATGAGATCATTTTCAACCAACCCAAGCTTAACTCGATCCATCCGTTCACCGGGTTTTATTGTCGACCGTGTCTTAAGAAGTATATTATTATCGTGCGGAAAATCTGAGGTCGGCCTCCAGAAACGCGGCCGGATTTAGGGACAAAAGGGGGGCCGGGCTCTTCAACACCGCAGGTTGCGGGGACACTTTACTGTTTCCCACTGCGGGAGGTCGACGTAGTTCTTATTGCATGGATTTTACATCAAAAGGTCTCTCATTTGACACACCTTTGACAAGGAGCCCCGTATTATTTAAGTTCCAGAACCACATTTACAAAAAGAAAAAAACAGAAGAAAAAGGCCAAGAATGTCGACGTTTTAAACCTATTTTATAGTACACGTATTTTATTGATTAAAACGTCGCGATTCCAATACAAGACACAGAGATGATTTAAAAAGTAGAAAAAAAGTGAGACAATCCAACAGGAGGCACGATAATTTGGCGCGGAAGCTTCCCGCGAAGCTTCGTCTGCCTACTGACCTGCAAAAGCTTAAGGAAAAAATGCTGTCCTTTCCTTTTTCTTGTTCAAGAGCGTTCGGCCATAAATTCAAGAGCAGGTGGATCGTCTTCTCTTTTGGCCAACCATTCCTTCGATCCGGAGACCTGGAATTCTCCTCCGTTTACGGTAATCTCCACCTCCTAGTCCTCCGCTATTCTCGTCGGCGGTGGTTTTGTCCCCGCCTCGCGGCAGCTCAGCTCGTGTTTTTATCTGCTTTTCCTGTGCGTGCGTGCGTGCGTGCGTGTGTTCGTTCGAGAGTCTGTTTGCTCCTATTTTCGCTCCGAACCCTAAAGTAGCTGCCGCCAAATGTTGGCCCGATTGCACCGCTATCACCTTCGTTTGCTATCATCAGACATCTGCGCCGTTGCGCATTTGCCGTGCTCCTTCCGTGGGCTTCGTTGCTTCTTCTGCTCCTGCTGTCTGTAGTCGTACTAGTCTCTTTTCTCTATCTTTTGTCTGCGTTTGATCCTGATTCGTGCTTTTTTCGTCACGAGGTGGTGACCCTGGATGAGCCCCTAGTTTACTGGGGCGTGCCATCTCTCCTTGCGACAGTGTTTAGCTTTCGGATTCGTTATCACTATGAGTACCCCGTCGTCGAACGGGCCCTTGCCTGGCTTGCCGGCCTCCGGCCTGAAGCATGATGTGGAGGCGGGCCGGTGCTCCACCAAGGAAGATGATGACGAAGACAGAGTTTCGTCCCCGCCTGGTCCTTTCGACATCACGCATACCAAGAATGCCTCCATAGAGACTCTCAAAAGATGGAGGGTAACCCCTCATTTCTTATTTTGCTGCTCCTCTTTTATTCGTGGTGGTTGTCGATGTACATGATGTGTACGTATTTTTTCTATATGCCGTTGTCCCGATGATAATTTGTCTGCTATTGTGCTGGAGAGTGCCACGAGAAATCCGTTCCCACAGTTGCAGTCCGATCAATGCAAAACTTACGATTATATAGCCAATCTACCTGACTCGGCAAATGGTCAAAACTCATTCATTTGCTTACATTTTGTATGAATCGCTACTTGTGCTCCTCATGCTCAGTACACTGCATGTAGGTCACTGCTATTTCAGGCTAATGCAATACCATCTTCATTCAATTGCAATGTCTCACAACGCAATGGGAGTGTAGTAAGTGCGAATTATGATATAACACTCTTTGTTTGCTTGAATGCTAAGGGGTTATTGACATCGCAAGTACCTGAACTTTTGCCCATCATACAATAGAACACCCAAACTTTCTTTAATTTAATCGAGTACTGCAACTTTTCAAATGTGGATCAATATGGAAACTCCTATTAAAACCACGGAAGGAATGCCGCCATTGACTGTATGTATCATGTTTGATGTGGTCTCTTGGAACGATGCCATGTCATTAGGGACATATTGGACGGGGAGATCGTCCAAGTCAGCACTATCTCTCTCTATCTCTCCTCATCACCCAACATGTATATGTAGATAAAATCATATTCGTTTGGTCGGTGAGCCATGTTAGCAATGGGGCTTAACCTTTGTAAAGTGAGCCACCTCAGCAAAATCACATGACACGGCTTACTTTAATAAAGGCCTCATATTGAGTCAAATTTCATGATTGAACAAAAACTAAGTTCAAGTAGTTGATTGTAAAATGGATAAATGTTCAGGTACTTGTGGGGTCATCGGCCTTTGTATTGAAGAACCTATTGACATGTTGCTGTAGTTCCTATTTCAGGGCACCCAATCCATTCGGTAGAGAAAAAGGAAAACATGACTGTATAGGGTTATTTCGCAATTTGACATGTGATTATTTTGAAGAGCGTTTGTATAGAACTTGTTCCTTAGCTTCGAGTTCTCTGTGTTTGTAGAAGGAATGCAAACGTTTCCATGGGCAAAAATTAGATGAAGACACTTTGGTTGCTGAGGGAACTGATGAGGGCTGAGTTGGATTAGCTTGAAAATCCTTAAGTATTTGCACATAAGCATTGCACAAACCAAATCTAGGAACTATGAATCTTACTTATAAGTCTCATAGACTCTATGAAACTTAATGGTGAGGTATTAATCTAAAGGAGTATACGATCAATGTTGCACAATTGACTAGACTTCTAATTGATTTTGTGTTAATGTACGGACCATCTTTGTGCCTCCTTTATTTCTCTTTCCCCATGCATGTTACCATGCTTATAGCCAAATGCGTATGTTTTGGGAAATATGCAAGATTTGATCAGTCGGTGACTCTATCTGAAAGTTGGTGCGTCACTTTATGTGTTTAAGATATAGGACATCTTCTAAGGGGTTTGGACATGTAAGATGACAGATCTTTTGCTGCACAACAAGAAATTGCAACATTATGAGATTGACTCAAGTGGAAAAAGAGTTGGGCTGATGGTTATCCTTGAAGTATCCATGCAAATTCCAAACAAGATCTCTGGAGCATAAGAACATAGAAAAATATTAGGAACGAATTCATTTCATTGTTGTAGTTGGCATTGTCCAAATGGACTGGTTAGAGGTACCGAAGATACTTTAAAGTGATTAAATGAAACATATTGGTTTTACACTAGATCAAGATGTTCAATCTTGTGAGAATTTGATGGGACCGCGGTTGACTGTTCTAAAAGCTTAAGCTATTAGATGAAAATGTGATTTGATATTTAATTATTCCAACAATCTCCCTTACATTTAATTTGGTCTTTTTATCTAGTATTAAGCATAGACATATTTACTTGGGGTGGTAAATGAGGCTTGGAAAAAATTGAATTCTAGATCTCTAGCTCTGTTATTATGTGAGAATTTGGTGGGACTACATCCAACTGTTTTAAAAGTTTAGGCTATTAAATGAAGGTGTAATTTAATATTTAATTATTCCAGCAAATTCGTTACGTGCTTGTTCAAGAGATTCGATTCATTAAGTGGTGAATTGAATTCAATCAATTCAATTGCGCATGAAGAAAATTTTTTCAAGTCAATAATAATAGAGAGAAGTGCATTGGGAGTTTTAGAACTTGTCATGAAAATGCAATTAAGTCCTAAAATTTTCAAAAAGTGCAATTAAGTCTTAAAACTTGTCACAAAAGTTTAATCAAATTCTAAAACTTTCAACAAGTTAAATCAAGTTCTAAAACTTGTTTTGAAAGTATAATCAAGTTCTAAAACTTTCAAAAAGTGCAATAAATGGAATGACTTCAATTTGACAAGTTTTATGACTTGATTGCATATTTTGAAAGTTTCAGAATTTAATTGCGCTCTGTGACAAGTTTTATGACTTAATTGTAATTTTTAAAAGTTTTAGGATTCAATTGCATTTTCATAACAAATTTTAGGACTTCCAATGCACTTATCCCAAAATAATAAGGTTGACAATGCTGTACAATTTGAAGCTTTGAGTTGTCAAGTATCAATTTGTGCACAAAATGAGTTAGTAGAAGTAGAAATGCTCCATTGGATTTGCATACACCAAAAAGGCATACAATTTGGAATGACTACATCTGAGGAAAAGTTGGCATGGCTTCACTTGAGGATAAAAAACTCATCCAAGTAAGATAGATTGGGAGATGTGAAACAATGGAGGGCCTGGGAGGATGATGTGATGGAGATGTTTGGAGAAAGTCAAAAAATATGTCGATGGATACTCTAAGGAAAGATGGTTGAACACTTGGATGGAGGACCAAGTGCAATGGCATAATTAGATCCAAGTACTTGGCCTAAGTAAGTGAGAAAATAGCTCTTTTTCCATAGCTATAAATGGAAGTGCACATTGGTTCTTTTTCCTTGTTTAGCTAAAACCACAATCAAAGGGTGTTACTGCCAACTTGCATACATCCTCCACAGTTGAGAGTTAGACCAAATTGTGTGTAAGTGGAATTTTGTCATGGGGAGAAGGAAAATAGAATGCAAGAAGTTGGTTGTAGTTTTAACACGCATAGTACTACACCATAGTAGCTAGACTAAAGCATTTTTAGTCGCCTTCATGTCGGGGATTAAGGGTGTGTGTGTGGCGACACTTTTGCATTCTATCTCTTGCTCTTTTATTTTTTTCCTTTTCTTGTATCGTCTAAAGTTTGACTTGTATTAACTTCAAAAACCGAAATCCTTAAAATACAAATACAAATAATGATAAGTAGAGTCATTTAGATTTTTTTTTTTTTTTTTGCATAATTTATTGAAGTTACATAATATTTTTGTTTGAAAAATCTAAGAGGCGAAGTGACATCGAATGATTGCCTTCTATAAGTTCCTAGTATGGACGCCAAAGGCACACCTAAGGTAGTGTTGGTGGGGGCCATTGACTAGTAAATCAACGAATCTTCGATGCAAAACTTTGTTATATTTTCCAATCTCAAAAATCAGTCAAAATATTTCTCTTGCTTTTTATGGCCTCATCACCTTGACCCCATGACCTTAAGTCATTTGTTCACTTCTAGGCCTTGACCGATAGGGGTGATCGGTTTTCGGTCAAGTCTAGTTCCAAGGTGGAATTGAGAAGTGGGGACTAGATCGGTCCAATGGAATCAATTACTTATTTTTTTCCATTACTTGGAACCGGACCGAAATAGTGTTTTAGTTCACATTTTACTAATTTTTTTGAAGAAATAATAAAATAAAAAAGTATATTTAGTTGGTCCGGTCCGGTTCTCCTTGGAACTGGGAATAGGACTGCCAGACATTGATTCCATTTTCAGGAATTGGGAATCGGATTGACACTCTCGGGAATCGGACCAAACTGGCCGGTCTGATCTGGTCCGGGCAGTTCTCGGTTCAGGTGGTCCATTTTTGCACACCCCTAATGACCAACCCTTCTGGCCGCATGTTTTGGCATCTTCAAATAAATGAGAGCAAAGTTTGTTCTTTTATTCAATTCAAATAGCTCTTCTATTTTGAAAAATATCAACTTTCCTAAAAGTGGTTAAACCAAAAGTAGTTGATAGCAGTAACTACATGCATTTAACGTTTCCATCTAATGGCCTTGTTAGAAAATCCAATAAAAAAGCTTAGGCTGTTAGCTGAAGGGAGACTACATGCGTCATTATATAATCCCTAAACAAGTTACATGAGATGATTTGAGATGAACGGATTTGAACTGAAGGTCCTTCAACTTTGCAGCAAGCAGCTCTAGTGTTGAATGCATCCCGGCGGTTTCGATATACATTAGACTTGAGAAAGGAAGAAGACAAAGAGCAACGACGAAGGATGATTAGAGCCCATGCACAAGTCATAAGAGTAAGATTAATTTGGTACTAATGTTTCCTTTGATGTGTTTTGGTTCTAACCATCCACTACAAATTGCATTAGGCAGCTGTGCTTTTCAGATTGGCTGGGGAACGACAGATTGGTAAATAAGTCTCTCTTTGCTTATCCCCACATCTATTTCTGAAGGCTTTATGTTAACAAGTTTGACTTTGCATGTGGTTCAACTGGAATTTGCTGGTAATTGAGAAGACAACATTTTGGCAGTCACTGGTCAGACTTACTCTAAATAAGAATTATGTCTTCTGAGCCATTCTCAGTGAAAGATAATGGCTATCTATATGAAGTATTGTGTCGACTTTAATATGGGCTTTCCACATATGTTACTGCTGTTGTATGAGGCACCTAGCATATTGCAATAATCATCTACTTCGGGACGATCTTTTAGTCAGAAAATAGCTCCTTCAGTTATAAAGAAGCTATTCAGTGTGTCAGAACTGCAAATGGTGTGGACAGCCAGCTGTTCTGTGGATGGCCAACTGTTCTAGGACAAGATGCATCAAGCTGTATGCCCCTGAAAGGCTTTCTGCTTCTGTCTTCCTCTCCTGCCCAAAAGTGGTCAGAGGATCAAGACTGAAAACTTTCTTTATTGCAAATTTATTTAGTTCTGTGAGCCATCAGTTGGTACCTCAATGTTAATTAATGTAGTTAGGATTTGGTGTATCAAATGTGTCCCTCTGTGCTCTATAACAAGAGCTTCTATCTAGTCTTGCCTTAAGTCGATTAAGCAAAGACATAGTCACTTGTGATTTCTTGCTCCCTCTCTTTTGTGATCCTAAAATCTAAACAGTTATGCATGGCTTTTCTTCCTTACACCTTGTGATTGCTGAAATCCTCATTCATCTACTGCAATACAGGGGTAGGTCCAAATGCGACACCTCCTACTGCAATTGGTGATTATGGAATTGGACTTGAGGAGCTTGCATCCATGACTCGTGACCACAATTTTTCAGCTCTGCAGCAATATGGGGGGGCAAGTTCATCTTTTACAATTCTTACTTTCTGAAGCCAATATTTTCAGTTTGTTGATGTGTCAATTGCCACTTCATCAGGTTAAGGGTTTATCCCATTTGTTGAAGACAAATTTAGAGAGAGGAATTTCTGGGGATGAGACTGATATATTGAAGCGGAGGAATGCATTTGGTTCCAATACATATCCTCAAAAGAAGGGACGGAGTTTCCTGGTACTTTCGCTTGTGGTTCTTATCCTTTACATTTTCCTGAGGACTTCTATGAGGAGTGGATTTCACCTCTTAGAGTGTCATAACATTTGTTTTCTTCTCTAGAGGTTCCTTTGGGAAGCCTGGCAAGACTTGACTCTCATCATTCTGATAGTAGCGGCTGCAGCATCGTTGGTGCTAGGAATAAAGACTGAGGTAAACTTGGTCTTTTTGCTTTTCCTAGAATAGATGTTATAGCAATATTTTCTATTTTTAGTTTTAGGAGCTTGGTAATTTTTATATGATAAACCTTTTTCTTATTATGGTGACCATATGAACCATATTCTACTACATGTTATTTATTTGCAGGTTTCTTGTGTTCTTGATTTTTTTCGCATGCCAATACACTCTTGACAATGCTCATGGCTTTGGGTAATTGGTATGAGAGTACACTAAATGGGACTCTGTAAAAGATGAAATATTTTTCTCTTGGAGATATTTTACATCAATATGGTCTGTAGTCTAGTATTGGAACATGGGAGGTGAACTTATTATGATCCTTTCATTATTTTTCATTAAATGGATTGTCATATTTTATCAGAGAGAACTGTCTTTCAAGGTTTTGCATTGGTTTTGGGAACTTTCTATCTTGTGGCATAATATGGGGGCAACAATTGATGCATGTCAAAAAAAAGCAGTCTATTGCTAATATGGAATGACACTGCATAGGGAGTTTTGATTTCTCTTTGTTCTTATGTATTGCTTTATGCTAGATATTTCCACCATGATTTCGTGGTGTTATCAGTTTATCCTACTACAGAAGTTAAGTAAGTGTAAACCGTTTAAAAAAATTGATCTCTTTTGCTCCTATCTATTGGGGTCCTAGTAAGAGGTTTTTTTTCCCCCATATGTATGGAATATGTGTTCTTTTTCATTTTTCCTGCACATGCGGTTACGCTCATGTATGTGCTCCTCATTATGATCTCTTGACAGGGTATAAAGGAAGGCTGGTATGATGGAGGAAGCATTGCCTTTGCCGTTTTTCTTGTAATTGTTGTAACAGGTGTGGAAACTCTTCTTTGGACTAGAGTTTTAGGGTGTCAGTATGTTTGATTATGGTATTGCGGTTTGTTAATTACCCAAGATGAGTGTGTTTGGCTTTCACAGCATATTTTACCATTAAAGCAGTACACTTATAGTCAAATGGTCATTTCCATGTTTTCTAAATCAGCTGTCAGTGACTATCGACAATCTCTACAGTTTCAAAATCTAAATGAGGAGAAACGAAATATCCAATTAGAGGTACATACATCTTTCATTTTATGATTTTTTTTTTTTTTGTTTCTATTCTTGATGATGGTTGATATACACTTTAAAAAATTCACAGATAATGAGAGGTGGTAGGATGATCAAGGTTTCTATACATGACCTTGTTGTTGGTGACATTGTCCCTCTGAACACAGGTGATCAGGTGAGTGCCTTAGGTGCATCTATGACATCCTTCAGCTACGAGCCTTTAATTTCTACTCAATTTGTCTCTGGATTTTCCAGGTTCCTGCTGATGGAATCTTAGTCAGTGGTCACTCTCTTGCAATTGATGAATCTAGCATGACTGGTGAAAGCGAATATGTGAGCTATGCATATCTTGGCATTTTCTTAGGAACTTTTGTAGTGTATTTTTCTAAATGTGTAGTTTTGGCAGGTTCACAAGGATCAGAAAGCACCTTTCTTGATATCCGGTTGCAAAGTAGCTGATGGTGTTGGCACTATGCTGGTAACAATTTCCTCTTTGCAAGACCCATGATGCTTTTTTGTGGTCATGAAGTGGTTGATGGATAGGAGTATTGGGAATAAAATGAGAAATTTATCTCTAGAATGTTTATCTGGAAATCCAAAGCGGACTGGTTGACAAGCTTGTCAAATACGAGAATGAAAATTTTCTACTGAATGATTATGTTGCTGCATAGAAATTGCTGATTACATTCATGTTTGTCTGGCTCTTTCTCATTTAGCTTCATTGGTGAAATCGTACAAGAATTTCTTCATAGTGGGTAAAGCTTTTCAGAATCTCACATTATCAGTATGAATTGGGTGTTGCACTAGTTTTGCAGATTTTTCTTTACTGCATTCTGAAGCTCCAAGCTCTCGGGCTTCCCCTCAATCTGTTACAAGTAGAAGTTTGAAAATTTTTGTCAACAATACGATTGAGAAGTCATGCTGTTTGTTGGAGTGCCAGATTCTCAATGTTGTCTTGGCTTTAAAGTTACAAGCTATTGAATTAACTGGAGATCTATTCAACCTAATGGCATATTTCACAATTTTTTTTTATTAATGATTTCATTTGGGGAAAGTTGTTGCAAGTACCATCTGTTTTGCCAATCTTATTCATTCTACTAGCCAAGGTGGTCTGCAATGAATTTCAGTCTCCTTTGTCCGGTAACTATTGATTTAACTATGGGTCCGTTGCCCTATAAATTCTTTTTAGTCTGTTTAATGGTCAGATATCATCCTCTTTATTAACAATATGCTCAAAATAGCACATACCACTACTTACAACTACAAGTTTGCTGTGGCTTATTGTTACTTGCATTTCCATCTACTGGTTCTAGTGGTGTTTATAAGCCAGACCAAGTGCCTTTTTTCTCACCCTTTCATCATTAGCAGTCACTTTGATCATTACTCTGTATGTGCACCGTGCATTAGTGCGCGTGTGCATGCGAGTGAGATTTGTGTGTGTGAGCAATTTCCTGCGCCATGGAATGATAGACGGAGTCATATTATTACACAAGATTCTGTGAAGATTGTTTTTCAGTCAAAATAATGAATTGAAACAGATCTATTTGCTGATTTAACCGAAATATATGGGCCAGCTTGGGCAGAAACAATTTTGCTGTTTTTATTGTTGTTGAACCATTTTGATCTTGCAATAACAATTGTTTTATCTTAGAATTGGGTAATGTACCTGCCTTCTTATTGTGCCACTGGCATGTGGTATTCGTAGGTTCTGTTTGCACTATCATCTCATTCATGTTTCTACGATAAGTTCACTAGATATTCTTTCAGGTCTTCCTTTTTTTCATTTCTGACCTTTAACTTGTCTTCAGGTAACTGGTGTTGGAATCAATACTGAATGGGGATTGTTAATGGCAAGTATCTCAGAGGATACTGGTGAAGAGACCCCATTACAGGTTTTCTAGCATTTATCCTAATTTAGCAAATAGGCAATCCCTCTATTCTAATATACTTGTATCCCATCCTAATGTGTTTTTTAAATGTCCTTCACTAGGTGCGCTTGAATGGCGTTGCAACATTTATAGGCATTGTTGGTCTTGCAGTAGCTCTTTCTGTGCTTGTAATCCTTGTGGTGAGGTCAGTTATAGTTTGTCAAATTTCTTAATTTAGTTGGGAAATATCAAGTTTTCGTAAGCTTTCTGGTTTTAATATGATATGAGTTTTCAGGTACTTTACTGGAAATACAGAAGATGCTAATGGAAATGTCCAATTTATTAAGGGACGCACCAGCATCAGTCATGTTGTGGATGACATCATTAAGATTGTTACTATTGCAGTAAGTACAATGCCTCGTTCTTCTTTTGTTCATCAATACACTCATATTTATACACAAGTTGTCTCTACATCTATATATGTACATATATTACTTCTGTCTAGTTACTTCACTGACAAACTGTATTCAGGTCACTATTGTGGTGGTCGCTGTGCCTGAAGGACTTCCCTTGGCTGTAACCTTGACGTAAGTATGAATTGCTATTAGACATATAGAAACTTATCAGCAAGAAGGGATTGTTGCTCCTGTTTTTCCCCTTTTATTTTTAGTATTTTAAATTCTCACTATGGTTTATTGTACAATTGATTCTGTATATCAGATTGGCGTATTCGATGCGGAAAATGATGGCTGACAAAGCCCTGGCAAGTCCAATTTCCCTGGGACACTAGTGATTTTTCCTTTTCTTAATGATTATAGATGGGAGTGCTGCTTCAATAGTACAGTTATAAACAGTATCATATCCATAGGTTCGTAGACTCTCAGCCTGTGAAACTATGGGATCAGCTACAACCATTTGCAGCGACAAGACTGGGACATTGACCCTAAATAAGGTTAGCTTTGGAATCCTTCTTTTGACACCATCTGCTTATTTCCTCAAATTTTGTCCTCCTTTACCTTTAGGGTGCATTTTTTATTTGTGTATGTGTGTGTTTTTTCTTGCTTCTTTATTTATTTATTCATTTTTTTTTGGGAGCAGGGGTTGTTTGTGTTCCTCTTCCTTTCTTTTTGTTAGAATACTTAAGTATTAAATCACGTCTTCATCTAACAGCTTAACCTTTTAGAATGGTTGGTTGTGGTCCTACAAAATCTCACATGGTATTAGAGCTGGAGGTCATGAGTTCGAATCTTTCCAGGCCCCATTGGTCTCTCCAATTAAAATTTTCATGCTTAGTACTAGGCAAAAAAGACCAGACTATGCATGAACGGTCGGTTGTGGTCCCACAAAATCTTACACTTATATTCTCTGATGATCAGAACATTTTTGAGTAATCTTCTGCTTTCTTATCATGTATAATATGAGTATTAATATGCAGTTTGGTTATTGCCACAAAATCTCACACTTTTGTTCTCTGATGATCAGAACATTTTTGAGTAATCTTCAGCTTCCTTATCATGTATAATATGAGGATTAATATGGAGTTTGGTTATTATAGATGACAGTGGTTGAAGCTTATGCTGGTCGAAAGAAATTGGATCCGCCAAATGACTCCTCAAAATTGCATGAAGTGGTCACATCTCTGTTACATGAGGGTATTGCACAAAATACTCAAGGCAATGTATTTGTACCAAAGGTATGGCTATTTATCTGGAACCAGTTGTAATATACAATGAGATGTTCCCCCTAATGAAGGTAGTTTAATTCCACAAAATCATTGCTTGTGAATTTTATCAGGCTGTTTAACTTTTTTGGCATGTTCTATTTGTCATTTTCACTTTAATAATTATTCAAATAGGGCCAATCATTTATGACTATTCTTCTTTGTTCTTGTTTTTTTGGTGTTAGCTATATTTGCCGGTTAAGAAGGAATTGTGAGAAACTCACAATATCGTCTTTCAATTTATTCCATTTCCTTGTTCCGTTAATGTCTTTTGTGGAGCTTTCCTTTAGCTTATCATGTCTGGTTTTACTCTAATGACATGATAGGAAGTGTTGCCCAGTTGACAGACAAACACACGCTTACATTTGTTAAATCTTAAAGAAGCTGGAATTAAAATGACTGATGAAAAACCTGTTTTTATACATGAGACTTGGAGAAGCAATATTGTTCATGTAAGTGAAGAAAGTCCTACAACTGTGATATGGGCATGAGCTAGATTTTCATTACTTGTGAAGGAAAAAGATTTATGCTTGCTTCTGGAAGTGCTTATGAGACAATGGCTTTCCATTTTACTTTGCAGCAACATCCTTCTGCTTCCATTTTCTTTAGCCAAAATTAACGGTTTTTTTTTTTTTTTTGAACTGAAGCATGGGCAGCTGATTAATGTTTCGTTCTGGGTCTGGGTTTCTTGAAATTACTACAGCTTTTGTGTTGTCTGTATGTAGATTGATTTAAGAGGGGCCAGTATTATAGTACTAGAAAAATGAAGCTTTCCTCATGCTGTATCGTATTTGAGAGGGACCTTTTGCCAAATTTACTTTGAGTTGAAATTAAAAAATAACCAGAGAGGAACAGTCTAGAGAGGAGATAGCATCCCGTGTGTAACTTTGCATCAGCAAACTTGATATATTCAAGCTCATTACTTGTAGGGTGGAGAGGATGTTGAGATTTCTGGATCACCTACAGAAAAAGCCATTCTTTCGTGGGCAGTTAAGGTATGATGTTTAGCATTTTAGATTTTGTCTCTGCTATGCTTTACTTGGGAGTTTGTTGAGGATGTCTGTATTTATGGTGCAGTTGGGGATGAAGTTTGATGTAAGCAGATCAGAGTCTACAGTTCTCCATGTTGTCCCATTCAACTCATGCAAGAAACGCGGAGGTGTTGCCATCAAAAGGGTATTCCTTAATCAATGTTACCCTTTGTTATTGGTAATCTGTGTGTGGTTCCTGCTCCTTATTTTTTCTCAAGTATTATAGATCCAGGAATGTTAGCTGGCTAAAGCATCGAAATATCTTTCCTTGGAATTATGTCTGGTCTTGTGGCATGAGGTGCTTTTCAGATATGACTATTGAGCAGAGGGGGGTTATGTAAAAATTCTTTTAGTTGTGCAGTTATTGTCATTTGAGGAGGCATTTCTGCAACTATTGCACTCATTAGCACGACTTTGAAGCCTCAACCCATTGTATATAAAGTAGAGCTCTCTAAAAAATAATGGACATGGTTAGTTCCCAAAAATGCCTTTCAACAAGCCAAATGAAAAGCAGTGAAATGATCACAATTTAGACCTTATGTTAGATAGAGTTTACACATGGATTGTAATTTCCCAAATAACATGGTATTTGACGGGCATGGGGAGAATAATTCACGAAGCAAATCCTCCCCAACGGTAGAGATTTTGGCTGTTGTTGGTGAATAGTACATGGCCAGTAGGATCTTTTCACTCTAGCTTCATGCTTTGTGAGAACGGAGATAATGTTGGATAGTCATTGTTAAAAGTAGAAAGCATATCTCTTTGGCCAAAAAGAAAGAGGAGGGGAAAATTGCGAGTGAGAGAAAGAGTGTAAAAATTGATTTTGCTTTTTGTAGTTATCTCATTCATCTAACGCGTGTGAATGTTTGGTTTTTTTTTCCCATCAGCTGCTGTATG
The DNA here is from genome assembly GCA_017140475.1 of Eucalyptus fibrosa. Classification (NCBI taxonomy): domain Eukaryota; kingdom Viridiplantae; phylum Streptophyta; class Magnoliopsida; order Myrtales; family Myrtaceae; genus Eucalyptus; species Eucalyptus fibrosa. The sequence goes on along the minus strand of CM029514.1, from coordinate 41,988,387 downwards.
ATTACATTTGTTATGGATACTAAACTTTGAAACATGTTATACTTGCCAGCATAGTAGAGTTCTCCATGTTTTTTCTTTGTTTGTGGATGAGCACTTGGTCTGGTCTCTCTTTTTCTTTTTGGTGGAATGAATTAGATTCTTGGCTTATGTGCTAACTATGAGATTTTGTGGGACCATTGCAACTGTTTAATTATTCAAACACTCCCTCTCATGCTTAGTTTGGTCTTTTTGCAATTGGGGAGGTAAATGGGGCCTAGAAAGATTTGAACTCGGGACTTCTGGCTATGATACCATGTAAAATTTTTGGGATCACTGCCGACTGTTCTAAAAGTTTAAGCGATTAGATGAAGGCGTGGTTTAATATTTAATTATTCCAATACTAACATTACTATTTCCGTACTAGCAGTCGTTAGCAATTCTAAAACTTATTGATGAAGTGTACAATGGTGTTTTTAGACTCTTCTAAATCAGAATTATTGTTTCAAGTTCACGAGTTTATATTCATAAAATTGCTATATTCTGTAATTTGGGAGAATTAGGATTTCGAGTCTATTGCATTTGATGATGTAACCGAAACTCATCAATTAAGTTATATTTTTTTGGATTGTGTTGATGTTACTATAAACGGTTGATATAGTAAATATCTAAAGTTGATTAATCAACCAGGTGAATTCGAGTTTAGATAATGTGACTTCTTGCAAGTTTTGTTAGAATGTTGTCACATTTTGATTAATAAGTCTAACGGCATAAATATGATCCTTGATGATGTTGATGTTAGTACAAACACTTGATTTAGTAATTATATAATGTTGATTAATCAACCAGGTGAATTTGAGTTTAGATACTGTAACTTTTTGCAAGTTTTGTTGAAATGTTGTCACATTTTGATCAATAAATCTAACAACATGAACATGATCCTTTGTGAAACAAAAGACAAGATATTTTGCTGAGCCAAAATGGTAGAATGATTCTTTGACCAAAGAAACTTGTTTTCCCGCAAAATGGTTATAGTGGCTTTTTGGAGCTAGTGGGGTGCAAATTATTTTGTTTTGTGCTTTTGACTTGTGCATTTGAGTTTAGGCATGTATGAGATTGCATCAATTGGGAACTCATTGTATCTAGATCTAGAGATTAAAAGAGACCATGAGTCTGTTCTCCTGCTTCTTTTAATAAAAATTTACTTGTGAAATTTGTTGTTCAAGATGTTGTCTGTTAGAAACCAGATGCTGTTTTGAAATCTCTGGAAGTGTAGGTTTTACTTTTGTGACTCACCTATTGAGATTCTATTTCCATCATCCCTGTCTTTTTGCAGAATAACTCTGAAGTTTTTATACATTGGAAGGGAGCAGCAGAACTGGTCTTAGATTCATGTACGAGATATGTTGACTTGAATGGTCAATTCCAACCCATTGATGAAGAAAAGGTTGAAACAGTGTCCTTTTGCCTTAGTCAAGTTGATACATTAAGTCACTACAGTATGGGGAAGACAGGTTTTGGTTAATCTTCTGGTTGTGATCTACCTATATTTGCTGTTCTACCTCATCATTTTCTTTTACATCAGTTACTAAGTCACTTCTTTGTATATACTGTCTAATTGTGTAAATGACTAGCAGTGGATTAGTGTATGTGACAATTTTCTAGCTTGTTTCAGCATAAATTGAGCTACTTTTGAGCCTGTCTGTGCATGTCATGTAGTGGCGAGAAAATTTATTTGGTTAGCTTCAGACTAGTAGTTTGTTTGATATCTCATGTGATGCTTTAGTAACAATGTTGAGGCTTTCGCCTTTGTGCTCTATGAAGGCATTTCACAAGGTTGGATGGACAAATAGCCGTTCCATCATTCTATTGCTTAAGAATGGAGGATTAATAGTGATGCTTTATCCATATATTATTCTTTGATGTTTAAAGCAATGAAATGTGCGGAGTTTTCATTGGTTACTTTTGCTTTTTAATTCCTATTGTTGCAGGATTTCTTCAAGCAAGCTATTGATGACATGGCGGCAAGAAGCTTGCGTTGTGTTGCGATTGCTTGTAGGCAACATGATCTTGACAGCGTCCCGGCAGATGAGGAGAGTCTTGACAAATGGGTGCTCCCTGAAGATGACCTTGTCTTGCTGGCAATTGTTGGTATAAAGGTATGCACAAACAGTTATCTCTCTACTTACAGGGATCTTCCCTTTGCATTGTTTTCTGAATATATGTTTTGGAGTATGTACCACCATCTGAGCGGACATTGGCAGTTTGGGATGAGTACCTTGAGGTAGAAATACTGTAATCAGTGAGTTACTTGAACCAACTTCTGGTGCTCACATAAGAAGCTGCTACATACTTCTTAATCTGTGACACAGAGATATAGAGAAAGTTCCAATAATACATGCTTAGCTTTTGATGATCCATTGCTTTGTTTCTGTATTGCTACATTTTTTTTTTTTTTTGGTGGGAACCAGACCAAGCAAGCATATCATAGCAGATACAATCATATCATTGGCTTATCACTTTGCCTTTTCCATTCTAGATTTTTGATCCTTTGTTGATTAGGTATTTATATATTTATGCACATCTGCATGCCATTTAATAAATTTAACTTTTCTATAGCTTTCAACTTTGATGCATATAATTGCATTTCAATTAGGGTGAGCATGGGAACCTGTCCTGTTCCAAGTTCAAAGATATGTAGGGTGGGTTTCCGGTTTCAAAAATTGGAGAACCTGTTTTGACAGGTAGATTCTAGGTTCTAATGGGTGGAACTGAGAGCTTAGAACCTAGAACAAGTTTTTATATTTTTCTTGATCTATATTTTCATGTGATCCTATGGTATTTTGTGATGTCCAATGATGAGTACATAATCTGTAGGCTATGTTTAAAGGTATGTAGGGTAGGTTCTAGGTTCCAAAAATTGGAGAACTTGTTTTGACGGGTAGATTCTGGGTTCTAAATTAGTGGAACTTGGAACCTAGAACTTAGAACTTGGAACAAGTTTTTATGTTTTTCTTGGTTTATATCTTCACGCAATCCTATGGTATTCTGTGATGTCCAATAATGAGTGCATAATTTGGAACTACTAGTCCGAGCTTTCATTTTATGACTGAGACTTTTACGTTGATAATGTTTCATAAGTGAATTGTAGCAGTAAGTGATAATCATTAAATGTGATAATTTACTGTATCGTTCAATTAGTAATATAGTAGAACCTAGGTAGACCTTAGAATTGACCTTGAAAGCTATGATAGGGTAAGTTCGAGGTTCCAGTATATGCAGGGTAGGTTTCAGGTTCCAGGTGGAACTTATATGGAACCTGGAACCGCTCACCTCTAATTTCAATGCCTTTTTTTGACTATGATGTCACTTGCAGGATCCTTGTCGTCCAGGGGTCAAAGATGCTGTGAAAGTTTGCGTAGAAGCTGGAGTCAAGGCAAGTCTTATATATATGGCCGCTTAATTAAAATTAGGAGTGTCATATATTATCTGGATTCTTGGGAATCCCTTATCTAATTGATCAGAAGAGAACTCTTTAACCCTGAGGATTTCTGTCACTAATCACTCAAGAAACAAGATTTGGCCTAGTGGTGGTCCACCTTCCTGATCCACAAGGATAGTGATATATCATGGCATAGGATGTGTATATACTCTGCATACATGAAGAATGAGATCCTTAATTAATGGAGATAAGTGCCGGCTACCTAATTGTGGTGAGACCTATTGTAACCATATGCATGTGGTTTAATAGGTGCGCATGGTCACGGGAGACAATATCCAAACAGCGAAAGCGATAGCTTTGGAGTGTGGAATACTTCATCCTAGCGATGATGCCTCTGAATCTAATGTTATTGAAGGATGTGTATTTCGTGAATTGTCTGAGAAGGACCAAGAACAACGTGCAAAAAAAATAACGGTATGGATAACTTCATAGATTTTCTAGTAAGGTTGTAAGGGCATTTTAACTCTATATTCGTGTTTAGGTGATGGGGCGGTCTCTTCCTAATGACAAGCTGTTACTCGTGCAAGCATTACGCAAAGGAGGTGATGTTGTTGCTGTAACAGGAGATGGAACCAATGATGCTCCTGCTCTTCATGAGGTCTGACACCAGGCAACTTGATGTAAAAAGCCTGCGTGCATGCTTGCATACATGATCATGTACTAATATTCAGATAAAACATGTCATTTATGGGCCAGTGTGTTGCTTCTTATTAGCTCTTAGCTTTGGAGATGATAATAGTTGGATGAGCTCTAAAACATGTTAAATTTTAAGCCACGTGGGTGAATACCAGTTCTATAAAACAAAAGTATGTTCCATCAGTAATTAGGATTGATGGACGACTGATTGGTGTGAAATGGTCTTTTTTCTCTGTGGAAGAATTTATACAGATGAATTTGGTCATCTGATCTAATCCTAATCTTTCCTCTCTTGCTATCTTGGTGCATTATTGTGTGGGACTTTCTTATTGAGTTTGAAATGTTCTGTTTTAGTTCATTCAGTAATTTATTATCTTAGTGATTGCATTTTTACTATATTGTTGTTTAGGCAGATATTGGTCTTGCCATGGGCATTCAAGGGACAGAAGTTGCGAAAGAGAATGCAGACATCATAATTTTGGATGATGATTTCGCTTCTGTCGTTAAGGTTAGCAAAATGTTCACTCTTGGCTTGAGGATATTAGCATAGGTTATCCGCAGTAAATGTTACAGTGTTCTCATCTCTAAATGTGGCCTTTGAGTCATCATAGATCTGAAATGGCAAGGTAAGAGCACCTTCCTCTACATTTGCTTTTGAGACAATCTTCAGCTACAGAAATGGGGTCCCTGTACTACTGGTTTCTTTTGACTGCTATACCTATTGGTTTTCAGCACCTGTACTTTCAACTATATATGAATGAGTGCTGATCATTGTATATTTACATCTAGTAATGCTTATTGGGATTTTTGTACTTTGGCTGATTTAATTATTACATCAACAGATAACTTTTTAATATTGTAATTTGGACATCTTTTGAGTAATAGGCTGAGAAATATGATGGAGGACTTTGTCTAGAATTTCAAAAAATTAACTTCTATAGTTGTTCTTGGCCCTAGATTGACTTTTATGGTTGAGTTAATTTCAAGTCTTTTCAACCTAGGCGGACACCAAATTTATAATATCACGTCCATTTCCTCTGGCAGGTTGTGCGATGGGGCCGTTCTGTGTATGCAAATATTCAGAAATTTATCCAGTTCCAACTGACAGTCAATGTTGCAGCACTGGTTATCAATGTTGTGGCATCGATATCGTCTGGTGCTGTTCCTTTAAATGCTGTGCAGGTCTGTAGCTCTGATGTTTATTTACCATGAACTATGTCCATACTAGTAACATTTGTCAGAACTGTGTAATTTTTTAGCCCTTAAAGTTGCTTCTACGGAAATTTTGGATGTTGGAATTGGGGTATGAAATAGGGGAAGGATAGACAAGAAAGAAGCTGTCAAATTTGAGGTTTGACAGGCTGTCAAGGCCCTCAGCATATGCCTTCTTAAACCCTTTTGTTTTAGTCGACATACCACTATGAGCCTTAAAGCAGAATCACAGGCTGCGTTGAGGTTTTTGTTATTTTTCTTCGACTGACATAGCTAGCATCTTGCGTACTTCCTTGGTATTCCTAAACCTACATTATAAAGTGAAAAGCACTCTATGGGGAAAAACTAATTATATATTATTCAATAAAGTTTAATATATATACATCAAAATAAACCCTAAAAGTGCTAAAGACCAGTTTATCCTTCGTACTTCTAACACTCCCCCTCAAGTAGGAGCATAAATATTAATCATGCCCAGCTTGTTACAAATATGTTCTATCCTCCCATTATCCAAAGATTTAGTGAAGATGTCTACAAGTTGTTTGCTAGTTCAAATATGATTCGGAAGGATTACTCCACTTTGCAACTTCTCTTAGATAAAATGACAGTTAACCTTAATGTGTTTTGTTCTCTTATGAAACACGGGATTGGAAGTTATGTGTACTGCAACTTTATTATCGCACCATAAAGTCATGGGTTCTAAATCTTTAAAGTCTAACTCGGTCAATAACTGTTGAATCTATACTAATTTATATGTCACTTGTGCTATGGCTCTATATTTTGACTCAATATTGGACCGGGCAACAACACTATTTCTTACTTTTCCATGATACTAGATTTCCTCTGACCAAGGTACAATAGCCAGTAGTTGATCTTCTATCATTTGGAGATCCTAAGAAAATCCTTCTACTCTGATATGACCATGATTTTGGTGAACAATTCATTTCCCCAGAGCTTTCTTCAAGTACCTCAATATCTGAATAATTGCATCCTAGTGAGATGTACGAGAGGAAGACAAAAAACTGGCTTAACACACTAATAGGAAAAGCAATGTACAAGAAAAGCAATGTCTGGTTAAGTAACTGTGAGATAATTTAGCTTATCTATCAGTCTTCTATATCTCTTGAGATTATTAAGAATTTCTCTTCCATCAGCAACCAGTTTAACCCCTTGTTCTACGGGTGAATCAAGAGTCTTTGATCCCAACATACTTGTCTCAGTGAGTAAATCCAAGACATTTTTGCTATGATAGAACAATATCTTTTTGTGATTGCGCCATTTCAATTCTTAGAAAATATTTCAATTTTCCTAAGTCCTTAGTTTGAAACTATTGCTGAAGATAGGTTTTGAGCTTAGCTACACCAACCAAATCATCTCCCGTGATGATAATATCATCAATATACACAATCAAGAATAGTTTGCCTCTTCTTAATTGTTTATAAAAAAAAGAATGATCATTTTCACATCTAAACAGCCCAAAAGATAGTACAACCTTAGAAGATCTTCCAAACCATCCTCGTGGGGATTGTTTGAAACCATATGAAAACTTTTTTAATTTGCAAACCAGTCCAAACTCCCCATTGAACAACAAACCCTGGAGGTTGCTCCATATAAACTTCTTTGTGAAAAATGCCATGTAAGAAAACATTCTTGACATCAAACTGAAACAAAGGCTAGTTATATGTTGTAGTAAGAGATCAAAATACAAACAAAAGTAAGTTTGGCAACATGAGAAAATGTGTCGAGATAGTCAACTCCATACACTTAAGCATAACCTTTGGTAACAAGTTTTGCTTTTAAATGAGCAAGAGAACTATCGGGGTCGATTTTTACATCATATACCCATCAACCAATAGTAGTTTTGCTTAGAGGAAGTGGTACTAAGTCACAAGTTTGATTAATCTCGAGAGCCTTTAATTCTTCTTCCATTGCTTAGCGATAGACTTGGGGGACAAGATATTGTTCAACAATAGTTAAAAAAGCCTGAATAGTAGGAGACACAAAAGAGTGAAATAAAATTTGCAATAGAATGTTTAGTACAAGTATGTGTACTTTTACAATGAACAATAAGAAGATTAAGATCATATACAAGAGGATGGTCAACGAATGGTAGATCTGGAGTAGAAGATGTAGTAGTGATGGGAGGAGCGGGGGGAGCAGTAGCGACACGAGGATGTTGAGTATAAACTCGGAGAGGTGGTTCCTCTGTAGATACTAGTGAAACAGTTGGAATAGTTGATCGAATGGTGATTACATACAAGTCTTCATCCAATTTAGACATAGTAATTGGAACATATCATGATAAGGAATGGATTAAAAAAAAAATGAAATATCAGTTATAAAATATTTCCTCAATAATGGAGAATGATAGTAATATCCATTTTGAGTGTGGGAATAACCCATAAACATACACTTGATTGCCTTGGGATTAAGTTTTGATACTCTAGGTTAATGATCATGAATAAAACAGACAACAAATAATATGGGGTGGTTAGGAAATGAAGTAGAAAAAGGAATACTACCCTGCAGAATAGAAGAAGGCATGTGATTAATGAGATAACATGTAGTTAGAATAGCATTAGACCAAAAGGTTTTGGGGACCTTCATCTCAAATAACATGGATCTAGTAACTTTCAATAAATACATATTCTTCGTGATACAAACATTTTGAGTGTTAAAAGTTTGGAAAGTGACATTTGTCAAAATCGGAATAAAATAAATCACTTAAGTGTCAATTCGATCAAAATTCAGCTAAAATGCTGATGTGGAGTGTAAAACGATATTGTTTTGCACGTTGATGTGGCTAGAAAATACAAAAATGACGTCGTTTTGTCTCGATGTTATAAAAAATTAAACTTAAAACTAAATTTATTTAAAATATTTAAAAATGCAAATATTAAAAAAGGGGGTGGGGCGGGAGGGAGACGGCTAAGGGTTGAGCCCTCGCCAAAGCCCTCGCCACCACTGTCGGGAAGGGTCGGCGATGAAGGGGAAGGGTCGGCTGGGTCGCCAGCCCTTGGCCAACCGGCGGTGAGGGCTCACTGGCCCTCGCCGCCTCCCTGCTGTCGTCAAGAAGTGCTAGCGACGGAGGGGGAGGGTTGACCAGAGTCGTTGGCCCCCGGTTGACCGGTGGTGAGGGCCGTGAGCCCTCGCTTAGATCCAGGGCAAAGGCTTGCGGTCCCTCGTTGCCTCCTCGCCACTATCGGGAAGGGCCGGCGACGGAAGGGGTTGGGTCGGCCGAGGGTCGGGTTGGCCGAGGGTCGGGTCGGCCGAGGGTCGGGTCGGCCAAGGGTCGGGTCGGCAGCGAGGGCTCAACCCTCAGCCACGCCTCCTTTTCCCCACTTTAAAAAAAAATAATAATTTAATTAAAATAAAAATAATAATTTATTTGTATAATATAATTAAATTAATTTTTATATTAACAATTGAATTCACACAAAAATGACATTTTTACCTTTTTTTGTTTAGTCAACATTTTGGTGAGTTATGTAGACAAAAAAATAATAAAAAATTGCCATGTAGGATTTTTAGTGGGGTTTGCCGGAGTGGCATTTAAAGATCCCACTTTTCAAAAAAGGTTACACTTAAATGTCATTTTGGCACTTAAGTATTCTTTTGTGTTAAGTTTTGACACTTGAGCTATATTTCTGCCCTTATTCTTCCTTTTAATAACACAATTCTGTTGTGGAGTATTAGGACAGGAAAATTCATGGATTATACCATGTTGAGTCATAAAATCAAAAAATGATGTGGAAAAGTACTCCTTAGCATTATTAGAACGTAGAACTTTAACATGCACACTAAATTGAGTATAAATTTTAGATATAAATGCACTAAAAATAACTTTGAACGATTTTTCATTAAATATAACCAAGTAACTTTAGAATAATCATCAACAAAAATAACAAAATATCTGAAACTCAAATTAAAAACCACATGACATGGACCAAAAATATTTGAATGAACTAATAAAAAGAGAGACGTTGCTCGTTTAATGACTCGAGGTGTGTAACTAACATGATATAATTTGCCAAGTTGACATGACTTGCACTCTAGACTAGAAAGAGATTGAAAACTAGAATCCATCTTTTGAAAACTACTTAAAGAATGGTGACCAAGACAACAATGGATTTGATGTGGGGTCGTAATACTTGAGCAAGCAATTGAAGGAGCATCTTCAAGTACATACAACCCCCTACCTCACGTCCTCTATCAATTGTCTTCTTCGTAGCTAGATCTTGGAAAATACAAGAATTAGGATAAAAATGTTACTAAATACTGAAAGTTTTTGGTTAATTTGCTAACAGACATGAGGTTAAATGGAAATTGTGGGAGATAAAGCACTGAGGACAACGGCAATGATGGAATTGGATGAATTGTGCCAATTCCCTTAACATGTGTAGATGATCCATTGGCTAAAGTAACTATGAACGAAGATAGAGAAAGAGAGGAAAATATACCTGAAACACCTGACATGTAATCGGAAGCCCCTGAATTAGTGATCAAAGAATGAGAAGTAGTTGAAAGGTATGCAGTAGCATTACTTGTCTGTATCAAAGTAGCAATGGAAGAAACAGGCTGTGAGATTTGAAACTGGTTGTATCGAGCATATTCCTCATCAGACGCGACCATTATCTTGCTTTTAGAAGATTGTGGAGTAGAGTCAATATTAGAAGTCGTATTTGTGAACTAGTGTTGCTGCCCTAGTCTTCCATGTAACTTGTAACAAAATTTCTAAATATGACCAGATTTGCCTCAGTAATAACAAATTCATGTAGTCCCTGAGTTATCAGTAGACATGTGGGATTGTTCATAAAGATGCTAATGACCGTGGGATTGTTCATAAAGATGCTAATGACCTTGACCTCTCCTTGTTCCTGTGCCTCGCCTCCTCCTCGGCCACCACGCCCACTATATTCGCCACAGTTTCCTCCATCACTCCTATTACCACTACTAGTTTGAGTCTGAGACACAAGCTGAACTACCTACCGTAGATGTAATATCTTGAGAAGACTCATGAGATACTCGAAGAACTTGAGCAAATGTATCCATGAGTGCCGTAATATTCTCTCATCCAAGAATTTGAGACCTAATAGTTTCATATCCAGAACCAAGCCTCCTAAGAATCCCATTATAACCAATTGTTCTCTCTAACGTTGCATTTGTTGAACATCAGCTGAAATAGGGAGAATAGCATTCAACTCCTCATACATTCTTTTAAAATCCACAAAGTACTACATAATAGAACGCCCCTTCCTTTCACACCAATAAAACTCCTGCAATAACTCATAAATCCGTGACAAGTTATTTTGGCCAGAATATAATTACTCTCCATAAAATTTAGCATTTGACCAAGAATACGTGCATCAACAACATCCCAAGTTACATGATCTCTGGACTTAGACTCGATTAAATGTCTATGTTGATTCTTGTCCGTCAAAGTAAGCTTCACGAATTTCTTCCATTTGTGGAAGTTAGCACTACCTTCAAGCTTCTTATCAGTAATTCAATTAGATGAAGATGAAATCACCTCAGTCATCACAGCATTATTCTTCTCAGGATCTACTTCAATTGTATTCTTTGAGGGATCGTCCATTTTCCAAATAATATAAGAATATTCTAACTTTAGTTTCCTTCAAACAACTCAGCCTCAATAATTTAATAACCCAATATTACCCCACACAAAAAATCTTCACCACCCATATAAAGTAATAAAAGCTATCACAACTTGCAGATCATCAAATATAAAAAAAAATGGTCGAGAGTAACAAATAAGTGCACTGTATCCAAGCAGCAACTATTTTGCTTCATCACAAGTCTTGAATCAAATAATCAGCCAAAAAATTGAGGTCTATCTCTCAGCAACTTAAAATTCTAACCCGCAAAAGCATGTTCTCCCATGAAAACACCTAAGAACCCAAGCTTGGTGTGGTGTCAGTCCCTGCTCTTCATGTTGTACCTGATGGCGTTGGTCATCTACGAATCCAGTAAGTCAGTGACCAAAAACCAGCAACCCAGCAAGTCGCGTGAGTCACGTGATGGAATTGCGCAACCAAAGCCAGTGACCCATCAAGCTGCACGAGCCATGCAAGCAGCGCGAGGAAGCCGTGTGAGCGGTACGGGCCACGTGAGCCCTGAGAGCAGCGCGAGCCACGCGAGCGGCGGGAGTAGTGCGACAGAAGTCACTCAAGGAAAGGTGTTGCATGAGGAAGCGAGAGAGAGAGAGAGAGAGAGGGATGCTCAACGGTGATAAGCCGCGGTGGCGACAGCCAACTATTCCGGCGAGTTGACGGCGGCGGGTAGCTGCTTCGTCATCTAGGGTTGAGCCCTAGGCTCTGATACCATGTGGGGAAAAACTAATTTTATATTATTTAATAAAGTTTAATATATATACATCAAAATAAACCCTAAAAGTACTGAAGACCAGTTTATCCTTCATACTTCTAACACACTCCTTTTCATTTTCCTTCTCACATGTATGAGATGAACAATTCCCTTGTGCCTTGAAATTTTTGTGTGTGGAACGGACAGAAGGAAAAGGATACTTATTCTCTTTTTAGAACTGTAAAATTAGTGAAAATCGACGTTGTTTCTTCTGCATACCAGGAGACCTTGTCTTTTGGGTATTTGATTCTATTATTGCAAATAAATATGGAATTTGTTGAACACCCATAAGGGGCAACTTGACAAAGTGTCACTATTTCCTATAACTTCTGTTTTATGGCCATTGACTAATTCCTCTGACTGGAAATGCAGTTTATTGACCTATGGTGCTTATTATGCCTTTCTTCTCAATGCAGCTTCTGTGGGTTAACCTTATAATGGATACTCTTGGAGCACTTGCCTTGGCTACAGAACCTCCAACAGATCATCTTATGCATAGAACTCCAGTTGGTCGAAGGTTTTCTCTCTGACCAATTCCAATATGCTTTTATATATGAACAAACAGGGAAATGCAAAATCTGGCAGTTTCTGTGTTTCATGTAATATGCCTTCTGGTACTCTTGCTTAGTCCAAACCACATATAAACTGTTGAAAAATATTATTTTACCAGTCAATGCTGGATTGCTATTAACCAAATCATACTTGGGTAAAAGAGAGGTCCTTTGAGAATTTTGATAAGACAATTGCTCTTGGCAATTTGTTGTGACATACCTTTTTCTTTGTCCTAGTGGCAATATCAAAGCACTAGTCAGTGCTTTTGGACTTTGCTATGGTTGAACCTTTTATTCTTGCTGATTTTGAATTATCATTCTTATTATCCTGCGATACTGAATTTTTGTGCTGAGTGCTTTATGTTTGCGGTGGCACCTGTCAGTCATTTCTATAAGCGTACACACATTTGGCACTGAGATGATTCACCATGCTAAAGGCCTGGACTTAACTGGTTCATGGGACTTACAGGATGTTTCATGAGTCTCTAGGTAGCCTGGGCCACTACACTTGTGTCTTTGGATTATTAAGATAAAAGAAATTCATGTCGTTTTGGTTTTGCAAGATATGTTCTACACACAGAGATGCCTGGGGGTGTCAAATGTGCAAATGGGTGCACAAAAAGGGAGAACAACATGCTTAGCAGGAAAAACTTAGGGATATATTTTTTGGGTTGACTTTTACTTTGACAGATTATTCATTGATGTCCACCCTTTTTTTCTTTCAGGGAACCCCTCATAACCAACATAATGTGGAGAAATTTAATCATACAGGTATATTTTCTCTCCACTTGTCTTTTGATAGTATTGATTTTCTACATTGAAGCTAACTTTTATTTTGGCAGGCACTTTATCAAGTTTGCGTACTTCTTGTGCTGAATTTCTCGGGGAAAAGTATACTTAAGTTGAATGATGAAAGTACGCAACAGGCTACTATGGTGAAGAATTCTGTGATATTTAATGCATTTGTCCTTTGTCAAGTAAGTATGCTGACAGTTTGATACTTCCATGGTCTTAACTCCTTTGGTTTATACTTACCCTTTAACTTGGGAAATTAATTAGGATGGCATTTGCTATCTTAATATTCTGTTATATATTATATTTCTAGCCAAAATGCTCAAATTGGTGGGTTGTTATTGATTGCAGATCTTTAATGAGTTTAATGCTCGGAAGCCTGATGAAATCAATGTGTTCAGTGGAGTAACTAAAAACCACCTGTTCATGGGAATTGTAGGAATGACCTTAATACTTCAAGTGGGTGGCATTTTTGTATTTTTTCACTATTTTTATACAGATAATACTGTGAACTGATAGTGCGGTTTTGATTGTTTTCTAGATAATCATTATCGAGTTCCTTGGTAAATTCACTAAAACAGTGAGATTGGATTGGAAGCAGTGGCTGGTGTGCGTAGGGATCGGCTTTATCAGGTAAGTTCCATTCCTTAAATCTGTCGATAAGAGTTCGTGTATGTGTCTGACCAATAAAGTTCACAGGGTGGAAGGTATTCGAAGTATAGGTGTCGAAATCTTAAATGCATTATTTGTCATGCACGGATTAGCTTGGGATGTTGTTCTCTTCAAAGGCTTTATCAAAAGCTCGGTGATTGTAGCCCATTAAGATGGAGATTGAACATTCTTCTTACTATTTCAGACATGCTTCAGAGAAGTTAATAAATATTTGAGACAGGCCAATTTTGAATAACTTAAAATTTTTGTCCTGAGTTTGAACATTAGGGACCTGGGAAATTTCACTTGTCCTCGTGCTAGATAATTGAATTCCAGTTCATCATCTTTCCTTTCTCAGTAAAATTAACTATATATCTGTTCATTTCACTGAATCTCTTATTGACAACGAACAGCTGGCCACTTGCTATAGTCGGGAAACTCATTCCGGTTCCTGAGACTCCTCTAGCGAAGTACTTTGTCAGACCATTCCGCCGATGAAGACGTGCTTGAAACGGTGAAATCGTTCTTGTTGGTTTGTGTGCGTGGCGTGAAGGCTTGTGATTGAAGACGCTCACTCTTCTAGACAGCAAACATGATACAGGGTCCATTTTCATATTTATCTGGCATTATGTCTGTATATGTTTAGCCTTTGCGCCGATTGTTAAATGAACTTAAAGGTACAGTAGTTGTAACGCCCTGTCACATACTAAATGCAAGTGGAAGCTATTTATTAGTACCACAATAGGAGCTGTCTTAATCAATATTTACGTTAAGGTATTCCGACCTAATTGATTGCCTTGTATAACATGAATATTACATGCTCCCAAACTTTTCTAAGGCATGATTGTCCTATCCTGTCTTTACCTTATCAACCATTTGACTTTAACATACATGAAAGGTCATGCAAGTGCATCATTTCATTTCCTGTGAGAGTCATCATTGGCTTGCTTCTTACTTTCATCGACCTGGAAGCTTATATGTAAAAATATTTACATGACATCGCCGAAAGATGTATGCATCTAGCCTGGGAAAGGGGATCAGATGGGAGCCTTGCTTCGCTATTCTTTACACTAATCCACGTCTTTGAAAAAAAACAAAGTGTTAAGCTGCCACACGAACTCTCTGCTCTGAGCAACACCGTCCCTACTCCAGGTCCGCCATTGCCAAACTGAAGAGGACTAAACAACTCCCCTTCATGGTTTACAAACCGGGCTTCAAACCTATCGATATCCAGTTGACACATCCATCATCCACCCAAAGTGTGGCTTTGTATTGGGTGTAGGTCATCTTGATGTTAGGGTTATACAAGTCACGGAAAAATACGTCTCTGTAAGTCATGATCCCGTACCGTGCCATTGGGGCAACATCTATTCTAACAATCTTAAAAAGATAAAAGAATGAGTAATGCCCACTAAAAAAACAATAGGTCCTAAACTTAATAATCCATTAGTCTTTAAGGAAATGCAAGATGTGACACATAACATTATACATAGACTAGATCAAAATCATCACACAGACCACTTCATTGTCACCTAGATTCATATTCCAATTCACCACATACAAAGCATACCAATATCAGCAGACGAGTTTCATGCAACTAACCAAAATTGGGATATGATGCAAGCCACACATAAATGCACATGCTAAGTGAAATTAGTTTATCATGTATTTCAATATCCACCCTCGAATTGGTTTCCCATGGGATCATAAGTCGATCTGATTGAGTCACTTTCGGAATCTCTTATCCAGACTTCCATGGACTCCTTATCGTGGGCATCTCACTTTGAGACATCTCAGTATTACATAACTGAGGCATCCCATGATCATACGGTAATGACATCTCATTTCGAGACATCCCGATTTCTCACTCAACCGAGACATTCAAAATCACATGGCATGGGCATCCCACTCCTTAGGGGCATCACTGGTATCGCAAAATTGATGGAAATATCTTACATTCAGTTTATTCCACACATTTCATGCGTCACACATTAAAATTATAACATCATAGCGGCATGCTTATCCACTCAATGCACAAAACCACTCTAAACCAAAACCCAATACTTGTACATACAATCTATAGTGTAATTCACTCGCCGCACACATGAGATTCGACTAACAACAACTCGTGGTCATTTAAGGAAGAGAGAGACATATATATATATATATATATATAGACACACACACACCAACTAGCAATGTATGAGACGTTACAAGACTTCCAAAGGGTCGCCAAAAGTTTAAACAAGAGGACTATAAACATATACAAGAATTCAGACTAGGTCAGACTATGTTATCCCCAAGAATGTGCCTTACGACTTTCATGAAATGAGTAAGACCTAAAGTGTCTTGAAATTTCTAAAAAGATCACAGAACACACTAAGCCTTGGACGCGAAACCTATGACAGAAAACTAGTTCAACCAGTTTTCGCTCCTACGCTAGCCAACTCTTACAAGAAAATTCCACAAAAATGGCATGTTGTAGCTTAAGATTCTTAGAACAACTTTAAGGAGACAAGTTCGTCCAAATACTAGCACATTTGATGACAGAAAATCCACAAACCAGCAACGTCTGTGAGCTTTCCTTCCCGAATAGACCACCCGTGGACTCCAAAGTCTACATTTGGACACTCCTACTTATTTAGCTCTCTTACGAACCACATTTTGAGCCTCGACCACACATGCACAACACCAAAATGAGCCTTGACCACTAGTTATTCCTCATGAACAACTCGAAAATCTCACCCAAAGCCATGACCGAACCCACGGCCACCCAAGCCAACATGCAAACCTATTTCACAACTCATCTGACTGTCCAACCCAGCAACGACGAACCACAGCTTCCCTCTCGCCTTGACCTATACCAAACCGTCCATGAGCCTCACATGCAAGTCACTGAGTACCCATTCAACCCCGTGACCAACCCAAATGAGCCAAAAACAAAATCATCAGAACAAGAATCGCTCTTGACCTGCTCGATCCGCACCTCTCTCAACAACCGACGGGTAAGTCGAGCTTAGCACCCCACCGTTTCCTTATCTGGTGGTTCGGGTTTGCTTGCTCACTGTTCGCTCTCCAAGAAACAGCCCCCACAACTCAAAACCGAGGAGGAAGACGTTGGGGACGACGAGCGGCTGTTCTGCTTGAGCCGAGGGAGAGAAAAGGAAGAAGAAGGAGAATGGAGAGAGAGAGAGAGAGAATGTGGGTCGGAGGGGGTGTGTGGGCAGGGGGGAAATTATTATAAGAATGTTTGTAGATTTAGTTATGAATCCCGATGAAGAACAATGATGATAGAAGGCAATGATGGTGTGGTGATTCCCATGAAGATTTTTGGTACTAAACAAGACCTTGAGAATATGAGGTATGCATGAAATTCCCTTCATGCACTACGCTTGGCGTTCATGGGAAGGGTTGGGGTTAAGTCCTAATCTTTTGTCATGATTAAATAATTTGTTTTGAATGTTTTCCACTTGGTTTGTCCCGAACCCCACAAATTTCGGTCCCCTTAAAATTAAGAGGGTCTATTAGCCCATATGAGCTTAATTAACACGCTAATATCTCAACATTAATCTATGACTAAAAACAAAGAAAGAATCACAAGAAAATACTAGGATTAGTGTTCAAAGGATTATAGTCACGCGTAAATTTTTATTAGGATCCTAAGTCAAATTCGTACGTGATTAATTTAAAATCCTAGTCATAAAAGTAGAGTCCTTTCCGCTCGATTCGAGACATACGCACTATTGATTTCACTGGGCTCATTTTATGGTCCACCAGCCCTAAACCATCTCTATCGAGTTCAATCTCGGCCATTCCCATGGCTGGCCCAACTTATAGCCCATCATTTGCCCCGTCAAGCCCACGCTCGTTGTCTTCTCAAGGACCATTAAATTTTTAAGTTCATGTCTTCCTTACGGCCCAGCGGGCTTGTCATATGGTCCACTTTCAACATTCTAAGCCCATACCGGTCCATTTATAATTATCAGGTCAAAAATCTAGGGTGTCACAGTAGTACTATCCACTACGTGTAAATAAGAAGCTTATAAGTGTAAAGTGTGGAGCTTGCCTAGGTGAATCTACCACATTGCTTACCCGACTTGATTTTTTTGCAGTTGCAAGGGATGGAGGTGCTCCGTGACTGTGGAATGTTTGGAATGTTTCTTTAATGGAGTATCTTTTATGAAGCTATACAAATACAACCTGAAAAAGATGTGTGTTGGCATCTTAACAAGTGAGAGCGAGATGCATGTTTAGTCTGTGCTGAGGGTTCTCTGTACAATTTCTAGTCAAATTTGTATGAGATGACATCTGAATACTTGTGTGCAAGCTGATGATGTATTGTAGACAGCGAAAGTTGGGGAATCAGTTCTCTCAGAATCCGAGGGTAGATGGGATTTCAAGATGAAGTTGACATATGCAGGAATTATTCTTCCATACGATGATGCAGTTAGGAAACCGGGTCTCTGCTACCAGATATGCAAAATTGATTACAGTTCGAAGATGCATAGAGAGAAACTACAGAATGCATCGATTTGACTAGCTTAGAAGTTTCCAGATAGATGCTTGTCCGATTGAAAGTTGTCCTGCTCCTGCCGATGAGTGGAACTGAACCAGGAAGGTTCACCTTGTGGCTGTGGTGATGGGAGGTGTTGTGGGTGTGCAGATCGATGGGCAACCATTTCACCCTTAATCTTCATTATCTCACTGTGAATCTGCGTGATTTGTTGTTGCAGTTGAGTAATGATTCCAACGCATCCATAGACAGGGTCTTGAACCCTGGCTGTTGCTTCATATGAAATGCACTCTGCTGCCTCCGCCCGTAAATGCCCCGGGACTTGCTGCTCATCATTGCCATGGAATTGCAATTAATCACAAAAAATCATGAAACAAATGGACAAATTGTTATTCAAAGAGATGCAGAAAGGATCCCCCACCTTCGTGCTATTATAGATTCCTTTATCCTCTCCCACGGCAAACAGGACTAGTTAGTTTGAAGAACATGACCGGAATTTCGAGCATGAACGATATCATTAGAGAAACAACGGACAATCATTAACTTCCGTGAGCTTCTGTTTAAGTACCATATTCATTTAGTATACCAAAAGCAGCAAATATACTACCACTCTTTTGCATGTTCAATGCGTGCGACTTGGTTTCATTTTTTCTTTAGCCAGAAAACTTGGTTGCACGGCATAATTATCACTAGAGATATGGATGCCGACATTTCTAAACTATCCATGAAATATATGCACAAGTGAAACATAATATGGAAAACCTGTATTGAAGAAGTTGTCAACAAACCATTGAGACATTGCCTTGTATGAAAGAGAGATTCTAACATTTTGTTTTTTGGGGATTAATACTCAAAAAGCATATGAACTAACCTAAAGCCTTTTAGGTAGCGTTTGGTAATGTTTTTGTTCCAGGGAACAATTTTTTTAACAAAATTTTTTTTTCTGTTCCAATAAACAATTTATGAGTATAAGAACGCATTTGATAACTGCAAAAAATTTCTACTCCAGGAATAGAAACACGTTTTGTAACTCGTATAATTTTTTTGTTTCTTTTAATTTTTCAATATTTTTATTATATTTTTCCTTTTTTTCTTCTTTTTTTTTTTTCTTCCTTTTGGCCGGTCAAGGGCCTCGCCGAGGGCTGGTGACGCTCCAGCGAGGTCGCGGTGGTCGCCGGCCATGGCCGAGGCCGGCGACTGGCCAAAAGGAAGAAAAAAGAAAAAAAAAAGAAGAAAAAAGAAGAAAAAATGAGAAGAAAAAAAGTATTTCTTGGAAGTGTTCCGAGAATAAGAAATAATCTTTTTTCTATTTTTTGTTTATGTTCCAAATCTGTTACTGAGAATAAAAGTATAAACAAATGTGTTTTTGTTTTTTTTTTATTCCTCGGAACAAAAGAACAAAAATTTATGTTCTGGGAACGAAAATACAAATAAACAAACACACCCTTACTGACTTGGCTGGCACCAAAGATCTTATGGACACAAGCAAATCTTTGTGGATTCGAGGAAGGGAAATAAGGAGCCAATATGCAATCCTGAGGACATTTTCTTCTCAATATTTGCACGCGGCACATCTACTAAAGCTCGACATTTGAGATTCTCAAAAGATTTTGCACACCAAAAGTCTCCAGAAAATCACACCCGAATTCTGATTCTGATGGGACCACGTAGACCTTCAAATGTATGTAGTGCTAAGACTGGACATTGTAGGATCCATCTCATGATTTGGTCATTTTAGAATTCTGATGCAAACATGGAAGGTGAAAACGGCTACTTTTTCGGAAGATCCTGAGCAGATGTATGGAAAGTGGTGAGGAAATACAAGCAATTTGACACAAATTCCTCCAAATGATGAAAGTTGATAAGCCAATCATACCGAGGCAGGTGCATTGTATATTTAGAGAAATATAACGGTAAAACCAAGACGAGTGCATTCCCTCGAGCAAGAAAAGGAAATTGATTTGGGCGCATGTCAGTTCATGATGTGAGTTTTAAGCCATGGCCAGAAAAAAGGTTGAATCAAGAGATTGCCTTAACCTACAACGGGAGTGCTATTTCTTTGCTAACATGTACAAAACAAAAGCTACTTCAAGTCGCCACTTGCTAGTCACGTGAAATAGTTATTTCATTCCAGCTATACGGACCTCGACTTGCTTCGAAAAGTAAAGCATACATGACTCAAACCAGCTGATGGACATAAGCGACAACGTACATATCGCTGTATGAGGGCATCAAAATATCACCGGCCTTTCCGGATGAGCAAAGATGACCTCACAATCTTAAGGTAAGAAGATTTGTTGTAAGAGTAGGGCTAAGCTCGACTTTTGAGAGATGAAGTATTCAAAATGCTTGAGGATGGTTTAATCCGATCAGATTGCAAGGCCCTACGCTCCACCTATTTCTTCTGAAATGGCACAATCCTTGGTAATGTCTCAACTCCCAAGTAATCAAAGAAATGGCATCTTGTAAGTCCCCTTTCTATTTCAAATTACATAATGGTTGGTGCCAGAGATAACCACGGAAGAGGCTCTGGCACATCGTATAGAGTTGGAGCACACTGTCATTGGGAATATATTTGAAGATCATATTGATAAATCACCTTAACAAAGACTTCAGAAGGGTTTCTTGGTACAATTGCAGGGGACCATACAGTATAACCAATCATTCTGTCTGCTTATAGAAAAAATGATGAGGCACACGCACAAAAAGACCATGTCTGTAGGGCTTCCTTCTGTCTTGTGGCTTCTTTTTTTACAGAGACCTAGCAAAAACATGAATAAGCCAAATGGTTCTTCTTCAAAACGTAGGTGGAGACATAATTGGCGGCTGAGGCAGACGAACCCTCAATGTTGGCTGGAACAAGTATCTGAGTCTTTCCAGATGCATTCCTGTTACTGGCTACATTGGCGTAAAACAAGCCTGAGGCGTAAAACAAGACTGAGATTGCTGGTACAAAAATGTCACTTTGAGAACATATGTAGTAGTCAATGACTTTCTCATATTCTGAACCTTCTGAATCAAGGAACTTGGACTTCTTGTCTACTGGCATTATTCCTTCCTGCTCAAAGATTTTACAGGCCAAAAAGGATCCAGCAGAACAATGTCAGTCTTTCTAGAACCTAAGATATATTACCTGAGAAGGATGCTTAGAAAAAACATTATTAGGAAATTGAGTGTCAACCGAAAGATTAAGGTAATGTTTCATTGACCAAGACAAAACTCTTTCAAGAAAGCAGGTCGCATAAAATTCTTAGACTAGTAGTTTCTAGAATGCTGCCATGGTGAACAGATTTGAATGCTCACTGAAAGGAAAACAACAAAGAAGCATCTCACCTTGGTGTAAGTTTTGGGAAAAAACTTCTTCAGAGCATTAAGGCTGCTATCCCACCTTGATTGAGTTAAATAGATTGTGGTATCCTTGTCAATACCAATCTTCTGCAGAAACTCCGAAACCTCTTGCGTGCCAAAACAACTTTTTGTCCCTTGGCAATTTTTGTTTTCCAACATGTCTACCCTTAGGTCCACCGCTAAGAACTGGACATCAGATTTCCGACTCAATGTTCTCAGATGCCCAACCACGGAGTCAACGACTTCATTTACCTCTGGCTGCAACTCCAAAGTTCCAAACATAGCCAAACATGATGTAGAATCAAGTTCACTCTTTTGACTCGGCTTTTTCATGTTTACTGAGGAGAAGTTGCCAGTCTAATGTTACCCTTGGACTTAAATTTAGGTTCAACATGATCAACGATGTACTCTTCTGTCACTGTATTTGGGACCTTGACAACCGCAAGATTCCGTGCTGATATACCAGAAGGTGTTTCTTTTGCTACTCTGACAATTCCATCCAGGCTTCTTACAAACTTATCAACATCATATATCTCTCCAAAGCTCCTGAAGAATGCACGCAGATCAGGCACAAACACAGAGAAAAGGCTCTACTATTATCTGGCAAGCTCATAAGTTCTAGTTTTATTTATGATACTTAAGACTTGTCATGGATACTAGATCCAGTTGAAACCTTAGTTTTGTTGGACATATCTATGAGATGTGGTAAGTGTGCTACAGAATGATTAACTTTATTTTAGTCAGAGGATTTTGCCTTTCTAGAGACTGCTATTTTCCTTGACAACAATTTTTGGAAATTGGGTATCCACGTAAAAATCAGGTAAACACAAATGTACAGTGCTACAAATGTCCCATCCCCTGGTTTGCTTCCCCTGATGTCAGGGAGTACTAGAGTTGCTCCTTTACTACTACCACTGCAGCTGCAATCTGAAGAATTTATACAAAATAAGGCCTTTTGAGAGAGAGAGAGAGCGAGAGAGCATGGTGTTATTTCCTATTAACCAGTACATTATTCTATGTAGTCCAAAATCAGCATCATCTAAGAGGAATTGCCTCAATCTCATTTATCTCATTAATCTTGGAAAATGCTTCTTCAATATCAAAACAGCTATCATACTATCTTTGTTGCTAACATTGCATGAACTTCAGTTTGAAAATGCAGCAGAAACTCTGCTAAGAAATGGACATGAGATGAGGATACTTTGAAAATGCAAAAACAATGTTTAACTTTAAAGAACTGGCAAGAAGTTAGGCTAAAAAAGTCCTTTCCAGTAAACATTGGAGTGCATCAGCGCATGGACAGTTTATATGTATGAGTTGAGCTAAAGACCGCAAAGATTGAACATCCACTAAGAGATGAAAATGTAAGAAAAGGCATCATTGAAAATGCTTTGAGAAATATCTAGCCGAAACTATTTGGGTGGTGAAATTAGGAATTGCAGATGTCCAGCAAAGGAAGCACTGCATGTGAGGATAGTTCCACATCATGAAGAATACAGGTTGACTGAGAAACTAATATTTATGGGAAAGTGAACCGGCATGATAATTAAATCCACTAGATGCATGAGTTACCTGGGAAACATGGTATTCGGGACCATTGGTCAATGAGAAAGTGACAAAGCCCTTTGAGTCCTCTACTAAGTCTGTAAACCAAAATTGAGGCAAAAACAGGCAGAGACACAAGCACTTTCAGTCAGCATCCACACAATGGCAGAAATACAGTGAATCACTAGGACCAAATGCAATTAAAAGTACTGGAAGTAGGTCTGCTCCAGCATTGTTTCAGCTCTTGGCTTTCTTCTTTCCAAGGACCCTTATTCCTTTTAGACAGTGAAACCAGCGACTTCCCTTCTAACTTGCTATCGTCAAAACGGGCATCATCCGACACTCCCGGAAGTTTTTCCTTTGACAGAACATAACAAACAACATCAATTCATCTGCAAACACAGAAGCAGCCAATATCTCCATGTTTGCAACCAAGATCCAGAGTTTGCATATAGGTATATGCACATCTCGTGTTATCGCTGGGAACCCACAGTTCAAGATGTATCATTTGTCTTCCTTTGTTGCATCGACACAATCATTCTCGGGAAAAATAAAAAAAAAGAATACTTTCGAAATCTCTTCGGCAATCCTCACTATCTCTCCAGTACCCAGATGTAAACAGCACGATGCGTGCAACGTAGCTCAAAGACTGAACTTTTACCAACTAATTCGCCCATAAGCTGATCACCAAAGCAATGCCAGTTGAAAAGAAAAAGTGATATATGGGCGTAGTACTGATAATTACTCGGTGGGTATCCGAGAAGAGAGCCTAAAGAGAGAAAAAAACGTAAATCTCGGGACAAAACGCCCGTGCATATCTAGCGCAAAAAGGAGCCATTCGAGGATAATTGGAACAGATACAGAAGCGAAAGCCAGAGAATCAAATGTAGAATTTGTTCTTACTTCGACTGAATCAAAAATGGTCTCTTTTGATCATCTGACCCAGCATTACGAACATGGTTATCGTCAGAATTCCAGCCACCACTTGCCTCAAATCCACACCCATTGCGCGCTCTCTCTCTCTCTCTCTCTCTCTCTAGATCCTGTCTCACACCACTTCTCTCGGGGCTCTCTCAGTCTAGGGGGATGAAGGGAGAGGCAAACGTGGTGAGAGCTTCAGCTCGAGAGAGAATGAGAGGCTCTGAGTGCAAAGTTCAACGACAATGGAAGAGCAACCAGAGTCTGCTCTGTTTCTCTGTCTCTCTCTTTTCTTTATTTCTTGCTTGGGAGCTTATAACACCACCGACAGTTTCCCGGAAAATGATGGGCTGCCTAAATTTCCTGCTCCAATTTTGTTTCTTGCTAATCTCTCGATAAAAAAAAAAAGTCGTCCTCATTTTCCCCAAAAAAAAGGAAAAAAGAAGAAGAAAAACCAACCCCACCAAATTACTTTCTCTTTCCTCTTTTTCCAAAGTTTGATTTAGTGTGGGGACACCTATAAAACATGATAATACAATGCAATATCAAGGTAATATCTCCTCTCTTCTTTCCTTGTGAGAAACTGGGTAAATTCCTTGCCAAAAAAGACAAGGATACAGATTGAAAGATGGATAAACATATGTAATTGTATGGTGTACCTGCTCCTACTGGGGAGAGATAGTGATTAGGTAATTTCCAAAATTGAGGTCATTTCCAGAACAGTCAAAAACCATCTCCCCTTTTTAGCCCCCAGCCTAGTAAGCAGGCATTAATGGTGGACCTATACTTCCCAATTACCACATGTTCAGACAGACCAGATGACCAAGGATTCTTGCTGACTTTATTTTTCTTCTTTTTGGTCGAATTGCTGACTTGATTAGTGCTGGGAGCTCGAGACAGAATAAGGATTAGCAGTTGAACCTGGTAAGTTACAAGGAAAAAGAAGTTTTGAGTGTTGCAGACAATTGGGTGATAATTACTCCATCATGATTCATGAGTGAGGAGCAACACGTAAAAGGTAATGATTGTCATGTGATACTTGTCGTGTCAAGGGCGCGTAATCGATGTTGGACAAGAGAGCCAGATGGTGAATTTCCATCTTCATTGGCCTTGGGAAAGAGGGTCCTCCCCCGAGAAACAAAAAGGGTTGTGTCTGTTAGAGATTGATTCCATTTGACCACAAAGACATTACCTACTACTAGCATTGGTAAGCCACGTAAATCCAAGATCCTTGCAGGTCGATGCAAGTTCAAACGATGGGGGGATGGGAGCAACGCTTATATACCAGGGAATATCCCGTGACAATAATGTCCCTACCAATACACACACACATATATATAAAATTTATACATAAAATCATAGACACTACTTAGATAGATCTTTTGGTAAGTGTGCATATCTCAATTTTCATAATTGCTTTATGCACTCATGACCAAAGATCCATCCTCTTGTTTAATTATGTACTATGTAAAATCTCTAACCACCTTTCCTATTTAACTAAGTTTGAATCTATATAGTTCATACTTTTCCAGAAATTATATCCACCGTTTTGTCTAATAGTCACGTTAATCTCATTTGTATTAAAGTCCAAAGAACTAGTATTTCCGATCATTTTAACTGGATGACGTTATAAGCAAGTGAATTTTGTGAAATTGTTGCTTATCATTCAACTAGTATCAAGTCAGCGAAAAACATAATTTGGAAATTCAAATTTCTGCATATTGAGCAAAAGGAGCGTCTCCCACGGAGTAAACAAGAAAACAGCCAAAAAAAGGAAAAACCAACCTCCTCTAATCAGGAAGAAAATACCAAAGGAAGGGAGCGTAAATCAAGGAAAGCGAAGAAAGAAATGTCGAAACTGTCAAAAATCAGCGGGCAAGCTCACCTGCTAATCCGCCTCAGACAATGGATCCCAAGTCAAGATACATTAAAACTTTATCAATTTGGGAGGACCATGCGATATAATAGTCAATAATTTATTCTTCCGGCGACTGGATCTGACCAATTAACACACTGTACGTCCGGCACGGTAAAGAATGCGCAAACTTGTACTAATCAATTTCATGTTTGTCAGGCCCATCAGACTAATCAAAACCAAACGAAACCTTGATAATAATAATAATAATAATAATAATGAGTGATTGAAACGCCCCAACTTAAATGACGGTAGAATAGAATATGCAATAATTTTCAATGCACGCTCCAATCTAGATGTACTCTCGATATCTAGCAGTTTCCATGGAGTGTCAAGACCGACTGAGAAAAAGCCTCTCAATTTTGTGCAAAGCAAGCGGCTTCATCATTGCTGCTGTCAGTGGGAGTTAGAGGACCGAGACTGCTCAACCTTCTTCGTCAATTTAATTGATGAAGGGGGAAGAAGGAAACCCATGATGGATCAAGAAGACCTCAGCAGAGATTACTAACAATCAATACATCATCCATCAAAGGCGTGGACCAGATGGTCATATGAATTCCGGGTCCATCACGTGATCTCCTGTTTTCGATCCTTCTTTTTATACTTTTTTATATTTTTGAGGCCTCGTTATTATTGTGGCAGCCGAGAGGGTTTCTCAAATTTTATATACTTTCAACTAGAGGTGAGCGGTTCCCGGTTCGGTTGGTTCCGTCCGAACCCGGAACCTACCCGCACATGCGAGGTTTACCATTTTTTGGAGCCGCGGGCCCACCGTCACGAGGTTTCAGGGTCAGTTCCAGGTTCCAACAAGTTTTTTTTTTTCCTTTCATTTTCAGATTTGAAAAGTCAAACAATTGACAGTTAAGCTTAAAGGATTAGAACAGCACGACAACATGCATCATCAAGCACTGTTTAGAAAACTCTAGGTTGATACCCGCAAGGCTCATAGGATTAGAACAGCGCGACAACATCCATGTCGGTCTTACAAGACTTCTACCGTTCATGCACTTAAAAACCATAGGGCTTGCATAAGCAAATCAATCTTAATCCAACAATAATATAATCGCTCAAGAGTTATTGACCCCAATTCTATACAAATCCATCCAGGTATAGGTTGCAAGGCACTTTAGTAAATCACTAGCCCTTTTTAGTGTGCAGATTCCTAACACGGCCTATTTACAAGTAAAGGAAAAACAGTTATATCACCTCCATAAGGGAACTTTGTCGCACTCTGTTTTTGACTCTACGTAGCCAAACTAAATGAAAGAGAAATCAAGAAGATCGAAATCTAACATAGTGCTCATTATTCTTCAAGCTATGTGAAGCATATGTCATCTATATATTAAGCAGTTGAATCCAGCTTATAGATTTGGCATTGCACTTAGAAAGCATTTACTCATATCTGACTAAACTTGCACTTGAAAAAAGCTTCATCAAAAAGCATTAGAGCAATTTATGGATAATAAATAAGGCCTTCCAATAATTGAAGCTTTAACTACCAAATTCTGTACACTTGACAAGATGTAAATTTTATAGACAATACCTTTCCCTCATAATATCCCTGGAGTAAATAATTCACGACACCAAAGTCAGCTGCAGAGATGTATACGAATCTTTTTACACCTACAAGAGATACAGGTCACAACTATATCTAGCCATACCATTGTATATAGATACAATTCCCTGAAGGAATATCATAAATGAACCTGTCAATGCAAACAATCCATAGAAAATGAAATGGTTTGAACGACAATAGTACACAGCAAACGATTTAAAATCAATTTTCAGCAATGACTGCTAGCCAACAGTCCACACAAAGACACCTAGGAAATCGCAATTTGTGGTAGCATTAAAGTTCTCCAGGGCCATAAAATGGTTGATTAGCGGCACCATGCAAGAAAGCGCCTTTAGCAAACAGTTTCGATTGACATGTAAATTTTCCAGGCTACACTGAAAACACTAGCCAAGTCAAAAGAAGTGCAAGGGGAAACCCAAAGCATTCATGAGATTTAGCATTGAAAACAAGACAAAGAAAAGCCAACACCACTAAAAGTTGCCGGGACGTAAACCTCAAAGCTGAGCTAACCATGAAATTAGAATACTTGTAGGATAAAAGTAGCAGATGTTGAACGCATAGCTTGTTCAAAATAAACTGTTCATAATTACATTGTTCAAATGCAAGAAAGAGCATTCCTATTTTCCCCATATTGTGAGTCCTTCAAACAGATCTTATAAGAGACTAGAGGGGAAAAATGAATACTCATAATTTTCAGCTTTCTATGAACACAATTGGTAGTGCTACTTTTAAGGACCTAAAAATGAATACTCATGACAGTGGGAATCCGGTGAGCAACGGTTATGACAGTGCAATTACCGTCTCTTCCCTGATAGTCCTCTGAACCAGGTTATCAGTTGCCGTCTCTTCCCTGATAGTCCTCTGATATGAAGAAATCGAGCTTCAGCTTAGACTTCGAGTGAAACGGGGCAGCACAAAGAGAACAGGTTACCTGGATTTTTTAAGCTACGCCGGGATTGCAACGAGCATACGAGCTGGTGATCGAAAGCTTTTACAATTGTTCACAAGCGAAGATACGACTAGCGGAGAAGATTCAAACGAGACTAGGCCGGCGAGCAACATCCGCTGGCGGCGGCGTCGAGGGTGAATGGCGTCGGCAACGGGCAGAGGCAGAGAACTAATAAGAGTCTAATTGGCGTCGAGTGGCGAGGGTTAGGGCGAGCGGCGTCGGCGACTGGTGTTCAGCGGTGTCCGGCGAGGGCAAGTGGCGTCGCCGACAGGCAAAGGCAGAGAACGGGAGAGACTTTGACTGGCGTCGAGCGGCAAGGGACCTGAGGGTTAGGGTGAGCAGCGTCGGCGACTAGTGTCCAGCGGCGTTTGGCAAAGGTGAGCGGTGTCCGGCGGCGGCGTCGAGGGCGAGCGGCGTCCGGCGGCGGCATCAGTGAGTGTGAAATCGAGAGTGAAACTATGAGTGAAACTGAGAAAGGCTGAAAGCGTCGAGAAATTTGGGGCTTTTGGTTTGGAGCCCTAGGTCTGAGTTCTAACGGTTCCATAACAGGTTTCATAAGCGGTTCCGAGGGGCGGTTCCGGTTCCTAGAAAAAAGGAACTGGGAACCGGAACCGGTCCCTTTGGAACCGGGAACTGAACCAGACCCTACGGTGCGGTTCTCCGGTTTCCGGTTCTACTCGGGAACCGCGCCCACCCCTACTTTCAACACATGTACTCTCTTGTTTATTTAGATATTGGGGCAGGTGTAGACGAGAGAAATGGGGACAGAGACAGAATTTATAATAAGTGGACTCGGATGAACAATCACATGCGCTCATGAGAAAGATCTGATGATACCCCCATAAAGTAGAGTTTCTCAATTTCCCATTTATTTTTTGGTGAGAGGAAAATTGGAAGAGGTCCGGCATGATTTGAGGAGCGCATCTGTGGATTTTGCAGCTCCTTTTCTGGGCCTAGCTCTGGTCGCTTATTTCTCAAGCCAACTCTGTCGTAGTGGGGGATCGAATGAGCCCGATTTACTATTGCGGCGAGTCCTAGGTCTTGGGCCGAACCAGGGATGTTCTGAACAGGAGTTGAGCCAGGAAATGTGACCCACCTGATCATATCAGTTAATACTAATGTCATCCGAGGCACGTGAAGGGTCTGGAATACGTCAATCCATTTCAAATTGGCCTTACCCTCTCTGGCCATATGAAATCCATCAGAAATGGAGTTCCATCCCATGTTTAAGGATTGATATTCACATCTGTTTGTTTCTTTTGGTCGGAATAAGACTTTATTCGAATGCTAAGCAAAACCAAAAGAGCCCACTGAAGAAACTTCACATAGTGCACCACCACCCATAAAGGGTGCGTTTGAGAAGGCTTTTGGGAAAAGTCTTTAGGAAAATACAAAGACCTTTAAGTTAAAGGTGTTTTCCAAAATGCAAAGTGTGTTTTGTAAATTGTAGTTTGAAAGCACATTTGAAGTACTTTTGAGCAAAATGGTGTTTGGGAGAATTATATTTGCAAAGGGCTTTGGTGATTAAAAAAAATTATCAAAAGAAAAATAAAAAAAAGTTGACCAACAAGGGTAAGTGGCCGCTGGCGGCCTTAGGTAGCCCCCAGAGATGACTTGTGAGTGCCGCCTAGGGTTGGGAGACCTCTGGCGAGGGTCACCTAGGGTCAAGGGACCCCTGGTGGCCCTTCACGGAGGTCACTTGACCTAGATTTGGGTTTGCCGAAGGTTGCATGACCTCGCGACGACTTAGATTTAGTCGCCGGAGGTCGCCGCGAGCGCGACCTTAGGTGTGACCCAGATCTGGTCGCCGCAAGGTCGTGCGACCTTCGACGACCAGATCTGGGTTGCGCCGATCGCCGCAAGGTCGAGCGACCTCCAACAACCTAAAGTTGGGTTGCGATGACACGACTCGTGTGCAGTCGCCGGGACTCGCGGGCGGTCGCCGCAATTGGTTAGGGTCGCTGTTGCGACCCGATCTCGCCGCCCCCGAAAAGGATCCAAGGTGGAAAAGGTTGAGTTTAAAGGTACTTGATCTCAAGATCGCGAGCTCTCCCAAGCTCGTACCTCGCGTGACAGCAGATTTATTTATATGATCTAAGTATTTAACAACCTAAAAAAATATACAAGAGTTACCACTAGCCTCATTTTTAAGGATCGGCTAGAAACCCAATCGAGGGTCGAGAGTATTCCCTCGATTCCTACGCAACCAGATATCTAGGTTCGGGGACTTGGGTTATGCTAATATTACTATTAGCACCCTTTCGGTACCTAAACAGTATGTTGTGTTTTTCCTAACATGTCAATGCATTTCTTTTTATATTTTCAGGATCATCAATTCTATACTAAATGATCATGCGTGGTGGATTACTTTCATTCTATTCTATTTCTAAAAAATGAAAAGAAAACAATCAATGAAATTGAAATTACAAGACATGAAGTAAACAATCAAGAAAAGCAATAAATTTATCATGCAAACCTAAAAGAAAGTATAAAAGAAAAATATATGGAAAAAAGAGAGAAAAACCCGCAACTCGTCGGATTTTATACAACAAATGGAGCCCGAGACATATGTCGGGAAAATGGATATTACATGAAAATGGTCGGAATGGATATCGACCTCCACCATCTTCACGCCTTCTTCATCTTCAAGGTCCTAATCTAAACTTAATCTAAGAAATTTATGACTAGGTGCATACAAGTGAAAGAAACAACCATGACAACTAAGATCAAAGTAATTGGGGTAGAACCCACGTATAATTGGCTCTAAGAAAAAAGCATAGAAATCAAGCACTTTATAAAGAGCAACTTTCATGAATGGAATCTCCTGAGGCGTATCGAGTTCAAGTAAAGTTAAATTCATGGCCGAAAAGCAACAATTGCTAAAGCATGCAAATCAATCATAAGCAAATCAAAGAATGATGCATGATAACTGATTTGTTAAGCTACCTAATCAATGCATGAAAATCATGAAATTTGAACATGACGTAGGGTTAAATGTGAAGAAAAAGTTTGATTTAGACATTCAACCCTAAATCCATATGCAAAAGGCCACACAAATCCATTAACATTGATATGTGACTTGTCATTCGAAGCAAAATGCATGACAATTTCAGTTGTGGTATATCGATTTGATGCATGGTTTTTACATGGTCAATGATCTTCAAATGAGGTATGCCATACATCATTGCGAAGCTTATGATATGCTCTAAGTATGTCTAGAAAGCATCAAGTATCAAATATGCTCTTAAGGAACTTGATTGAAGACATTTTCATAGAAACGCAATCAATTAAAATCACAGCAGGGATTGCACAAAACATGGATGATATTCATTGAAATGAAGACATAAAAAAAATATATGAAAGTCCGAGTATATAGAATGAAATGTCCCGATCATCTATCATGAGACATCGAAGTCTTACTTTGTTCACAAAAATCTATATGAAAAAAAAACAGAAAAGAAACAGGGCAAAAGTCCAACATTACAGATTGCAGCAACTCAAACGTGACTTTATGGAAGTCATTGACCTTGCTAATAATGATCACTTGATTCAAGCTATACCTTGTTAGAAAGTTTATGAAATTTCCAATGACTCTCATGAAAGATTCAACTCCAGAAAAGCATGTTCACTAGCTCAAATTTGAGCACACGCATCAGGTCTCAAACATGATAAATTCTGGACTGAAATTTGGACATGTGAAAACCATATCAAATGAGATTCAATCAGGGCATTCTACAGCTCATTGGAAAGATATTCGAACCATCTTCGACTTTCATGAAGACTTCGAACACAGAAAAACACAATAGCCAGCTCATATCAAGTTATTTGCACAGAAGGTCAGATCAGCGAAAGAAACAGAACACATCAGCAGATTAGTGCTTTTTGCAAGAAGCATCAAGCAGGGAAAATGATGGCCAAATAGCACATATAATATGTCTATGGAAAGCTTAAGAAGTCTATTACAAATCTCTAAAAGACATTAAATCCTAATAACATCATCTACCAGCTCAGTCCAGTTAAAACAGAAAATCGCAGAATAGCAAATTAACCTAAAAACTACTGCAGAATTAACAGACTTTGTAGGTGTTTTTCAGTTACCAAATGACGTTTGTTTAGGGCGTACAACATATCAAATCGAAGCTCTAGAAATGTATTTTATATATCTAGAAGGGCTCGAAGTCAAAAAACCTTATCTAGCACCTCATTTCAGCCAAAATAGAAAGTTGCAGTAAGTCAAAACAGCAAACACACAAAGAATTGACACAATTCGCAACACTGCTCATCACACATCGGTACAAACACAACAAGGTGACCATAATGTAACATGTATATTCGTGGTGAGCTAGACAATCATAGATAGCAGCAAGTACAGTGATACAAACAATGCTGATTCTTCATGTCTTACATTGAGACTATATAACATTCATGCATTACATATACACCTCATTTACACAAATCAAATCGAAAAAGACACAAAAAGAAATGAACAAATCACAATTAGGGATACACACAACCAAATCAAAAAATTGTAGCTTGCCTACCATGTTTCAAACTACTATCCCCAATCGATAGAAGACAGCAGCTTCTAGAAAGGAGCATAAAAAAAAAAAACATTCTTCCAATGGCAGCACAACCATACCGGTCTACTGACAACTACAAACTCATCAAGGGGCAAAATACCAGATAGTAATCTAGATTGAAGTGTACCAATGAACTCACAACTTTCTAGCAAAGAACACATTCAATATTATGAACAAGGAATTCTAAAAAAAAGAACACAGCAGCAGCAGAGGACCAATTTCTACTAAAACGAGTCAACATTCTTCTGGTGCATGTCTAGCTTGCGCAGCTTGATTTGCACTGATAAAAACATAAAAAAAAACTAAAGGGGGAACGAGGCCATAGCACCTTTTTAATACTTGTTACTAGGACAACTCTTCATTAGAAAGGACCCGTTGGAATTTGTTCTTAATTTGCCAGTTAAACCAGATGAAAAACGCAGTAGACAAATAACGCTATCTGCAGCTTGTGAAGACTAACTCAATAGCTTTATCAGTCAGTCTCTTCAAGAACTCTGAAAAGATTGTCTCTGTTTTGCTACGTCTGTCTTCAGATGGTTGAAGCTGTTCTTCGAGTAATGACCGATCCAAACTCCTTGTGAGATTTCGATTGAATCGGCGACTTCAATGAATAGCCGGCGATTTCAATGGTTGAATCAGCGAGAGGAAATACATGCTCGGTGCCAGCAAAAGAAAACAGCAAGGGATGGAGGATTGAGATGACTCTAAAAAAAAATTTACTAGAGAAAACGAATCAGTAATCTGAACGAGACTTGCCAAGATTTGTGAGGGAAAACCCTCGGAAATGACTTGATTCAGGGAGAAATCGTCGCTGAGCCTTCTTGCGCGTGAAATCACCGGGAAAGCAGAATAAGGAAATGATCTGAAGCCGTTGCCAACGCTGCCGATCGGTCTCGGAGCTCTACCCTTGGAGCTGAGCCGAGACCCCCAAACTTGGCGCGGATCCGAAACTTTGCACCTCGAGCCCCGGAAGGACGCGGTCCGCGACAAGAATATCAGATCCAGCCAAGAGCGAGATCACGATCGAGCGAGCGAGCATCCGAACCAAAGAACCGAGAGAGAGAATCCCCGATCGAGCGAGCAAGCATCTGATCTCCAAGAAAGAACTGGATCCGCTGCCGTTGTCATCGTTCCTGTCGCCGCCGCTGATCGAATTCAATCTGAGCCCCCTCGCCTCCTCTTCGCCGAATAGAGGAAACACCTCCGATCGCGCACCGACGGAGGAAAACCCTAGCCTTCGACGAGAATTCCGAGAGAGAGAACGCTCCATCGAGAGAGAGTCTGCCGGAGAGCGGGAGAGCCGGAGAGCGAGAAATCCCCTCCGCCAGAGAATCCGTCCGAGAGCGTCCGCGCGCGAACCCCTTTTTTTTAAGAGATAGAGAGAGACCTCCCCTTTTGCACGAGCGTTTCCCCTTTTTCATTCATTTTTCTCTCTTTTTTCTTTTCCCCCTTTTTTTTTGTTTTCTTCTCTTTTTGTTTTCTTTTTTTTCGTTTTTTTTTTCTTATTTTTTTTTCATTTTCATTTTCTCTTCTTTTCTTTTCTTCTTTTTTTTTTTTTTATGTTTTCATTTCATTTCATTTTTTTAAAACTTTTTTAATATTTTTGCAAAAAATGTTTATTTAAGACGTCGACGAAAATTTCGGATGTCAACAGCCGCGTGACTAGTCGGTGATAGTCGCCACGACCTCGCCAACCTCAGTAGTGATCTCGCCGGCCTCTCAAGCTCGTCTCTAATCAGCGGCGTGGCTGGAGAAGGAAAATGAATAGCAACATAAATAGTACCTGAGGTATTTCGAGAATGCTGAAAGCTCAAGGCAGCTTAGGACTTACCTTGGGCTTTCAGTCTTGCAAATGCTAGCTTCACTTCTAAGCCCCTTGGAAAGTAGTTCCCAAACACTTCCATTTTGGCCTAAAGGCCTTTAGCCCCCTAAAGCCCATTGGAAAATAGTTCCCAAATGCAGCCAAAGCTTCAGGTGGGCTAGAGAGCCAATTTCGTGGGAGACAAATTATCTTTGAGTCGTAGCGATTGAATCAGCAACTTTGTTAGCCTCTCTGAAACACAAGCCCATCTGAATATTGGAGACATGGGTAATCAAATCATGTTTGGTCAAGACCATGTTTGGTCCCGCACTAATGACTAATATTCGCTTCTTAGATTTAAAAAATGATAATGCCCATTCGAATTCGAGATAACTACATGGTTTGAGTCAAGACGTGAATTATTTTGGTGTCAAGTAGCCCTTCATAATGGCTGGAAAAGAAAACAAAAAAAGAAAGTTGATCTTCTAACAAAAGTCTGATGTCGTTGCTTTGGCTTCTAATATTTTTAGGCTGTCCTTCATTTCTTGTTTCTCTGTTCAATTGAGAACAAACTGACAGGGTCAATTGCAAGCATTATATGAATATTCTCAGTAGTAAAACTTGAACTATGAAATTGAAGTGCCAAGGATCAAATCCAAACATTTCCACCCTTGAGATAACTACAAAAATAAAACAGTCAGAGAGGACCTATACATCCAGCTGGTTTCGGAATATATACAATAAAAAAGAACGAGAGATCAAGAATTATAAGTAAACGCGTAGGATCGGGAAGCGGTTAACATTATTGTTCAGCCATTTAACACAAAAGGGCACTTTCGAGTAATGAAACTCTAGATAAGACTGCGAAGAACCATCTCGCTTATTTATACACGGTTTAGGTCAGGATATACAAAACGAGGGAAAATTGCAGTTCCTCTGAAACCTAACAACAGGAAAACCATCCAAAACCCAGCAGTTGCTTGGCCAGCGTATAGGGAAATTTTCCAAGACTTGCATCCATCTGGAAAGCCAGAAAGGACATACTATGCAGTAAATTGAGTATGTCACCATCCGAAAGGAAGTCTCTTATAAACCTTCGAGTGTGCTCCCTCAAATTGTCTAACATCGTTATCTTTTTGCTGGTTGGGCCAAGGACTGTAGTTATGATGAATCGCTAGCATTTTCAGTGATTCTAAGGACCACTTAATCAGCCCCCAGATTTGCGCTCTGCATCTATCAGCATAGAGAGGAGATTTAACAAGTGAACACAATCCCCAAGCAGAAAAACAGCAACTCTAAAGGACTCAGATAGCAGAAGCAGCGACTGGTTGCCCACCTCATTCCTGTTCAAGGAAGAAATTTGTCCACCTGGCTGGGCTGCCTTCGAAAGATCCCTTAAAGTTCCCTAAAGATCATTAAGAAATTTCTGCAGTAACCATATGTTTTTCAAAATCTTTTAGACTGAAAAGCCATAGAGACAAGTCAAGCATTTCTTCTTGTTTAAAAGCAAAAACTTAGTCAAGTAATTGCAAGTGAACATGCGGATACTAATATAAAAGATACGAATCTAAGGCATCACTTTTACCGCACCAACACCTCCCAGACAATATCATAGTGTCTACCCTAGCCAATGGTAAAGTCTCAAAAGAATACCATTACCACAAACAGCATCAATCATCTTTGCTTCACCAATGTGGCAAATAAACAAATCAAGTAGATCACCTAATTTTCTAAACAGGATCAGCTATAACATACTAAATCTTATAGCAGTGAAATATTTCCTAGCATGGTATTTGTGCCATAGTCATTGTTTATATTGTATCTTGAGAATTAGAACAGGAAAAATATGATTTGAACAAACTCAAAACCACATCACAACTAGACTCTAGCATTCACCTTGTTTGCCCACATCAATCCGCATGCATTGCAAAGGGTCCTTGGTCCTTTAGGGCCACGTCGCATCATAGGAGTAGATTTCTCACTAATCCCACAGTGATGACATCTGCACAGATTTTCAGACAAGCATTAGATTTATCAAAAACTGAATGCAATGCGAGGCTCAACTTATGCAATGTATGTTACCTGATGGCAGCAATTAAGCTATCATGAAAACATATA
This sequence comes from Eucalyptus fibrosa, assembly GCA_017140475.1. NCBI lineage: Eukaryota > Viridiplantae > Streptophyta > Magnoliopsida > Myrtales > Myrtaceae > Eucalyptus > Eucalyptus fibrosa. The sequence continues at coordinate 41,951,420 of CM029514.1, read as the reverse complement.
TACATGAAGAGCTAACAGGCTACCGTTGTTTGGATAAGGTAGTGCTTCAAGAATCAGAAGGGACTGCACATATGCCTCCCTTCTCCCATGTCCCTAGGTTAAATCCTAGAGAAAGAATTTGCTCCCACTTTGAGAAAGTTATGAGATAATCCACCATTAATTATCATGAACAAGTCAATGCAAATTGCGGAATAGTCAGCATAACTCTGTTAAAAGCGTTTTAAATTATGCATGTAAAATTCTTCGCAACAGTCAAACTTTTCTAGATCACTTGTCATAAGTATACACAGGTTGCATTAACTTGAGTAACTTTCTAACGTAAGTATCATTATGTTTAGCTTACCAAAGGCTGGTTAGAATCTGACACATCAATATTTGTTGGTTCTATAGTATTAATGGAGATTATGACGATTAAACAGCCAATACAACATTCAAGTAACGGCTCTGACATAACAGCAACAAAGAGACTATCTCCCATTATGAAGCGTGAGTTTAAGGCAATTTAGTGATGATGGAATTGTGGAGTCTGATAGAGAGATGAGATGAGATGAGATGAGATGAGATGACTGATAGAGGGAAGTATTGTAAAAATGGTATATCTGATTCTGAAGAGTTTTCAATGTAAAAAATTGTGTGTTTTCTTCTCTGATTTCTTCTCTTTTACATTTCTCATTCTTAATAGTTGGTAGTTAGAGCTCTGGTTCAACGGAATAGCGGAAGCAATGAAGATGGACGAATGGACGGTGAAGATCGATCAACTCAACGGTGAGGACTCTGGTGTAGTAGAAGAACCTCCATTAGCCTCCATTGAGGGTAAAACTAGAATTGATGAAGCAAGAAGATTGGGAATTGTTAGATCAACAAGTCCTACGTGTAATTGTCTCATGTTGGCGTGGGACATTGCCTTCAACATTGCCAACGAGAAGACGACAGCCAAATTGAAGAGCGATTGGCAACATGTACGAGAAACTGCCATAAACAAGGTACATCTGATGCATTGTCTCTTCAATCTAAAGATTGACGGAGGCGCTTCTGTGACATTGCACATCAACAAATCTAATGTGATCACGACTTAATTGAGTTCAATGGAAATCAAATTCAATGACGAGGTAAAAGCTAAGAAAGATGAAGAACTTCAAACAAGATCAAGTGATCAACTCTGAAGATGATTTGTATTTCAGAATGATGATCATATCATTGTATCAATACAATTGAAAGACATAATATGAATACACTTTCTTTGTTCTATCTTCTAAGATCAATTGTACTTAACTTGCTTCAGTATTACGGACTTGAGCTGTTCTTCATTCTCCGAAGCTTTCTTCTCTTAGTATCGAAATCTCTTCAGCATTCGTTGATGATCTCAATACCTTGATCTCTCAACTCTTGCGCTACCTCTCTTTCTACTTTCTATCTATTTTCATTACTTCTAATATAAAGCAAAGCAGAGTATTTATATCAGGATATGTAACAGAACTTTGTTACGAAGGAAAACTGAAAACTGAATATAGTAACTACTTTAACAGAAAAGCCTAGTTGACTATGCTTAAGACTTTGGCGATCCGAGTCATTGATTCCTTGAGCATCTTCGTTCATTGATTGTCGATCCAGGCTGGTCTTCTTTATAAGATCTTTGCCACTGATTTGACTTTATGACTTAGCGATCCAAGTCATTTGCTGGCGATCCGAGTCCTCTGTTTTTGCTTTGCTGTATCGCCGAATCCTTCTGTTTTTGTTTCTGCATTGAGCATCTTTGTTCCTTTCTGCATTGAGCATCTTTATTCCTTTATACTTAACAAAAGCTTCGATTCCATTATCTCTTCTACTTCAGCTAAAGCACAACTATGACTGCGGGGAGTAGTTTGTCAAATTAGAAGAGGTTGAAGCTTTAGAGAGATTTGATTCTTGGTGAGAAAATTCACAGAAAAGAGTATGGTGAATCTTCAGGCACTGCCTTTAGTAGTCAACGTAGAGGGAGAAGCAATTAATAAGGTCATAATCAGAACCATATCCAGTGATGGTTGACTGATGCTTGGGAACCAGAATATTTTTCAGAAGCAATGCAAGATATAAATTCTATTAAGTGACAGTTGACAATGCAGAATAAGTTGGATTTACTCAAGAAGAACAAGTCACAATTGCTAACTCAGTCACTAGATGGTAAGAAGGCATTGTAGAAAAGTGGGTGTACAGAGCCAGAAGAACCCGATGGCAGAAAGAGGTACAAAGCAAGATTGGTATGAAAGGTTTTTGCAAAAGAAAGGAATTCATTACACAAAGATTTTCTCTCCTTTTGTGAAGTGGACCACTATCGGGTTACTATTGAGTATTGGGGTTACTATTGAGTATTGGAATTGCTGAGAATTTACATCTAGAATAGTTTAATGCGTAGACTGCATATGGTGACTTGGAGGGGGATATCTACAATGTACAACTAGAAGGTTTTCAAGTTCCCGGCAAAGAAACTATGTGTGTAAGTTATAGAAAAGTTTGTATGATTTGAAGCAAACTTAAGTGAAGTGGTACATGAAATTCGACACATTTATTTGTGTTAATGGGTCCACTAAACATTTATTTTGACGTTGCATGTGAATGATATGCTCATTACACAACCTACCACGAAAGAGATCAACAAACTGAACTAGCAATTGCCAAAGGAGTTCATGGAGGACTTGGGAGTAGAAATTGAATTTTTCGGATGAGGATCATGCGAGATAGAACATAAGAAATTTTAAAGTTGTTTCGAGAAAAGTACATTGAGGAAGCAGTAGACAAGCTCAATGTTTGGAATAAAAAGTCCATAAGAAGTCCTATAAGAAGTCACTTCAACCTCTCGAAGGAGCAATCACCAAAGACAAATCAAGAGCGGAGATTACATGACTAAGGTGTCTTATTTATCAGTTGTCAACAGTTTGATGTGTGTTATGGTGTGTAGTTTGTATGAAATCAAAAGTAGCTCATCTAGTGAGAGTTGTGAGGGGATACATTGGTCCTTAGACATTGACTTGTTCTATGACAGGTTGGTTTGTTGACTTGTTCTATGACAGGTTGGTTTGATTATTAGTTCCGAACTATTAGGAGCAGATCACTTGCCATGAATGTGCCTAAAATCAAGTGGCATTTGTCAAATGTTCTCACCACTACATTACTATCAATCACATTATTGTTAACTAATCCTGTCAATATGGGTCATAAACTTATAGGCCGAGTTGTTGTACGAGTTATTTATATTCTGTAGATGGGTCTTAAATGGATTTAGAACAATGAAACCCAAAATAACACAAGTGTTAAATATGTTTATAACTTACTTAGATCCAACCTACATTCATAATTCTCTCTCCCTTACTCAATTTGCACTTGCTCACTTAATTTGCGTTCTCACTTCCATTCGGGTCTAAGTGTTTCTTATATATTTTAACTATATGGATCCGATGTGATATGAATTACTTGTCAAAACGGATTAAAATAGGTCCATTTCAATAAGATCATTTTCGACAGAACCCGAGCTTGACTCGATCCATCCGTTCAATGGGTCTTATTGTTGACCTTGTCTTAAGAAGTATTTTATTATCGCGCGGAAAATCTGAGGTCGGCCTCTAGAAACACGGCCGGATTTAGGGACAAAAGGGGCCCGGGCTCTTCAACACCGCAGGTTGCGGGGACAATTTAGTACTTACCGTTTCCCATTGGGGAGGTCGACGTAATTCTTCTTGCATGGATTTTACATTAAGGTCTCTCATTTGACCCACCCTTGACAACGAACCCCATATTAATTAAGTTCTAAAACACATTTTAAAAAAACAGAAGAAGAAAAAGACCAAGAAGAATGTCGACGTTTTAAACATATTTTATACTACACATATTTTATTGATTAAAACGTTGCGATTCCAATCCGAGATACAGCTAATTTTTTTTTTTTTGAACAAAGAGATACAGATGATTTAAAAATAGAAAAAGTAAGACAATCCAACAGACGCACGATAATTTGGCGCGAAGCTTCCCCGAAACTTCCCTCTTCCCTGCCCACCTGCAATAGCTAAGGAAAATGCTGTCTTTTTTTCTCTCTGGTTCAAGCGCGTTCGGAGATAAATCCCAGAGCAGGTGGATCGTCTCCTCGTTTGGCCAGCCATTCCTTCGATCCGGAGACCTGGAATTCTCCTCCATTTCCGGTAATCTCCACCTCCTCGTCCTCCGTTATTCTCATCGGCGGTGGTTTTGTCCCCCCCTCTCGGGGCAGCTCAGCTCGGTTTTTATCTGCTGTTCCTGTGCGTGCGTGTGTTTGTTCGAGAGTCTGTTTGCTCCTATTTTCGCTCCGAACCCTAAAAAAAACTGGCGGGGGGCCTTCTCATGCTGGTCGCTGCCGCCAAATGTTGGCCCGATTGCACCGTTATCACCTTCTTTGCTATCATTAGCATTTGCCGTGCTCCTTCTGTGGGCCTCGTTGCTTCTTCTGCTCCTGCTGTCTGTAGTTGTACTAGTCTCTTTTCTCTATCTTTTGTCTGCGTTTGATCCTGATTCGTGCTTCTTTCGTCACGAGGTGGTGGCCCTGGATGAGCCCTTAGTTTTTCTCACTGGGGCGTGCCATCTCTCCTTGCCACAGTGTTTAGCTTTTGGATTCGTTATCACTATGAGTACCTCGAAGTCGAACGGGCCCTTGTCCGGCTTGCCAGCCTCCGGCCTGAAGCATAATGTGGATGCGGAATGGTGCTCCACCCAGAAAGATGATGACAAAGACAAAGCCGGTCCTTTCGACATCATGGATACCAAAAATGCCTCCAAAGAGACTCTCAAAAGATGGAGGGTAACCCCTCATTTCTTATTTTGCCACTCCTCTTTTATTCATGGTGGTTGTCGATGTACATCACGTGTATGTGTTTTTTCTATATGCTGTTGTCCCAATGATAATGTGTCTGCTATTGTGCTGGAGAGTGCCATGAGAAATCCATTCCAACGGTTGCAGTCCGATCAATGCGAAACTTATGATTATATAGACAATGTACCTGACTCAGCAAATGGTCAAAACTCCTTCACTTGCTTACATTTTGTATGAATCGCTACTTGTGCACCTCATGCTCAGTACACTGCATGTAGGTTACTGCTATTTCAGACTAATGCAATACCATCTTCATTCAATTGCAATGTCTCACAACGCAATGGGAGCGTAGTAAGTGCGAATTATGATATAACACTTGTTATTTGTTTGAATGCTAAGGGGTTAAATGACACCACAGGTACTTGAACTTTTGCCCATCTTACAATAGAGCGCCCAAACTTTCTTTAATTTAATCAAGTACCTCAACTTTTCAAATGTGGATCAATATGGAAACTCCTATAAAAACCACGGAAGGAATGCCCACATTGACTGTATGTATCATGTCTGACGTGGTCTCTTTGAAAGATGCCATGCCATTAGGGACATATCGGACAGCGAAGATCGTCCAAGTCAGCACTATCTCTCTCTCTCTCTCTCTCTCCTCATCACCCAACATGTCTATGTAGATAAAATGATATTCGCTCGGTAGGTGAGCCATGTTAGCAGTGGGGCTTAACCTTTGTAAAGTGAGCCACCTCAGCAAAATCACATGACATGGCTTACTTTAAAAAAGGCCTCAGATTGAGTCAAATTTCATGATTGAACAAAAACTAAGTTCAAGTAGTTGATTCCGAAATAGATAAATGTTTAGGTACTTGTGGGGTCATCGGCCTGAGTATTGAAGAACCTGTTGACATGTTGCTGTAGTTGCTATTTCAGGGGACCTGATCCATTCAGTGGAGAAATAGGAAAACATGACTGTATAGGGTTATTTCGCAATTTGTATGTGATTATTCTGAAGAGTGTCTATATAGAATTTTTTCCTTAGCTTCGAGTTCTCCATGTTTGTAGATGAAATGCAAACATTTCCATGTGCAAGAATTAGATGAAGACACACTTTGGTTGCTAAGGGAACTGATGAGGGCTGAGTTGGATTAGCTCGTAAATCCTTAAGTATTTGCACATAAGCATTGCGCAAAACAAATCTAGGAACTATGAACCTTACCTATAAGTCTCATAGACTCTATGAAACTTAATGGTGAGGTATTAATCTAAAGGAGTATATGATCAATGTTCCACAGTTGACTAGACTTCTAGTTGATTTTGTGTTAATGTACGGGACCATCTTTGTGCCTCCTTTATTTCTCTTTCCCCATGCATGTTAGCATGCTCATAGCCAAAATGAGTATGTTTTGGGAAATATGCAAGATTTGATCAGTAAGTGACTCTATCTGAAAGTTGGCATGTCACTTTATGTGTTTAAGGTATAGGACATCTTCTAGGGGGTTTGGACATGTAAGATGACAGATTTTTTGCTGCACAACAAGAAATGGCTATATTATGAGATTAACTCTAGTGGAAAAACAGTTGGGCTGCCGGAGATCCTTGAAATGTCCATGCAAACTCCAAACAAGAGCTCTGGAGCATAAGAACACAGAAAAATATTAGGAATGAATTCATTTGATTGTTGCAGTTGCCATTGTCCAAATGGACTTGTTAGAGGTACCGGAGATTACACATGAACTTCAAAGTGATTGAATGAAACATATTGGTTTTACACCAACTCAAGATGTTGTTCAATCTTGTAAGAATTTGATGGGATCACTATTGATTATTCTAAAAACTTAAACTGTTAGATGAATGCATGGTTTAATATTTAATTATTCCTCTCCCTCATACTTAGTCTGGTCTTTTTACCTAGTATTAAGCGTTGACATATTTAATTGGGGTGGTAAATGAGGCTTGGAAAGATTTGAACGTAGGATCTCTAACTTTGTTACTATGTGAGAATTTGGTGGGACCACATCCAACTGTTTTAAAAGCTTAGAAGGTGTTATATGAAGGTATGATTTAATATTTAGTTATCTCAAGAGATTCGATTCATTAAGTAGTGAATTGAATTCAATCAATTCAATTACACACGAAGAAATTTTTTTCAATTTAATAATAATAGAGATAAGTGCATTGGAAGTCCTAAAACTTGTCATGAAAATACAGTTCATTCCTAAAACTTTTAAAAAGTGCAATTAAGTTCTAAAACTTGTCATGAAAGTTCAATCAAGTCCTACAACTTTCAAAAGGTTCAATCAAGTTCTAAAACTTGTTTCGAAAGTTCAATCAAGTCTTACAACTTTCAAAATGTGCAATCAATGGAAGGATTTAGATTGGATCAATTTGACATGTTTTAGAACTTTATTGCACATTTCGAAAGTTTAAGGACTTAAATTGCACTTTGACAAGTTTTAGAACTTAATTGTATTTTTTGAAAATTTTAGAACTTAATTGCATTTTCATGACAAATTTTAAAACTTCCAATGCATTTACGCCAAAGTAATAAGGTTGACAATGCTGTACAGTCTAGAGCTTTGAGTTGTCAGGTATCAATTTGTGCACAAAATGAGTTAGTAGAAATAGAAATGCTCCATTGGATTTGCATACACCAAAAAGGCATACAATTTGGAATGACTGCATCTGAGGAAAAGTTGGCATGGCTTCAAATGAGGATAAAAACTCATCCGAATAAGATAGATTGGGACATGTGAAACAATGGAGGGCCTGGTAGGATGATGTGATGTCATGATGGAGATGTTTGAAGAAAGTGGAAAAATACGTGGATGGATACTCTAAGGAAAGATGGTTGAGCACTTGGATGGAGGACCAACTGCAATGGCATAATTAGATCCAAGTACTTGACCTAAGTAAGTGAGAAAATAGCTCTTTTGCCATAGCTGTGGATTGAAGTGCACATAGGTTCTTTTTCCTTGGTTAGCTAAAACCATAATCAAAGGGTGTTACTACCAACTTGCATACATCCTCCACAGTTGAGAGTTAGACCATATTGTGTGTAAGTAGAATTTTGCCACTGGGGAGAAGGAAAATAGAATGCAGGAAGTTGATTTTAGTTTTAACATGCATAGTACCATGCAATAGTAGCTAGACTGGAAGCATTGTTAGTTGCCTTCATGTTGGGGATAAAGGTTGTGTGTGGCGACACTTTTGCGTTCTATCTCTTGCTCTTTTCTTTTTTTCCTTTTCTTGTATTGTCTAAAGTTTGACTTGTATTAACTTCAAAAACCAAAATCCTTAAAATACAAATAGTGATAAGTAGAGTCATTTAGATTTTTTCTTTTGGGCATAATTTCTTAAAGTTACATAATATTTTTGTTTGAAAAATCTAAGAGGCGAAGCAACATCGAACGATTGCCTTCTATAAGTTCCTAGTATGGCTGCTAGAGGCACACCCAAGGTAGTGTTGGTGGGGGCCATCGACTAGTAAATCAATGAATCTTCGATGCAAAACTTTGCTATGTTTTCAATCTCAAATATTAGTCAAAATATTTCTCTTGCTTTTTGTGGTCTCATCACCTTGACCCCATGACCTTAATTTACTTGTTCACTTCTAGGCCATGACCGATAGGGTGATCGGTTTCCAGTCCACTCTAGTTCCAAGGTGGAATCTGGAACCGGGGACCAGACTAGTTCAATGGAACCGATCACTTACTTTTTTCCACTACTTGGAGCCGGACTGAAATAGTGTTTGATTCACATTTTATTAATTTTATTTTGAAGGAATAATAAAATAAAAAAGTATATTTAGTTGGTCCGGTCGAGTTCCCCTTGAACGGGAACTAGGACTGCCGAACACTAGTTCCACTATTAGGAACTAGGAATTAGACTGACACTCTTGGAAAAATCGCACCAAATTGGCTGGTTCGGTTCGGTCTAGCAGTTCCCGGTTTAGGCGGTCCGTATTGTACGCCCCTAATGACCAACCTTTTTGGTCGCATGTTTTGGCATCTTCAAATAAATGAGAGCAAAGTTTGTTCTTTTATTCAATTCAAATAGCTCTTCTATTTTCAAAGATATCAATTTTCCTAAGAGTGGTTAAACCAAAAGTAGTTGATAGCAGAAACAATGTGCATTTAACGCCTCCATCTAATGGCTTTGTGAGAAAATCCAATAAAAAAGCTTAGGCTGTTGGGTGAAGGGAGACTACATGCGTCATTATATGATCCATAAACAAGTTACATGAGATGATTTGAGATGAATGGATTTGAACTGAAGGTCCTTCAACTTTGCAGCGAGCAGCTCTAGTGTTGAATTCATCCCGGCGGTTTCGATATACATTAGACTTGAGAAAGGAAGAAGACAGAGAGCAACGGCAAAGGGTGATTAGAGCCCATGCACAAGTCATAAGAGTAAGATTAATTTGGTACAAACGTTTCCTTTGATGTGTGCGATGGATTTTGGTTCTAACCATCCACTACAAATTGCATTAGGCAGCTGTGCTTTTCAGATTGGCAGGGGAGCGACAGATTGGTAAATAAGTCTCTCTTTGCTTATCCCCACATCTATTTCTGAAGGTTTTATGTTAACAAGTTTGACTTTGCATGTGGTTCAACTGGAATTTGCTGGTAATTGAGAAGATGACATTTTGGCAGTCACTGGTCAGACTTATTCTAAATAAGAATTATGTCTTCTGAGCCATTCTCAGTGAAAGATAATGGCTATCTATATGAAGTATTGTGTGGACTTTAATATGGGCTTTCCACATATATTACCGCTGTTGAATAAGGCACCTAGCATTTCGCATTAATCATCTACCTCGGGATGATCTTTTAGTCAGAAAATAGCTCCTTCAGTTATAAAAAAGCTATTCAGTGTGTCAGAATTGCAAATGGTGTGGACAGCCAGCTGTTCTGTGGATGGCCAACTGTTCTAGGACAAGATGCATCAAGCTGTATGCCCCTGAAAGGCTTTCTGCTTCTCTCTTCCTCTCCTGCCCAAAAGTGGTCAGAGGACCAAGACTGAAAACTTTCTTTATCGCAAATTTATTTAGTTCTGTGAGCCATCAGTTGGTACCTCAATGTTAATTAATGTAGTTAGTATTTGGTGTATCAAATGTGTCCCTCTGTGCTCTATAACAAGAGCTTCTATCTAGTCTTGCATTAAGTCGATTAAGCAAAGACATAGTCATTTGTGATTTCTCACTCCCTCTCTTTTGTGATCCTAAAATCTAAACAGTTATGCATGGCTTTTCTTCTTTACACCTTGTGATTGCTGAAATCCTCTCATTCATCTACTGCAATACAGGGGTAGGTCCAAATGCGACACCTCCTACTGCAATTGGTGATTATGGAATTGGACTTGAGGAACTTGCATCCATGACTCATGACCACAAATTTTCAGCTCTGCAGCAATATGGGGGGGCAAGTTCATCTTTTACAATTCTTACTTTCTGAAGCCAATATTTTCAGTTTGTTGATGTGTCAATTGCCACTTCATCAGGTTAAGGGTTTATCCCATATGTTGAAGACAAATTTAGAGAGAGGAATTTCTGGGGATGAGACTGATATATTGAAGCGGAGGAATGCATTTGGTTCCAATACATATCCTCAAAAGAAGGGACGGAGTTTCCTGGTACTTTCGCTTGTGGTTCTTATCCTTTATATTTTCCTGAGGACTTCTACGAGGAGTGGATTTTGCCTCTTAGAGTGTCATAACATTTGTTCTCTTCTCTAGAGGTTCCTTTGGGAAGCCTGGCAAGACTTGACTCTCATCATTCTGATAGTAGCGGCTGCAGCATCGTTGGCACTTGGAATAAAGACTGAGGTAAACTTGGTCTTTTGCTTTTCCTAGAATAGATGTTACGGCAATATTTTCTATTTTTAGGAGCTTGGTAATTTTTATACGATAAACCTTTTTCTTATTATGGTGACCATATGAACCATATTCTACTACATGTTATTTATTTGCAGGTTTCTTGTGTTCTTGTTGATTTTTTTCGCATGCCAATACATACTCTTGACAATGCTCATGGCTTTGGGTAATTGGTATGAGAGTACACTAAATGAGACTCTGTAAAAGATGAATTATTTTTCTCTTGGAGATATTTTACATCAATATGGTCTGTAGTCTAGTATTGGAAGATGGAAGGTGAACTTATTATGATCCTTTCATTATTTTTCATTAAATGGATTGTCATATTTTATCATAGAGAACTGTCTTTCAAGGTTTTTTCTTCTTTTTTTTTTTTGGTGAAAACTGTCTTTCAAGGTTTTGCGTTGGTTTTGGGAACTTTCTATGTTGTGGCATAATATAGGGGCAACAATTGATGAATGTCAAGAAAAAGCAGTCTATTGCTAATATGGAATGACACTGCACAGGGAGTTTTGATTTCTCTTTGTTCTTATGTATTGCTTTATGCTAGATATTTCCATGACTTCGTGGTGTTATCAGTTTATCCTACTACAGAAGTTAAGTAAGTGTAAACCGTTTAAAAAAATTGATCTCTTTTGCTCCTACCTATTGGGGTCCTAGTAAGTGGTTTTTTTTTTTTGCCCCCATATGTATGGAATATGTGTTCTTTTTCATTTTTCCTGCACATGCAGTTACGCTCATATATGCGATCCTCATTATGATCTCTTGACAGGGTATAAAGGAAGGCTGGTATGATGGAGGAAGCATTGCCTTTGCAGTTTTTCTTGTAATTGTTGTAACAGGTGTGGAAACTCTTCTTTGGACTAGAGTTTTAGGGTGTCAGCATGTTTGATTATGGTATTGCAGTTTGTTAATTGCCCAAGATGAGTGTTTTTGGCTTTCACAGCATATTTTACCATTAAAGCAGTACACTTATAGTCTAATGGTCATTTCCATGTTTTCTAAATCAGCCGTCAGTGACTATCAACAATCTCTACAGTTTCAAAATCTAAATGAGGAGAAACGAAATATCCAATTAGAGGTACATACATCTTTCATTTTATGCTTTTTATTTTTTTATTTTTTTATTTTTTGTTTCTATTCTTGATGATGGTCGATATACACTTTGAAAATTTCACAGATAATGAGAGGTGGTAGGATGATCAAGGTTTCTATACATGACCTTGTTGTTGGTGACATTGTCCCTCTAAACACAGGTGATCAGGTGAGTGCCTTAGGTGCATCTATGACATCCTTCAGCTATGAGCCTTTAATTTCTACTCAATTTGTCTCTGGATTTTCCAGGTTCCCGCTGATGGAATCTTAGTCAGTGGTCACTCTCTTGCAATTAACGAATCTAGCATGACTGGTGAAAGCGAAATTGTGAGCTATGCATATCTTGGCATATTCTTAGGAACTTTTGTGGTGTATTTTTCTAAATGTGTTGTTTTGGCAGGTTCACAAGGATCAGAAAGCACCTTTCTTGATGTCCGGCTGCAAAGTAGCCGATGGTGTTGGCACTATGCTGGTAAAAATTTCCTCTTTGCAAGACCCATGATGCTTTTTTGTGGTCATGAAGTGGTTGATGGACGGGAGTATTGGGAATAGAAAGAGAAATTTATCTCTAGAATGTTTATCTGGAAATCCAAAGTGGACTGGTTGACAAGCTTGTCAAATATGAGAATGAAAATTTTCTATTGAATGATTATGTTGCTGCATAGAAATTGCTGATTACATTCATGTTTGTCTGGCTCTTTCTCATTTAGCTTCATTGGTGAAATCGTATGAGAGTTTCTTCGAGTGGGTCAAGCTTTTCTGAATCTCACATTATCAGTATGAATTGGGCGTTGCACTAGTTTTGCAGATTTTTCTTTACTGCATTCTGGAGCTCCAAGCTCTTGGGCTTCCCCTCGATCCGTTACAAGTAGAAGTTCGAAATTTTTTGTCAAGAATAGGATTGACAAATCATGCTGTTGTTGGAGTGCCAGATTCTCCATGTTGTCTTGGCTTTAAAGTTACAAGCTATTGAATTAACTGGAGATCTATTCAACCTAATGGCATATTTCACAATTTTTTTTATTAATGATTTCATTTGGGGAAGTTGTTGCAAGTACCATCTGTTTTGCCAACCTTATTCATTCTACTGGCCAAGGTGGTCTGCAATGGTGACTATTGATTTAACTATGGGTCCTTTGCCCTATAAATTCTTTTTAGTCTGTTTAATGGTCAGATATCATCCTCTTTATTAACAATATGCTCAAAATATCACATACCGCTACTTATAACTTTGAGTTTGCTGTCGCTTATTGTTACTTGCATTTCCATCTACTGTTTCTGGTAGTGTTTATAAGCCAGACCAAGTGCCTTTTTTCTCACCCTTTCATCACTCTGTATGTGCGCCGTGCATTAGTGCGCATGTGCATGCGAGTGAGATTTGTGTGCGTGAGCAATTTCCTGTGCCATAGAATGATAGACGGAGTCATATTAGTACACAAGATTCGGTGAAGATTGTTTTTCAGTCAAAATAATGAATTGAAACAGATCTATTTGCTGATTTAACTGAAATATATGGGCCAGCTTGGGTAGAAACAATTTTGCTGTTTTTATTGTTGTTGAACAGTTTTGATCTTGCAATAACAATTATTTTATCTTAGAATTGGGTAATATACCTTCCTTCCTATTTTGCTACTGGCATGTGGTATTTGTAGGTTCTGTTTGCACTATCATCTCATTCATGTTTCTAAGATAAGTTCATTAGATATTCTTTCAGGTCTTCCTTTTTTTCATTTCTGACTTGTCTTCAGGTAACTGGTGTTGGAATCAATACTGAATGGGGATTGTTAATGGCAAGTATCTCAGAGGATACCGGTGAAGAGACCTCATTACAGGTTTTCTAGCATTTATCCTAATTTAGCAAATTAACAATCCCTCTATTTTAATATACTTGTATCCCATCCTAATGTGTTTTTTAAATGTCCTTCACTAGGTGCGCTTGAATGGCGTTGCAACATTTATAGGCTATGCTGGTCTTGCAGTAGCTCTTTCTGTGCTTGTAATCCTTGTGGTGAGGTCAGTTATAGTTTGTCAAGTTTCTTAATTTAGTTGGGAAATATCAAGTTTTCATAAATTTTCTGGTTTTAATATGATATGAGTTTTCAGGTACTTTACCGGAAATACAGAAGATGCTAATGGAAATGTCCAATTTATTAAGGGACGCACCAGCATCAGTCATGTTGTTGATGACATCATTAAGATTGTTACTATTGCAGTAAGTACAATGCCTCGTTCTTCTTTTGTTCATCAATACACTCATATTTATACACAAGTTGTCTCTACATCTATATATGTACATATATTACTTCTGTCTAGTTACTTCACTGACAAACTGTATTCAGGTCACTATTGTGGTGGTCGCGGTGCCTGAAGGACTTCCCTTGGCTGTAACCTTGACGTAAGTATGAATTGCTATTAGACATATAGAAACTTATCAGCAAGAAGGGATTGTCGCTCCTGTTTTTCCCCTTTTACTTTTAGTATCTTAAATTCTCACTATGGTTTATTGCACAATTGATTCTGTATATCAGATTGGCGTATTCGATGCGGAAAATGATGGCTGACAAAGCCCTGGCAAGTCCAATTTCCCTGGGACACTAGTGATTTTTCCTTTTCTTAATGATTATAGATGGGAGTGCTGCTTCAATAGTACAGTTATAAACAGTATTATATCCATAGGTTCGTAGACTCTCAGCCTGTGAAACTATGGGATCAGCTATAACCATTTGCAGCGACAAGACTGGGACATTGACCCTAAATCAGGTTAGCTTTGGAATCCTTCTTTTGACGCCATCTGCTTATTTCCTTAAATTTTGGTCCTCCTTTACCTTTAGGGTGCATTTTTTTAATTTGTGTATGTGTATGTTTTTTCTTGCTTCTTTATTTATTTATTCATTATTTTTTTGGGAGCAGGGTTGTGTTCCTCTTCCTTTCTTTTTGTTAGAATAATTAAGTATTAAAACACGCATTCATCTAATAGCTTAACCTTCTAAAATGGTCAGTTGTAGTCCCACAAAATCTCACATGGTATTAGAGTCAAAGGTTATGAGTTCGAATCTTTTCAAGCCCCATTTGCCTCCCCATTTAAAATTTTCATGCTTAGTACTAGGCAAAAAAGACCAGACTAAGCGTGAGAGGGAGTGTTACAGTAATTAAATATTAAATCACGCCTTCATCTAACAACTTAAGCTTTTAGAACGGTCGGTTGTGGTCCCACAAAATCTTACACTTGCATTCTCTGATGACCAGAACATTTTTGAGTGATCTTCAGCTTCCTTATCATGTATAATATGAGTATTAATATGCAGTTTGGTTATTGCCACAAAATCTCACACTTTTGTTCTCTGATGATCAGAACATTTTTGAGTAATCTTCAGCTTCCTTATCATGTATAATATGAGGATTAATATGCAGTTTGGTTATTGTAGATGACAGTGGTTGAAGCTTATGCTGGTCAAAAGAAATTGGATCCGCCAAATGACTCCTCAAAATTGCATGAAGTGGTCACATCTCTGTTACACGAGGGTATTGCACAAAATACTCAAAGCAATGTATTTGTACCAGAGGTATGGCGATTTATCTGGAACCAGTTGTAATATACAATGAGATGTTCCCCCTTATTGAAGGTAGTTTAATTCCACAAAATCATTGCTTGTGAATTTTATCAGGCTGTTTAACTTTTTTGACATGTTCTATTTGTCATTTTCACTTTAATAATTATTCAAACAAGGCCAATCATTTATGACTATTCTTCTTTGTTCTTGTTTTTCTGGTGTTAGCTATATTTGCTGGTTAAGAAGGAATTGTGAGAACCTCGCAATATCGACTTTCAATTTGTCCCATTTCCTTGTTCCGTTAATGTCTTTTGTGGAGCTTTCCTTTAGCTTATCATGTCTGGTTTTACTCCAATGAGATGATAGGAAGTGTTGCCCAGCTGACAGACAAACACATTCTTTCATTGGTTTAATCTTAAAGAAGCTAGAATTGAAATGACTGATGAAGAACCTGTTTTTATACATGAGACTTGGAGAAGCAATATTGTGTTGTCTGTATGTAGATTGATTTAAGAGGGGCCAGTAGTATAGTACTAGAAAAATGAAGCTTTCCTCATGCTGTATCATATTTGAGAGGGACCTTTTGCCAAATTTACTTCGAGTTGAAATTAAAAAATAACCAGAGAGAGGAACAGTCTAGAGAGGAGATAGCATCCCGTGTGTAACTTTGCATCAGCAAACTTGATATATTCAAGCTCATTACTTGTAGGGTGGAGAGGATGTTGAGATTTCTGGATCACCCACAGAAAAAGCCATTCTTTTTTGGGCAGTTAAGGTACTGATGTTTAGCATTTTAGTTTTTGTCTCTGGTATGCTTTACTTGGGAGTTTGTTGAGGTTGTCTGTTTTTATGGTGCAGTTGGGGATGAAGTTTGATGTAAGCAGATCAGAGTCTACAGTTCTCTGTGTTGTCCCATTCAACTCACGCAAAAAACGCGGAGGTGTTGCCATCAAAAGGGTATTCCTTAATCGATGTTACCCTTTGTTCTTGGTAATCTGTGTGTGGTTAGGAATGTTAGCTGGCTAAAGCATCAAAATATCTTTCCTTGGAGTTATGTCAGGCCTTGTGGCATGAGGTGCTTTTCAGATATGACTATTAAGCAGAGGGGGGTTATGTAGAAATTCTTTTAGTTGTGGAGTTATTGTCATTTGAGGAGGCATTTCTGCAACTACTGTGCTCATTAGCACAACTTTGAAGCCCCAACCCATTGATATAAGTAGAGCTCTCTAAGAATAATGGACATGGTTAGTTCCCAAAAATGCCTTTCAACAAGCCAAATGAAAAGCAGTGAAATGATCACAATTTAGACCTTATGTTAGATAGAGTTTACACATGGATTGTAATTTCCCAAATAACATGGTATTTGACGGGCATGGGAAGAATAATTCACGAAGCAAATCCTCCCGAACGGTAGAGATTTTGGCTGTTGCTGTTGAATAGTACACGGCCAGTAGGATCTTTTCACTCTAGCTTCATGCTTTGTGAGAACGGAGATAATGTTATATACTCATTGTTAAAAGTAGAAAGCATAAATCTTTGGCCAAAAAGAAAGAGGAGGGGAAAATTGGCGCGCCCGCGCGCGAGAGAGAGAAGAAAAATTGATTTTGCTTTTTGTAGTTATCTCATTGATCTAACTTGTGAGAATATTTAGTAATTTTTTTATTCCATCAGCTGCTGTATGATTACATTTGTTATGGATACTAAACTTTGAAACATGTTATACTAGCCAGCATAGTAGAGTTCTCCATGTTTCTTCTTCATTTGTGAAAGAGCACTTGACCTGGTCTCTCTCTTTCTTTTTGGTGGAATGAATTAGATTCTTGGCTCATGTGCTAACTATGAGATTTTGTGGGACCACTGCAATTGTTCTAAAAGCTTAAGTTGTTAGATGAAGGCGTGGTTTAATATTTAATTATTCCAACACTCCCTCTCATGCTTAGTCTAGTCTTTTTGCTTAGTACTAAATATGGACATATTTAATTGGGGAGGTAAATGGGGCTTGGAAAAATTTGAACTCGGGACTTCCGGCTGTGATGCCATGTAAGATTTTTGGGATCATTGGCGATTATTCTAAAAGCTTAAACCATTAGATGAGGGCGTGGTTTAATATTTAATTATTCCAACACTAACATTACTATTTCCATCCTAATGTCGTTAGGAATTCTAAAACTTACTGATGAAGTGTGCAATGGTGTTTTTAGACTCTTCTAAATCAGAATTATTGTTTCAAGTTCATGAGTTTATATTCATAAAATTGCTATATTCTGTAATTTGGGAGAATTAGGATTTCAAGTCTATTGCATTTGATCGTGTGGTTAACACTTGATGTAACCGAAACTCATCAATTAAGTTATATTTTTTTGGATTGTGTTGATGTTACTATAAACGCTTGATTTAGTAAATATCTAAAGTTGATTAATCAACCAGGTGAATTCAAGTTTAGATAATGTAACTTCTTGCAAGTTTCGTTAGAATGTTGTCACATTTTGATTAATATGTCTAACAACATAAACATGATCCTTGGTGATGTTGATGTTGGTACAAACACTTGATTTAGTAATTATCTAATGTCGATTAATCAACCAGGTGAATTTGAGTTTAGATAGTGTAACTTTTTGCAAGTTTTGTTAAAATCTTGTCACATTTTGATGAATAAATCTAACAACGTGAACATGATCCTTTGTGAAACAAAAGACATGACATTTTCCTGAGCCAAAATGGTACAACAATTCTTTGACCAAAAGACTTGTTTTCCTGCAAAATGGGTATAGTGGCTTTTTGGAGCTAGTACGGTGCAAATTATGTTGTTTTGTGCTTTTTACTTGTGCATTTGAGTTTAGGCATGTTTGAGATTGCATCAATCGGGAACTCATTGTATTTAGATCTAGAGATGAAGAGAAACCATGAGTCTGTTCTCCTGCTTTTTTTAATAAAAATTTGCTTGTGAAAGTTGTTGTTCAAGATGTTGTCTGTTAGAAACCAGATGCTGTTTTGAAATCTCTGGAAGTGTAGGTTTTACTTTTGTGACTCACCTATTGAGATTCTATTTCCATCATCCCTGTCTTTTTGCAGAATAACTCTGAAGTTTTTGTACATTGGAAGGGAGCAGCAGAACTGGTCTTAGATTCATGTACGAGATATGTTGACTCGAATGGTCAATTCCAACCCATTGATAAAGAAAAGGTTGAAACAGTGTCCTTTTGCCTTAGTCAAGTTGATACATTTACTACGGTATGGGGAAGACAAGTTTTGGTTAATCTTCTGGTTGTGATCTACCTATATTTGCTGTTCTACCTCCTCATTTTCTTTTACATCAATTCCTAAGTCACTTCTCTGTAGATGCTGTCTAATTGTGTAAATGACTAGCAGTGGATTAGCGTATGTAACAAAATTTTCTAGCTTGTTTCAGCATAAATTGAGCTACTTTTGAGCCTGTCTGTGCATGTCATGGAGTGGCGAGAAAATTTATTTGGGTAGCTTCAGACTAGTAGTTTGTTCGATATCTCATGAGATGCTTTAGTAACAACGTGGAGGCTTTCCCCTTTGTGCTCTATGAAGGCATGTCACGAGGTTGGATGGACAAATAGCCGTTCCATCTTTCTATTGCTTAAGAATGGAGGGATAATAGTGATGCTTTATCCATATATTATTCTTTGATGTTTAAAGCAATGAAATGTGCACGTAGTTTTCATTGGTTACTTTTGCTTTTTAATTCCTATTGTTGCAGGATTTCTTCAAGCTAGCTATTGATGACATGGCGGCAAGAAGCTTGCGTTGTGTTGCCATTGCTTGTAGGCAACATGATCTTGACAGCGTTCCAGCAGATGAGGAGAGTCTTGGCAAATGGGTGCTCCCTGAAGATGACCTCGTCTTGTTGGCAATTGTTGGTATAAAGGTATGCACAAACAGTTATCTCTCTACATACAGGGATCTTCCCTTTGCATTGTTTTCTGAATATATGTTTTGGAGTATGTACCACCATGTGAGCGGGCATTGGCAGTTTGGGATGAGTACCTTGAGGCAGATGTGAGAAAAAGTGCTGTTTTTCATTCAGTAATGTTCTATATATATAAATAAAATAAACCCTAAAGCTCCTAATGACTATTTTACCCTTATACTCTAACACTCCCCCTCAAGCTAGAGTATAGATATTAATTATGCCTAGCTTGTTACAAATATAATCTATCCTCCCATTACCCAAAGGTTTAGTAAAAATATCCGCAAGTTGCTCACTAGTTCGAATATGACTTGGAAGAATCAATCTGCTTTGTAATTTCTTTATAATAAAATGACAATCAATCTTGATGTGTTTTCTTCTCTCATGAAACACAAGATTTGAAGCTATATGCACTGTAGCTTTATTATCACACCATAGGATCATAGGTGTTGAAGCTTTGAAACCTAACTCAGTCAATAACTGTTGAATCCACAGTAATTTACAAGTCACTTGTGCCATTGCTCTATATTCTGACTTGGCATTGGAGTGAGCAACAACACTCTGTTTCTTACTCTTCCACAATAGCCTGTGGTTGACCTCCTATCATTTGGAGACCCTGCCCAATCAGCATCAGAAAATCCTTCAACTTTGCTATGATCATGGTTTTGATAAATAATCCATTTCCCTGGAGTCTTCTTCAAGTACTGCAATATACAAATAATTACGTCCCAATGAGACGTTCGGGAGGAAGACAGAGAGACTAGCTTACAACACTGGCTGGAAAAGCAAATTCTAGACGAGTAGCTGTAAGATAATTCAGCTTACCTACCAATCTTCTATATCTCTCGGGATTATCAAAGATCTCCCCATCCTCAGCGATCAGTTTAGCTCCTTGTTCCATAGGTGAATCAAGAGGCTTTGATCCTAACATAACTGTCTTAGTAAGCAAATCCAAGATATATTTTCGTTGTGACAAAACAATACATTTCTTTGACTGTGCAACTTCAACTCTCAGGAAATACTTTAATTTTCCTAAGTCTTTAGTCTGAAACTAGTTTTGAAGATAGATCTTTAGCTCAGCTATACCAATCAAGTCATCTCCCGTAATGATAATATGATCAACATATACAATCAAGAACAATTTACTTTCCCCTAAATGTTTATAAAAGAAAGAGTGATCATTTTCACATCTCGACAATCCACAAGATAGTAGGGCCTTAGAAAATCTTCCAAACCATGCTCATGGAGATTGCTTCAAACCATCTAAAGATTTTTTTAATTTGCAAACCGGTCCACTAGACTCCCCTTGAGCAACAAATCTCGGAGGGTGCTCTATATAAATTTCCTCATTAAGAGTACCATGCAAGAAAGCATTCTTAACATCAAGCTAAAATAAGGGCCAGTTATTTGTGGCAGCAAGAGAGATCAAAATTCGAACAGAAGTAAATTTGACAACGAGTGAAAAAATGTCCAAATAATCAACCCCATGCACTTGGGCATACCCTTTGGCAACATGTCTCACTTTTAAACGAGCAAGAGAACCATCAATATGGACTTTCACAGCATACACCTATCGACAACCAATAGAGGTTTTGCCTAAAATCCCAAGTTTGATTCATTTCAAGAGCCTTTAATTCTTCTTCCATTGCTATCTTCTGGTCAGAACTCTGTAATGCTTCCGCTACAAACTTAGGGATAGGATGTTCAACAATAGAAAAATGACCGAAAAGGAGACACAAAAGAGTAAGAGATAAAATTTGCAATAGAATGTTGAGTACAAGCATGTGTACCTTTTCGATGAGCAATAAGAAGATCAAGATTAGATACAGGAGAAGAGTCTAATGGCAGATCTGACGTAGAAAATGACGTAGTAGTGACAGGAGAAAGGGGGGAGTAGTAGCTACTTGAGAATGTTGAGTATAAACCTGGAGAGGAGGCAGTTCCCATGGAGATATTGGTGAAATTTTTGAAGTAATAGATTGAATGGTGGCCACATATAAGTCTTCATACAATTTAGACATAGTAATTGGAACGTCATGGTAAGGAGTGGATTCAAAGAATGAGACATCAGCAGTTATATAGTATTTTCTCAGTGATTGAGAATAACAACGATACCCCTTTTGAGTATGAGAATAACCCATAAACAGACACTTGATGGCTTTTGCATCAAGTTTTGATATTCCAAGTTGATGATCACGGACAAAACAAACTCAACCAAAAATTTGAGGTGGTAAGACAAACAATGGCTCGTTTGGAAACAAAGTAGAAAATGGGATGCCACCTCGCAATATAGAAGAGGGCATGCAAATTAATAAGATAGCATGCAGTTAGAACAGTATCAGACCAAAAGATTTTAGGGACCTTCTAAAAGGGCTAGTAATAACACCTAGATGGGGTGAATAAGTGTGAACAATAACTTTCGCAAGATTTAAAAATAATAATTGCTTATAATAAATCACAGACTAATAATGAATTCAACTTTTAGCAGTTTCAAATAAAATCAAGGAATTTAAACTTAAACAATTAATTAGAGCTACGAATCAAAATAAAGGAGTTGAGGGAAGAGAATAAAAACATAAAATTTATAGTGGTTTGGCTTAGATCAAGCTTACGTCTATTCTCTCGCGTTGACAGCCTACTGGCTGGATTCCACTAATAAATAAAAGAGATTTTATAGTCTTGCAATCTCAACTTCATAGTGAAGAGTTTTTACTAGTCTCTCACAAAGTCTCACTAAGAGTTTCTCTATTTTGTATACAACTTTGAGCTCAGTGAATGAAATAGCAATGAACTAAGAAGCTTCAGACTTTGAAAATTTTCTTTCATGCACTTTATCAAACAACTAGAGAGTCCATCTTAAATATTCTTTCATGCCTTTATGACCGTTGGCACTTTTCAAAGGAATTCTTCTAATATACTCGTTGGACAGAATCAATTAAGGAAATCTTGAGTCGTTTGAAGATTATGATGAAAGCCTATCAATCCCGTTTGCCCATACAATCAGGATATTGGTTTTCATAAGTAAAACTTTTCAAGTTTGCTTGCCTTTCAAAAGATTTGATTATCGGAATTAATTCAAATAAGGATAATCAATCATATAAGTGCTATATCCAGCTATAAAGTCATCCATAAGCTATATGAATCGAATCCTTGAAGAAATAAAGATAATCTCGCATCTGGATAAGTCTTCATTCTTCAATTTAGAAACTGTCAGTGTGGGCAGACTTTGAACCTAAAGTTCGGCGATATTCAAACTTTGACACTACAAGTCTAGAAGTTTTCAGAATAGACTTTGGAAAGGTTTTGTCCATTTCAAAATAATTAAGGAGGTTTCTCCAACAATCTTCTCATTTTTTTTTAATAGTGACAAAATTTTTCTCAGATTTAAGAACTTTTAACCTACAAAACAGTTCTTAAGCAATATATGATATCTTATAAAAATAATTTGATTAGGGTTTAGATAACTGATTTTGCAACTACAAAAAATATATTAATCTTGAAAAGATAAGACAAACAACTATCCAACCTTAATCATTCAACCATAATCGTATCACCAAGGTAAGTTGCTGCAAGAATCAAGTGTCAAAAAGTTCAACAGTCAAACAATAGTACTTCAAACAACAATACCAAAAGATAAGTTAAACAAAAGTTTAAATTTGCACATTTTCTCCCTTTATTTTAACAGCAAAAAGTGGAGAAGGATAAAAAGTTTAATAAAATCAGGGCTGTTTGGGAATGTGAACAAGCTGGAAATCTCCTATCGACTGAACTATGTCTTCCAGCTTTCGCAGTGACTCTTGCTCCTTCATAACATCTTTAGACTTTGCAGTTTCTAGAATTTGAAGTTTAAGGTCTTGTACTTGATCGTGAAAAGAGACTGAAGTAGATTTTAAAACTGATTGAAGGTTTTGAATTTCATACTCCATCCCATATTGCTGAGCCTTTAGCTCCAAAAGAAATTCAAGTAGCTTTTGAAGTTTGCAGAATTGGCTCTTAGAGTACTAGCTTTAGCGCGTTCAGTTTGTGGAGTGTTGATAGATAAGGGAACTTCAACTTGTTGAACATCAAGACTTGGAGAGAACGCCTCAATATCAGCTTTAGGAAAATGAGAGGCATAGATATTTTCTGGATCGGTAGGAGATCTGCTAACATCATTACTGGTAAAAACATGAGAAGAAGAAGTATCTATTTTCTCAACAGCTCCCCCTTTTTTTCATGCCTACGGGTGGAGAAAGAAAATCTTCTTGTTCTTTCTCAGTGTCAGCACCCGAGTGATGTTCTTTTTCTCTTGCATCTCCTGTAATTCCACTCTTAATCTTCTCAGAATCTTCTATCAAGGATATTGCAAAAGTGGGTTTAACAGAGTCATTTTGATCCTCTTTCTCATATGCTTCTGTTTCTTTTTCTCTCTCTTTCTCTCTCCTCTGCTCTTCTTTCTTCACTTCATTCTCTTCTCTCTTCTCTTCCTTCTCGTCCTTTTTCCTCTCTATCCTGCAACTGCTCAAAATTAACAAAACTCTGAAGATTTTTCAAAGCAAAAGTAGAGAGAGTGAGATTATCATCATCCTCTTCATCCTGCACGATAAGGACTCTTCTCTTCTTGATAGGTGCACTCATAGGCTTCTTGCCTTTTCTTTTCTTTGCAACATAGTTTAGTTTTGTTTTGTTTTGCTGGGGGGTTTCTTCTTCAAGCGCTCCAAAGCTTTGTTCAGTTCCTGCAGTCTCATCTTTGATACCATCTTCAGTCCTATAATCATAGGAGCAATGGTTTGAACACAGAGAGATCTTGGAAACTAAATTTCAAAGTGTTTAAATAATTTGGTGACCAACTTGAGTAAGGGAGTTGCCCCTTATCTTTCACAACAGTCCTATACATGTACATTAGGATTGTGTGTGGCAGCAAGAACTTCATTCCATTACTGATGGTGAACATCAGTTTTGCTTCAGAACGAGACATTTATCTTGGAGGTTGACTTGGGTCGGATGCAATTGATCACAACCTTGTGCAACAAAATGTTGGAGGCAGTCATTCTGGAATAGATAATGCTACCCTCAGAAAGCCTGTCCTTCACAAGAAAACTTATTGCATGACCAACAGTCACATTTATTGATTAGAATTTCCCTCTTTCCACACCAATAACATTTGCTAATGTGTCCACATCCACCATGAACTCTTTTTCTCTGACAGTAAAATGAAATCTATTTGCATTAGGGAATGACAAATTCAAATAAAAATATGCAGTTAATTTAGGGTAAGCGACATAAGTTTCAAAACAAAATCTTTCAAGTTGAAGGAGGTTCACCTTCAAAGAATCCAAGAAATCAAAATCCACAGATCGAGGGTTCACTACCCCTCTTTTCAACAATTTCGAGTAGGTCTTTTTATGATCTTTAGAACAAAACAAACTTGTTCCTTCACCACGCACATTTGTAGCAACGCCCATTTTAGACTGAAAATTTGCATACAGTCTCTCATCATCATCCTTGACCAATGGCTAATTAAAAGAACTAAACCGAGGATCAACTGGAAAGTTAGAAAACGTCCTGTTTGCCGTTCCTGCAGGCACAATGCCTAACCTTTCCATTGATCGCAAGAATAGTCTCATTTTTATATCCTCATTCCCACAGAAACTCATTAATAAACGTCATTGCAGTACCACCCTGTTTCAACTGATTGTAGAGTTTAAAGAAAAACTGGGCTTTTAACATTCGTACAGGTTCCACATTTTCCACGATATCTTTTTCTTCTTGTTGACGTGGAGGATTTTAAGAGGCACTCTATGGAGAATGACGCTGTTGAGAATATTGTTGTTGTTGTTACTGATAAGGAGAATCTTCTTCCTTAATCAAGTCAAAATGAGTAGGACCCTCTGGCATATTTTATGATCCCCTATTTATGATCTGAGACGATTTCCTTTGGAAAGACATCTTCATAGTCGAGGAGAATTCCTCGAACTTTATTCGTTTGAAAAAGGTGAAAACTTGTGGAGCAAACTTGAGAGTACAAATGAGAAACTAGGAATTCTGTATTCTAGGGTTTGAGAAATAGTAAATGGAGAAGAACTTCGACGGTATATAAAGCAAGTGAAACGGGGTATACGAAACGTTATAAGGAAAAATAAACTGCCTTTTTGAAAATAAAAATTGCCAAAAATTCAAAAATTTTAAAAAGATAATTTCTAAAAATAAAATAGGCAAGTAATGATCCAAATATCAATCATACTGTTCAAAATTTTTATGCTAAAAATTAAATTACCCGCATTGAAGAAATATTAACTTACAGATGTAATTTCTGAATATTCTAAGTCTGACTAGCTTCAGACTTTAACTAGCAGAAGATATAATATTTAATCTAGTGCGAATAAACTCAAATAGAGTTTTCTCCAGTGGCTTTGTAAATATGTTTATCAACTGATTTTTCGAGTCAATAAACTGAATCATAATTTCTCCATTTTGAACATAATCTCTTATAAAATGATGTCGAATCTTTATATGTCTTGCCCTTGAATGAAGAATTGGATTCTTCGTGAGATTAATGGCATTAGTGTTGTCGTATTTGATCTCGGTGCATAATTCTTCAATTCCAAAATCTCTTAACTGTTGTCTTATCCACAAAATTTGAGAACAACAGCTATCAAGAGTCACATTCTGCTCCGTTGAGAATCAAGACACCAGCTTGTTGCCCAGTAGTTGACAAGTACCAGAAATGCTTTTTCTATCAACTTTACAACCTACCAAATCTACGTCTGAATATCTAAGGATAGTAAAGTCTCATTCTTTGGGATACCATAGACCTAATTTTGGAGTAGTTGTCATGTATTTGATGATGCATTTTGCAGCACTTAAATAAGATTATTGGGATATGATTGGAATCTAGCACAGATGCAAACACTAAACAATCTAGATGCAATAAGGTAAAGAAGCGAACCAATAATGTTCCGTAAAGTTTTTGGTTTACTTTCTTTTATCCTTCATCTTTGTCTAATTTCAAAGAACTTGACATTGGTGTATCTGTCTTTTTGCAATTTTCCAATCCAAATTTCTTGATAAGATCTTTTGCATATTTTTCTTGGTGAACAAAGATACATTTCTTCGATTGTCTAACTTGCAATCCTAGAAAGAAGGTTAATTCACCAATCATATTCATCTCAAATTTATCATTTCATACATCTAGAGAATTTCTTGCATAGATTTTCATTAGGCGATCTAAAGATAATATTATCAATATAAATTTAAACTAGTAGAAAATCTTTACTCTTTTTTTTATAAATAAAGTAGTGTCTACCTTTCATTTGACAAAATCATTTTGGGTTATAAACTTAACATTTCATATCGATCGAGGTGCTTGCTTCAATCTATACAAAGGCTTTTTTCACTTTGTAAACTAAGTCTGGCTTTTTTGGATCTTTAAATCCGGGTGGTTCCACAAACTTCTTGGATGAATCCATTTAGGAAAACACTTTTCACATCAATTTGGAATAACCTGAAATTTTTATAGCAAGCAAATCAAGTAATAATCTAATTACTTCTAATCTCGCTACTGGTGTATAGGTCTCGTCATAGTCTATCCCTTTTTCTTGCGTATATCCTTTGGCCACGAGTCCTGCTTTGTTTCTAACCATTTTTCCTTCCTTATCCATCTTGTTCCTAAAAACCTATTTAGTTCTTATAATAGACTTACCTTTAGGTTTAGGAATTAACTCCTAAACATTGTTAATGCTGAATTGTCCGAGCTCTTTTTGCATAACTTCGATCTAGCTTTTATTAGACAGAGTTTCTTCTATACTTTTGGGTTCTATATTAGAAATAAGTGATATAGCATTAGACTCTTTTCGCCTTTTGGATTTGGTGCGAATTTCTTCATCAATGTTGCTAGTGATGAGTTCCTTGGGATGACTTTACTTATACTTCCAGTTGCTGATTGATCTGATAGTTTGTTGATCCTCTGCTTCAGTTGAATCTTCTAGTTTTGCTCGATGTTGATCTTCAGATGTCTGAACCACTTCGGGCAAAGTAGACTTTGTAAAGTTTGGAACAGGTTCAGATTCTTCAAGATGAGTCTGATTTGGTTGATTTTGCATATAATATTGAAACTTGATGTTCATAAATTCTTTTACGATTGAGTTTTCTTGTTGAAAACTCTATATGCTTTGCTTGATGTTGAACAACCAATTCCTTCGTCCAATCTTTCTTCAAACTTCCTAGTTCGTTCATTTGCATTTTTTCAAGACGTAACACTTACAGCCAAACACATAAAAATAAGAAACATTTGATTTCCTCTCTTTAAACATTTTATAAGGAGTTTTCTCTAGAATAGGCTTCAAAAACATTGTTGATGATGTAGTAAGTCAGTAGAAATTGCTTCGGCCCAAAATCGAGAGGAGATTTTGCTCTCAATTAAAAGGGTTATTGCCATCTCCTGCAAGAATCTATTCTTCATTTCCATAACCCTATTTTGTTTTGGAATATATGGAGAAGAGAAAACATACTGGAAATCAGATTTATCATAGAATTTAGCAAAGTTTTGATTTGCGAACTCACTTCTATTGTCTATTCGTTGCTCAAAATAGCATATCCTTTTTAATTTTGAACCTTCTTAGCAAATTTTAAGAAATGAGAGAAGGCTTCAGACTTATTTGCTAGAAGGTAAACCCAAGTAAAGTGAGAGTAATTATCCACAATTACTAGACAATATCTCTTTCCATCAACACTTTGAGTTTTGGTTGGTCCAAAGAGGTCTATATGCGAAGTTGCAAAGCTCGATTAGTAGAAACTTGATTTACAATTTTAAAGGAACTTCTAACTTGTTTTTTCAAAACACCAAGAGTGCATAATTCATATATTTGATAAGCCATGTTGGGGAGATCTCGAACAAACTTCTTAGATGAAATTTTGGCAATTTGCTTTATGTTAATATGACTAAGCTTTCGATGTCAAAGATTTGCTTCATCTTGAATGGATATAAGACATTGAGAGTTTTCTAGTTTTATATCCAGAAGGTAAATGTTCCAATGTCTTCGTCTGATAAATTAAGAGAAATCTATACTAGTTCCCGAACAAATGCCTTTATGTAAATTAATTTTAAATCAAGTATTGCAAAGCTAACTAATGCTTTGAGTAGATTGTAATTCAATCATTCCACTAAAGAGACATTATTGATAGTCAGACTTCTAATTTTCACGGTTTTATATTCAACAATTCTTATTTTGTTGTTTCCACTAAAAAAGACTTCTACAATTTATTTGAACAAGCTTTATAAAGCAACTCGAATCTCCAGTCATGTATCTCGAATAGTCACTATCCAAATACCATTTGATTTTCTTTTTAATAGTGACCTGTGATAAAAAGAACTTAAGTTTTCTTTCGTATCCATATTTTCTTGGATCCGAAGAGTTAGTATTAAAAACAGTCTTTGCTCAATCCTCTTAACATGTCTCCAAACCTTGGGACATTCCTTTTGAAATGTTCGAGTTGTTACATTTTGAACATTTGAGAACATTTCGGCCCACAGATTTTACAGAAACTTTTTGAAAATAATTTTTGTAAAATGCCTTTGTAGATTTTTGTTTAATTCTTTCTTTAACTTTGGAAAAATCAATGAAGGAATAATTTCTGGAATCATACTTAAATTAGATTTGTTAAAATAAAGTCTTTATACAAAAAGAATTTTTTCTAACTTCTCATATCCTTTTGAAAATCTTTTTGTGATATTTGAAATATCTTCTTTCAAAAAGGTATTTTCCTTTGAAAGAGAATTGGAATTTTCTTTCAAATCAACAAAATTTTTATCCAGACTTTCAAATTTTTCTCTCCAAGAAGTTCCCCATTGTCTCAGTTTAGAATTCTCCCTTTTTATTTCAGAAATCATTTTAAAAGATATTTTGAGACTGAGACAGAGTTCATCTATGTACTTCGAGGTTTTAACATGAATTTTTAAATTGCTAACCTCAACTTCTTTATGAGTCTGAATCAGAATCTGTTTTAAAGTCTGAGTCTGATTCTGAAATGGCAATCAGACATATGTTGGCATATTCTTTATCACTTTCCTTGCATTCGATATCACTGTATGTTTTCACTTTAAGAGGCTTATTGTATTTATCAGTTCTTCATTTCTTTTTCTTCAACAGAGGACAGTTAGGTCTGATGTGTCATTTTTTCTTGCATTCGAAGTATATCATATTTTTGTTGGTTTCATTGTCTTCAGTTGGTTTGTTCTGAAATTTTTGAGTGCTCTGCTTCTTCCAGTTGAATTTTCTTCCATTTCTATTCAATTTCCCGAACTTCCTAATCATGAGTGCTATTTTTTTTATCGTCTATGTCATCTTATGAATTTGTATCATCAGAATCATCATTAGATTTTAAAGTAATTGACTTCTTACCTTTGGGTTCTTCTTCCTCATTGATCTGCTCCACTTCATATAATTGAAGTGTGCAAACAAGTTCATCTATTGGAATGGGCATGATTCTCTCGGGTTTCTATAATTGAAGTCTTCATGTGATTCCATTCTTTGGTGAGTCCATGTAGCAGTTTACTGACCTTCATTGATTTTGAAATTGGTTGTCCTTGATATATTAGGCTGTTTACGATCTCTGTGGGCGACTAAACATATTAGTGATGGTTTCTCCAGGTTTCATCTTGAAAGCTTCATACTGCTCGAGTAAAATATTGATTTTTTGTTTCCTTTACTCGATTAGTTCATTCATAGGTAACGTGTAATTTGTCCCAAACTTTTTTCACTATTTCATAGGAAGAAATTCGATTATACCTAGTAGAAGATAAGGCACAGTATAACGAGTTGATAGCTTTAGCATCAAGACCTTGTATCTTGATTAATTATTCTTGTGTCATTTCGCCAGCATCTACAACTTCCTTTCCTCTTTCTGAGGTTGATATAGCTTTGGAATTGATCCATTTTTCTACTACATCCCATTTCAGAGGATTTTTCGATCTCAGGAACGCCTTTATCTTGTTTCTCTACAAATTGTATTCATTCCCATCAAAATAAGGAGCTCTGATCTTGCTTTGGCCTAACTATAGATCTTTAACTTAGAAGTAAAAACATCTCAATAAAATGAGCACACATACTCTAATACCAATTGAAAGGGCTAATAATAACACCTAAAGGGGTGAATAGGTATGAACAAAAATTCTCGCAAGATTCAGAAGTAATAATTGCTTCTAAGAAATCACAGACTAATAATGAATTCAACTTTTAGCAATTTCAAATAAAATCAAGGAATTTAAACTTAAACAGTTAATTAAAGTTACGAATCAAAATAAAGGAGCTGGGGGAAGAGAATAAGAACACAAAATTTATAGTGGTTTGGCTTAGATCAAGTCTATGTCCACTCTCCCGTGTTGACAGCCTAATGGCTAAATTCCACTAAGAAACAAAAGAGATTTTACAGTCTTGTGATCTCGACTTCATAGTAAAGAGTCTCTACTGGTCTCTCACAAAATCCCACTAAGATTTTCTCTATTTTGTATACAACTTTGAGCTTAGTGAATGAAAGAGCAAGGAACTAAGAAGCTTCAGACTTTGAAAATTTTTTTTCACGCACTCTATTGAACAATTAGAGAGTCCACCTTAAATACTCTTTCATGCCTTCATGATCGTTGGCACTTTCTAAATGAATTCTTTCAATTTACCTGTTAGATAGAATCAATCAAGGAGATCTCGAGTCATTTGAAGATTATGATGAAAGCCCGTCAATCTTATTTGCTTATATAATCAGGATTTTAATTTCCATAAGTAGAACTTTCTAAATTTGCTTACCTTCCAAAAGATTTAATTATCGGAATTGGTTCCAATAAGGATAATCAATCATATAGGTGCTAAATCCAACTATAAAGTCATCCATAAGCCATACGAATCGAATCATTGAAGAAATAAAGATAATCTCGCATCTGGATAAGTCTTCATTCTTCAGTCTGGAAACTGTTAGTGTGGGCAGACTTTGAACCTAAAGTTTGGCGGTCTTCATATTTGACACTACATTCTGGAAGTCTTCAGACTAGACCTTGGAAAGGTTTTGTCAACTTCAAAACAGTTAAGGAATTTTCTTTAACACCTTCATCTCAAATAACATAGATCTAGTAACTTCCAATAAATGTTGATTCTTTCTTTTAACAATACCATTTTGTTGAGGTGTATAAGAATAAGAATAAGAATATTCATGAATCATACCATGCTATGTCATAAAATCAGAGAATGGTTCAGAAAAGTATTCCTTAACATTATCAGAAGGTGAAACTTTAACATGCACACCAAATTGAGAATAAATATTAGATATAAATGCATGAAATATAGAAAATAATTCTGAACGACTTTTCATTAAATATAACCAAGTAACTCTTGAATAGTCATCAACAAAAGCAACAAAATATCAGAAACCCAAATTGGAAACCACTTGACAAGGACCCAAGATATCTTAATGAACTAACAAAAAAGAAGACGCTGCTTGTTTAATGACTCTAGGCGGATAGCTAATATGATGTAATTTGCCAAGTTGGCATGACTCACATTTTAGACTAGAAAGAGAACGAAAACTATAATCTAACTTCCGAAGACTATGTAAAGAAAGATGACCAAGACAACAATGAATTTGATGTAGTGATGTAACACTAGGGCAAGAGATTGATGGAGCATCTTCCAGCACATACAACCCCCCCGCCTCACAGCCTCTACCACTTGTCCTCTTTGTAGCCAGATCCTGAAAAATACAAGAATCAGGGTACAATGTCATTGAACACTGAAAGTTTTTGGTTAACTTACTGACTGACATGAGGTTAAATGGGAATTGTGGAAGATAAAGCACTAAGGATAATGACAATGAAGGAGTTTGGTGAACAGTGCCAACCCCCTTAATATGTGTAGATGATCCATCGGCTAAGGTAACTATAAATGAAGATAGAGTAAGAGAGGAAAATATACTTGAAAGGCTTGACATGTGATCAGAAGCGCTTGATTCAATGACATAAGGATAAGAAGTAGCTGAAAGACATACAACGGTATTACTTGTTTGAACCAAAGTAGCAGTGGGAGAAGCAGGCTGTGAAATCTGAAACTAGTTATATCGGGCAAATTCCTCCTTAGACATAACAACTACATTGCCTTCAGAAGACTATTGAGAAGGATCAACACTGGATGCAGTATTCGCAAACCATTGCTACTGCCCTAGTCTTCCATGTAATTTGTAGCAAAATTTCTGAATATGACCAGATTTGCCACAATAATGACATGTCCATGTGGCTCCTGAGGTATTGGCAAACATATAAGTTGTCCATTATTATTCTACTGACCTTGGCCTCTCCCTATTCTTGTGCCTTGGCCACCACATCCACCATATCCTCCATGACTTCCTCCATCACTCCTAATATTATTGTCAATTTTAGATTGAGACATAAGAGTTGAACTATCATAGATGTACCCTGAGAAGACTCATGAGATATTTGAAGAACCTGTGCAAATGTATCAATGAGTGACACAATAGTCTCTCATCGAAGAATCTGAAACCTAATAGTTTCATCTTTAGAGCCTAGACCTCCTAAAAATCCCATCACAACTAATTGTTTTCTTTGAAGTTGCATTTGCTAAACATTAGCTGAAATATGGAGAACATCATTCAACTCCTCATACATTCTCTTAATATTAGCAAAGTACTGTATGATAAAGCATCCCTTCCTTTCAGATTGATTAAACTCTTGCGATAACTCAAATCTACGAGGGGTTATTTTGACCAAAATATAACACATCCAAATACTCCCACAGATCTCTAACTATGTCAATGTGTTACTAAAGCAACTACGTTACTCTCCATAGATTTTAATATCAAACCAAGAATACATGCATCCATAAAGTCTCAAGTTTCATCATCTCTGGGTTTAGACTCAGTTAAGTGTCTATGCCGATTCCTACCTGTCAAAGTAAGCTTCATAATTTTCTTCCATTGATGGAAGTTAGAACTGCCCTCAAGCTTCTTATCAGTAACTCTATTAGATGAAGAAATAACCTCAGTCGTCACAAAATGATTTTTATTAGGATCATTTTCTCTTTTATCCCTCGAAGTATCACCCATTCTCCAAGAACAACAAGAAAATTCTCGCAATAGCTTTCTTTAGATAACTCAGCCCAAACAAATCAATAACTCAACAAAATTGTTAATATATCACCAAGAAACAACAGCCCAGAAATCAGCAATCAGCAAACCTCTGCCTAGAAGTTAGCAAACAAATACCAATAATCAGCGTTGGAGATAACTAAAATCAGCGACCAGCATCCACGAGAGTTGCGCCGGGGAGCTGAGTGAACAAGAATCGGCAGGATAGAAATCAGCGACCCAGCATCACAACGACCGAAAATTAGTGACCCAAACATCAACGCTGGAGGTGACCCAGTATCCCAATGACCAAAATCAGCAAGCAACGAGCCGCAACCAAGAAACTGTGCGATCACGGGGCTGAGCGAGCCACGCGAGGCGTGAGGTCATGAGAGAGAACTCCCGTGAGTAAGAGTCACTTGTGAAAAAAGGTACACACGATGGATACCAGCTAGGACGGCAACAATTCCGGCATCTAGGGTTAAGCCCTAGGCTTTGATACCATGTGAGAGAAAAGTGCTGTTTTTCATTCAATAATGTTCTATATATATAAATAAAATAAACCCTAAAACTCCTAATGACTATTTTGCCCTTATACTCTAACAATAGAAATACTGTAATCAGGGAGTTACTTGAACCAACTTCTGGTGCTCACATAAGAAGCTGCTACATACTTCTTAATATGTGACATAGAGATATAGAGAAAGTTCCAATAATACGTGCTTAGCTCTTGGCGATCCATTGCTTTGTTTCTGTATTGTTACATCATTTTTTTTTGGTGGGAACCGGACCAAGCAGGCATATCATAGCATATACAATCATATCATTGGCTTATCATTTTGCCTTTTCCATTCTAGATTTTCCATCCTTTGTCGAGCATATATTTATGCACATTTGCATGCCATTTAACAGATTTAACTTTTCTATAGCTTTCAACTTTGATGCAATTAGGGTGAACATGGTTCCAAGATAGAACCAGGAACCTGAGAACCGAACTTGTGGAAACCTGTTCGGTTCTAAGTTCAAAGGTATATGGGTGGGTTCCAGGTTCCAAAAATTTATTTCAATGGGTAGATTCTAGGTTCTAAATTGATGGAATCTAGAACTTAGAACCTAGAACAAGTTTTTATGTTTTTCTTGATCTATATTTTCATGCGATCCTGTGATATTTTGTGATGTCCGATGATGAGTACATAATCTATAGGCTAGGTTTAAAGGTATGTAGGGTAGGTTTTAGGTTCTAAAAATTGGAGAACTTGTTTCGATTGGTAGATTCCAAGTTCCAAATTAGTGAAACCTGGAACCTAAAACTTAGAATTTGGAATAAGTTTTTATGTTTTTCTTAGTCTATATCTTTATGCAATCTTGTAGTATTTTGTGATGGCCAATGATAAGTGCATAATTTGGAACCACTAGTCCGAGCTTTCATTTTAGAATTGAGACTTTTACTTTGATAATGTTTCATAAATGAATTGTAGCAATAAGTGATAGTTATTAAATGTGATAATTCACTGTATCGTTCAATTAATAATATAGGTACAACCTAGGTAGACCTTAGAATTGACCCTAAAACCTATGATAGGGTAGGTTGAGGTTCCGGTGTATGTAGGGTAGGTTTCGGGTTTAAAAAATGAGGAATCTATTCCAATAGGTAGGTTTCAGGTTTTGGGTGGAACCTATACGGAAAAGGGAATCGCTCACTCCTAATTTCAACGCCTCTTTTTGACTATGATGTCACTTGCAGGATCCTTGTCGTCCAGGGGTCAAAGATGCTGTGAAAGTTTGTGTAGAAGCTGGAATCAAGGCAAGTCTTATATATATGGCCGCTTTATTAAAATTAAGAGTGTCATATATTATCTGGATTCGTGGGATTCCCTTATCTAATTGATCAGAAGAGAACTCTTTAACCCTGAGTATTTCTGTCACTAATCACTCAAGAAACAAGATTTGGCCTAGCGGTGGTCCACCTTCCTGATCCACAAGGATAGTGATATATCATGGCATAGGATATCTATACTTTGTATACATGAAGAATGAGATCCTTAATTAATGAATATAAGTGCATTGTGGTGAGACCTAATGTAACCATATACATGTGGTTTAATAGGTGCGCATGGTCACAGGAGACAATATCCAAACAGCGAAAGCAATAGCTTTGGAGTGTGGAATACTTGGTCCTAGCGATGATTTCTCTGAACCTAATGTTATTGAAGGATGTGTATTTCATGCATTGTCTGAGAAGGACCAAGAACAATGTGCGAAAGAAATAACGGTATGGATAACTTCATAGATTCTCTTGTAAGGTTGTAAGGGCATTTTAACTCCATATTCGTGTTTAGGTGATGGGGCGGTCTTCTCCTAGTGACAAGCTGTTACTCGTGCAAGCATTACGCAAAGGAGGCGATGTTGTTGCTGTAACAGGAGATGGAACCAATGATGCTCCTGCTCTTCATGAGGTTTGACACCAGGCAACTTGATGTAAAAAGCCTGCGTGCATGCTTGCATACATAATCATGTACTAATATTCAGATAAAACACGTCATTTATGGGCCAGTGTGTTGCTGCTTATTAGCTCTTAGTTTGGGAGATGATAACAGTTGGATGAGGTCTAAAACATGTTAAATTTTAAGCCACGTGGCTGAATACCTGTTCTATAAAACAAAAGTACGTTCCATATCAGTAATTAGGATAAATGGACAACTGATTGGTGTGAAATGGTCTTTTTTCTCTGTGGAAGAATTTATACAGATGAATATGGTCATCTGATCTGATCCTAATCTTGCCTCTCTTGCTATCTCGGTGCATTATTGTGTGGGACTTTCTTATTGAGTTTGAAATGTTCTGTTTCATTCAGTAATTTATTATCTTAGTGATTGCATTTTTACTATATTGTTGTTTAGGCAGATATTGGTCTTGCCATGGGCATTCAAGGGACAGAAGTTGCAAAAGAGAGTGCAGACATCATAATTTTGGATGATGATTTCGCTTCTGTCGTTAAGGTTAGCAAATGTTCACTCTTGGCCTGAGGATACTAGCATAGGTTATCCGCAGTAAATATTACAGTGTTCTCATCTCTAAATGTGGCCTTTGAGTCATCATAGATCTGAAATGGCAAGGTAAGAGCACCTTCCTCTACATGTGCTTTTGAGACAATCTTCAGCTACAGAAATGGGGTCCCTGTACTACTGGTTTCTTTTGACTGCTATACCTATTGGTTTTCAGCACCTGTACTTTCAACTATATATGAATGAGTGCTGATCGTTGTATATTTACATCTAGTAATGCTTATTGGGATTTTTGTACTTTGGCTGATTTAATTATTACATCAACAGATAACTTTTTAATATTGTAATTTTGACATCTTTTGTGTAATAGGCTGAGGAATATGATGGAGGAGGACTTTGTCTAGAATTTTAAAAGATTAACTTCTATAGTTGTTCTTGGCCCTAGATTGACTTTTATGGTTGAGTTATTTCAAGTCTTTTCAACCTAGGTGGACACCAAATTTATAATATCACATCCATTTTCTCTGGGCAGGTTGTGCGATGGGGCCGTTCTGTATATGCAAATATTCAGAAATTTATCCAGTTTCAACTGACAGTCAATGTTGCAGCACTGGTTATCAATGTTGTGGCATCGATATCGTCTGGTGATGTTTCTTTAAATGCAGTGCAGGTCTGTAGCTCTGCTGTTTATTTACCATGAACTATGTCCATACTAGTAACATTTGTCAGAATTGCGTAATTTTTTTGCCCTTAAAGTTGCTTCTTTCGGAAATTTTGGATGTTGGAATTGGGGTATGAAATAGGGGAAGGATAGACAAGAAAGAAGCTGTCAAATTTGAGGTTGACAGGCAGTCAAGGCCCTCAGCATTATGCCTACTCATCCATCTTAAATCCTTTTGTTTTAGTCAACATACCACTATGAGCCTTAAAGCAGAATCACAGGCGGCGTTGAGGTTTTTGCTATTTTTCTTTGACTGACATAGCTAGCGTCTCGCGTGCTAGCTATAGGGAAGGTAACATTACTTCCTTGGTATTCCTAAACCTACATTATAAAGTGAAAAGCACTCCTTTTTATTTTCCTTCTCACATGTATGAGATGAACAATTCCCTTGTGCCTTGAAATTTTTGTGTGTAGAATGGACAGAAGGAAAAGGATGCTTATTCTCTTTTTAGAACTGTAGGATTAGTGAAAATCGACGTTGTTTCTTCTGCATACCAGGAGACCTTGTCTTTTGGGTATTTGATTCTATTATTGCAAATAAATATGGAATTTGTAGAACAACTATAAGGGGCAACTTGACAAAGTGTCACTATTTCCTATAACTTCTATTTTATGGCCATTGACTAATTCCTTTGACTGGAAATGCAGTTTATTGACCTATGGTGCTTATTATGCCTTTCTTCTCAATGCAGCTTCTGTGGGTTAACCTGATAATGGATACTCTTGGAGCACTTGCCTTGGCTACAGAACCTCCGACAGATCATCTTATGCATAGAACTCCAGTTGGTCGAAGGTTTTCTCTCTGGCCAATTCCAATATGCTGTTATATATGAATAAACAGGGAAATGCAAAATCTGGCAGTTTCTGTGTTTCATGTAATATGCCTTCTGGTACTCTTGCTTAGTCTGAACCACATATAAACTGTTGAAAAATATTATTTTACCGGTCAATGCTGTACCATACTTGTTGTGACATACCTTTTTCTTTGTCCTAGCGGCAATATGCAAAGCACTAGTCAGCGCTTTTGGACTTTGCTATGGTTGAACCTTTTATTCTTGCTGATTTTGAATTATCATTCTTATTATCCTGGGATACTGAATTTTTGTGCTGAGTGCTTTATGTTTGCCGTGGCACCTGTCAGTCATTTCTATAAGCGTACACACATTTGGCAATGAGGTGATTCACCATGCTAAAGGCCTGGATGTAACTGTTTCATGGGACTTGCAAGATGTTTCATGAGTCTCTAGGTAGCCGGGGCCACTACACTTGTGTCTTTGGATTATTAAGAAAAAAGAAATCCATGTTTTTTTTGGTTTGCAAGATATGTTCTACACATAAAGATGCTGGGGGGTGTCAAATGTGCAAATGGGTGCACAAAAAGGGAGAACAACATGCTTAGCAGGAAAAACTTAGGGATATATTTTTTGGGTTGACTTTTACTTTGACAGATTATTCATTGATGTCCACTTTTTTTCTTTCAGGGAACCCCTCATAACCAACATAATGTGGAGAAATTTAATCATACAGGTATATTTTCTCTCCACTTGTCTTTTGATAATATTGATTTTCTACATTGAAGTTAACTTTTATTTTGCAGACATTTTATCAAGTTTGCGTACTTGTCGTGCTGAATTTCTGGGGGAAAAGTATACTTAAGTTGAATGATGAAAGTACGCAACACGCTACTATGGTGAAGAATTCTGTGATATTTAATGCATTTGTCCTTTGTCAAGTAAGTATGCCGACAGTTTGATACTTCCATGCTCTTAACTCCTTTGGTTTATACTTACCATTTAACTTGGGAAAATAATTAGGATGGCATTTGCTATCTTGATTTTCTGTTATATATTATAATTCTAGCCATAAGGCTCAAATTGGTGGGTTGTTAATGATTGCAGATCTTTAATGAGTTTAATGCTCGGAAGCCTGATGAAATCAATGTGTTCAGTGGGGTAACTAAAAACCACCTGTTCATGGGAATTGTAGGAATGACCTTAATACTTCAAGTGGGTGGCATTTTTGTGTCATTTTTTCACTATTTTTATACAGATAATACTATGAACTGATAGTGCGGTTTTGATTGTTTTCTAGATAATCATTATCGAGTTCCTTGGTAAGTTCACTACAACAGTGAAATTGGATTGGAAGCAGTGGCTGGTGTGCGTAGGGATCGGCTTTATCAGGTAACTTCCATTCCTTAATCTGTCGATAAGAGTCCGTGTATGTTTCTGACCAATAAAGTTCACGGTGGAAGGTATTCGAAGTATAGGTGTCGAAATCTTAAATGCATTATTTGT
Organism: Eucalyptus fibrosa; assembly: GCA_017140475.1. NCBI lineage: Eukaryota > Viridiplantae > Streptophyta > Magnoliopsida > Myrtales > Myrtaceae > Eucalyptus > Eucalyptus fibrosa. The sequence goes on along the minus strand of CM029514.1, from coordinate 41,912,021 downwards.
CAAAATCTTGCACGGATTAGCTTGGGATGTTATTCTCTTCATAGGCTTTATCAAAAGCTCGTCGTGTGATCCCCGAAGGGTGATCTCCGGCGGTCCCTCGGTCATCACAAAAAAAATAAATAACTAAATAAAAGCTCGTTGGTTGTATACCATTAAGATGGAGATTGAACATTCTTCTTACTATTTCGGACATGCTTCAGAGAAGTTAATAAATATTTGAGACAGGCCAATTTTGAGTAACTTAAAATTTTTGTCCTGAGTTTGAACATTAGGGACCTGGGAAATTTCACTTGTCCTTCTCGTGTTAGATAATTGAATTCCAGTTCATCATCTTTGCTTTCTCAGTAAAATTAACTATATATCTGTTCATTTCACTGAATATCTTATTGTCAACGAACAGCTGGCCACTCGCTATAGTCGGGAAATTCATTCCGGTTCCTAAGACTCCTCTAGAGAAGTACTTTGTTTGGCTATTTATTAGTACCACAATAGGGGCTGTCTTAATCAATATTTATGTTGAGGTATTCTGACCTAATTGGTTGGCATGTATAATATGAATATTACATCGTCCTGTACTCTTCTAAGGCATGATTGTCCTATCCTGTCTTTACCTTATCAACCATTTGACTATAACATACATGAAAGGTCATGAAAGTGCATCGTTTCATTTCCTGTAAGTCATCACTGGCTTCTTACTTATATCGACCTGGAAGCTTATATGTACAGCGCATACATAAGAAATATTTACATGACATCGCTGAAAGGTGTATGCATCTAGCCTGGGAAAGGAAGTCAAGAAGGGAGCCTAGCTTCGCTGTTCTTTACACTAATCCACGTCTTTGAAAAAAAAAAAAAAAATAGTCTTCAGCTGCCACACGAACTCAGTGCTCTGAGCACCACCGCCCCTACTCCGGGTCTGCTATTGCCAAACCGAAGAGGACCAAACAATTTCCCTTCGTGGCTTATGAACCGGGCTTCAAACCTATCGATATCCAATCGACACATCCATTGTCCACCCAAAGTGTGGCTTCATATTAGGTGTAGGTTATGTTGATGTTAGGGTCATACACGTTATGGAAAAATACGTCTATGTAAGCCATGGCTTCGTACCGTGCCACTGGGGAAACATCTATTCTTACGATATGAAAAAGATAAAACGAATGAGTAATGCCCACTAAAAAAACAATAGGTCCTAAACTAAATAATCCATTAGTTGCTAAGGAAATGCAAGATGTGACACATAACATCATACATAGACTAGGGCAAAATTATCACATAGACCACTTCATTGTCACCGTGATTCATATTCCTATTCACGACATACAAAGCACATCAATATCAGCACACAAGTTTCATGCAACTAACCAAAACTAGGATATGATGCAAGCCACACATAAACGCACACGTTTGTTGACACCTAAATTTTACTATTTTATTTAAAACTTAATCGCATACAAAATTATGAATTAGTCGCTAAAAAAATAAAAAATAATAAGAAAAAATAAGAAAAAAACAAAACAAAAATACAAGAAAAAAAGGGGGACGCATGAGGGGCCAGGTTGGGCCGAATTTGGCCTTGGCCCAACCCGGCCCTCCTCTTTTCCCCTCTCTCTTGCGTGCGGGGCTTAGCCCAGCTTCTTCCTCCTTGGCCCATCTTCATGTGTTAAACCCTAGAGAAAGGAGGGAGAACGGAGATAGAATGGTGGAGCTCGGGAAAATAGAGAGGGGAATAAGAAAAAAAAAAAAACAGAGGGAGAAACCGAGGAGGGAGAGAGAGGACTGGAGAGGAGAAGGAGAGTCTCCGGCACCGTCGTCGCAACTGGCCTCGACTAATGTCCTTGCCACAGTCGCCCACAACCCCCAACCTCAGAGGTCGAGGGTTGCCCCAGCTCACCTAGCCAAGGCGGCATCGTCGTGGCCCTAGTCAGAGGACTTGCTTGTGCTGCCATCGACCACACCTCTCTAGCAACCACCATCCCCAACGACTGTTGTTGTGTTGGTTCCCTACCGTGCCGAGTCAGTCCTATCACAACACCAGCCCCAACCCACCACGAGATCCACCGCGCAGGGCCGTTGTTGCCTCACTAAGGCACGTCGTCAACCACCGACGTGCTGCTTCCCCCCACCATTGCCTGCTACTGCTATTTCATCACCATAAGCTACTTTGTCGTCGCCCGCCGCTGTTGTTCCGCCAATGACGCCGCCTACTTCTGGACCCGCGACATCCCCAACGCCATCCCCGACGACTTGCTGAGATCCCCACCGTGTTGGGCTGTCGTTGCTCTCCGCGGGCGCCACTGCCGCCCCCCGCGTTGCCGCCATCGAGTTGCTGACGTCCCTGCCATCCCCCTTGGTGCCGCAAAGAAGCCCAGGAGAAGAAGGTTGGTGTTCGGGTAGGGTTGGCCAGGAATCGGGTCGCAGCCACCGACCCGTGTTGGAGTCGGGTCGTCAGCCTGGTAGGGATTTGTCCGGCTGGGCCTGTGTAGATGGGTTGATTCATCCCTAGGCTGGGCTCATCTTTTTTAGGAAATACGGCTAATTTAGTTTGGGCTGGGCTCATTTTTAAAAAGAGGGGGGAAAGGGTCCCTAGGTCGGGGCTGTACCATGGGCCCGTGCCGCAAGCCCAGCCCGGTCGGGTCGGACCCAGTCCGATCAAACCGGACTGACCCGGTCCGGCTCGGAAATTTTTATTTTTATTTATTTTTTAAAAAAAATTTAAAAAAATTAGAAAAGATTTTGAAATTCCAAAATGATGGGGTTTGGTTAAGAATTGCCATGTATTGTCTTCCTAGTGTAATTAGGCTTTAATTTGCTCATATTTTGTGATATCGTATGTTTAATTTGCATATCTAATTATGTTTACTTGCACATATTTAATTTTACTTCAATTAGGATCTTGGTAGCTATGATTATTACTTTAATGATTGCGCACTCGCATGATCACCTCACATGTTAGTGAATATGTATAAAATCAATCTAAATTGCCTGACAAAAATCATTTCTTTTAAAATGAACAAAATTAGATACCGAAAGGGCACTAATTGGTTAATTAGTGTAATTAAGTTTCCGACCCTAGATTCTCTTGTTGCGTAGGAAGTGAGGTATACTCCCATACCTCACTTAGTTTCTAGTCGACCCCAATAGGCTAGTGGCAACTCTTTTTTGCGAAATTCTTTAGAATATCCTAATGTTACGCAATGCATGGGCTTGAGAGAGCCCGCGCCTAATCATGGGCCTTAGGTCTGTCCTTTAGGCAATACCCCTAAACCTATTCCCTTCCCCTGAGGGTAGGTCGCGATAGCTTGGTGGTTTGAACCTTCGAGGACTTAGGCCTAAATTTATCTTGTTCAAAAATAATTTTTGTTTGGCAGCGAGGATACTAGGTACGTCCCTAATGTGAGTGTTAAATATTTTTGCAATTGGGAGTTATAAGGGGAGGAATAGTTGTTAACCCTTGTCTTGCAAGTGTGGAGTTGAGAATAAATGTTTGTGTTTTGAATTTTTAAAGTGGTGCTTGTTTATAAACTGTTGTGCATGTATTCCCTGCATGGCACTACACCATAGCACATACTACCTGCCGTTGGACCTAGGCCGCATAGGATTTCTTAGGATGGTGTTGAGGTGAATACCACTCCGACTACGATCATGTAGTACGAGTCACCCATCTCAACTCCGAAATTTCCTTCTTGATGTCAAGAGTTACCACCCTGGTCGATAATCATGCGACACGGGTCGACTCTTTGACGAAGCCAGAGTCATGGGAACCCCAACCTAGCCATGGTCATGTTGGTTCAGTTTGGTAATCTCATGGCTTCATTTTGAGCCGTATAGAGTAGAAATCGAACCATATCTCATGTGCATGTTTATATAATTAAAGAAAAAAAGAAATAGAGAGAAAAGTCGCTCCCCACTGTAAGTATCTTTTTTCTTTTTATTTGCTTTTTTTTTGTTGTTATTGAATTTTCATCTTGAAATTTGTGGAAATCAATTGAATGCCCTCGGTGTTGTAGGCTTATAATTGAAAAAAATTGGCAATCACTTTTGATAAGTGAACATTGAATGCAAGTTCTAATCACTTTGATTTGGCCCTGTTGAACACATGGTTTTGTTTAAATTTTTAGTTATGGGCTCAATCATTTTGAAAAAAAAAACAAAAAAACAAAAAAAATAAACTTTCAAGTTGTGATTTTATATTGGGGCACAAAAATTGAAATTGTATATATATATATATATTTATCAAATTCTCTCATCCTCACATTTTGGGACTAATGCAAATTATTTGTATACAAATTTCTCAAAATAGAATTCACTTCATTTTTCTAGGAGTAAAATCACAAATCAATCTTTCAAAAATCAATGACACTTTTGCATACGAAACTTTTGGAATAAAAGTGGACATTTGATTGATGGCCGTGGATTGATCATTTTAATGATGTCTTCTCTTATGATAAAATCTTGGTGAAATACTAAAACACTGTAATAAGGACTGTGGGGCATGTACCGTCGCCTCGATTTTATTGTAAGAAGCGATCTCATTGAGATATCATTTTCTCTCATTCACGTACTAACATTGTTGTCTTTTTGTAGGTTATGCGCAATGCTCCTTGACATTCTTGTGGTGACCACACAAAGAAGTGAATTCTAGAGCTAGAAAGTGCAAGAGTTTCTTATATTTTATCATTGTCTTTATTCTTGTTAAGAACCATGTGTTCGATTTTGGGTTTTGATTGCGAATCCAATTGACGCTTTTGTAAATTATGCGACTCACCTTTTTTTTTAAATGGAATTCAATTTCATGAAAATCACCCCTTTAAAAACAAACTTAAAAGTGTAGGCTCATGGAACTTGAGGAACAAGTGTGCATCGAGGTTTCGTCGGCGCCAATCTTCCAAGAGAGGCGGAACGAAACCGAATTCCGTTTTAGGAAGTTTCTTTATTTAGAAATTGGGCATCGCCATCACGGATTATTATTATTATTATTATTATTATTATTATTATTATTATTATTATTATTATTATTATTATTATTATTATTATTATTATTATTATTATTATTATTATTATTATTATTATTATTATTATTATTATTATTATTATTATTATTATTATTATTATTATTATTATTATTATTATTATTATTATTATTATTATTATTATTATTATTATTATTATTATTATTATTATTATTATTATTATTTATTTATTTATTTACTATTTTTATCAAGAGCCGCATCTTGCACAATTTGGCAATTAAAGCATTTGAACATTTGGCTGCAGGAACTTTCTCGCAATCAACATTAGAGATTCGTGTTGCAAAATGCTACTTTGTTATATGCTTTATCGTGAGGAAATGACACAAATGACTTAGGTGCCAAAATAGCCCTTCGATCTCATTCACTTTGCATAATGAGACAAATGAATGGAGTTGCCAAGCATCCAAAAGGCGAATTCGAAAACATGTGAAGGGTAAATTGTGTCGATTCCAATTATCCATTTCTGATACCGTTTCTGATATGATTTTTTTTCATTGTCAATGAGACATCAAGAGTATCAAGTTTTGTAGTGTTCCAATAAACGCGATGGAGCATTATTGAGTCATGTTCATATTAAACAAAGAAAGATTCAAATGATGAAACATAGAGGCAATATTATCCCTTCCTCCATGAGAGATATTGTGGCATGTTGATCACTTGACTTTGAAAAAGATATTTCTCGTTCCTAAACTTGATTCTCTTCAACGTAAAAAATGGTATATCATTTTCTTTGGTAGAGAACAGACTCGGACAAAACAAAGGGTGACAAATGGAAAAAAGTTGCACCTTGACTGTAGAAGCAGCACCATCTACTAAGGAATCAAGAAATCATCAAACACTTGAAGGCGAATACAAGTGAAGGGTAATGTCGAGTTGCCAAATATCCACGAGGGTGAATCCAAGAAATGTTAGCACCCAAAGGATAAAAGCGAGTGAAGGGGTTACCGAGTCACCATACCGCAGGTATGTACCCTTCTTCTCAAAATTAAAAAAGAAAAAAGAAAAAAAAAGAAAAAAAAAACGGAGAATTTCCACCATTACAAAAAAGAACCTTTGGTGCTTTCCTAGAGACAAGCACAAAAATGAATAATTAAAAAAAAAAATTCTAGAAACTTTTTTAGCATCATTTTTATCTCAAAATTGTTTTCTCGTTTTGTGGGTTATTCATTTTGAATCAAATTTCCCTATGGAGATTGATCTAATCAGATGATCTTGGCAGAGTGAAATGGAGACGTTAACCATGCCAAACAAGAAGTGCTTAGGATGAAGAAAGGTAAGCCATTTACAAACATGTCATTCAAACACTTTTGAGAGTTGAGTGAAAAGCGACATTCTCTTAGGACGAAGGATTCATCCTCATTGAGTGCAAATATCGAAATGATAAAGACATTTCCTTCATCAATCCCAAGCATCGAGCTGACATCTTGCTAGCCCTTTGGGCCAAAGAAAGATGATCCTTCAAAGTACCCTTGTCAAGAACAACCCTACATTGGGGCAGCATAAGAGATTACAGTCATGTTGTAGAGTGAAAGATTGAGAAAGATCCTATTACTTTCACTTGCATCAATCTTCTGATGATAACTTCAGAGGAATTCTCATTAGAGCTCGACTCATCTCAAAGTGAAGAAGAGCATTACCTTCTCTACCCAAACACTGATATCCATTGTTTTAACCAATTTGGGCTTGATTATTCATTTCTAAACCCCGAGTGGTGATCATCTCCCTTCACTGGGGCAAGGCATAAGAATTGACCAAATACAATTGACAATTACAAGTAAATGTGAAAAGCATATCAAAAGTCATAAGAGTTACAAAAGTTCAAAGAGCAAAAAGTTCGACAAACTAGAGGGCATGAAAAAACAGTGTGCCTGGTAAAAGTAAGGCCAATGCCCGTCAAGAAAAAGAGCCAAAATGCTGCAACTTATTAAAAAAAAAAAGAAAAAAATATCAAAGTCCAAGTGCCTGCATAAAAAATCATCGCAAGTGCAAAGGAAATTAGAAAAAAGGAGCAAAGCTCCTATGCAGAAATGAATAGTCAAGGGACTTTCGAGATGCGCTGTGTTTCAAAAGCCAAATGATTTTGAAAGATCGAGTGACCTGGTCACGATGCCATGATGATCACCGATTCTTAAAAACCCTCTTGAAAATTTAAGCCTTTCGAGCCTCTCCCAAGCCAACATTACAACCCTCTTCCGAAGTTTCTTTTGATTGGGATGGTTTGAGTGAAAATGACAATACCACAAAGAAGCTGCTACTTGAAGGAATGGAGGTAATTATATCTTGTCTTATCTTCCAAGTTCTCGACTTGTAAACCCGATGAAGATAGCAACAAATGCTCCCTTAATGGCCTCAAAGCAATAATTCATTTGTGTAAGCCCTAACCGAGCCTATATTGTGGTCATTTCAAAAGACTTTTTTGATCGATCAGATTGTGCTCATCGTGAATGTTTCTGGAAGCCTTCGACATAGGTTATATGAGATACCCTCAATAACTAGTTATCTCCCACATGAATGGATGGGATCAAGTAGCCATTTTATTAAGAGTATGTGAGAAACCCTTTCTGATTAAGAAGCTCTAGTTTGGCATGCTTAATGAGCCTTTTTCATGAGTTATAGTCATTCTGATGAGAAAGTTGAGTTTCACAGGATTCCTCAGTGAAGCCATGCGGCTTTCAAGGGGTTAACGGGTGCTTCCCTAAAAACCAAATGTTCATGGTTAGTCTTAAACCATGCAATTTTCAAGGTTGGTGGGTCATTCTTAAACCACAAGATTGGTGGGTCTATCCTTAAAACCACGGGGTTGGTGGCTTTCTCTAAACCACACGGCTTGTGGGTTCATCCGTAAACCATGCTTGTTCACATCTGGTCGAAATTCATTCGTACACGATGAGACCTTTCTCCTAATCGAAACCCATTTGTACATGGTGAGACTATCATACCCGGTTGAAATCCGTTTGTACACGGTGAGACCTTTCTCCCAGTCGAAACCTGTTTGTACACGGTGAGACTATCATACTTGGTCTAAACCCGTTCATACACGGTGAGACATTTCTCCCAGTCGAAACCCATTTGTACATGATGAGACTATCATACCCGGTCGAAATCCGTTTGTACACTGTAAGACCTTTCCCCCAATCGAAACCCATTTGTACACTGTGAGACTATCATCTGGTCGAAACCCGTTTGTACATGGTGATACCTTTCTCCCAGTCGAAACCCGTTTGTACACAGTGAGACTATCACATCCAGTCGAAACTCATTTTTACACGTTGAGACCTTTTATTCAGTCGAAACCCGTTTTTAAGGTAAGACATTTTTTCCAGTTTAAACCACAGGGTTTGTTGGTCATCCTTAAATCACACGGTTCGTGGGTCTATCCTTCAACCACACGATTTATGGGTCATCCTTAAATCACACTGTTTGTGGGTCATCCTTAAACCACACGGTTCATGGGTCTATCTTTAAACCACACTGTTCATGGGGCTATCCTTAAACCACACGGTTCGTAGGTCTTCTTTAAACCACACGGTTCGTGGGTCTATTCTTAAATCACACAGTTCGTGAGACTATCCTTAAACCACACGGTTCGTGGATCTATCCTTAAACCACACGGTTCGTGGATCTATCCTTAAACCATGCTTTTAAAATGTTCATGAGTCTATATTTAAACTGCGACTTTTCAAAAGGTTCATGATCAACTTTAAACCATGTCATCTACAAAGGTGTCGCGACCTAAATTTCGGGTGCACCACCTAAAATTAGGCTAATAGACTTCGGGCTCTCCCAAGCCCATACCAATTCGCGACTTAAGGTTCAAATATTAACATACAAATGATTATTATCTAGAAGTCATCACTAATCGGTTTACGGTAGGTCGATTAGACACCTAAGTAAAATAATGGGAGAATTATTTTACTCCTATGAACTAGAGACTAAGGATATGGAGACTTGGTTATACTAGATTTTTCTAATGCCCTTTCGGTACTATTTCTTTTTAATTTTCAAAAATGTTTTTGTAGGCAGCTTGAATTTATTTTAACCTAAATTATATACAAATGCTCAATTATTATCAAACATTAAATAAAATAAATTGCACCAAATGAATTCTACACATTACAGCAAGTATTTATGGATTTTTCTTTTAACTAGAACTTTATCATAAATCATGCATTTAAACTATATGACCCAATTTTACTAACAAGCTATTTCTAATTAAGTGAACCTAACAAGCAAACTAATTGACATGAGTCTAATATTTTTGTATTTTTTATTAAAATTCAGAATTAATAAAAACCTTAATTAAACTATCTAAAATGAATAATTTTCTAATATGTTTTAGGGACTAATTTGACTTAAACCCTATCCTATCTTAGAAAACTATTTTTTTAAAGAAAAATGAGATTATCTAAATGTGCTGGCATTATTTAAGAGTCTTATCTAAAAAATTCAATCCTAATTTATTCCAAAAATCATCTAAAATGTGTAATCCTAAAAATGTAATCCTAATTTAGTAACACACTCCGATGCAAGATTTGATTTTTGATTTTTATGTTTTTTAGTGTTTTTCCAAGATAAGCAACTATATCTAAACAATCAAGATATTCATCAAATGAGAATTAAAATAACCGAAAAATAATCCGTTGCCTCACGGGTTAAATTAACGGTTATTTTAACCCTAAACATCACAACATAAAGTTCAAAATAATTAAAAATCTGATCTGAAGTCTTACGGATCAAATTAATAACTATAATGACTTAACAAAAATAAAATCAAAATGCCCAAAAATTAATATAATTTAAAAAAATGATTTGACGTCTTACGGATCAAATTAAATAATTACAATAATTTTGGACAAGACCCCCGCGGATAATGACTGCAATAAAATGAAAATCAACTCAAAATATTCCAATTGGTACAATAATAGCAAAAATTAAAAAATAAATAAAATAAATGAAAGATAAAAATAAAAAGAAAAGTAAGCAACCTAAGGAAAAGGGGGCAGCAAGTTGGTCGGCGCCAGGTGGAGGATGATCGGCATTGGAGCTCCGGTGAGGGCTAGCAGGCAACGGTGGTGAGGGGTGTCGCAAATTGTAGTGCCGCAGCAGCGAGTACAAAGTTGCTGTAGAATCGTTGCACGGAGGAGGGGGCATCAGACATCGGGCCGTCGTGGACGGAGGCGCTGCAAGGGCATCGGGCACCAGGCGGTCGCGGAGCAACGCGAGCTACTAGCGTGAGCGTCGGGGGTGATGAGTGGCATTGGGCACTGGGTCGTCGGAAGGACAACGGTGGCGAGTGGGCTGTTGTGGGGTGAGTTGTAGGTCGCGGGTGAGGCACGGTGGTGAGTGGAGACGCGGTAGGGGCTCGGTGAGGGAGATCGGCGTGGCGACGTCAATTGCTGCAAAGGCAGAGATGAATAGGCTAAATGTAGAAAAGGTGTAGGGCCAGCGTCACAGTATCTGATGGAGGAAGGCTCGGGCAACTGCAAGCGACAGGGCTGGCTATAGGAGCGGAGAGGCATCGTGTGGTGCTCTCAGACGAGCGGTAGGGGCAACGTCGGCTGATGCAGCGGAAGAAGCACAGGCCGGTGTAGGATCTCACATGGTGGAGCGAGGGCAAGCTTAGACCTGCAGGAGTCGGGACATTTGAGCGGTGAGATCGGGACAACAACAGTGTGAGCAGTGAGAGCCTCAGGCACTGCTGTAAGCGTGGTCGACGAGCAAGGGCTGGAAAGCGTCAGAGACAGGCAGAGAAGGGCGTCGTCAGGTGTTGGCTCGTGGGCAGAGCGACAGTGGCCGGATCGACGGGTTGTAGGGAGTGTTGGCGAGCGACCGCAAAGCGGCGGTGGCGGAAGCTACAGAGGCGCGGTAGCGGTTGGCGGAGGTGGTACTGGTGCGATGGCCGGTGCGGGCACCGCGCTGGCGTGGGCTGGGGCTTCCTCAGAAAGGAGATGAACAGTGCCGCTAGTCTTTTTTCTTTTCTTCACGTCGCTCACCTGTCTCTCTCACTCTGCTGCACTATTGACTTTTCCCCTTTTTTTGGTCAGAGAAAGAAAAGATAAATTTTCTCTGACCAAGACGGACGAAGACTTTATTTATTTATTTATTTTTCGCACAAATTTTTCTTTGGAAAATTTTTTCTCCCCCGAATTCGCTCCCCCTTGGTCACGAAAATTCTGGCTCTCTTTTATATTGATTCCAGACAACCACTTTCCATGGCAATTTTCGAGTTTCCATCTTCTATTGAATTCATGGCTACAAATTGGAGTGTGATTTCACAATCAGCTCAATCTTGCTTTGATTCCTTCCATTTTATCAAATTTCTTGCTATTTATTTACTGATTCCCTAATTGCTTCCGCATTTATCAAAATCTAAATATTCATAAGAATTTCCAACTTCCATGTATAATCAATTAGATTGATTTTCCCCATTTTTTTCATTTTTTTTTGTTTCGATGCGACTTTTATTTTATTTCCTTAGAATTGTCAAAATTTATGTGTCAACAGTTATCACTCTTTGAATGTGAGCTCATAGAGGTTACCTTCAAAGACAAGTTGAGACCTAAATTTTGATCATGCTCATGCACTAAATGACTTTTTTTTTTTTTTTTGGAAAATGAATCCCATTTTGAAATGCAATTTATATAATGCATGGAAATGAACCTACTTGGAATAACTTACCTTCAAGAAGGTTAGAGTAATTCAAGATAGTTTGTGTTACATATCCAAGACCCGTACCTTTCTACGGTCACCCAGAATAGTAACAAGACTTTGTAAAAGTGACTACTTTTCTAGGGCCCGTACTTTTCTACGGTTGTCCGGTATGGCAGTGTTTGGTTGTATCTAGAACCCGGACCATTTTACGGTCGCTTGAATTGGGAAATAGGTGTTGTTTAGGACCCGTACCATTCTACGGTCGCCTAAACTGAGGTTTTGTTTGGCCAGGACCCGAACCTTTCTTCGATCGCCCGCCTTGCAACAGAGATCATCTTACCAGGACCCGAACCTTTCTTCGGTCGCCTTAATTAGACTGAATCTGGAGAAAATTATTTTGGGGATAGCTCAATCGAGTGTTAATTAAGAGGAACTTCGGGCTTCGAAAGCACGCCAATTTGATAGAAAGGACTCTGGGCTACAGAAACACGCCGGGTCATATCAAGGGACACTAGGCTATGGAAGCACATCGGGTCGATGAAAGGGACTTTGGACTACGAAAGCACGCCAGGTCAATATAAAGGACACTAGGTTACAGAAGCATGCCAGGTCAATATAAAGGGACATGGGGCTACGAAAGCACGTCGGGTCGATGAAAAGGACTCTGGGCTACGAAAGCACGTTAGGTTAATATAAAGGGACACCGGGCTACGGAACCACAACGAGTCGAGGAAAGGGACTCTAGGCTACGAAAGCACGCCATGTCAATATAAAGGGACACCGAGCAACAAAAGCACGCTGAGTCGATGAAAGGGACTTTGGGCTACGAAAGCGCGCCAGGTCGATGAAAGGGACTCTAGGCTACGAAAGCACGCCAGGTCAATTTAAAGGACATCGGGCTACGGAAGCATGCCGAGTCGATGAAAGGGACTCTGGGCTACGAAAGCACGCCATGTCAATATAAAGAATACTAGGCTACGGAAGCACGCCGGGTTGATGAAAGGGACTCTGGGCTATGAAAGCACGCCGGGTCAATTTAAAGGACACCGGGCTACGGAAGCAAGCCGGGTCGATGAAAGGGACTCTGGGCTACGAAAGCACGCTAGGTCAATATAAAGGACACCGGGCTACGGAAGCACGCCGGGTCGATGAAAGGGACTTTGGGCTACGAAAGTATGCTAGGTCAATATAAAAAACACCGAGCTACGGAAGCATGCCAGGTCAATCAAAGGGACTCTAGGCTACGAAAGCATGCCAGGTTAATATAAAGGACACCAGGCTACGGAAGCACGTCGGGTCGATGAAATGAACGCTGGGCTACAAAAGCATGCCGGGTCAATATAAAAGGGACAGCTTGACCGAGTCAAGTGTTGAGAATACCCACACAAATACAAGTATTTAGAGTATGAGTAGAGATATACTTACCTAGTGATATCTCTGATTCTTGGGGATATATCTCCTGGAATTTAAATATCCTGTTGAAGTCTCTCGCCTCCTGGTAGAAATAAGTTTTGGAACATTGATGATGCACCTTAAATGTTCATGAAGGTTTCTCATCTCCTAATATCATGAGGCATTCTGAAAGGAACCTGAATGTCAAGAGCTCTTGGGTCTTCGAGAAAACATTACCTATCAGACATGATTAGAGTAAAAATGCATTCACCAAAGAAATAAGCAATTAAGGTTATTCTGGGATGCACACTTTAAAATCCATTGAAATTTTTATTAATTCAATCAAGGTTCATGCACAATGACCTTTACATCACCCAAATTTCCACTTGAGAGAATTATCATTTAAGACAATTTTCATTCATGCCATGGATTTCCTAAGAATACTAAATGAGAGACTTTCAGTTAAAAAGACTTTCACTCACTCTCATTCAAAATGGCTATTTTAGGATAATCATTCCATCTCATCATATCGACAGGGGTCCGAGTATTCTCGCAAGCAGTACGACTTTACCAATCCGAGGGGTCTTTAATAGGGACTATAATGTGGGCTTGGTCAATGGCTTAACAAATGGACTCTTTGAGTCAAGGTTATTGAAAGAACAATCTTGTAATCATCTCCGGATTTACAAGTCAAGAACCTTGCAAAATGAGAAATAAATAATCTTGCTCACACTTCTTCAATCGATGCTTATAAACATACGAACCCCTTCGTTAATTCAAGTTTCCTAATTTGAAGAGACTTTGTAAGGGACGTAACACAGGCTGGGTTTATGGGTTGAGAAACGAAAGGATCATTAGGTTCAAAATATGTGTGAACGGTGAGAGTTGGTGATCATCTTAGCATTGCCACCAATTTTCTTTTTCATTATCGGGGATTGTCCTCATGAAGCGCCCCCATTGATTGTAAAAACTCAGTATTTGAATTCTTTGAGTATTGCTCCATTGGAGATACAAGCTTTTTACAATCGATAGTCCTTATCTTGACTCTTTTTTTCATCTATGGGCATTGGCCTTGCTTTTACTAGGCACACTGCTTTTTCATGCCCCTAGTTCTCATTCATTTTTCTTCACTTCTTTTTCATGGGCATTGGCCTTGCTTTTACCAGGCACATCATTTGTTCATGCTCTTTTGTTCTATTTTGATTTCAATTCTTGCGCACAGTGCATGTGTCAAGGAATTACACTTTGAATGACACTTGAACTTTCAAGGGTCTTCATCTGTCTTTTGCCTTGCCCTAGTGTGAGGGATGATCACCAATTGGGTTTAAAGAAATGAAATTGCAGGCTCAAGTGGGCTATGCAAAAGGCATAATTATGTAGGATAGAGAAAGAAATGTTATTCATCATCCTAAGGCACTTAAATTAACACTTGAATTCAATGTAATAGCACGACTTTTTGAAGATTGATGCAAGTGAGAGCAAGAAAACTTCAATTCATTTTTCTCACTTCATGATGCCATTTTATCTCCCAGTTGCCCCGATGTGGGGTGATTCTTGACAGTGGTAATTTGAAAAGAATATCCATAAGTGTATGGGCTCAAAAGAGTTAAGCAATGGATCACATGTAATGTTTGGGATAGAGAAATGAATTGCCTCTTATCATTTCGGTTGCCGTACCTTTTGCGAGAGAACTCTTTACCTCGTGTATATGAACCTTCCCACACTTATCTCACAAGTGTATGAGTAGGGGACTGTGTATAGGATAGGGTTTGCCTTTCATCATCTCGACTCGTCTCATTTAGTATGCTCAATCAATTCCACATCATTCATTAAATTAGTTCATCTTGATGTTCTTTAGGGGAATTGGTGGATAAAATGTGTAAGAGTCATCATGCAAAATCCTTTTTTTTATTTATTTAAAAAAAAGAAGAGCTCAATAGCTTTAGGCATGAAAAATTGTCAACTTCAAAACAAACAGTTTTCCACACTGTAAAATGGTTTTAAGCATTCATTCAAGGATTCCTCTACAATGGGATTGCCTCAGCAATTGATGTCTTTGGATTGTCTCTATCATTCAAGACTGAAAATTCACTTTTGCCCCTACACAAGAGAACGTGCATGAATATGATATTATGCAACAATAAAGTAAAAGCAAATGGAATATCCATTTTTGTCTTGGGTCAAGATTTTATCTCAGTCGAGTCACTACCAAAATCTGTCATGTCCCCAATCTGTCACATTAACTCTTTAGAAATGTATCCTTGACGGTTGGGCCAATTACAAACTGGTGTGCCTTTTTTAGATGCCTTCTCATTAGACCGAAAAAGTAATGCTCTGAAACATGAAGTAAATGAGTTAGAAAATTAAACAGAGC
Source organism: Eucalyptus fibrosa (assembly GCA_017140475.1). Taxonomy (NCBI): domain Eukaryota; kingdom Viridiplantae; phylum Streptophyta; class Magnoliopsida; order Myrtales; family Myrtaceae; genus Eucalyptus; species Eucalyptus fibrosa. The sequence goes on along the minus strand of CM029514.1, from coordinate 41,896,571 downwards.
TAACCTAATGCATGCTTTTAGAAATGGCTTCAAAAATGATTATTTATTTATTTATTTATTTATTTATTGGATTTTTTGGATGAGGAAGCCCGGTCCTCGAATTCTCCTTGGATGATATTTTATTTTCATTGTTGGATATCGTCATCAGGCTGGTTTGGCATACCCCATCATGTTCTCAAAACAAAACTTGTAATTTTATTGATATTCATCAATCAAATTACATTTATTGGAATGAAAAATGCGATATTCAAGCATTAAAGCAAAACAGAAGAAATTGAAACTAATCCCTGAAAAGCAATAAAAATTCTCACGCAGGGGAAGGTGCAACTGAACATGCCCCTAATTAAATAAGGAAAGCGATCTACTTAAGACCATGAATCATATGTGCTTGAGTTCTTCACCCTCCTTGATCTTGTAATGCAAACCCTCTAAATCAGAGATTCTTCCTTCTAAATATGTCACTAGTCTCTTCATGGTGGCATCAAATTCAGCTACCTCAGGAAAATGAGACGATTCAAAAGTTCTCTTGGCTATCTTCTTCGAGTTGCAGTTTCTCACTGAAGATAGAGTACCTATGTCATCACAGCCCTTTTGCTTGATGAGAAAAGTCACAGTAGCAGACAATTCATCGACTTGACTTTGGAGGTGTGCAATTCGCTTGTTCATATTGTCAATGATACGGTCCAACACATTGTTTTGATCCGCCATTTTAGTTCTTGATCGTGTACGGATGGGTGAGCGAGATTGCTCCATAATCACTTAATTCAAATAAATGGGAAAATGTAAGCATGAGGTGTAAATAGAGAGTTAGTCCATGACAGCAATCTGATTTTTTTTTCATTTTATTTATTTATTCATGAAAAGTCTGTGCAAGAAGGGAATTTCCTAAAAATAATTAGAAAAATAAAAATAGGACGCCCTAGCAAGAACTAAATTTCTTAAACTTGAATTAGGAAATGCCAAAATTTGAAACTCCCTAATGAGAACAATAAAGACATGAATTGAAAATAAATTTTCCAAAGTTTTTTGTTATTTTCCAAATGATTCATTGTATGGCAATTTCTTCATTTCATTTTTAACTGACAAATGAATTAAATCAATGATTAACCTAGATTGCCATGGACCGACCCAAAAGTATGACAAAAAAAAATTACATGATATAGGATAGAAGACTTACTTCACCAAGGAAAATTAATGACAATCACATAGACATGTACATGAGATGTGAGGCTCGAATTCTACCTAAACCGTTTAACAAAGTGGAGCTAAGAGGATGATTTGACCGTTGCAGTCTCGCATTAATGTGTCAGGTCCTCCTAACTCCGGCTCAGTCGAATGGAATGGCCAATAGTCACGCAGTCTTGTGGATATGGACAAACACATTCAACATCATGAAAAAAATTTTGGAGAAGAGAAAGTCAACCTCTACATAGCGGTCTTGCTTTGGAGGAAGTATCATTCTCAACAACATCCTAAAAATCCTATCGCAGCTCAGGTTCGGCCACAGGTTGTGTGTGCAATAGTATAGTGTTAAAAGCAGTAAAACATGCACAACAGTTTAAATGCAAACAACACTTCTAATCATGAAAAATAAATCATTCATCTCTACACCTTCTTGCAAGCCAAGAATTAGCAAAGATTACTCCCCTTATACCTCATATCTGTAAGAACATTTGACACCTTAGAAATGTTAGGACGTACCTGGTGTTCTCGTTGTCAAACAAAAATATTTTTTTTTAAAAGAAAAAGAAAAATTGGTTTAAGTCCACTAAGTGTTTTAACACAAGTCCCCAGTGGAGTCGCCAAGCTGTCACGACCTAAATTTTGGGTGCATCACCTAAAATTAGGCTAATGGACTTCAGGCTCTCCTAAACCCATACCAATTCGCGACTTAAGGTTCAAATATTTAACATGTAAATGATTATTATCTAGAAGTCGCCACTAATCGGTTTACGGTAAGTCAATTAGAGACCTAAGTAAAATAATGGAAGAATTATTTTATTCCTACGAACCAGAGACTAAGGATACGGGGACTTGGTTACACTAGATTTCTCTAATGCCCTTTCGGTATCATTTCTTTTCAATTTTCAAAAATATTTTTGTAGGCAGCTTGGATTTATTTTAACCTAAATTACTATACATATGCTTAATCATTATCAAACATTAAATAAAATAAATTGCACCACATGAATTCCACGCATTACAGCAAGTATTTTTGGATTTTTCTTTTAACTAGAACTTTATCATAAATCATGCATTTAAACTATATGACCGGATTTTACTAACAAGCTATTTCTAATTAAGTGAACCTAACATGCAAACTAATTGGCATGCGTCTAATATTTTTGTATTTTTTTATTAAAATTCGGAATTAATAAAAACCTTAATTAAACTATCTAAAATGAATAATTTTCTAATATGTTTTAGGGATTAATTTGACTTAAACCCTATCCTATCTTAGAAAACTATTTTTTTTTAAAGAAAAATGAGATTATCTAAATGTGCTGACATTATTTAAGAGTCTTATCTAAAAAATTCAATCCTAATTTATTCCAAAAATCATCTAAAATGTGCAATCCTAATATAGTAATACACTCGATGCAAGATTTGATTTTTGATTTTTATGTTTTTTAGTACTTTTTCAACATAAGCAACTATATCTAAACAATCAAGATATTAATGAAATGAGAATTAAAATAACTGAAAAATAATATGTTGTCTCATGAGCTAAATTAACGATTATTTTAACCTTAAACATCACAACATAAAGTTCAAAATAATTTAAAATCCGATATGAAGTCTTACGGATCAAATTAATAACTATAATGACTTAACAAAAATAAAATCAAAATGCCCAAAAATTAATATAATTAAAAAAATGATCCGACGTCTTACGAATCAAATTAAATAATTGCAATAATTTTGGACAAAACCCCTGCAAATAATGATTGAAATAAAATGATAATCAACTCCCAATATTCCAATTGGTACAATAATAGCAAAACTTAATAAATAAATAAAATAAATGAAAGATAAAAATAAAAAGAAAAGTAAGAAACCTAAGGAAAAGGAGGCGTAGGTTGGTCGGCGTCGGGTGGAGGATGACTGGTGTCGGAGCTCCGGTGAGGGTTGGCAGGCAGCGATGGTGAGGGGCGTCACGAGGCGTGGTGCTACAGCAGCGGGTACAGAGCTGCTGCAGAATCGTCGCACGGAGGAGGGGGCATCGGACACCAGGCGGTCACGGACAGAGGCGTTGCAGGGGCGTCGGGCACCGGGTGCTCGCGGAGCAGCGCGGGCTACTAGCGCGAGTGTCAGGGGTGACGAGCGACGTCGGGCACTGGGTTGCCGGAAGGAGGACGGTGGCAAGTAAGCTGCTGCGAGGTGAGTTGCAGGTCGTGGGTGAGGCGCGGTGGTGAGCGGAGGCACGGTGGTGAGCAAAGACGCAGTAGGGGATCGACGAGGGAGATCGGTGTTGCGACGTCAGTTGCTGTAGAGGTGGAGACAGACAGGCTAAATGCAAAAAAAGGTGTAGAGGCAGCATTACGGTGGCTAATGGAGGAAGGCTCAGGTAGCTGCAGGCGACGGGGCTAGCTACAAGAGCGGAGAGGTGTCGCACGGTGCTCGTGGACGAGCGGTAGGGGCAGTGTCGACCAGCACAGCGGAAGAAGCGCAAGCCGGTGTAGGATCTCGCGCGGTGGAGCGAGGGCAAGCTCAGACCTACAGGAGTCGGGACACTCGAGCAATGAGATCGGGATAGCGGCGGTGTGAGCAGTGAGAGCCTTAGGCACTGTTGCAGGCGTGGTCATCGAGCAAGGGCTGGAAAGCGTCGGAGATAGGCAGAGAAGGGCGTCGTCGGGTGTTGGCTCGTGGGCAGAGCAACAATGGCTAGATTGGCGGGTTACAGGGAGCATCGGCGAGTGAGATCAGCGCGGTGAGCTTCGCGGGGAGACCGGCGAAGTCGCGGCGGTGGAAATTGTAGAGGCGCGGTAGCAACTGGCGGAGGCGGTATCGGCGCGGTGGTTGATGCGACGCCGCGCTGGCGCGGGCCGGGGCTTCCTCGCGAAGGAGATGAACAGTGCCACTAGTTTTTTTTCTTTTCTTCACGTCGCTCAACTGTCTCTCTCACTTTGCTGCACTGTTGACTTTTCCTCCCTTTTTTTTTTGTTAGAGAAAGAAAAGAGAAATTTTCTCTGACCAAGACGAACGAAGTCTCTTTTTTTTTTCGCACGAATTTTTCTCTTGAAAATTTTTTCTCCCCCGAATTCGCTCCCCCTTGGTCACAAAAATTGTGGCTCTCTTTTATATTGATTCCAGATGGCCTCTTTCCATGGCAAATTTCAAGTTTCCATCTTCTGTTGCCTTAATTCATGGCTACAAATCGAAGCGTGATTTCGCAATTAGCTCGATCTTGCTTCGATTCCTTCCATTTTATCAAAATTCTTGCTCTTTATTTACTCGATTCCCTAATTGCTTCCGCATGTATCAAAATCTGAATATTCATAAGATTTTCCAACTTTCATATATAATCAATCTAATTGATTTTCCCCATTTTTTCATTTTCTTGTTTTGATGCGATTTTTATTTTATTTCCTTAGGGTCGTCAAAATTTAGGTGTCAACAAAAGGTTCATTGGTTTTCCTTAAATCATACATTTTCAACCCGGTTGAAACCTGTTGTTACACGATGAGACCTCATTTCTTTCTTCTTCTTATGACATGGCATGCTTCTGTAGCTCGGGGTCTTCTTCTCATGACATGGTGTGCTTCTGTAGCCCGGGGTCTTTTCTTTCCTCTTATGACACGGCGTGCTTCTATAGCTCGGGGTTTCTCCGTCTTCTTATGACACGGCGTGCTGCTATAGCCTAGAGCCTTTTCTTTCCTCTTATGACACGGCGTGCTTCTGTAGCCCGAGGTCTTTCCTTCTTATGACACGGCGTGCTTCTGTAGCTCGGGGTTTTTTCTTTCCTCTTATGACATGGCGTGCTTCTGTAGCCCAAGGTCTTTCCTTCTTTTTATGACATGACGTGCTTCTGTAGCCCGGGTCTTTTCTTTATTCTTATGACATGGCGTGCTTCTGTAGCCCGAGGTGTTTTCTTTCTTCTTATGACACGACGTGCTTCTGTAGCCCGAGGTCTTTTCTTTCTTCTTATGACACGGCGTGCTTCTGTAGCCCGAGGTCTTTTCTTTCTTCTTATGACACGACGTGCTTCTGTAGCCCGAGGTCTTTTCTTTCTTCTTATGACACGACGTGCTTCTGTAGCCCGAGGTCTTTTCTTTTCTTTTTTTTATGACATGACGTGCTTCTATAGTATGGGGTCTCTTTTTCTTCCTATGACACGGTGTGCTTCTGTAACCTGGAGTCTTTCTTCCTTTCATCAACACGACGCACTTTCATAGCCCTGAATCCCTTCCGTCGACCTGGTGTGTGCTTATGCACCTAGGGTCCCTCTCTCATCGAAATAATTTAGGTGTCTTCTATCTTTGAATGCAATATCTTCAAGCTCCCATTTAAAGAGGGGCAATCGTTGACACCTAACTTTTACTATTTTATTTAAAACTTAATCACATACAAAATTAGGAATTAGTCGCTAAAAAAAGAAAAAAACAAAAACAAAAGAAAAATAAAAAACAAACAAACAAAACAAAACAAAAATACAAAAAAAGGGGGATGCGTGAGGGGTTGGGTCGGGCCGAATTTGGCCTTGGCCCAACCCGGCCCTCCTCTTTTCCCCTCTCTCTTGCGCATAGGGCTTGGCCCAGCTTCTTCCTCCTCGGCCCATCTTCGCGTGTGAAACCCTAGAGAAAGGAGGGAGAACGAAGATAAAATAGTGGAGCTCGGGAAAACAGAGAGGGGAAGGAAAAAAAAAAACAGAGGGAGAAATTGAGGAGGGAGAGAGAGGAGAAGGAGAGTCTCCAGCACCATCGTTGCCGCTGGCCTCAATCGACGTCCTCGCCGCAACCGCCAGCAACCCCCGACCTCAGAGGTCAAGGGTTGCCCCCGCTCGCCCAATCAAGGCGACGCCGTCACGGCCCTAGCTAAAGGACCCGCCTGTGCCGCCACCGGCCACATCTTTCCAGCAACCACCATCCTCGATGACTGCCGTTGTGCTAGGTCCCTACAGTGTCGAGTAAGTCCCGTCATAGCACCAGCCCCAACCCACCATGAGATCCACTGCGCAAGGTCATTGTTGCCTTGCTGAGGCACACTGTCGACCATCAACGTGCTTCTTCCCCCTGTTGTCGCCTGTTGCTACTGTTTCATCACCAGATGCTGCTTCGCTGTCACCTGATGTTGCTCTTTCGCCAACGACGCCACCTATTCACAATGCTACCACCCATTTTTAGACCCACGACGTCCCCGACGACCTGCTAAGATCCTCGCCGTGCTAGGCTGCCGTTGCTCTCCGACGGCGCCACCCACCGTGTCGCTGACGTCCCTGCCATCCCCCTCAGCGTCGCAAAGAAGCCCAGGAGAAGAAGGTTGGCATTCGGGTAGGGTTCGCCAGGAATTAGCCCGTGGCCACCGACCTGGGTCGAACTCAAGTTGTTGGTTGGGTAAGGATCCATCCGGCTGGGCCTGTGCAGATGGATTGATTCATCCTTGGGCCGAGCCCATCTTTTTAAGGAAATAGGGCTAATTTAATTTGGGCCGGGCTCATTTTTTAAAAGAGGGGAAAAAGAAAAGAGGGTCCCTGGGCCAAGCTTGTACTGCGATCCTGCACCGCAGGCTCAGCCGGGTCAGACCCGGTTCGGTCAAATCGATCCGACCTATTCCGGCCCAAAATTTTTTATTTTTATTAAAAAATAAAAAAGATTTCGGAAATCCAAAATGATGGGATTTGATTGGGAATTTCCATGTATTGTCTTATTAGTGTAATTAGGCTTTAATTTGCTCGTATTTTGATTATATCGTATGTTTAATTTGCATATTTAATTATGTTTAATTGCACATATTTAATTTTACTTCAATTAGGATCTTGGTAGCTATGATTGTTACTTTAATAATTGCACACCCATATAATCACCTCACATATTAGTGGATATGTATAAAATCAATCCAAACTGCTTGACAAAAATCATTTTTTTTAAATGAACAAGATTAGGTACCGAAAGGGCACTAATTGGTTAATTAGTGTAATCAAGTCTCCGATCCTAGATTCTCTGGTTGCGTAGGAAATTAGGTATACTCCTATACCTTACTTGGTTTCTAGCTGACCCCAATAGGCTAGTAGCGACTCCTTTTGCGAAATTCTTTAGAATATCCCAATGTCATGTAAGGTATAGGCTTGGGAGAGCCCACGGCTAATCATAGGCCTTAGGTCCGTCCTTTAGGCAATACCCCTAAATCTATTCCCTTCCCCCAAGGGTAGGTCGCAACAACGCTGAGTGAAGTTAATTCATCATGTATTTCAATAGCCACCCTCGAATCAGTTTCCCATGGGTTCACAAGTTGATCCGATCGAGTCACTTCAAGAATCCCTTATCCAGACTTCCATAAACTCCCTACCATGGGCATCTTACTCTAAAACATTTCAATATCACACAACTGAGGCATCTTTATGATCAAAAAAAGAAAAAAAACTGAGGCATCTATAATCACATAGAAGCGGCACCTCACTTTGAGACATCTTGATTTCTCACTCAACTGAGACATTCAAGATCACACGGCATGGGCATCCCACTCCTTAGGCATCATTGGTATCACAAAATTGATGGAAATATCTTACATTGAGTTTATTCCACACATTTCATGCATCACACATTAAAATTATGACATCATAGTAGCGTGCTTATCCACTCAATGCACAAAACCACTCTAAACCAAAACCCAATACTTGTACATGCAATCTCATAGTATAATTCACTCGCCTCACACATGAGATTCGACTAACAACAACTCATGGTCATCTAATTTCAAGTAAGGAAGAGAGAGACATATACACACACCAACTAGCATGTATGAGAGGTTACAAGTGTCACGCCTCGAACTCCAGACACGCGCACATCCCTCGGTGGTCGACTAAAAATGCGACTTCCCAAGACGCGTCGCCGACCTATTCGTTTTATACACATGCGGAAGCGAACTAATAAACCCCAAAAAACCATCAAACATAGGGATAGTAGAAGCAGGATAGCCAATTAACACAAACCCTACTTTATAAACAAAACAGGTTAGCCCTATAGAGTTATATACAAAAGGTCTATCTCAAAAAGAAGGTCCTAGGTAAACTAAGCCCCATATCCCACCGACTCTAGCTCCGAATCCTCCATGACACCATCTGAGATGTCGATGTCCAAATGATCAGCTACCTCTACTCCGAACCCTTCAGCCTCGGTATGACATCCCAAATTTCATTGACCTTCATTAGTGTAATTAGATCATTAGGAACTTAGATTAATTAGATTGGGCTAGAAAGTGAACCCGATGGATCGTGAGAAATGTGTGGGCTTGAGAAGTGAGTGGGCCACACGAATTGGACTTAAGAAATCGAATGAGTGATTCTGGGCTTGGACTTGGCTTGAAGCGGGCCAAGGTTCGAAATTTTTAGATTTGTAGATTTGGTTTAGTGGCTCGGATTGTTATAGATTGAGCCTGTTGGGCTGGGAATGAATATTTAGGCCCGAATGATTTTATTTTATAGATTATAGTTATGACAACTTGATTAATGTTTATAATGCTAATATCAATTTCTAACTTTAGCATTCTTTTTGTGATGAATTCTTTATGGACTAACATTGACTAGTCGATATGTTATATATATGTTATGACTTTGTATAATTGGGATTAAGTAGAAACAAAAGGCAATTAGATGAAAATATTATAAGCTAATGAACTAACAAATGATATCGATAAACTGTTAATTAGCGACGATCGATAGATGGCGAAAATCTTCATGCATGAAAGCCACGACACTTTTCTCTCTCTCAATTCTCTCATCAACACCCACAGTTTTTCTCAATCCATAGAACCGAAGATGGCAACTCCAAGGAAGCATAATCATTAGCCAAATCTAATCATTACACTAGCCTAGGGATTAGCTCGTAGCCTATTTTCCCCCTTAAGCTTCGTACTCTCTCTCTCTCTCTCTCTCTCTCTCTCTCTCTCTCTCCATATAAAACCGAGCAACCCATCTTCATCTTCTTCTTTCTTTTTCTCTCGGCTGAGCAGTGAAAAACCAGAAGCAAACCAGTGATTTCTCCTTCTTGCATGCTGATTTTGAGTGTTGATCTTGAAGCATCTCTGTGTTGTTTAGTAGTTGAAGCAAGGTAAGGAAAGATCTAACTCTAAATTGAAAATTATCCATTGTTTCATCAAGGGAGCTTGAGGATCTAACCAAACAGTGATGGATATAGTTTGTAGTTGCTGTTTTGTGATTGATCTAAGCTGAGTAAGTGTTAGATTAGAGTTAGAAGCCATTGCATGTTGTTTTGGAGGACTGCATGTTTCGAAATCCTTGTGTGAGTATGCTGTTTTGTTGAGCGAAGTGATGAAATGGATGCCGAGTGGATGGATATGGTGTATGCTGTGATGAGTGAACTCACAGATGTGTTTATACTTCGAGCCGAGCTGTGGAATCGATCATTTATTAGAGAAAGATATGCTGAAGTTGCTTTGAGTTGCTCTGAGTAAGCATTGGAGTATTTTAGAAGAGATTTGTGGATAGACAAGTTGTTTCGTTGAGTTAGAAGTGAGAAAATTTGTGTATCTATTCTGTTCTAAGTGAAAACAGTTATGGAGTCTTCTGTTTGTGTTTAGTTTTCTTTATGTATGTTAATAGAAATAAGAAAGAAACTATTCTACATAATAGAACATCTATAAGATCAAGTTATACACGTAGCTATAACCATATGACTATAAAAACATAGAGACAGAAGTGTACTTAGTAAAACCAGCAAACTGTTTTGTGAGAAACGTATGACCTTTACTGATTATACAAATTTTCTGTATTTACCTAGTTAGATTTGGACTTCGAATCCTTAATGAAATTGTAGAAAACATCTTAAGGAATGACGTGTCAAAATTTGAGATTAAATTGATAAGATTTCGTTAGTGAAACAATTTTCTTTGTAAATACGAAATCTGGACGTCGGTACAGGGTACTAGTAAAGATTATGGCAATTGTTACTTTTAATACAGTGAGAATTAGACTTAAGTTTCTTCACAGAAATTGTTATTCTATGTCTTAAATATAACATAATAAAATTTGGTAATATTTTGACAAGAATTAGTAAACCTTCTGTGTCCGAAACCGAAACTGTACATTTAATTAGTAAACTGTCTGGACCCGAGAACATATATTAGATGATGTGTCTTTTATATTAGACCTGTATGACACACATAGAGTCTAATAACCTTCTAATATATGTTAGTTGTGTAAGAGTAAGACTCATATATCATTTGAGGTGTAGGTACATATAGTATCATGTGTGTGCAATGAGTGCGGTGCATAGTGCTTGATTATGGGATAAATATCTGTTCGCCATGGAATGGGATATGACGTAATGGGTTTTATCTTATAATTTTGACATGCACGTGTGCTAGGTTCATGAGAGTTAGATATATAGTTAGATACTTTGGAGTCTTTTCTTTTGCATACGATAAATGCATTAATCAAAGGTGTGGTGGTGTGAAACGTGTGCTTAAGATGAATGAACCCATCGATACCGAGATACCGGTGATGCCCCCGGAAGTTTGGGATGCCTTTGATGAGTGGTCTTGGATGCCTCGGTAGAGAGATACTGAGATACCTCGGAGTGAGATGCCCTTGTGTGTGATCAAGGATGCCTCGGTTGTGTGATATTGAGATGCCTCGGAGTGAGATGCCCCTTGCTGAGTGGTCTTGGGAGGACCTCAGTTGTGTGATTCCGGGATGCCTCGGAGTTAGATGCCTACAATTAGAGGTATTGTGGAAGTCCGAATAACGTACTTTCTGGAAGTGACTCGATCAGACTAGTAGAGTCCCGGTTGTGACTGATTCGAGGGTGGATTTCATGCACACTAAATATAATTCTATTTGGCGAGTGAGTTCATTTATTATTGTTACATTACATCTTGAAATGAGATTGAGTTTGAGAAAGGTAAGCATAGAAATGGATGCTCATAAGGTGATTATGTACATATTGTGTTATTATCCAATTGTTTATGCTGGTGATATACTTCCTTTAGTATCCTAAATTGTTTGATGATTCACTTGTAATTTTGATGGCTATGGATTGTTTAAGTTAGAGTTTTATCATTCTTTACTGGGCAAGGTTGTTTGCTCATACCTTACATTTTCAGATTGATAGCATGGATGTACCACCAATAGCTCGATACAAGGCGGTAGTGCGTCTTGATGTTTCTCTTCATGACGTGTATGATCCTGACATTAACATAATTTTCTCCAAGTATGAGGCGACTTTATGGCTGGATGACGGTAGAGCTGAGTTATTACTGATGACGTTCGTTGCATGGTTTATCAACCATGAAAGGGAGATGTTCGAACCTTTACCCTTTGGAGCAGGAGGACCTGGAGCGGGGATGGACGGCGCCTAGACGCCTTGGATCGTGTAGAGGCTAACTAACTTTTGTTTTTTGTTAGATGTGGGCTAGTGTGGGAACTCGTGGAGTAGACACCCTCACCCTTTATCCCTGGCTTTTGTTGCGCCTTACTTTTGTTTTGTATATGATGTAAATATATAGGCGAAGAACATGGAACGAGTCCAGGTCGATAATTTTGTGTGCCCCGATAATGATAAAATGAAAGGAAGCCTTTTATGATCTTGTCTATGTGCATTGCAAGATAACCTCATAATATAAACTTGAGATTTTAAAATAATCCATGTTATACATGCTAACCTTCAATGGTAAACACTATGGGTTATCTAAAGGAGATTACTAATTAGGAAGATAATAATAATAATAATAATAACTATAATTCTGCTTGCGCTTAGTACGTGACGCCCTGGGACGTCATAGCTGCTCGTTACACTTGGGCCCTGAGTTCGCTATAATATCTTCCAGTATATCTATATCCATGGGGCCAAGTACCTTCTTATACTTGGTTTTGACGGTAGGCCCGTCAAAACCCTCCAAAGGGCCCTCCCGAACCCCGTTAGGTTTGTTAAGGAACCACACTTTGAAGCGATGATGTACCAAGTGAGGTAGGCCCCCATCGACCCAAATAGTGGTCACCACAAGCTCACGGTTCCAAGTGGTCCTGAGGATAGGGAGAATAGTATACTCAGTCTCTACCTCCCGTGGACACCCAAAACAAACGTGACAGACCTCCATCTAAAGACCTGAAAAAAGGTCAACCATGACGGGGTAAGATAAATCTCAGCGAGTCTACACCCTAAACCCTGATTAGGACAAGAATTCACTCAAAGACAGCCTAAATAGATGTCACACAAAAAACTTACCCTGTCTCAGCACCTTTCTACACATTAACTCATCACACATGCATTTATAAACACAGCAAGCGTAATCAATAATTGGAACACCTCATTTTCATATATCAATCAATCACTTAGGTCCTGATTATAAGATAAAATCATTATGACACGTCCCATTCCGTGCAACATAATTTTGTCCCATAATCAGGTGCGGCTATCTCAATCACCTAGGCACGTCCCAATTATTTACGACTCAATGGTTATGGCCAACTCAACAGTCGGCGGTCATCTGGCATAATCGAGCGTCATCCTGTTCCGTCGGGTATGACAACGTCTACAACTAAACGGCATTCCATAAAGGAGCATTGGCTCAGCCTCCACTGCAACCGATATCCATTGACTTGGGGCATCCAAACTTAATTAGGCATCGTCCCGCGTGAACACATCAGAACGGGTTTTGATAATGACCACACGCACATCCATACTTGGTCAAGAACATTGTGCTTTGCACTCAAATACTTTCATTTCAAATAATGGACTTGGCCAATTTTCTTCGTATTAAAAATTCCCAGTAAAATAATTGTGTGTCGTCACACTTTTAAATTGAACCATAAAAGGTGGTACGCTTCACTTTTAAAATTCCACGATTTTATAGAGTACATAAAATATTTTTGGCGTCAAAAACCGACACCCAGTGTTTTTCTATTTAATTACCATAAAAATCAACTTTTGCAATAATAATTGCCAATCACAATCAAGCACTCAATTTCACAAATAAACAGTAAATTTCACATATAAACTCAACCACGACGAGCAGCGTAAAATTCTGCAAATCCGCTATTCCGGCACAATTTTACGCTAATTATAATTAATTAAATAAATTGTAATTAATTAATTAAATGGCAATTAATTTAAACTAATTCACTTAATTAATTTAAATAAGCTAACCAAACTAACCTAATTGAACTAACTAAGCTAATCTAACTAGGCTAACTACATTAATCTACTAAACTAACTAACTAACCTAACTAACCACCCTAACTAAACTAGTCTAGGTAACTAACTAAGCTAACTAACTTAGTTACACTAACTAACTAACCAGTAATCCTTAATTAAGCCTAAACTAATCCACTAAGTGCAATTAACTTCCTAATCCAAGATTATGGCATTAACTCACCGGATTAGGGTGGTAATGGGTTCACAGCAACAGCGGCGTGAAGACAGTGAGATCCCATGACTATGGCGTCACTAACGAAGGACCGGAAGAGGTTGAAAACAGCCTTGCAAGTCTCAGCCCAAGCTGAGATTCGGTTCTACTAGAAGGGGCTGGTTATTGGGCTTGGCTCGGCTAGACACGGCTGGCGGGTGGTCGAGCTGAGTGGACAGGGGCAACGGGCTGAGGTAGTAATGGGCTGTGGTCGAGTGGCTACTGTTGGCTGAGCGAACGGCCAAGCAGATGCGAGGACGGCAGACAGTCGAGCAAGGGCTGGCAAGACTGTGGCACTAGCGAGCTGGAGCTGGGACGGGCGAACTTGTGGTGTTTGTTCGGCGGCAGCTAGACCGGTGCGTTTGCTGGAGATGAAAGATGGGCTGAAATGGCGGGAACTTGCGACAACATAATGGAAATGAAGGGGAACTGGGGAGTGCAGTAGTCAGCTGAAGCAAAGAATGAAGGAAACTTACGTATGGGGAAGGAGAGAGGGAAGAGAGAAGGAAAAGAGGGGGAGAGGAGGTCAAGGCCATGGCCTATAGGAGCCAAGAGGAAATATCCTAAGCACCTGAGTGCATAAACCACAAAGTCTTCAGCCCCCTATTGTCAAAGCATCCACCAATGGCCAATTTCCTTCAATTTCTTCACAAAACAAAGTCTTTTTGGCAGCCCAAAAATCCCATGCAACAGCCCTTATGAATTTCTTCCATTTTCTTCACCAAATAATCCAATTTAGTGGCCAAAATTCCCATGGCAGCAGCCCATATAAATTTCCCTTCAATCCTTCACATAACAATTCAAATTGGTGGCCAAAAATCCAATTAAAGGTGCCCATCCGAATTTCCATAAATTTTCTTTGCCAAATTTGATTTTTCTGCAATTTTCCGAGCTCGACGGAAATTTCCCGAAAGATGAGACGAGGTCTTAAAAATAAATCGCGACATGCTCGATCGTTCGATTCCCAAAATCGAGTTCAATTTCGTGGTTAAAATTGACCGGGCGTGATTTTAGTACAACCTAACATACCGGGTAGCTTTTAGGGATTTTAATGCATTCGACCTGTGGTCAATAATTCTCGATCCACGTTTGTGCATCTTCAACTCATAGGCGACTCTCGATTGTTGTAAAAATCTCAAGGTTTCAATTACAGGTATCGAGTATAAAATCAATGGAAAACCAGGTTAGTGCTGTTCGACGTGAATTTTGCAATCATGTTGAATCACCCACAATTAAATCACATGATTTCGTCGAACCGACCTATATCCAATCGCAAATCAATTATAAAGGTGTTGTATTGACCATTGTTGATTATCACGGTCAAGCGATCGATTTCTGATCGAATTCTCAAGTATGTTGCGTATATATCCATTAACGGCTTCACCAAATAAGTTAATTAACTCATAAGTAATCAGCTCAGAGAAAAAAGACCATAAGTACGTCGATAAAAAGCCCATTTCATTATAGATGGGGTTGAAAATTTAGGATGTTGCAACAAGACTTCCAAAGTGTTGCCAAAAGTTTAAACAAGAGGACTATATACATATACAAGAATTCGGACTAGGTCAGAATATGTTATCCCCAATAACGTGCCTTACGACTTTCATGAAATGAGTAAGACCTGAAGTGTCCTGAAATTTCTAAATAGATCACAGAACACACTAAGCCTTGGACGTGAAACCTACGACAGCAAACTCGTTCTACCAGTTTTCGCTCCTACACTAGCCAACTCTTACAAGAAAATTCCACAAAAATGGCATGTTGTAGCTTAGGATTCTTAGAACAACTTTAACGAGACAAGTTCGTCCAATATACTAGCACATTTGATGACAGAAAATCCCAAACCAGCAACGTCTATGAGCGTTCCTTCCCGAATAGACCACACGTGGACTCCAAAGTCCACATTTCGCCAATCCTACTTATTTAGCTCTCTTACAAACCACATTTTAAGCCTTGAGCACGCATGCACAACACCAAAATGAGCCTTGACCACTGTTATTCCTCATGAACGTCTCGAAAATCTCATCCAAAGCCACGACTGAACCCACGGCCTCCCCAAGCCAACATGCAAACCTATTTCGCAACTCATCTGACTGTCCTACCCAGCAACGACGAACCACGGCTTCCCTCTGGCCCTGACCTATACCAAACCGTCCATGAGCTGCACATGCGAGTCACTGAGTACCCATTCAACCCCACGACCAGCCCAAACGAGCCAAAAACAACATCGTCAGAACAAGAATCGCTCTTGACCTGCTCGATCCGCACCTCTCTCAACAATCGATTGGTAACTCGAGCTTAGCACCCCACCGTTTCCTTATCTGGTGGTT
Organism: Eucalyptus fibrosa; assembly: GCA_017140475.1. Taxonomy (NCBI): domain Eukaryota; kingdom Viridiplantae; phylum Streptophyta; class Magnoliopsida; order Myrtales; family Myrtaceae; genus Eucalyptus; species Eucalyptus fibrosa. The sequence continues at coordinate 41,880,660 of CM029514.1, read as the reverse complement.
CGGGTTTGCTTTCTCACTGTTCGCTCTCCAAGGAACAGCCCCCACAACTCAAAACCGAGGGGGAAGACGTTGGGGACGACGAGCGGCTGTTCAGCTTGAGCCGAGGGAGAGAAAAGGAAGAAGAAGGAGAATGGAGAGAGAGAGAGAGAATATGGGTCGGAGGGGCTGTGTGGGCAGAGGGGAAATTATTATAAGAATGTTTGTACATTTAGTTATGAATCCTGATGAACAACAATGATGATAGAAGGCAATGTTTGTGTGGTGATTCCCATGAAGATTTTCTGTACTAAAGAGACCTTGAGATTATGGGGTAGACTACTTCTTGCATAAAATTTCCTTCATGCGCTGCACTTGACTTTCTTGGGAAGGGTTGGGGTTAAGTACTAATCTTTGTCATGATCAAATCATTTGTTTCGAATGTTTTCTACTTCGTTTGTCCCGAACCCCACAAATTTCAGTCCCCTCAAAATTACAAGGGTCTATTAGCCATATGAGCCTAATTAACACGTTAATATCTCAACATTAACTTATGATAAAAAAACAAAGAAAGAATCACAAGAAAATACTGAGATTAGTGTTCAAAGGATTATAGTCATGCGTAAATTTTTAATAGAATCCGAAGTCAAATTCTTACATGATTAATTTAAAATCTTAGTCATAAAAGTAGAGTCCATTCCGCTCGATTCGAGCCTCACATACACACTATTGATTTCACTGGGCTCATTTCACGGTCCACCAGCCCTAAACCATAGCTCTAGCGAGTTCAATCTCGGCCATTCCCATGCCTGGCCCAACTTATAGCCCATCATTTGCCCCACCAAGCCCACGCTCGTTGTCTTCACACGGACCATTAAATTTTTAAGTTCATGTCTTCCTCACGTGTGGCACCCCGAAACACCTTAGGTCGCCACAGGTACCTATCGTTCCACTAGTTACATCTCTTAGTAGAAGCATCGTAGTTCATAAGCATTTTTTTTCTTTTTTTCTTTTTTTTGAAAACGGTCCCAGCGCAACTTATTAGCGGAAGCATAATTGAGTCTCACCATCTCTCCCTCCAATAACCATAATGCAATGCACTCCACTACGCACCATACGAAAAGATAAAGTCAAGACACTTTTATTTACATATTTTCATGATGGATTTTTCTCGGGTCAGTACACAAAAAGAAAGGCCAAGACTTTTAACTACACTCGGCCATAACCCCAAAAGGATATCTCGACCCCTATAACGATCACGTGTCATCCTCCATCCATCAGTGCCGGCTACTCTTAAAAAAAAAAAAAAAAACATCGTCAGCTCTCTACTCCTCACGCGGCCATCACACCCATCCTGGCGCGTCGGGCAGTGGTGGCGGCAACATCCCTCGAATCACCCCATCTTGGCGAACGTGGACCGACAGAAACTCCTATATGACCAAGCCCCCAGCCAGGCCCACATCGTACATGACCAACACGCAAACTCGCACAAACGATAGACCAAGGATGGTAACGCACTCTATCTCCGAACACTCTACCTCCACGTCCGATGGGAGGCCGTAGAAAGTACCCCGCGTGACAGTAGGGAGCGGCATCGTTCTAATCTCAAATGTTGGTCCCCGAAGGGGTGAGTACAACCACTCAGCAGGTAAAAGATCCAATAAACCACTTAATGCATCACACAATACAATCACAACATCATAGCATAATACATGTCATTCATGCATACAAGCATAACTTACCTTGAAGCCATGCATATGTCGTCATACCATGTGTACATACATCCTCATGTACTCATCACCATCATGTCACACATATACCATCGTGCCATAGGTGCACATACAACCATGCACTCATCATCATCATGTCACACATATACCATCATGCCATAGGTGCACATACAATCATGCAATCATCATCATCATGTCACACATATACCATCATGCCATAGGTGATCATCATCATATCACACATATACCATCATGCCATAGGTGCACATACAACCATGCACTCATCATCATCATATCATACATCCATGCATATGTCATCATATCATATGTGCATGATTCAATTTCCACTTTTATCTTTCAATTTGATCACCACATCTCTCTTTCCTGGGACCAGTAATTGCATCCCACATTCTATCACTCGCACCCCAACCTGGCATCGCGAGAAAACCTCCGGCATACACCACCGGGCATCCGGCACCCCCACATTCCGGGCATCTCGTATCCCAATTAGCATCATGAGGCATTCCCCGGGCACAAACCTCCGAGGCTTCCGGCACCCAACCATTCCAAGCATCTCGAAACTCCCGAGGACATCCGGGCATGTATCACAATACAACCGGGCATCTGGCACCCCCCATCCCGGGCATCCTGACACTCCCAGGGTATTATCGGCTACCAGTTTCCTCATTCATCATAATTCATATTCACCAATTTATGTCTCACAATCAACATGGCACATGATGTAATGGCAACAAAGTCAAATTCAGCATTTGATTCTATATGTAATGCCAAATATCATCACATGCTCAGCAAGATTCAATCACCTCAATCAATATAGTTAATAGGGCTCATCCAAAACAGAGTAATCATAAATTTCAGCATTTGAAATTTGCGCAATCCAGCTTGCACATTTTTAGAAACTATTTCCATTAAATATCCAAATGGCCTTTAAAAATTATGAAATTCGAACATGTAATAGTCAAGACATAATGGCAGATATTTCATAAAGGACACTGCACCAAAAGACCCTCATATCATACGGTATAGACCGAACATCACAGCACCATTGTCATAATCACTTAACTTGCACAGTTTTCGAAACAATTTCAGTTAAATAGGCAAATGAACTTTAAAAATTATGAAATTTGAATATGTTACAGGGAAGATATAAATAAAAATACTTCATGCAGAACACTTTGCCAAAATATCTTCATATAAAATGATATGACCCATGCATTGAAATCGATTAAGTCCGAACGCGTCAGATTACAGGGCTTTAGAAATATTTCCAATAAAATACCTTAATAACCTTCAAAATTCATGAAATTTGACTATGTTATAATCAATGTCCTAAGGTAGGTTTTTCATGAAGAAACCAAAGTCAAATTCGTTCTAGATGATTTAATATAGACGGTTGAAGCTTCTGTTTCAATACCGAAGTTTCCAGATTCAACACCCTCCGAAAAACCACGAATTCACCTACCTATTCTTGTTGGTTTTCTCTAAATTTTTGATATGTTAATCCTCAGGATGTCCTTTACGACTTTTGTTAAGAGATCAAGGTGAGATTTGCAAAGGAAAGTCACTTTATAGTCCACGAAGTCACTGGAGCTCAGTACAACATTTCCAGATCTAACGTCTTCAAAATAAAAATCATTTCGCTTGGCTATACTTGTTCGTTTTATCTCAAGATGTTCTCTACAGCTTTCGTGAAGAGGTAGAAGTGAAATTCTCAGTATAAAGTTACATGCAACACACAAAATCACCAAGAGGTCAACAAAACAGCTTCAGATCTAATATTTTCGTAGAGGGAGGGTTTCACCCCTCAAAACTCATCCATTTTGCCTCAAATTTTAGTATGCTATACTTTAAGATGCTATATACAACTTTCATGAAGAAGTCAAAGACAAAATCCGACTCAAACATCACATGCAAGCCACTACAACATTCTGGGTCAAGCTATTTACTCGAGAACAGATTTCTACTTCAAAACAACACCCTTAAAACTTCGGTTTTTCACACCCTAGACATCCGAAATTCATCACCATTCAATAGCACATTCTAGACACAAACATGCAAGAGTAGATTAAGGATCCCAACTTGCCTCTATACCGAGCTACGGTGAGCACAACGGCGGCGAACGACGGACGCACGGGCGGACTTCCTTCTTCCTCGCGCGGCCTTCTCCTCCTCTCTCTCGGTTTCTCTCGGTAACTCTCTCTCTCTCTCTCTCTCTCTCTCTCTCTCTCTCTCTTCGGACGACACACCTCCTCCCTAAACCGGCATCATCCCCCTTAATTTTCTTCCCCTATATGATGAGCAATCATTGATTTTGCATGGGGAACACTTGGCAGCTAGGAGGGACAAATGGCCTTCTTCATGCAAGATGGGCCTCCATCTTTCGGCTGGGCTTGGGCCAGCCATGGGCCGACGGCAGCTCTTCCTTTCCTTGGGCTTCGCGGGCCGGTCGAAGGTGGGGTGAGGCAATTGGGCTGGTTTGGGCCTTCAATTATCCAGCCCATCCTCATCCTAATAATTCACCTAATCCTTAATTATATAAACACCTAATTGGAATTTATAATTCACAAAACTTTGTGACCTATTTTAATAAATTCCAATCTATAATCCCCCATGGCCAAAAATAGCATTTTCCTATTAAATCATTACCCATCAAAAGCTTGGCCAAAGTCTTAATGCAAGACATGAATTTGAGCACCCCTAAAGATTGGCAAGGAATTCTAGGATGCCACATTACGGCCCACCAGGCTTCTCATCTGGCCCACTTTCAATATTCTAAGCCCATACCAGTCCATTTATACTTATTGGGTCAGAAAATCTAGGGTGTCACAATAGTACTATCCACTATGTGTAAATATGAAGCTTATAAGTGCAAAGTGTGGAGCTTGCCTAGCTGAATCTATCAAATTGCTTACCCGACTTGATTTTCTTGCAACACCTGCATGTTCAGTTGTAAGGGATGGAGGTGCTCCGTGACTGCGGAATATTTCTTTAATGGAGTATCTTTTATGAAGCTATACAAATACAACCTGAAAAAGATGTGTGTTGGCATCTTAACAAGTGGGAGCGAGATGCATGTTTAGTCTGTGCTGAGGGTTCTCTGTACAATTTCTAGTCAAATTTGTATGAGATGATATCTGAATACTTGTGTGCAAGCTGATGATGTATTGTAGACAGCGAGAGTTGGGGGATCAGTGCTCTCAGAATCCGAGGGTAGATGGGATATCAAGATGAAGTTGACATATGCAGGAATTATTCTTCCATACGATGATGCAGTTAGGAAACCGGGTCTCTGCTACCAGATATGCAAAATTGATTACAGTTTGAAGATGCATAGAGAGAAACTACAGAATGCATCGATTTGACTAGATTAGAAGTTTCCAGATAGATGCTTGTCCGATTGAAAGTTGTCCTGCTCCTGCCGATGAGTGGAACTGAACCAGGAAGGTTCACCTTGTGGCTGTGGTGATGGGAGGTGTTGTGGGTGTGTAGATCGATGGGCAACCATTTCACCCTTAATCTTCATTATCTCACTGTGAATCTGCGTGATTTGTTGTTGCAGTTGAGTGATGACTCCAACGCATCCATAGACAGGGTCTTGAACCCTGGCTGTTGCTTCATATGAAATGCACTCTGCCGCCTCCGCCCGTAAATGCCCCGGGACTTGCTGCTCCATCATTGCCATGGAATTACAATTGATCACCAAAAATCATGAAACAAATGGACAAATTGTTATTCAAATAGATGCAGGAAGGATCCTCCACCTTCGTGCTATTATAGATTCATTTATCCTCTCCCACGGCAAACAGGACTAGTTAATTTGAAGTACATGACCGGAATTTCGAGCATGAACGATATCATTAGAGAAACAACGGACAATCATTAACTTCCGTGAGCTTCTGTTTAAGTACCATATTCATTTAGTACACTAAAAGCAGCAAATATACTACCACTCTTTTGCATGTTCAATACGTGCGACTTGGTTTCATTTTTCTTTAGCCAGAAAACTTGGTCGCGCGGCATAATTATCACTAGAGATACGGCTGCCGACATTTCTAAACTATCTATGAAATATATGCACAAGTGAAACATAATATGGAAAAGCTGTATTGAAGAAGTTGTCGACAAACCATTGAGACATTGCCTCGTATGAAAGAGAGATTCGAACATTTTGTTTTTTGGGGATTAATACTCAAAAAGCATATGAACTGACCTGAAGCATTTTAGTGACGTTGCTGGCACCAAAGATCTTATGGACACAAGCAAATCTTTGTGGATTCGTGGAAGGGAAATAAGGAGCCAATATGCAATCTTGAGGGCATTTTCTTCTCAGATATTTGCACGCGGCACATCTACTAAAGCTCGACATTTGAGATTCTCAAAAGATTTTGCACACCAAAAGTCTCCAGAAAATCACACCCGAATTCTGATTCTGATGGGACCACGTAGACCTTCAAATGTATATAATGCTAAGACTGGACATTGTAGGATCCATCTCATGATTTGGTCATTTTAGAATTCTGATGCAAACATGGAAGGTGAAAACGGCTACTTTTTCGAAAGATCCTCTATAGATGTATGGAAAGTGGTGAGGAAATGGAAGCAATTTCACACAAATTCCTCCAAATGATGAAAGTTGATAAGCCAATCATACCAAGGCAGGTGCATTGTATATTTAGAGAGATATAACGGTAAAACCAAGACGAGTGCATTCCCTCGAGCAAGAAAAGGACATTGACTTGGGCGCTCGTCAGTTCATGATGTGAGTTTTTAGCCATGGCCAGAAAAAAGGTCGAATCGAGAGATTGCCTTAACCTACTACACCGGCAGTGCTATGTCTTCGCTAACATGTACAAAATAAAAGCTACTATGAGTCGCCACTTGCTAGTCACATGAAATAGTTATTTCATTCCAGCTATACGAACCTCGAATTGCTTCGAAAAGTAAAGCATGTACATGACTCAAACCAACGGATGAACATAAGCGACAATGTACGTATCGCTGCATGGGGGAATCAAAATATCACCGGCCTGTCCGGATGAGCAAAGATGACCTCACAATCTTAAGGAAAGAAGATTTGTAGTAAGAGTAGGGCTAAGCTCAACTTTGAAGAGATGAAGTATTCAAAATGCTCGAGGATGGTTTAATCTGGTCAGATTGCAAGGCCCTACACTCCAGCTATTTCTTCTGAAATGGCACAATCCTTGGTAATGTCTCAACTCCCAAGTAATCAAAGAAATGGCATCTTGTAAGTCCCCTTTCTATTTCAAATTACACCACGGAAGAGGCTCTGGCACATCGTATAGAGTTGGAGCACACTGTCATTGGGTATCACTAAATATTTGAAGATCATATTGATAAAATCACCTTAACAAAGACTTCAGAAGGGTTTCTTGGTACAATTGCAGGGGACCATACAGTATAACCAATCATTCTGTCTGCTTATAGAAAAAATGATGAGGCACACGCACAAAAAGACCATGTCTGAAGGGCTTCCTTCTGTCTTGTGGCTTCTTTTTTTTTACAGAGACCTAGCAAAAACATGAATAAGCCAAATGGTTCTTCTTCGAAATGTAGGTGGAGATATAATTGGCAGCTGATGCAGACGAACCCTCAATGTTGGCTGGAACAAATATTTGAGTCTTTCCAGATGCAATCCTGTTACCGGCTACATTGGCGTAAAACAAGCCTGAGATCGCTGGTACAAAAATGTCACTTTGAGAACATATGTAGTAGTCGATGACTTTCTCATATTCTGAACCTTCTGAATCAAGGAACTTTGACTTTTTGTCCACTGGCATTATCCCTTCCTGCTCAAAGATTTTACAGGCCAAAAAGAATCCATCAGAATAATGTCAGTCTTTCCAGAACCTAAGATATATTAGCTGCGAAGGATGCCTAGAAAAATCATCATTAGTAAATTGAGCGTCAACCAAAAGATTAAGGTAATTTTTCATTGACCAAGACAAAACTCTTTCAAGAAAGCAGGTCGCATAAAATTCGTAGACTAGTAGTTTGTAGAATGCTGCCATAGCGAACAGATTTGAACGCTCACTGAAAGGAAAACAACAAAGAAGTATCTCACCTTGGTGTAAGTTTTGGGAAAAAACTTCTTGAGAGCATTAAGGCTGCTATCCCACCTTGATTGAGTTAAATAGATTGTGGTATCCTTGTCGATACCAATCTTCTGCAGAAACTCTGAAACCTCTTGCGCGCCAAAACAACTTTTTGTCCCTTGGCAATTCTTGTTTTCCAACATGTCTACCCTTATGTCCACCGCTAAGAACTGACCATCAGACTTCCGACTCAATGTTCTCAGACGCTCAACCATGGAGTCAACGACTTCATTTACTTCTGGCTGCAACTCCAAAGTTCCAAACATAGCCAAACATGATGTAGAATCAAGTTCACTCTTTTGACTCAGCTTTTTCATGTTTACTGAGGAGAAGTAAGTTGCCAGTCTAATGTTACCCTTGGACTTAAATTTAGGTTCAACATGATCAACAATATACTCTTCTGTCACTGTATTTGGGACCTTGACAACCGCAAGATTCCGTGCTGATATACCAGAAGGTGTTTCTTTTGCTACTCTGACGATTCCATCCAGGCTTCTTACAAACTTATCAACATCATATATCTCTCCAAAGCTCCTGAAGAATGGGTGCATGTCAGGCATAAACATAGAGAACGGGCTCTCTACTATTATCTGGCAAGCTCATACGTTCTAGTTTTATTTATGATACTTAAAGATAAGCCTTGCCATGGATCCTAGAATCCAATTGAGACCTTAGTTTTGTTGGACATATCTATGAGATGTGGTAAGTGTGCTATAGAATGATTGACTTTATTTTAGTCAGAGGAGTTTGCTTTTCTAGAGACTGCTATTTTCCTCAACAATAATTTTTGGAAATTGGGTATCCACATAAAAATCAGAGAACACAAATGCACAGTGCTACAAACCTCCGATCCCCTGGTTGGCTTCCTCTGATGTCAGGGAGCACTAGAGTTGCTCCTAAATATTTTGCTACTACGACTGCAGCTGCAATCTGAAGAATTTATACAAAATAAGGCCTTTTGTGAGAGAGAGAGAGAGAGAGCATGGAGTTATTTCCTATTAACCAGTACATTATTCTATGTAGTCCAAAATCAGCATTGTCTAAGAGGAATGGCCTCAATCTCATTTATCTCATTAATCTTGGAAAATGCTTCTTCAATATCAAAACAACTATCATACTATCTTTGTTGCTAACATTGCATGAACTTCAGTTTGAAAATGCAGCAGAAACTCTGCTAAAAAATGGACACGAGATGAGGATACTTTGAAAATGCAAAAACAATGTTTAACTTTTAAGAACTGGTAAGAAGTTACGCTAAAAAGGTCCTTTCCAGTAAACATTGAAGTGCGTCAGCACATGGACAGTTTATATGTATGAGTTGAGCTAAAGACCACAAAGATTGAACATCCACTAAGAGATGAAAATGTAAGAAGAGGCATCATTGAAAATGCTTTGAGAAATATCTAGCTGAAATTATTTGGGTGGTGAAATGATGTCCAGCAAAGGAAGCACTGCATGAGAAGATAGTTCCACATCATGAAGAATACAGTTGCCTGAGAAACTAATATTTATGGAAAAGTGAATCGGTATGATAATTAAATCCACTAGATGCATGAGTTACCTGGGAAACATGGTATTCGGGACCATTGGTCAATGAGAAAGTGACAAAGCCCTTTGAGTCCTCTACTAAGTCTGTAAACCAAAATTGAGGCAAAAACAGGCAGAGACACAAGCACTTTCAGTCAGCATCCACGCAATGGCAGGAATACAGTGAATCACTAGGACCAAATGCAATTAAAAGTACCTGAAGTAGGTCTGCTCCAGCATTGTTTCAGCTCTTGGCTTTCTTCTTTCCAAGGACCCTTATTCCTTTTAGACAGTGAAACCAGCGACTTTCCTTCTAACTTGCTATCGTCAAAACGGGCATCATCCGACAGTCCCGGAAGTTTTTCCTTTAACAGAACATAACAAACAACATCAATTCATCTGCAAACACAGAAGCAGCCAATATGTCCATGTTTGCAACCAAGATCCAGAGTTTGCATATAGGTATATGCACATCTCGTGTTATCGCTGGGAACCCACAGTTCAAGATGTATCTTTTGTCTTCCTTTGTTGAATCGACACAATCATTCTCGGGAAAAATAAAAAAAAAAGAGAATACTTTCGAAATCTCTTCGGCAATCCTCACCATCTCTCCAGTACCCAGATGTAAACAGCACGATGCGTGCAACGTAGCTCAAAGACTGAACTTTTACCAACTAATTCGCCCATAAGCTGATCACCAAAGCAATGCCAATTGAAAAGAAAAAGTGATATATGGGCGTAGTACTGATAATTACTTGGTGGGTATCCGAGAAGAGAGCCTAAAGAGAGAAAAAAACGTAAATCTCGGGACAACACGCCTGTGCATATCTAGCGCAAAAAGGAGCCATTCGAGGATAATTGGAACAGATACAGAAGCGAAAGCCAGAGAATCAAATGTAGAATTCGTACTTACTTCGACTGAATCAAAATGGTCTCTTTTGATCATCTGACCCAGCATTACGAACATGGTTATCGTCAGAATTCCAGCCACCACTTGCCTCAAATCCACACCCATTGCGCTCTCTCTCTCTCTCTCTCTCTAGATCCTGTCTCACACCACTTCTCTCGGGGCTCTCTCAGTCTAGGGGGATGAAGGGAGAGGCAAACGTGGTGAGAGCTTCAGCTCGAGAGAGAATGAGAGGCTCTGAGTGCAAAGTTCAACGACAATGGAAGAGCAACCAGAGTCTGCTCTGTTTCTCTGTCTCTCTCTTTTCTTTATTTCTTGCTTGGGAGCTTATAACACCACCGACAGTTTCCCGGAAAATGATGGGCTGCCTAAATTTCCTGCTCCAATTTTGTTTCTTGCTAATCTCTCGATAAAAAAAAAAAAAAGTCGTCCTCATTTCCCCCAAAAAAAAAGGAAAAAAGAAGAAGAAAAACCAACCCCACCAAATTACTTTCTCTTTCCTCTTTTTCCAAAGTTTGATTTAGTGTGGGGACACCTATAAAACATGATAATACAATGCAATATCAAGGTAATGTCTCCTCTCTTCTTTCCTTGTGAGAAACTGGGTAAATTCCTTGCCAAAAAAGACAAGGATACAGATTGGAAGATGGATAAACATATGTAATTGTATGGTGTACCTGCTCCTACTGGGGAGAGATAGTGATTAGGTAATTTCCAAAATTGAGGTCATTTCCAGAACAGTCAAAAACCATCTCCCCTTTTTAGCCCCCAGCCTAGTAAGCAGGCATTAATGGTGGACCTATACTTCCCAATTACCACATGTTCAGACAGACCAGATGACCAAGGATTCTTGCTGACTTTATTTTTTTTCTTTTTGGTCGAATTGCTGACTTGATTAGTGCTAGGAGCTAGAGACAGAATAAGGATTAGCAGTTGAACCTGGTAAGTTACAAGGAAAAAGAAGTTTGAGGGTTGCAGACAATTGGGTGATAATTACTCCATCATGATTCATGAGTGAGGAGCAACACGTAAAAGTTAATGATTGTCATGTGATACTTGTCGTGTCAAGGGCGCGTAATCGATGTTGGACAAGAGAGCCAGATGGTGAATTTCCATCTTCATTGGCCTTGGGAAAGAGGGTCCTCCCCCGAGAAACAAAAAGGGTTGTGTCTGTTAGAGATTGATTCCATTTGACCACAAAGACATTACCTACTACTAGCATTGGTAAGCCACGTAAATCCAAGATCCTTGCAGGTCGATGCAAGTTCAAACGATGGGGGGATGGGAGCAACGCTTATATGCCAGGGAATATCCCGTGACAATAATGTCCCCACAAATACACACACACACACACATATATATGAAATTTATAAATAAAATCATAGACACTACTTAGATAGATCTTTTGGTAAGTGTGCATATCTCAATTTTCATAATTGCTTTATGCACTCATGACCAAAGATCCATCCTCTTGTTTAATTATGCACTATGTAAAATCTCAAACCGCCTTTCCTATTTAACTAAGTTTGAATCTATATAGTTCATACTTTTCTAGAATTTATAACTACCAGTTTGTCTAATAGTCACGTTAATCTCATTTGTATTAAAGTCTAAAGAACTAGTATTTCCGGTCATTTTAACTGGACAACGTTATAAGCAAGTGAATTTTGTGAATTTGTTGCTTATCTTTCAACTAGTATCAACTCAGCGAAGAACATAATTTGGAAATTCAAATTTCCGCATATTGAGCAAAAGGAGCGTCTCCCACGGAGTAAACAAGAAAACAGCCAAAAGAAGGAAAAACCAACCTCCTCTAATCAGGAAGAGAATACCAAAGGAAGGGAGCGTAAATCAAGGAAAGCGAAGAAAGAAATGTCGAAACTGTCAAAAATCAGCGGGCAAGCTCACCTGCCAATCCGCCTCAGACAATGGATCCCAAGTCAAGATACATTAAAACTTTATCAATCTGGGAGGACCATGCGATATAATAGTCAATAATTTATTCTTCCGGCGACTGGATCTGACCAATTAACACACTGTACGTCCGGCACGGTAAAGAATGCGCAAACTTGTACTAATCAATTTCAGTTTGTCAGGCCCATCAGACTAATCAAAACCAAACGAAATATTGATAATAATAATAATAATAATGAGTGATTGAAACGCCCCAACTTAAATGACGGTAGAATAGAATATGCAATAATTTTCAATGCACGCTCGAATCTAGATGTACTCTCGATATCTAGCAGTTTCCATGGAGTGTCAAGACCGACTGAGAAAAAGCCTCTCAATTTTGTGCAAAGCAAGCGGCTTCATCATTGCTGCTGTTAGTGGGAGTTAGAGGACCGAGACTGCTCAACCTTCTTCGTCAATTTAATTGATGAAGGGGGAAGAAGGAAACCCATGATGGATCAAGAAGACCTCAGCAGAGATTACTAATCAATCAATACATCCATCAAAGGCCTGGACCAGATGGTCATATGAATTCCGGGTCCATCACGTGATCTCCTGTTTTCGATCCTTCTTTTTATACTTTTTATATTTTTGAGGCCCCGTTATTATTGTGGCAGACGAGAGGGTTTCTCGAATTTTATATATTTTCAACACATGTGCTCTCTTTGTTTATTTAGATATTGGGGCAGGTGTAGACAAGAGGAACGGGGACAGAGACAGAATTTATAATAAGTGGACTCGGATGAACAATCACATGCGCTCATGAGAAAGATCTGACGATACCCCCATAAAGTAGAGTTTCTCAATTTCCCATTTATTTTTTGGCGAGAGGAAAATGGGAAGAGGCCTGGCATGATTTGAGGAGCGCATCTGTGGATTTTGCAGCTCCAACTTGGTCCTCTCTCCCTCTTTTCTGGGCCTAGCTCTGGTCGCTTCTTTTTCAAGCCAACTCTGTCGTGGTGGGGGATCGATTGAGTCCGATTTACTGTTGCGGCGAGTCCTGGGTCTTGGGCCGAACCGGGGATGTTCTGAACAGGAGCCGAGCCAGGAAATGTGACCCACCTGATCATACCAGTTAATACTGATGATGTCCGAGGCGCGTGAAGGGTCTGGAATACATCAATCCGTTTCAAATTGGCCTTACCCTCTCTGGCCATATGAAATCCATCAGAAATGGAGTTCCATCCCATGTTTAAGGATTGATATTCACATCTGTTTGTTTCTTTTGGTCGGAATAAAACTTTATTCCATTGCTAAGCAAAACCAAAAGAGCCCATTGAAGAAGCTTCGTTACAGAACAGTGCAACACCCATAAAGCTTCTGGTGGGCTAGAGAGCCAATATCGTGGGAGACAAATTTTCCTTTTGAGTCGTAGCTATCGAATCAGCAACTTTGTTGGCCTCTCTGAAACACAAGCTCATCTAAATATTGGAGACATGGGTAATCAAATCATAGCATTCTCTGATAAGTGAGCACATCTCCCGTTGAATTTGATATGTGCTCTCCAAAGTTTGTATTAAATCTGCACAGTTAGTCTCTAAAAGAAATACTTCGTGTCTTCTCTCAAACCCAAACTTAAGAGGAAAAGATTAGAAGTGTCATAACTTTCATGTGATACTCATTTTAATACAAAAACTTATCATTGAAGTGTCAAATCGGAGAAAAAATTATCACTTAGTACATCCGGCAATAAATTCTGACAAATTCCTACGTGCCCTTTTTAATAAAATTTTAATCAAACACGGCTTTCTTATTAGAAAAGCGAGTCCAACATGGACGATGACCCGGCCATTCCATACCTAAATGACTTTTTACCCGAAAATCTCTCTTAAATAGACAAATGTCTCCACCTGTTGATCGGACAATCTCTCCCTTTAGTTGTTTCGTGCTCTATTACTCACTTCTCACGGCCTTTCTCTCTCACTCTCGCTCACTCTCTCATTTATTCACTCAATGGGCTCAAAGACAAATTTGGGCTCGGCTCGATGGTTTGAGGGAAAAATTAGTGCTTGGCAGTTGGTGAGAAAAAATTAAGGCTCGGTGCCAAATCAGCAAGCATTCTGCTTATTCCATCCTTCGTCTTGGCTTGGCGGCCCAAACTTGAGCCGCCTCCGCTTATTCTCCTTCCCAAAACAAGTTTTAGATATTAATTTGCCCCGAGAACTCCCAAACCCTCATCACCCACGTCGGCCGCTCGTCCTCAGAAATCAACACAAACTCTGCCGACCCGGCCACTTGGTAGTATGCGGTTTCTGCTACTACTGTAAGGAGTGTGATATTTAACTGCACCCTCACTGTGCAGCTAATTACTCCACCCCTGAATGTGCTGCTAGGATACTTCATGATGATGATCACACTTTTGCCCTCGCCGAAAAGATGCTGGGATGAAAGCGCCTTATGCCTCGAGACTAGCATGACTACAGTGACGATGGTGATGCGAGATCTCTTAGTGTGTGCCATCCTAGTGTTTTAAGCGTCATGAATTAGCATGAATTTGAGGAAACATGTAAGTTATGCTTTTAGGTCTACATCGGGTGGCTAGATTTACTTTGCCAAAACGATTCACACATGAATGAGAAATAAGGCGCAATGGGACTTCATTACATGTTTTATTTCTACTTAGATACCACCTCCAAGTACTTCTGGAAACAAATAAAAATAAAGAACCTATCTATCTAAGCTGTCTCGTTTACTCTTTCTTTTAGGAATTTAATCAAGCCTCCCAAATTCTTGTAGGATGATCCACCCTTCTTCTCCACAGCTTGCCTTGCCAATCTACCAATCTGTCTTGCCCTGTCCCTAGCCTGCCTTCCTCTCTCCCCTCCCATCAACTCCTTAACTCCATCCCTTATCACCTCACTAGCAATTGTCCCTCCGCCACCACTTTCTCTCACCATCACCCCGGCCTTGAGCCCCGTCACCACAAGCTTAGCATTTAATGGCTGCTCAGCACCCATCGGCCACGCCAGGATTGGCACCCCCATGGACAAGCTTTCCAACACGGAGTTCCAACCGCAATGACTTAAGAACCCGCCTACTGCCGGGTGTGACAAGATGCGCCGCTGGTCCACCCAGTTATGCAAGATCAAGCCCCTCGCTTTCAATCGATCCTCCCATCCATTGTCCGACGACACCCACGTTGCCGATTTCACTGCCCATATGAACAGATGCCCTGCCATCTGCAGTCCGTGAGCTATATTGTCCATCTGCATGTCACTCAAGTGTGCTTGTGTTCCGAATGATACATACATCACTCCGCCGCTTCCAACACGCTCGTCCAACCACTTGATGTAGGACTGAGATGGGTCTGCTTGTTTGGATCCCGCAGGCCTCTCCATTTGATTCTGGTCATAGAGCAAAGCCGGCCCAATGCACCAAGCTCTTGCCCCCTGGCAGTAAAAATTTTCCAGGGCAACAACATAATCACCTTCAAGCTCGTCGAAGCTGTTGACGATAACCCCCTCACTATTCGCATCCGCCTCTCCAATTGCTGCTAGTATAGACAAGAAAGGGTCATTTGGGTCTCTGCACCTCTCTAAAATGGTGATGTCGCTCTTATTAACTGTGAAAGGAATACTCAACTTCGGCAATTCGATAGGATCGGAATCAGGCATTGCCAAGATGGATGGGACATTCCCATTGACACCTTTCGCGATGACCATAGACAAAACCCCCATCCCATGGAAGACGATCCTAGGAATTCCGAAAGACCGACACACATCGAGCGTCCATCCCAGGAAGAAATCAGAAATTACGCAGAGCGGGCGAGACTGGGCTTCCGACATCTCCCTGAGAACACATTCAAAGGCGGGTCTCATGGACTCGGTGGCTTTCAAGAAAGGCACCAATAGAGCCATGGAAGGAAGATCAGCAGTGTTCTCGCATCCTTCAGGAAGCTCTGGGACTCTAGGAAACTGAATGGTGCGCAAGGAGATTTCGGAGTAGTTCGAAACCTTTGATAGAATGAGTGGGGCATTCTTTGGGGTGGTGATGATGGTGACTTTGACACCGAGACTTGTGAGGGCCTTGCATATGTCTAGTAAAGGGAGTGCATGTCCCTGAGCCATGTGAGGGAACACCACCACATGAGCACTAGGGGATGGCAAGACCAACCCTGTCATGGCTTCTAGAATTCACTCGAGATCAAGATGGACAATGTATTGCAGAAGGAGAGTTAGGAGAGAATTGCGATTTGCCATTTCAACAGAAGCTGGCATTAAATAGAGAGGCATTGACAGAAAAGGCAGCATATAAATGCTCTGCTGCATAATTCCATATAAGTACAAGTAATTTGATGAATTAGTCACGTTCATCAAATCCAAGATTTGTTACTTTTTTTCTAAATAAATATGGATCACGCAATAAAAATAAGGCTTACTTTTCTAAAAAATTCAAAATTTAAAACCTTGCGTTACCTCCTTTTATAACCAAGAATCACCTCCTTTTTTTTTTCCCCTTTTCTTTTTTATAACTTATAGTTAAATCTTTTTTTAACCGTGAGACATAATCTCTTAACCAAAAATCACCTTCTTCTTTTATTTATTTATTTTTTTATAAGAAATTATGTGAACAGATGTCAGCAACTTGACGGTTGATCAACACTCGTACATGCCCACCACTCGACGGTTATTCTCTGCGCAGCATCACTGGCTACTTTCGAAGTCCCTCGTTGACGGTCGCAACAAGCCACGTTTCTCGCCTTCTATGAAAAGTGGCTTTCTCCTACACAGCTACGTCGATATGCCCTGATGAATCATGTCTGACATTGTTGGATCCATCATTTAAATAATCATTTTCCATCTAGCTCATCACAGATTTTCGTTAGTTGTGGCTTTTGTGGACTAAACCGAGCTTCGTTTACGCTTGAAGACTTGGGGCATTTTTTGGCGCCACATCAAACACATCAGTCATGACCAGTGTCCTCAGTTAAATGACAAATATGGCAGGTCTATATTGGGAGGTATCCGGTCAAATATAGCGTACCGATCCAGATGCGATTGATTTGACTTTCTTCAGTTAACTTGAACGTGCGCGTGCGTATGTCATTTTTAGCAGGCAAACGTTAACTTCGAATTGTCAATTATATTATTTACATACATAGAAAACTAATTTGGGGAATTTTATATGTAAGTATTCAATTAATTTGGACCTGTTTAATTTTAATTTTAAATTGAGACCAAGACAAAAAAGTGATAGTGTACTGTCCACCCTATGTTCACATTAATTAATCTATCTTAGCAACGATTTGTTGAAGTATTTCAAACATCATACTCTACGTTCCATCTATTCTCCCTTGGAAAAACCTCCCCTCATTTACATCTTTGATTTTATTGAATTATATAATTATTCAGATCGTATCGGTGATTAAGATATAAGAAATAGACATGTTTTAGGTGCCGTAAAGCTTTCCAAAACAACATAGACATGTGCATGTTATTGTCACTTCGCTCATGTTTGATCATTTTACCAATTTATTATTAACATCTAAATCTTAACAACTCATTAAGTCATTTGTTTCATTGAAAAATTATGGATTGATACTAACCTCTAACAAAAATATTATTAATTTGCATTTGGATATTAGAAGCGTTTTCAGCCC
Organism: Eucalyptus fibrosa; assembly: GCA_017140475.1. NCBI lineage: Eukaryota > Viridiplantae > Streptophyta > Magnoliopsida > Myrtales > Myrtaceae > Eucalyptus > Eucalyptus fibrosa. The sequence continues at coordinate 41,862,834 of CM029514.1, read as the reverse complement.
ACATAAACTGCATTATAATTGGATTGACTTAAGCAAGGGTGATTTGAGCCTAATTTAATTATCTAGACTAATCTTGCACGCCTCATGAAATTCGGCCAAACTCCTAAGTGTCTTTACTACCCGAAATTGGCATTTGCACGGCACATGAATATCTTAAATTTTTTAATTCTAATATTACCAATACCCATAACATTGCACTCAATGTTATTCGCCAATTATATTCATCCACTAGTTATGAATTGATAAATAGTAAACCCGTGTTTATTTGATGTAGTATGAAACAAATAATTAGAAAATATAATCCATCTGTCAAACAACAAATACTTAGTGATAAAATTCATTATCATATATGTGAAAGAATAATTGTTCAAGGTTATGGATGGGAACGTCATCCCTAGAAGTGGTCCTCTTTCTCTGAAACTTGTGTGATTAAAAATTCAAATTTTCAAGGATTGTGTTCTTTTCACATTGGATCATAAATCATTTCTGACTACTTGCCGGTTTAAATGCAAACTCTTATCTAGCGAGAAGATGCTTTCTGTTTTACGTGGAATGGAGTAGAATGAATGAAGTTCACATAAGCAAGGAAGGGTATTTTGTTCTGTCCTTTGGTCCCATTTCTGGTATCTCGTGACTGTATTTCACGTTCCAAGTTTTTAATAGAGCATTATAGTGCAAAGGCTGGAGTTACATTTTGCCCCTCTTTTTTGTTCTTAAGATGAAAGATTACAACGAAGTCTGAGAGGCCTGAAGAAGCCTAAGAATCCATAAGATGAGTTTATGGATGGAATGGCGTATTTTCAGCAAGGCCCCTTGCCACCTTAATTGTGCGTCTACATCTTTTCAAGATTAGTAAAATACTATGCAACGTAGTGGATGTGCACGGTGCAAGACATCAAACTGGCTTATTGGCATGTGTTTTATCCACGCAGTAGAGATATGATTGGTGGTTTCTCGAACCATAAGTTAAAGGTCGAGGGAGACACAATTAAGAAGCTAAGATGTGACCTAATCACATCTTGAAAGAGAAATAAGACACAATATTTCGATGAGGCTTTGTTACACGTTTTATTTTTACTTAGATACCACCTATGAGTATCTAATTCTAAGCCTCATTGTGCCTGGAAACAAACAAAAGTGAGGAACCAATCTAAACTCTCTCTTTAACTTTTTCTTTGAGGAATTTAATCAAGCCTTCCAAATTCTTGTAGGATGATCCACCCTTCTTTTCCACAGCTTGCCTTGCCAATCTACCAATCTCTCTTGCCCTGTCCCTAGCCTGCCTTCCTCTCTCCCCTCCCATCAATTCCTTAACTCCATCCCTTATCACCTCACTAGCAATTGTCTCTCCAACGCCACCTTCTCTCACCATAACCCCAGCCCCGAGCCCCATCACCACAAGCTTAGCATTTAGTGGCTGATCAGCACCCATTGGCCACGCCAGCATCGGCACCTCCTCCGACAGGCTTTCTAGCACCGAGTTCCAACCACAATGACTTAAGAAACCGCCTATCGCTGGATGCGACAAGATGCGCCGCTGGTCCACCCAATCGTGCACCACCAAGCCCCACCCTTTCAATCGATCCTCCCATCCATTATTTGGCAACACCCATGTTGCCGATTTTACCGCCCATATGAACGGATGCCTCGCCATCTCTAGTGCATAAGCTATATTGTCCATTTGCACATCACTCAAGTGTGCTTGTGTTCCGAATGATACATATATCACTCCGCCGCTTCCAACGCGCTCGTCCAGCCACTTGATGTAGGACTGAGATGGGTCTACCTGTTTTGATCCCGCAGGCCTCTCTATTTGATTATGGTCGTAAAGCAAAGCTGGCCCCATGCACCAAGCTTTCGCCCCCTGGCAGTAAAATCTTTCCAGGGCAGCAACATAATCACCTTCCAGCTCTTCAAAGCTGTTGACGATAAGGCCCGCGCTATTCATATCCGCCTCTCCAATCTCCGCTATTATAGGCAAGAGAGGGTCGTCCGGGTCTTTGCACCGCTCCAAATCGGAGATGTCACGTTTATAGACTGTGAAAGGAATGCTCAACTTCGGTAATTCAATAGGATCGGAGTCGGGCATTGCCAAGAGGGATGGGACATTCCCGAAGGCAATTTTTGAGATGACCATAGACAAAACCCCCATCCCATGGAAGACAATCCTAGGAATACCAAAAGACTGACACACATCGAGCGTCCATCCTAGGAAAAAGTCAGAAATCACGCAGAGCGGGCAAGAACCCGCTTCAGACATCTCCTTGAGAATAGACTCAAAGGCGGGTCTCATGGACTTGGTTGCTTTCAAGAAAGGCACCAACAAAGCCAAGGAAGGTAGATCAGCTGTGTTCTCGCATCCTTCAGGAAGCTCTGGGACTCTAGGAAACTGTATGGTACGCAAGGAGATTTCAGAGAATTTGGATACCTTTGACAGGATGAGTGGGGCATTCTTTGGGGTGGTGATGATGGTGACTTTGACACCAAGGCTTGCGAGGGCATTGCATATGTCTATTGATGGAAGCGTATGTCCATGAGCCATGTGAGGGAACACCACCACATGAGCACAAGGTGATGGCGAGACCAACCCTGTCATGGCTTCCAAAAATCGGTCAAGATGAAGATGAACAATACTAGAGTTGGGAGAGATGGGATAGAATTGTGAGTAGGCATTTCAACAGAAGCTCGCGTTAAATAGAGATAGTAACAGAAATGGCAGCACATGGATGCTGCGCTATATAATTCAATATGGACCCATATGATGCGATGAATTAGTCAACTTCATCGAAGTCGAGGATTTAATCTCTTGTTTCGAGATTAACGTGAAGTACGCAATAAAAGAAGGGTTTTGTTTATAGTTTTTTGAGCATTGACTCTTCTGGTGCTTAACACGAGACTCAAATGAAACGAAGTGGTCTGCTGTATGGGTGGTCAATAGCAGTACCATCAAACCGAGAAGCAGGTCTGTTAACCCTTCGTCTCTACACGTCGCATCACCCTTGGAGGTGACCATAGACAAGTGGAAGGAATGGTGCCATAATGCCATTACGTGTCTGATTGAACCCATGGTTGAGTTTCGATCTTGCTTAATCACTTAAAAAATGGTCGAGTCATAATGGATATAATCTAAGGCTGCATTTGGTAAGTTCAAAAATTATTCTCGGGAACAGAAATATAAAAATTTATTTATATTCTCGAGAATAATTTTTGAATAGAATAACATAGTTGGTAATTGCACAAAATTTATGTTCATGGAATAAAAAAAGAATAGAAACACGTTCGGTAAACTTGTATAATTTTTTTGTTTTTTAAATTTTTTAATTTTTAAAAAAATTTTCTTTCTTCATTTTGGTTGGCGACCTCGCTCGGGTCCGATGAGGCCAAGCTTGCCCATCCAAGTTGAGTCCGAGTTGCCGATTGGTGCTAGGTCGGCCAAGCTCGCCGAGGCCGGCAATGATTCGGTGAGGTCATCGGCCGATGACCGGCCAAAGAAAAAGAAGAAGAAAAATGAGAAAAAAAAGAATATATCTTGGAATTGTTCTCGGGAATAAAAAATAAGTTTTTTCTTTTTTGTTTGTTTTTCAAATCTGTTGATGAAAACAAAAGTGTAAACAAACGCGTTTTTATTATTTTTATGTTTCCGAATAAAAAGAATAGAAATTTTTATTCCAAGAAAGAGAAACACAATTAAACAAACCGGGCCTAAATTTCCTAAGCTCCTTCAGGTGGGCAGACGACAGAAACATTTCTGCCAAGCTCTGCTTCAAACTTTTATAAAGTAGAAGCGCAAGGACTTCTTAGGCATCATCAGACATCGGAAACGCCGGTCATGACCCGTCCCCTCAGTCCAATCACAAATGTGGCATTTTTTATTTTATTTTATAGTTTTTTTGTTTTTTCAGTTGACTTGAATGTGGGGGCGACGTATCTTTGTCGCTCAGCATGCCCAAGCAGATAGCTAAACCCACCAATCGATTCTCTCGACGGTAAGTTATGCCGCCCTGTCGAATAATGGAGGTAATTAATTGCTCTTAAATCGCTAGTGTTTTTGTCGTTAGCCGCCCATTTGAAAAAAAACTTTGAAAAACGACTCCCCGACTCCAGGTTCATATCGAAAAGTCTATCTTGATATATAGAATGGACGCCGACTCTATCCATTGCTATCGAGCCATGTCACTGGGGAACGCTAAATTACTGTCAATTATGCTATAAAACTCACCGACCTCGCTCTGTCACCTTCCGTTGATATTGCTCCCTTGTCTTGTTGAACAGACAGCAAACCCAGTTGAGCAGATGGATTTCGCGTATGAGAGGAAGCCACACCGCGCTCGTTCAGGTCCACGGGTCGAATCTGGTCGTATTGGGCCGGGCTGGGCCGGACGAAATTGGCGATGCATGCAAACCCGACGCACCACTTTATCAAAAATGGGTGAGCTAAACTTTGAAAAAATCCTACGTGCCTTTTTTAGTATAATTTTAAATCAAAGATGGCTTTTTTTTTTTTTTTAAATTAAAAAAGAAAGGCTAACGTGGACGGTGAGTTTACCATCTCATACCTAAACAATGTTCTACTTGAAATCTCTCTCAAATAGACAAATTCTCTTTCCTGTTCACTGGACCATCTTTCTCCTTTGTTGTTCTTTCTCCATTGCTCGCATCCTGTCTCTTTCTCACTCTCTCACTCAGTTACTCACATAGTTGGTGTCATCCTCCACGACTTGGTGCTTGGTGCCAAATCGGCAAGCATGCCGCTTATTCTAACCTTCGTCTTGACTTTTTGTCGACACAAACTTAAGCCACTTCTGCTTACTCTCCTCTCCATTACAAGACTTAAATATTGACTTTTCCTCAAAACCATCGGTTTGAATCAGGGTTTCAAGGAGAGGTGAATTGTAGGACAAATTAGCAAGCATTCTACTGATCCTTGGTAAAATTACCAAATTTTTTTTAAGCCTATTGTAATTATGTCAATTCGGTCATAAACTTATTTTTTTAGCTAATTCAATTTTGAACTTTTTGTAATTGTGCTAGTCTAGTTCATCTGGTCAAAATTGGCTGGACGGCGTTGATGTGGCCGCAACCTGGCGTTGGCAACAATATTTTTAATAATATATATTTTTCGAATTGTTTTATATTTTTCCCTTCTTTTCGCTTTTTTTTTTTCTTCCTTCCTTTGGCTCTAGCGATCAACTAGAATGGAGAGTTGGCTGGTCGCTAGACTAAGGCGGTTGGGTGAGCTTGCCTCATCGTCACTGGGTCTAGCGAGACAAGCTCCTCGCTAGATCCGGCGAGGTGAGCCTCGCCAATAGTTGGGAGAACTCGCCCAGTCCCCTCAATCCGGTGACCAACTAGCCCTCTCCTCTGGCTGGTCGCTAGAGTCAAAGGAAGAAGGAGAAAGGAGGAGGGAGGAGAAAAACAAAAAGAGAAAAAAAAAAAGGAAAAAAAGATAAAAATTAATCAAATAAATTGAAAAAATAAAATATTATTAAAAAAAATTTTGCTGGCGTTGGCTAGTGGCCACGTCAAAACTAGCCTGCTAATTTTGGCCGGATGGATTGAACTGACGTAATTACAAAAGGTTTATGATTCAATTGGTCCAAAAAATAAATAAATTTAGCATTGAGTTGACACAATTATAATAAGTTTAAGACTTTTTTGATAATTTTCACGCTTATCCTCAACTTTGTTTTGGCTTTGTTGACATGAACTTGAGCCTTTTTTTATTTTTTTTTATTTTACTCTTTAATGCAAGATTTAGATCTTAATTTTGGTCCAAATCGACAAGTACTTTGTTAGGGTTTTAAAAAAGAGGGAATTTGCGACATTTCATGCATAACTACCTAGTTTTAAGGGCTTTTTTTTGTTGAATTTTGCCACGTGGGCTTTCCAGTAAGCCATGTAGATTAGAAAAAATGTTAATAATTGCTATGTTGGATTTCCAGTATCTCAAATTAAAATTAGCACTTACGTAATCATTTTTTTTAATGACACTTAAATGATTTTGTGAACAGTTTTGACATTAAAGTAAGCGCTATACAAAAGTTAAGATTCTTCTAAAATCAATTTTCCCAAACTTTAAGAGTTTCAATTAGAGCTAGGTTTTAGCGTGATTTGCTAAGGTAACCTCGATTGATCTAGCTAATCGGTCCAGGACACTTCCTGTATGGTCTAGGCAGATGCATGAGATCGCTCCGTCCAAAGAGCCTTCCTCGAATGAAACTAAGTTGATTTTCCAAGCTCCCTTCCCTGGTGGGTTCTAGATCTGAGGTGGGTTTCAATTTCTCCACTCAGCAGGTTTTGAATTCGAGTTCCATTTGCTAATATTGCTTCGCCTACCTTGTACTTCCTCTAACAGGCTTCTCGGGTCCGGGCGAAATTGTCGCGAGCCTTCCCAATATGCCATAGAACTGTGGCCACATGCTCAAGCGGAGGTGATGTTGCTGTGTTCACTGAAAACTTAAGCAACCAATTTTCTATGATACCCCTATCTAGGGAAGTTACGCAGCACTGGCTTCTCAAATAATATGAAATGCCGTCCGAAATGGCTCTTATTCCTTGGTTCTGCCATTTTGGATTAAGGCTCAACCTTTTGACATCCCCCCCCTAGGAGAGATGCATGAGCTTCATGAAAGAAGCATGAATGCATGAACCAGCAATCACCGCCAATATCTAGACCTCTGTGCTCGTCCATGAGAAACAAAATACGCAACATGCATGCATTTCTTCAGAGTGGGGCCTTATTCGGACGCAAATATATCCTTCTGCTAGAAAGGTCGCATAATGAACATTAAAGCAAAGCAAGCAATTACTGCTACTATACTCACGACCAAAATTTAAATCTCTCCTGCCTCAACCTTCTGAATGAGCAAGAGCTTCTAGACGAGATGCAAGATATTGAGCACGCTCATCTTTGAGTGGCTTTATTTCGGGCACAAATTCCTCTAGTCTTGCTTTCAATGTTTCCTCTTGTTTGCATAGAATTGCAAGCTTCTTATCTATTGTGCAAGGTACGAATTGGATATTTGTCCCTTGGATTTCACATCATTCCGCTATTGAGCACCTAGGGAAGGCGGCGCCTGATAGCGTTGGGAGAGAGAACATGTCACGGGATAGTAATATTTTGACAAGTTAAGCATAGCTATTGGCAAGAATAGTCACAGGCAAATGTAAGATTTGATAACTAATAATCAATTGCTCCGCATCAGCTTACTAGGGCTTAACCACATATTTCGCCACCAGGGAATCGTTGGCTTTCCATTTTGTCTCCCACTTTAATGCAGTGTTTGTGGCGACAGGGATAGCAGGAGTTCATCAATTGTGCCACATTCGGAGTTTGTGTGAATGAATAACTATCTATCAATCATTTGGCATATGCTAACTAACAAGATAAAAATCATATGCCAGAAGAACATGGGATGCCAGATCTATTTTTACGCTGGGACTGCAGCTTTTTTTTTCGCCCAAGAAGTGTGCCTAATTGCCCCGAGAGCTCCCAAACCCTCATCACTCACATCGGTCACTCATCCTAAAAAATTAACACAAACTCTGCCTACCTGCCCACTTGGTAGTATGTGGTTTCTGCTACTACCTCAAGGAGAGTGATCTCTAACTGCACCCTCACTGTGCAGCTAATTACTCCACCCCTGAATGCGCTGCTAGGATACTTCATGATGATGATCACACTTTTGCCCTCGCCGAAAGGATGCTGGGATGGAAGCGCTTTATGCCTAGAGACCAGTATGACTACAATGATCACAGCAATGGCAAGAGCTATCAGTGTGTGCTATCCTCATGTTTCAAGTGTCATGAATTGGCATGAATTTGAGGAAGCATGTAAGTTATGCTTTTAGGCCTACATCGGGTGGCAAGATTTACTTTGCCAAAACTATTCACACAAGAATGAGAAATAAGATGCGATGGGGCTTCATTACATGTTTTATTTCTACTTAGATACCACCTCCAAGTATTTCTGGAGACAAATAAAAAGAAAGAACCTATCTACTCTCTTTTACTCTTTCTTTTAGGAATTTAATCAAGCCTCCCAAATTCTGTAGGATGATCCACCCTTCTTCTCCACAGCTTGCCTTGCCAATCTACCAATCTGTCTTGCCCTGTCCCTAGCCTGCTTTCCTCTCTCCCCTCCCATTAACTCCTTAACTCCAATTATTATCACCTCACTGGCAATTGTCCCTGTGACACCACTTTCTCTCACCATCACCCCGGCCTTGAGCCCCGTCACCACAAGCTTAGCATTAAATGGCTGCTCAGCACCCATCGGCCACGCCAGCATTGGCACCCCCATGGGCAAGCTTTATAACAGGGAGTTCCAACCGCAATGACTCAAGAACTCACCTCCCACCGGCTGTGACAAGATGTGCCGCCAGTCCAACCAATTGTGCAAGATCAAGCCCCTC